>JANUYF010000003.1:36565838-37765838 GCA_026167975.1 Phrynosoma blainvillii
TTTTTTTTAGCTCTATCTTGTTTTAATTGGGTGTGAGCCAGCATGATGTAGTTGTTTGAACTCTGGAGACCAGAGTTCGAATCCCTGCTCAACCATGGAAACTCACTGGGTCATTTTGGGCAAGTCACATGCTCTCAGCCTCAGGGGAAAGCAATGGCAAACCTCCTCTGAACAAATTTCGCCAAGAAAACCGCATGATTGGTCCCCCCTTAGTGTCACCATATGTCAGAAATGACCTGAAGGCACATCACCACAACAGCAAGGTAAGCCTGTATTTTATCGCCCTATTTGTTCAATATGTATGCAGAAAATATATGAAGAGCAAGTTTAGATTCAGAAGAAGCAGGAGTGAAGATAGGAGGAAGGAATATCAACAATCTGTAGTTATGCAGATAATACCATACTATTAGTAGAAAATATCAGAGAGTTGGAACAATTACTAAGGAAAGTTAAAGTAGAAGGTGCAAAGGCAGGCTTACTGTTGAACATTAAGGAAAAAATGACCTTGGAAGATCTACCTAAATTCAGTCTAAATAATTAGGAAATCAAAATAGTCAAAAGATTTCCAGTATTTTGGATCAAATATGGACCAGAACAGAGACTGCAGTCAAGAAATCAGAAGACAGCTAGGAATGGGAATGACATTTATGAAAAAACTAGACAAGATCCTAAAGTGTAAAGATATATAACTGAGCACTAAAGTGAGGATTGTCCAAGCCATTATATTCCCCATCACCCCATATGAGTGCAAGAGCTGGACATTGAAGAAAGCTGATGGAAAGAAAATAAATTAATTTGAGATATGGTGCTGAGGATACTGTGGATGGCCAAGAAGGCAAACAAATGGATCTTTGAACAGATCAAGCCTGAACTCTCCCTGGAAGCCAAGATAATGAAATTGAGGCTGTTGTACTTTGGCCACATCATGAGAAGGGAGGACTCAATAATGCTGGGAAAAGTGGAGGGCAGTAGAAAGGGAGATTGCATGCTAGGTGGGTGGACTTCATCATGGCCTGAATTTACAGGACTAAGCAGAGCATTGGAGGATGGGAGTGTCTTGGAGAAGTTCATCTACAGTTGGGGCCAACCCAAGGGCAGATAACATCAACTAGACGAAAAATGAATTTCTGCAAGGAATTTGTTGAACTTGCTACTTCTTCTACATAAGTATTTAAGCAACTTTGGGGGAAAGCAGACTGGCAGTAACAGCCAGCTTGGGGATGGTGTGGGGGCAAGCCGGAGTTTTGCTGCCAGCCTGACCAGACAGCAGGCGGTGTTACAATGTTTCTGCGGTGCCACATTTATACCCCCCACGCCTCAGAAATGCAGAAGAGCTGCTGCTGCAGCTAAAGGGCGACTTTTTCCTGCCCCCAAAAGGAGCAGCATTTTGCTGCTTCTTTTGGGGCTGGAAAACATCCGATCAGGGCTGCAGCGTGTGGTTGCCGCAGCCCCAGTCTGGCACTCCAAGGAGCAGCCAGAAGCCACTCCAAGGAGCGATCTGCTTCTCTCTTTTGTTTTCTTTTGCAGGATTTTTTAAATTGCAGATTTTCCAATTGCACAAATACTTTTTGAGCAACCTCATATTGAAAAAGAAAAGAAGGGAATAAAGGTGTAACACAAGTATACTTTCCTTCTTACTTACATACTACATCACTGGTAGTTTCTCTATAGCAAGGGTCCTCAAACTTTTTAAACAGGGGGCCAGTTCACTGTCCCTCAGACCATTGGAGGGCCGGACATGCGTACTGCAGGCCTGGGACAAGTCGGCTGCTAAGCAGGACAGGCGCGGCAGCAAAAACACCCGGCAGGCCGGATAAATGTCCTCGGTGGGCCGCATGTGGGCCGCGGGCCGTAGTTTGAGGACCCCTGCTGTATAGTAATCCATCGTTTTCAGATGTGAAGTGGCAATTTATTTATGAATCCTCCTTAATTCAGTTACCTATCACTTAAAACTTTGTTGTTGTGTGTCTTCAAGTCATTTTCAACTTATTTTGACCCTAAGGCGACCCTACCCCAGGGTTTTCTTGGCAAGATTTGTTCAGAGGAGCTTCGCCTTTGCCTTTCTCTTAGGCTGAGAGTCTGTGATAAGGTAACTTAGGGCTTTTGCAGACTGCTAGAAATAGTGCAAATTGAGTCCACTTTAAATTGAGGCACTGCCCTGGCTCAGTGCTATGGAATCATGGGAATTGTATTTTTTTCTGAGACATTGAGCCTTCTCTGTCAGAGAGCTCTGGTGCCACAATAAATTACAGTTCCCATAATTCCCTAGCACTGAGCCAGGGCAGTGCCTCAATTTAAAGTGGACTCAATTTGCACTATTTCTGGCAGTCTGCAAAGGCCCCTAGTGAGTTTCTATGGCTGAGCAGGGATTTGAACTCTGGTTTCCAGTCATAGTTCAATGCTCAAACCACTACACCACACTGGCTCTTCTGTTCAAACCAGTGCTACTCTTTCAAATAAATATTTTTTTTCTGTATACATACTCCTTTAATTTGATTGCCTTCAGAGCTTCTGCAAAGGTGGGGTCTCTGTGTGCCCAAAACAGTAAAAATTTCCACTTCGATGTGCTGCCCTCCAGTGCATAACTTGTGTTTAATTTTTTTCTTCATTTCTCAAACTACACAACTATCAACTTTCCAACTGCACAGTCCTATCCTCCCTCCTCATTTTGTGTCCAACTGGATGGTTAAAATATTTATTTTATCCTGTCTTGTATCAAAAGATCTCATGGCAGCATATATGTAATATAAACAAGTAAACAATGTAAACAAGTTAAACAGTCTAAAACAATACAAATAATTTAAATACGTTAAAAACAGGTAAGTACGATTAACAAGTTAAAATCAAGTTTAAATATTTAAAACTGTTTCAAAACCATGTATGTTCGCTAGCATTTTAGATAAATCATTAAGGCTGAAAGGCTTTAATAAACAGCCATGTTTTTACTTGGTCTCTAAATTAAACCAGCATTGTTGCCAATTGGGCATCCAAGGGGAGGTTATTTTACAGTTGGTTTGCCATGCCTGAGAAGGCCCTCCCATATAGAAGCCTCCCCTCTGCATAAATCAACAATCAGCCAGGTACATAGAGACAGAGGCACTCCTTCAAGTATCATGGTCTTTAAATGTTATCACAAGCAGCTTGAATTCATCCTGGAAGTGTATTGGCAGCCATTTTAAACTAGCTACAGCTTTCTAGGGCAGCCCCACATAGAGCATATAGCGATAGTCTATTTGGGATACCTCATTCTAGAAGGGATGAACTCATTAAAAGGCCGCAGGTACACTTGATGGAAGATCAGGGTTCTTGGTACCAGCAGTTATGGTGGCCCCCTGAGATTGCATTGGATGAAGACCATCTTCAAAATATAGCCCATCCTCATAAACATATTAATGCAGAAGCAAGTACCACTGATCTTAAGGTGATTTGTGTATATGTGCCTTCAAGTTGCCTGTTGACGTATGGTGACCCCCATAAATATTTTGGCACAAACCTATCCGTGTTTGCCATCAAGTAAATCTATCTCAGCAAAGTATGCATTAGACTTGCAGTCTTAATGGACAGTTCTAAACAGCTGAAAAATAAAACTGGTTACGTGGGGCCTACTCTCAGGCTTATGTGTATAGAACTGCAGACTCCCAATAGTTTTCTTTTGTTCCTCAGAACGTTCTTGATTTGTTATGGACCTGCTCTGTTTTTAATGCGAAAAAAAATTCAGAACTAGTTGATTTTGATTGCTTTATGTGAACCCTTTTTGACCATGTATTGTGGCAACTTTGCTCCATATTTGTCTTTCTCTATTTAAGTGGAAATATCTCTAGGTGCCAATGATGAAAGTTATTATATTATTTTCTACAGAATATCAGCACTGGAATGGCAATAGCTGGAGTGATTTTACTTGCAAAGAGTGTTAAACTGGTAAGTTGTGGGTAGAGTGAAACAATGTTTAGGATTATAAGATATCTACAGCCATTTGCTGCTAAAAGTATAAGAACAATAAAATTCCATACCAGATCTTATTGCCACAAACGTTTAGTTTGAAGATATTCTTCTAAGAGTATTTATTTATATCCCGCATTTATTTCTATTCCACCTTTGTTCCAATATGGGGCCTAAGGTGACTACATATCTCCTTTGAATATCTTCTTTGCAGGTATGTCAGTTACTTTTAGACCCTGAAATGTCAGATTGGAAACATTCCCCAGAGTTGTTTTATTTTGTTTATTGACAAAACCTTCAGATGCCAGTCTCTGCAAGGTTTTCTGCTTCAATGAAGAGTTCTCACAGAACAAAAGGAAGATTTGCGAAATAAATGAAACCCTAGTGGCCTGTCTTAATCTAGAGGCAAGATAATATATGAGTAGCATATACTAGAGTCAATCTAATGAGAAACTCCAGCTATTTGTGCAGCCCCTGCTTGTTCTTTTTTCCCCATCAATCACTTTCTGACTTATTGTCACCTTATGAATGAGAGACCTCCAAGAGCCCAGTCATTAACAGTCCTGTTGAGGTCTTGCAAACTCAAGACTGTGGCTTCCTTGATGGAAGCATCCATCTCTAACATGGTCTTTCTCTTTTCCTATTGCCTTCCACTTTCCCCAACATTATTTTTTCCCCAGTGAGTCACATTGTCTCATTTATATTTCCAAAGCACAAAAGCCTCAGCTTACCCTTTTGGCTTCTAGTGAGAGTACAGACTTGATTTGCTATAAGGCTCATTGAGTTGTCTTTTTGGAAGCCCATGATGTCCATAAAAGTCTCCTCTAGCACCACACTTAAAATGAGTTGATACTCTTCTTTTCAGCCTTCTCCACAGCTTTCACAACCACCTATTTAATTGCAAATACAATGGCCTGGATGATTCTGACATAAAGATCCTGGACCAACCACCAGCTTCCTCCTTTCTTGCCATGCACTGATCTTTCAAAGTTTTGACATCCATGGCTTCACAACCCCCTACCCCAGCTGCTTTTCCTCTGTGATATGGATTGTGACTTAAGAACCCACAGCTGAAAGGGAAATGCTCCAAAGTTGCAGGGTAGAACATTGGTAGGGCCATTATGCATTTTTACACCATTGTACTATGCCATTGTATTGATGGGACTTGAGCCTTCACAGATTTTAGTATTCACATGGAGTCTTGGAACCAAACCCCAGCAGATATCAAGGGCTCACTGTATTTAGGTCCAATTTAGGGTTGCCATATGTGGGAAATGACTGGAAGTCACACACCAACAGCAACAACAGTAGTAGATAATATATAGATGTGGATTGCAGAGCTAAGGGTACTTTAGTGTCATAAGACCAGTTTATAAAATGAGAATTTGCCATAGTGTGAGCCTTTTAAATGGATGATTAAAGGATTTTCTGCTCAGTCATGCATATATTACAGAAGTCTAGTGTAATGTTACCCTTGTATTCATTTTGTCATGTTTTTCTTGTCCCTTCTTTCTTCCTTTTATGAATAGACAACCAAATTCACAAATGCCTTGGAAATACCTTCAGAATTTATAGAGAAAAATGTTAAGCTCCGTGGACGGTTACACCGAATAACTGATCAAGGATTTGAAATTGAACATGTTCCCATCACTCTTCCAATTATTTCATCTTTGCAGAAGAGATGTAAGTAGGATGAACTTTATAATTGTCCTCATGGTAGCCAAGCTAAACAATCATTAACTGTTACCTGAATATGGTTGAACAGATAGCCTTAAAAGGGACATGCAAAACAAATGGAACATGTGTTGATATTTCAGAAGAATTTGAACAGCTAATCTCTTTAATATTTATTTGTTAGATGTATATCCTGTCTCCCCACTCACCCATCATGGGACTCATGCTGACTTAGAATAAATCAAATGCTATATTATAAGCAAGACTCCATGAATATGTTTTTAAAAGAGGGAATTTTCAAAAGCCATTTGATATGTGGGAGTTGTTAAAAAGAAGCATTAGAAATAGCACAGAGCATGTCAAAAGTTCTGGTGAAGAAAGTAATCATTTAGGGATTCTGTATTTATAATGTTTTTGCTATCTGTATCTACTTTATATTCTTATCAATGCATGGCTTGAGGTAGAGACAAAATTGTAGTTTTTATGTAAATTATAGTTTTAGCCATGTTCAGCACTACAGGCATCCCTCCTGATTTGTGGGGGACCCATTCTAGACACACACCCCGCAAATCCGGAAAAAGACAAATATGCAATTGGTTATAATAGCTGTGCATTCCTGCACGCAACGCTGTGTGCACACCTTGGGTACACACACCATTTTATTCTTCCCCAGTTGCCGTCTACAAAGGACCAAAACCGCAGACTCCAAGTCTGCTAACGGGGAGGGATGAGTGTATTTGTATCTTCTTAACTTTTTCACTTGTGAGAGATACATAGGAAACCTTCCTCTCCTCTTTTATGTAATTCCTTGTAGAAAGAAGTTTTGGACATGCTACTGGTGTTTTTCCAAGATGTAAAGATAATCATTCCACAAACTCCATTCTTCTCATAACAACCAGACTCATGGAAACAGTCCCACTGAATATTTTCCTTACACAATGGACAGAAGTTATTTTCCTTATACCCTAAGGCACCAGAACCCCTCTGAGGAGGGTCAGCTTTTTAAAAGTTTATGAGTCTCAGATATAATATTGTTATTAGGCATACAGTACAGGTCTGTAACCCTAATTGTTCTAGTAAAAAATTCTGGAATACTTTATTCTGCCTGAGTTATCATCCCTTTTGAGAGGAAGAATAAAAATAGCTATACAGCCATTGGTCTGATGGGGAAGCAATTCCTAAATATCATATCCACACCATTGATAATGTAATAACACAGTAGATTTCGGGAATAGTTCTTGGTTCCATTGGACATAGAAAAGATTGATTTTTTTAAAACGTTGCAGTAAAACCAAAAACATATGCCTGGGTCCAGACTATCTGAAAGTCTGCGTCTCCCTATATGAACCTACCTCACTTTTAAAATCTTCAGAGTAAGGTGGTCTCTCAGTCCCACAACCATCACAGACACATTTGGTGAGGACATGGGAGAGAACCTTCTCAATGGTTGTTCCCAAGTTGTGTAATCCTCCCATGGAAGGTTTGGTTGCCTCCCCGCCTCCTTCTAGCAAGCAAATACCTCATGCCTTTAGCTTTTAATGGGGCTGTGCCTTTTTTAAAATTATGTTTTAAATGTGTTTTAAACTGTTTTAACTTTGTATTTTTAATAGAATTGGTTTAATTTTTTAAAATGTTTGTACAAACAGGTTTTTTTTTAGCTCTACCTTGTTTTAATTGTGTGAGAGCTAGTGTGGTATATTAGTTTGAGAACTGAACTATGACTCTGGAGACCAGGGTTCAAATCCCTGCTCAACCATGGAAACCCACTGGGTCACATTGGGGAAGTCACATTCCCTCAGCCTCAGAGGAAAGTAAAGGTGAATCTCTTCTGGATACATGTTGCCAAGAAAATCCCATGATAAGATTGCTGTAGGGTTGCCATAAGTCAGAAATTACTTGAAGGCACACAACGACAACAACAACAACAACGACAGCAAGCTACCTTGGTTCCTGTGCAAGGAGAAAAACAGGATTAAAATAAAATAAAATAAAATAAATGAATGAATAAACATTTACATGAACTGTGAAATTATCCTGAGAAACTGAAGAAACTATGGGTTTCTTCCAGACTAATCACTCTTAATGCTACCAGAAGAAGTGATAGGGAAGCACTGAAGCATCAAGGTGGAAGACAACAGTAGATGCTTTCAGATGGAGGACACTTTGTGCTACAAATCAAAAAGTTGTGGAGCTATACTATTATTCTCTGAAATTGATTTTCTTCCTTTCAGAAAAAAAGATGTGAAACCATGGAAAATCACTGCATGGTAACCTATTGATTATAGTATTGTCCAATATGAATATGAAATTCTGTGAACAAGGTAGGACAAGGTAGGTTCATTGAAAGCCTCACCTGGAAGCAATCCGTGGCCCAAAACAGATGGGCCAAAAAGTACAGCTTCCGGATGCTTTGGGGGCAGGCAGGGGTCTGTGTGCAGACAACGCACGCTCCCAGTGTCTCTGGAAGCCGCTTGAGGCCACCTAAGGTGGCCCGAGGCCACTGACAAAAAGAATGGGGAAAATCCTCTCTGCCAGAAGCCCGCTTGGGACTGCAACGGTGCCCCACTCTGTGAGCGGGCCATATAATCACTATGGTCCTGGGTCACTCAGGGCTCGATTGGGGTTGAAGCACCGAGAAGCCACTCCAAGCCACTGGTCTGTTTGCCCCTTGTATGTGGGCTCCCATGAAATTCTGTGATTGAAGTGAGATGCAGTAAAAAGCACTGGTTTAAATCCAATTTTAGTCCCAAGTAAAATAGACATATTGAAATAAATGGGATTTGTTAGGCAATGTCAACATCAGTCCTATGGGTTTGCCTAGTGTTCTTCAGCTGAGACTAAAATTGGATTTAATCTTTTATTTCAAAATCTCCTAAAACTTCAGTTGTTCTTTGTTGTGTGCCTTCAAGTCATTTCCAACCTGTGGCAACCCTAAACTGACCCTATTACTGGCTTTTTCTGGGTTTGAGAGTATATGACTTCCCCAAGATTACCCAGTGGATTTCCATGGCTGTATGGGGAATCAAACCATGGTTCCAAGAGTTGTAGTTGCTCCAAAGGTAAAAAGGTAAAGGTTTTCCCTTTGACATGATTGTCAAGTCGTGTCCAGTTGTAAAGGGCGGTGCTCCTCTTTGTTATTAAGCCAAGGCCAGCATGACTGAATGGTGAGGTGCATGGAACGCTGTTACCTTTCCACCAAAGTGGTACCTATCTACTTGTACCTTTACATGCTTAACTGCTAGTTTGGTAGAAGCTGGGACTAGTGATGGGAGCTCATTCCGTCACACAGCGCTTGGGCCTCAAATTGCCAACCTTGTGATCGTCAGAGTCAGTCTCTTAACTGCTAAGCCACCTACTTTTGCTTAAATAAATTAAGTCAATAATGTGTTTCTGATAATGTTGTCATAAAACAAAATGTTATGTATGTGTACCTAGGGCATTCAGATGGATTGTTACTGGTCAGACTTGCTGGTGTGGAATTAGTGCCAGGTGGCATGGTCTGGTTAAAAGACGAAGTAAAACCCTCACAAATGATGTGGTTCCAACTTCTGGGAAGAAAGGACTCAGTGCTTCATTGCCTCGTGATAATCAGTAAGGTAAATAACAAAGCAGAGGGGAAATGGATATGCTTCCATGAAGCCTGATCCTAAACATGTGTAGTCTGTAGTTGGTCCTACTGGACTAATTTTAGGTTTCAATCTTTTTCTTTTTATTCACTATTGAATCATTTTAGTTTACTCACTGTGATTTCTTAACTTTGATTCTTGTAAAAGATACACACAGTAATGTTTCTAATGTTCTTTCTAAACAGGGTAGATTTTCCAGTGTCTGTCTGAATGAAGAAATCTTGAAACAAGGGCTTGGCAAGACAGTTAATATTGAAGGACTAGCACATGAATCCCAAATATACTGGAAGCTTCACAAAAGGCTACTTCAAGCTGAATTAAAAGCTGTCAAGAAACATAAAGGAATTTGGAAAGAGGAAACATTCATTGAGAAACTTAAAGAGAATATTATCAATAATAAATATATACAAAAGTTAAAACAGTTTGCAACATGGCTAAGAATCCGCCTCTGAAAGCACAGGGATTTGTTGAAAAAACAACAACAGATGGAACAGGATGCAGTGTTATATTCTTTCTGTCAGAATAATATTACAAAATGCCTAGCCTTCTGTTGGTGGCTCCTGCCTTAAGGGAAGAAAATGAAAACAACACAGAAATATTTCTTGATGAAATCACTGCATATAAGTAGATACTAGTATAAGTTGAATATACATTTTATTTTAAAAATGAAGAATCCATAACAGGTGCATAACACAAGAAGAAAATGTAAGAGTAACTGAACAGACAGTGATGTGAAAGTGCTGATGATATCTGTCACCTAGATAACAGCATGTGGATGTGGATGTAATTTACAGAAGTCAGTTCTATGTTAACCATGGATATGAGCTCAAAAAGAGCAGAATAACTTTTCCCAGTGAAGTTTTTATTGTACATTACACTTCATTCACCATATTGTAGCCAGAGTTCTTAAGTCAGCTAATTATAACTTCTGTCTACATCAGCCTATAAACCTCATGCTGCCACCAGGTGCAAAACTTATCTCACTTTGGCAAGTGTTTTTCCTGGTTCAGTTGAATGCATGCCAGCAGCATGAACACGGTAGCCATACCATAGTAGGATAATTTGGTTGTCTAGAACACATCCTACAATTTCTCTGAATTTTCCCCCTGTACTCTTTGTCTTATGGGAATTACAAGTTCTTAACACTGTAAACAAAGTGCAGTAGTTTCAGTTCTTGATATCTTAAATTGCATCTGTACTAATCCAGAAAAAAGTGGAAATGATGCCAACCAAAGTGTATACTTATATTGAACATGTGTTTATTCTACTTCCAATGGAACCAACTTGGATTTGTTGTAAAGCTTTTGTGAGCTATGGCTTTATGGCTCTTAATTTTTAACCTGTAGGGAAACTGCATATAGTTTCACACAAAGAGCTTTTCATCCCTTTGCTGTGCAGGTCCAGTCTGGTAGCTGTAGAAGCATTCATCCACATTGTTGCTACTGGTATAAACTAGGCTGTTTGAATTTCCCAGGGAGTAAAAAGATTTAAGCCTTGATAATTCCATAGGGACCAAGGTTTACAGACAAATGTACCTATTCATATTGTTTACATATCACTTTCTGTGGTTGCAGTCCTAAATACATTTACAGTACTTAGAATAAAGTTCTGTTGAAGTTACAGACTTGCGTTTGAGGCAGTTCCACTAGACTAAGATGCAAGTCTGTTGCTGTGTAACCTTCATTGTGTACTTCTTCCAAGATTAATTGACCTGATCGTAAGATCTGAGCACATGACTATTTACTTTGGTGGAACATTATGTATTACTGTTTGTTCTAAACCATTTATTTATATGCTTAACTAAGATTTGGCAATCTGAAAAGGCTAATATTTTAATAATTTGCCTCAACATCTTGAAAACTAGTATGACACAGAAAAATAAATGATACAGTATTTCTTTTCCTGTTGTCATTGCAAATCACTCCAATATAAAGGAATATAATTCCTTAAAACATTAATCTATTTAATTACTAGTAATTCAGCTGCTTTAACAATAAAGTGATTAACTGTAAATCACTCTTGTAAATGTGCTAATTTCTTGTGTCACTTAGCTCTGTAGCAGGATAACAGCTGACAGCATATGGTACATATGTGTGCCAGGCTTCCATTGCTGACTGTGGCATTGCAGATGGACCTCTCTGTGCACAACAAAGTGTGTGATTGTCAGTGATGAGAGGCCCCTTCTTGTGAGCCTGTCTGTCAAAATGGTGGTGTATGTCTTGTCAAGGGGTAGATGAAATGCTGGTGCCTCATGTTATCTCCTTCTGTAACCACTGTTAACTGAAAACAATACTGTATGCATGAGTGTAGTGACAGAGTGGTGTTGAAAAAGGCAAAGTGTTGAGCTGGATGCTTTGTTAGCTGAAAGGCATTAAACCGGTGGGGGGGGCTGGGTGAGGGGAGTTGTTAATGGCACAGAACAATTGTAATGTTCTCCTTTGCCAACTCTTGGATCCACTGTAATGCCTGCTTAGTGTAAAACGTGAGTAGAGAAAAATTAAGAAGCCATGCTAGTATGCTCACAATTCCTGTGCGCTTCTCTTACAGCAAAACCAGATCTGGGCTTGTGCAAATTGTAAAATACTTGTGTCATATGAATGCATATATGTACTTGTGCAGTATCTGTTGTATCCTTGTATCCTCAAATACAGACTCAACCTGTCCCTGAGTGAAAGCTGGCCTTCGTCACTGAGAAAAGAAGCAGACTGCAATGTATAGATCTTCCCTTCTGTCTCTGCCAATGGCTGTTGGGGGAGGAAGGCTAGTGTGTTCTCCCATATCAATCCTTTCATGAAGTGCAAACATCACTTTTCTTCCAAGCAGTTACTGCTGGTCAGTGGGGAAAAGAGGATGGATGGTTTTTTCGGGCCTCTATTTCTGCTCCCAGCAGGCAGCCACAACTGACAGTGCTATTTCAGAGGATTATCACACATAGTGGTTTTTATTATGATTATTATTGATGTCAGAAATAATTATGTTCTAGTTTTCCTTTTTTCACATTGGTGGTGAAGTAAAGTTCTGCTTTGTAATTACACTAATGCATTTCATTTCAGACAGATGCATCTTTAAGTATTGATTCTGTTAGCATTTTATCTGTAGGAGTGATCTGAGAAGGAGAAGGAGGAAGCCACCCACCTTGGGATAATGTTCTATGTACTTGTTTTCCTTAAATATAAATGAGAATAGAAAACAGCCTGAAAATATATTTAATCGAATATTTAGAGAAAAACTTTGAAGGAGAATTTTAATTATCATGACTTGCTTCCACATCAAAACTATTCTTTGTAGGAGAAGCAGTGGATCTGTTTCTAGTGTTTGCAAGTGACACTTGAGCAACCTGAAAGGCTCAAAGATAAGCAGAGGCTGGATGGCTGTCTATTGGGGATGCTTTGATTGGGAGTTCCTGCATGGCAGGGGGTTGGACTGGATGGCCCTTGTGGTCTCTTCCAACTCTATGATTCTATGATCATAGTCAGAACAATCTATAGAGCACTAGTAATTGCATGTTCTGCTGTCACCATTGAGCAGTATTGGATGAATGGCCTGATCTGTGCCTCGTCCATAGTAGCCTGTATTGGCCAAAGATGCTTTCAGCATGCAAACTGCATTATTTCTGCAGTGTGTTTTGGACCTTGATCACATATCTTTGCACAGCAGAGACCAGAGTTAAGAACCTGTGGCCCTCTAGCTCAGGGGCTGGCAACCTACGGCCCACGGGCCGGTTCCGGCCCAGGTCGCCGCACTTACCAGCCAAAGCGGACCCCTGCTGCTGCCGCACATTTTGGCTGCCATGCGGCCGCGCACGCCACAACCGCCATTCTGATATCCAAAATGGCGGCCGCGATGCATTTGTGCATGTGCAGGAGTACTGCGCATGTGCAAACGTGTCACGGCTGCCATTTTGGAAATCAAAATGGCAGCCAAGAGTGGCGGCCGGCATTTTGTTTTCCAAAATGGTGACTGCGACATGTTTGTGCATGCGCAGTAATCCTGCGCATGCACAAAAGCGTCGCGGCTGCCATTTTGGGAAACAAAATGGTGGTCGCGGCATGTGCGGAGGTGGCGGCGACGGCCGCGGCACATGCGGGGGGAGTCGCGCATGGAGTTGGGGTGTGCGCGCACACATGAGCACGCGCACTGCCATTCCCCCCCCTCGGCCCGGCGGGAGGGACAACTTCGGCGGACTGGCCCCGGCCCTAAAAACGTTGCCTATCCCTGCTCTAGATGTTGCTGTACTAGATTGACTGCTAGCTAAGGCGGGAGTTCTAGTCCAGAAACACCAGGAGGGCCACATATTCTCCAACCCTGCCACTGACCCTCAGATGAATGATAATGGCTGATAAATTCACAGACTACCTGCCCTGTTTAATTGCTTGAGCCATGTCACTACAATATACTGCTTTGTTCCCTTCCCAAAATATGTTTATTTTTAAAAACGTTTTAAAGGTTTGCCCCATATCCAAGTTGCTGAGCAAGTCTAAATAATAAATAACTTGCATCATAAAGCATTAAAATGCACTATAATGCTGTAACGGTCAAAGATGAGGCAGCTGTTAAAAACATATAGCTGGCTATGGCATTACAACAGTGGGAAAAGAAAGCATCTTAAAAGTGCTGAAAGGATGTAATGAAGATACCAGGTGCTCCTCTTAGGGGATGATGTTCTGTAAGTGAGGCCCAGGACTAAAACCCAGCTTTTGCTTGTTACCTAAAATGTTTCTGTCAAGGAGGGCACCTGTAGGCACACTTCAGTTAAAAAACAAAAACCCCAAGTCCCTTAAATGCTCTCCCTGAGCTTCTGTACTCTTGGAATAGTAGGATGCAAGTAACAATATTTTTATATTTCTGCTACCTACCTGCTCTATTAATATAGGGCACCATCATGAAGAGAAAAGTGCCCCTATAGATAGGGCCAGCCTTAGATAATTTGCAAATGCCATCTCCTGCACTACACCAGTGCGGTAAGTGGTTTGAGCATTGAACTATGACTCTGGAGATCAGAGTTTGAATCCCAGCTTGGACATGTAAATCCACTGGGTGACCTTGAGCAAGTCACATGCTCTCGGCCTCAGAGGATGGCAGTGACAAACCCTCTCTGAAGAAACTTGCCAAGAAAACGCTTAGCTAACCTTAGGGTTGCCCTAAGTCAAAAATGACTTGGAGGCACACAAAAACAACAAGCCAAGCCAGCTCTAGATATTTTGCAAATTGTATCCTGTCCTCAAAATGCATAGTACCCAGAGGTGGCCCAATTGTGCTGGCACCCAAAGTGGAAAATCTGTTCTGGGTGTAAAAGTGTAAATTAATTTGCTGCCCTTTTATGCATCATGATAGGGAGGCTCTGTTTTCAGGCTCTTGTCAAAAACACCCTTTTGAACTAGGAACTTTAGAGAAGACAATGTATTTCTCATAAAATATTCTTTCCCAGAGAAATGGCCTCCACCAATTAGATTTTGTACTGGTTCCAGGTTCAGTCACCGTTCCCTTCCTTGATCTCTCCCTCCCCCTCTCCCCCTCTAGCTTTGTTACTTATCGAGATTGGTTATCTTAAATTTATATGTAAGTTTTAAAGCCCACCATTTGGAATATCTCCCCTATAAATCTAAGAGAAGACAATGTTATAGTAGTCTTCAAGTTAAACAGGTTATGGACCTGATCATGCTTACATAGCAGAATTGTGGAACTTCCATGTGAGTCACTCTTGAGTTTTTAAATATGTATCGTAAGTGTAGTATAAGAATATACATAGGGAAATGAGAGGGAAAGGAAAGCCATATAAGCTTAGTTCTGTGTCCCTGCAGTGTAGTAGCTGGCCATATAGTATTATAAGGGACATCTCTTATAATAATGGACACCTGGCAATCTTAACTGCTCTGGTCCACCTTTGAAGTCTTTCATCGTAATTTTTATGCATACCAATTCCAACAATCGATTTATTCTTGTGCATAATATGCAAAATACAGAATCCAGTTGAAACCGAGGTCCTTGTTAGTACTTTTTATTACTTACTAAGAGTGTAGTCCTTAGGAGAAATGGCTAAAAATTCAATCAGTTTATGATTTGGGGAACCCCTAGAGCATAGGGAGAAGGTCTAGTTGTGAACTTCAGTAGAGTGAAGAGCAGCTGGCAGAATGAAACCAATAAGAAATTAAAGAAGAGGAGGCAGGACCTTGAAAAGATATCCAGATATTTTTCTTTGCCATGCAATCTGCCTGATGTTCCTGAGTGTGTGTTGTGTTTAGGGACAAGAAAGTCTTATTCTGCTTATTTTAACAGTTCACTTTGAGCACAATATTTCAGATGTGGTGGCTTCTTATCTTGACAAGCTGTGATCTAAATGGTGAGAACAAGGGGATTTTTTTTTCTGCAGTGATAATTCTGCCTTAAGCAGGGGGTTGGGATATAATGATCTGCAGGTCCCCCCCCCCCCTCAGATCCACAATTCCACGAAGAGCCAAAAAAACCCACAACTTAATGAATCCCAAACTATAGTCCTGCTGCCAAACTCTGTTTTAATCATGGCTTTCAAGTACAATGTCTAGATGAAGAGTGAAATTAAATCCTGAACTCATATATAACTTATTGTTAATCAAAATAGGTTGAAAATTCTAAACCTCCTATTTTAAACAAGCATCTTCCTCCTTTTGGCAGTCCAGGGGTAGTAATCATTGTTGCCAAAGATCCAGGAAGAACTGGTAAGGTCATTTCTGTGAAATTTAGGAAATCCTAACAATCCAATTCTTTAGAACTTTCTTTCTATTTTATAATGTTTGGACATTCCAGTGAGGAAATACTTTTCCTTCTCTCTTGTTGCTATTTTCTGAGGGGCACAACTCCTCCACCATGTCACATCCAATTACCGCTGGATAAAGTTTCTTCATCTGGGGCCCATGGTGCTTTGCTATGAAATTGCAGTCACTTTGGTTGAATTGAACAACTTCAATGGGCTGTTTCTATGGTTTCAGGCAGTCCACTGCTGGACAGTGATGAAAAGGTGAAACTTAAGCTGGCTGTTCCTAGAGGTCACCATGCTCCCTGTCCCCCCGCCTTCCCTCCTCAGAGCTGTCTTCCAAGCGGATGAATTGGAGTGACAATAACTCCCTTTTGCAGTCTCTGGAGTTCAGAAAGAAAAGAAGAAGAAAAAAGGAATGGGGAGATCAACACTTGAACCCTTAAGCACTTTCTTAAATGCTTCGAGACTGCTTATGTATTATTTGTTACAAATATTTCTGTGCCACTTTACATTTGCACAGATACTGAAGAGTTTACAAGAGCGCCATAAAATAGCAAAACCAGACTTGTACAACATGTGAGTTCCAAACAGCATATGGCTGGGGGAAAGCCAAAGTGTTTGTGTTTATGTGTGTGTGGATAGATTTGATTTATATCCTGCTTTAAAATAGTTAAAAGTTAAAATAGGTAAAACAATATGTGATACAAAAGTTTACAAAGTATTCAACAATAAATCCAAGTGAAACATTTATTTTAAAACAGTGATACAATCTAGGTCAAAATGGGTAAAACAATATATGACACAAACGTTTAAAAATATTTTAAAACATGAAAACAGTTAAAAGCACATGAAATACACCTTACATATTTAAAAACACCAGTGTGGTGTAGTGGTTTGAGTGTTAAACTATGGGCCTTTGCAGACTGCCAGAAATAGTGCACATTAAATTGAGGCACTGCCCTGGCTCAGTGCTAAGGAATCATGGGAACTGTAGTTTATTGTGGAAACAGAGCTCTCTGACAGAGAAGGCTAAATGTCCCAGAAAAAATACAATTCCCATGATTCCCTAGCACTGAGCCAGGACAGTTAAAGTGGCCTCAAGCTACATTATTTCTGGCAGTCTGTACACCAAGGTTCGATTCTCCACTCGGCCATGAAACCCATTGGGTGACTTTGGGCAAGTCATACACTCTCAGACTCAGGGGAAGGCAATGGTAAACCTCCTCTGAACAAATTGTGCCAAGAAAAGCCTTGTGATAGGGTTGCCATAAATCAGAAATGACTTGAAGGCACATAGTAACAAACAATAACACCACACATTGCACATTCTGCTGCTCAAACCAATTAAAGGCTGAAGGCCTGTTTAAATAAGAAAGCCTTGGTCTGCTGCCAAAAGCAAAGCAAAAGCAGAGCAGCTTCATTTATATACTGCTGTACTCATTTTAGTGACCTCGGAAGGATGCAGGCCTGAGTCAAGCCTGAGCCCTGGCTAGTATTGAACTCACAATCTTGTGGTTTTTATGAGTGAGTGGCTGCAATACAGGCATTTAACCACAGCACCACCAGGAAAGTAGAGAGGAGACTGCTAGAAATAGTGCAAATCGAGTCCACTTTAAGGGTTAGGGTTAGGGTATCATGGAAACTGTAGTTTATTGTGGCACCAGAGCTCTCTGATAGAGAAGGCTCAATGTCTCAGAAAAAAACAACAATTTCCCATGATTCCCTAGCACTAACCTTAACCATTAAAGTGGACCCATATAATAATAATAATAATAATAATAATAATAATAATTTTTTATTTATATCCCGCCTTTAGCCAAGGCTATCCAGGTGGCTTACAATCTAAAACACACTCCTATACAATACAAATATCATGAACATATCACCCCCCCTTAAAAATATATTAAATATATAGTCATGCAAAGAGTAGTACTGAGATGATGGATGCCACATGACCCAGTAACTTCATGAATGCATAAAACTCAATGCATAAAACCCAGTAACTTCATGAATGCATAAAACTATTTCTGGCAGTCTGCAAAGGCCCTAACTGAAAGGACTATCGCATAAGGATATAAACCAGCTTACCTGAGGCGGCTTAAAATTAGAAGCAGGAGGCATCCTGATATTAGATGCATTTAGGCGCTGAAATCACCACCCGGGTGCAGCCTGGGTCCATTGCCGCTCGAAGGGGTGCTCCTCATGCCTCTTTTTGAAGCCAGGAGTTTTCCAGCTTGAAAAAATGGCTGCCGGAGCACCACCCTAAGCAACAATGGACCTAGGCTGCATCTGGGCAGCGATTTTGGTGGCTAAATGCATCTGATAATATCAGGATGCCACCCACTTCTAATTTTAAGCCAGCTCAGGTAAGCCAGTTTATATCCTTATGTGAGAATCTCCCGAGTCTCCCTCAGGAGAGTCCTACAGCTTTAGGAGCAACCACCAAGAAGGCTCTCTCCTCCTGTGCCCTCATGAGACATGCCTATGAGGGTGGTGGAACAGAGAGAAACCCATCCCATGAAGAAGGAGAGGCTCCAACAGATTAACAGGCTTTCAGATAATAAGTAAGCAGATAGATGCCTTAAAAATCATCTTTGAGATCTGACATACTGCAGAAGAGAGATAATTTCTCTGGGTGTTTGCCACTGCACAGAAAACCCATCTTCACATCACTGTTAAATCTTATGTTACCTAGAGCTGATGGCAGTTGTGAGCGAAAAGCTAGAAAAGATGCCTCGAGGATAGGAGTTATCTTTCTCTGATGCAGGGGGAGATATTTTTTGCAATACCATGGTGCTAATGCAAACACTTAAACCTGGCAACAAGTGTAGATCATTCTTTAGCAGAAGTACAATATGCAAGTGGAAGGAACCCCATCGGTGACCTAAGCTGTCGCATTCTGCAGTACTGCAACATTTTGAACTGGCCATAAGTACAATTTCATAAAATGTGCACATAATAAACAGAAGAGCTGATCCAGCATTCTAGTTTTAAAATGCTCATATCCTCCCACAGCAATGAATTTCCTATGCCTGCACCCTATGAACACATATTAGGGAGGAAAATCTACTTGGTTTCCATGAGACTGATATCTGAGAAAACACGTTAGGTTTTGCTCTAGTCATGCCTTAAGCCAGGGATGGTTGAAGTGATATACTATTGGACTGCAATGCTCATTATCCCTCATTGTTGGCTGAACTGGCTAGGGCTGATGGGGAATACAATCCAGAAATTACTGAAAGGCCACAAGTCAGCTAGCCCTGCTTAGGCAAACCAAAATTATGTATCTTCCTATCCTGATTTGGGACAGAGACAGTTCTGATGAATCATCTCACTTTTCCCCAGTTTCTCTCTCATTACACTTTCCTCTCTTGTTTTTGGCTTACTTCAGTTGCTGAAAACTGCGTTCAAAGTGCAAAAGTTATTTACATTCAGTAGGGGGAAAGGAGGGGACACAATCCTACCTTCCTCAGTAGGCTCTGGCAAAAGCAAACTGCTCTTACATTGAAATTGTGTGTTCTTGCTCATTAATGACTTTGTTCAAACATGCTCCAATGCCACACACATCCCAATTTTCATGTGAAATGTTGGAGGGTATACAGATAAGGGCTGTCTTCCTCCACCATGCATATCTGCAAAACTGGAATTTGAAAAACAACAACACACCTGTCTTTTTTTTAAAAAACACCTGTTGTGTTACTGAGATATAAGAAGTGCTTTCAGTATTTGCAGCAACCTATTAAAATGCTAGTAATAGACATAGCTTTTGCTGCTGTTGTTTTTATTTCTTAACCTGTTAAAACTCATTAGTAAATTGATAAGGATTATATATATCTGGGCAAGAAGTGGGAATGGGGTGGAGGCGGGATGCTTGAAGGAGCTCTTTTCCTGCTGCATTTTTTAAAAGCTTTCATTTTCCAGTGGAAAGATCCTATGTGCTTTCTTCTGTGTAAAGTGGCAGTTGCACAAACAGTTTATCCCAAACTTTCTCT
This sequence comes from Phrynosoma blainvillii, assembly GCA_026167975.1. Lineage (NCBI taxonomy): Eukaryota > Metazoa > Chordata > Lepidosauria > Squamata > Phrynosomatidae > Phrynosoma > Phrynosoma blainvillii. The sequence goes on from JANUYF010000003.1 coordinate 36,585,803, forward strand.
CTCTTTCTCATTGGAGGATAATTTGAAATAGGTGAATGCAAAGCTGCTCAGTTCTCCCAGCAGACTTTGAACCAGCAAACAATAGAAGGCAGGTTGAATTGAATAGGAGGCAAGAACATGCTGCAATTCCTGGCACTGGATTACAACAAGCAAACCCAGAGCTGCTAAAATGAAATGCAACCAAAGTAAAAAAGCAAACTCTGCTGCATTTTAAAACGTGCATTTTGCAAAAGGAATGAGATAGTATACTGGCAAGGGGCCATCTTTCTGTTTGACTTGCTTGTTAATAAGTACTGATAATGTTTTCCAAGCTGCATAAAATGGCTTTTGAGAAGTGCGTTTAATATACATTTATGGTCTTTTCCAGCAGGTCACACCTCACAACATTTGGAAGGCCTACACTATATGGAAAGTATGGGAAATGACAAAACAGCCAGCAAAGGAGACAGTAGGCTAACTAAAGGATAATGCAGCAGGAGCAGTAAGCAGAATTTGGTCTTTTCTTTTAACAGAAACTGCACCTTTAATTGTAATAATAATAATAATAATAATAATAAATTTTTATTTATAGCCTGCCCCTCTGTGCGGCAATCGGGGCGGGTTACAGCATTTTAAAACAATCAGGATTAAAACATTCCCTCATCCCACAATCCAACCCTCCCATCCCCTTAAAACAGAATTAAACCGAAGAAAAGTTAAAATACAGCAATACAATAAAACAAGGAGTCAGCAATAATAAAAACAAGATAAAGACTCATCTCCCATCAGACAGTTCTTGGGTTGTTGTTTTTTTGTTAAATACTTTTATGTTTTGCTTTTGCTGTAGCTTAGATAAATTAATAAACAGAGTACATTTTGCAGTATCCCCTAACACGGCTGCTTGACTGAGAGATTTTTGTCCCAAAAGTTATACTCCAACACACCAAACTCTTTGGGTCAAGAGCTGTCCTCCTGTACTCTGTACATCACCCTGTGTGCTACTAGTGCTATATGAAAACAGTGCATAGTTTTGAAAGATAAATGCATGTTTATACACAAAAAAGTTATCATAGCACTGCCTTATGTTTTTAAACCTTTTTTCTCTCAAAGCATTAATGCTTGGCGATCAGGAAATTGATGGTCCAGGCTTATGTGGCAGTAGTCTGCCCTCACAGAAAAGAGGACAAGGTTTGTGTAACTTGAATAGTTGTGCAGAAGAGAAGATTTCAACAGTATTAAAGGTACAGGTGCCCTGTCCTCTTTTCCATTCACTCAACCTACCATTCACATATAAACAGGCCACCAAGAGTAGGTTTGGACTCCGGTGGAAAACATTTTGGGGCCCCCAATGTTTGCTTATTCTCTCCATGTCCTTCAAGTATTTGTGAGGAAGGACCAACACAGTCACTGCCCAGAGATGTTCAGGAGCTGCTGTTGGAGACAGAGGAGTTGGTGATGAATTGAAAGAGATGCTCATCCAAGCTCTGGAGACGGAGGTGGCACAACTGTTGTTGTTCTACCTCTTCTATGAATTGGAGGCCACAACAGTCTGATTATCTCTGAGTCTCTGTTTCCAGCTGCTACCAGTGTTTGTTTGTTTTTTTGGAGGTCTTGCATCTTACTTGCAGCTTCTTTGGATAATACCTGCATACTCACCCCTCTCCTTCCCTTCCTCTCACTTGCTGGCACTGTTCTGTCCCTTTGTTCACATCTTCCCTCCCCTCACTTTGGCCCCACTTCAGGTCTCTCTTGCAGCAAGGCAGAGCAGCTAAAAATCTTTCATATTATGTAATATATAACTTTGTATATAATTATTTTCTTTTAAATTCACCAGGTTTACAATGGATGTTCCCCATATCTACAGATCTGGTAAATGCAGTTTCAGTTACCCATGTTTTTTGGGGAAAAGGTGTCTTTAGATATCTAGATCAGGGGTAGGCAAACTTTTTGACCCGGGGGGCCGGGTTGTTGTCCCTCAGACAATTGGGGGCTGAAGCAAAAATAAATAAATAAATAAATAAATAATAATAAAAAAATGCATGCACACTCTCTCAGCCCCAGAAAAGCCATGGCAAAACCCCTGTGGAGATTTTACCAAGGAAACCCCAAGAACAAGTAATAACAACAATAATCATTATCATCATGGAAACAACTGGAAAGCAGGCCCACAAACAAGCAGGGATGCATGCACACTGTCTCGGCCCCAGAAAAGCCATGATGGCAAAACCCCTGTGGAGATTTTGCCAAGAAAACCCCAGGCAACAATAATCAACAATAATCAATATCATCATGGCGGGTGGTGGGGGGTCAGCGGGGGGTCGGCGGCAGAACCGGCCTGGGGCTGGTCAAAAGGCCTCGGGGGGCCGCATCTGGCCCCTGGGCCGTAGGTTGCCTACCCCTGATTTAGACATTCTCCAATGCAATTCTATGGACACCTTCCAGCCACACTGAAGGACCTCCAGATGCCTAAAGAGATGGTCTCTCTAGGCATCTGTAGATCCTCCAGGCAACTTTATCTAACTTCTGGCAAAAATATAGTGTTTGCTGTTATTTGTGGTTTCACTTATCCACTGCAACCATGTGAATGGATCTCCCATGGACACAGGGGTCTTACTATTACTGAGAAAGACAAAAACAAAGTTGGGTCCAAGGCTCCCTTTCAGACTAACAGACCCCTGTAAATTGTACTGGCTTCTCCACCCCTCCATCAGCACTGCATACACACAGAGGCTTTTGTTCATTCTGATATACAGAACCCATTCAGCAGTCACTATCATAGTGACTGCATTATGTGGCATCATGAAGTGCAAGGGTAACCAGCCATTTGTTACTGTAAAGAACAATGATCTAAAACCAGTCTTTTAATGTTACCCGTGTCTTGACCTCAGGGCTAATGATGCCAAGGTGTAAAATAAAAGTATAGGCATGCCAGGAGTGGGAATCATGAGCGATCCAAGATATTATATGAAAAGTCCCAGCAACCCCAGTTAGCAAAAAAACTTGATGTAATGCATATGCCTAAATACTTTGTTGTGGTACTTAGATGTTTATGTTTGCAAGACAGAAATCACAGTTGTTGTTTTTTAAATGAGAGACTTACAAGATCTGAAGGAAATCAAAACATTGTTGTTAACTGCTGTCAAGTCAACTTCAACTTAAGGTGACCCTTCAGTCATCCTGTCATCAACAGCCTTGCTCAGGTTTTCCAGACTCAAGGATGTAGTTTTCTTGATTCAGTCAATGCATCTGTAATTCAGTCTTCTTCCATCTGCTTTCTACCTTACCAAGCATTATTATCTTTTCTAGTGAGTCATGTCTTCTCATGATTTGGCCAAATTATGACAGTCTCAGTTTAATTATCTGTTGCTTCTAGTGAGAATTGAGGTTGATTTGCTCTAGGACTCCACATATTTGTTTTTTAGCTGTCCACAGTATTCATAGAACTCTTTTCCAGCACCATGTTTCAAATGAGTTTATTTTCTTCCTATCAGCTTTCTTCACTATCCAGTTTTCACAACTGTAGAAAGAAACTGGAAAAACGATAGCATGGACAATCCTGACTTTGGTATTTGATAACGTACCTTTAAGCTTCAAGGTCTTTAATTTCTTTATAGCTGCCTTTCCAAGTCTTAGGGCCTTTACAGACTGCCAGAAATAATGCAGATTGAGGCCATTTTAACTGTCCTGGCTCAGTGTTAGGGAATCATGGGAATTTTATTTTTTTCTGGAACATTGAGCCTTCTCTATCAGAGAGCTCTGGTGCCACAATAAACTACCGTTCCCATGATTCCTTAGCACTGAGCCAGGACAGTTAAAGTGGCCTCAAGCTGCATTATTTCTGGCAGTCTGTAAAGGCCCATAGTCTTCTTCTGATTTTTTGACTGCAGTCCACATTCTAATTAATGACTGAGCCAAGGTAGGAAAAATCATCTACTTCAAAGTTATGTAAATCATCTGTGGTCATTAATGTTCCCTTTTCTGAATGTTCAACTGTAAACCTGCCCTTTCACATTCTTCCTTTACTTTCTTCAGTAATCGTTCCAAGTCTTTGCTATTTTCTGCTAGCAGTACGATGTCATCTACACATCTTAAATTGTTGATGTTCTTTCCTCAGTTTTCACACCTCCTTCCTCTGAGTCTAATCCTGCTTTACGTATGATATATTCAGCATAGACATTGAACATATAGGGGATAAAATGCAGGCTTGTCTGACACCTCTTGCCAATTGGAAAGAATTTAATTTCTCTGTATCCTGTCCTGATGCCTCTTGCTCTGAGTACAGGTTATGTATTAGTATAATCAAATGTTGTGGCACATCCATTTCTTTAAGAGCATTCTATAGAGGATGAACATAATCAAAAGCTTTGCTATAATCAATAAAACACAGGCTGATATTCTTCTGAAATACTTTGGTGAGCTCCAATGTTTGTTTGCAGTATAAACCATAGAGTCTCTTCCTTTCCTGAACCCAGCATGGATATCTAGTATTTCTTGTTCCATATATGGTAAAAGTCTTTGTTGTATAATTTTGAGCACCATTTTGCTTGTATAGGAAATTAATGCAATGGTTCTGTAGTTACTGCAGTTCCTGGTTTTCCTTTCTTGGGGATTAGAATGTATATTGAGTGTTTCCAGTCTGTGGGCCATTGTTTTATTTTCCATATTTTTTGACAGATTTTAGTTAGAACTAGATTACATTCTGTCTCTGTAACTTGAAAGCAGCTTTATTAGTATGTCATGCCACCAGAAATAAATCCTGGTGATTTATTTCTTCCAAGTGATTTGAGTGCAGCTTTCACTTCACTTTCCAAAATTGTAGGTTCATCTTCCAATGGTTCTTTCTTGAATTAAATGGTTATCCTTTAAATGCTGTTATATAGTTCTTCAGGGTATATCATCTTTTTATTCATACTTGGTCATCTAATGTGTTCCTATGATGGTAATAGAATATCCACATTCTTGGTTTAGATTTCCCTTTGATTTTTCAGATCTTGTGAAAGAGGTCTTTTGTTCTTCCTTTTTTGCTGTTGTTTTCTTTTTTTCTGCATTTAATATTATAGTGTCTGTGTACAAGTAATTGAACAGTTGACTATTTCTGTTACCTTTTACTTTTCTTCTCCCTTTACCTCCTTGAAGAGTTTCACCTGTCATCCACTAAGGTCTCTTTCGTTTTGGCTGCAAATAGTGTCTTTTTGCATTCCTCTCTGGCTTCAGCCCAGAGTTCTTCTGGCTCCTGGTCAATTAGGCTTAATAGTGCAAATCTATTTTTTACATTATCTTTTCATTCTACAGGGATGTTCTTCAGATTGTATTGTGGCACAATGGGTTAATGTTGAATGTCCTTCTTTAGCTTTACTCTAATTTTTCATATTAGCAGTTAATGGTCTGTGCCACAATCTGCTCCAGGTCTTATTTTTACAGAGATAATAGAACTTTTCCATCCTTGCTTCCAATTATTGTGGTCTATTTGATTTCTATATTGGCCATCAGGTGATGTCCATATATACAGTTGCCTCTTTGGTTTCTTGAAGGATGTGTTTTCAATGAACAAAGTATTGGTCTTGCAAAATCTAATTAGCCATTCTCCTACTTCATTTCTTGATCCTAGGCCAAATTTCCCTACAATCTTGGATTCTGCTCTTATCCCTAATTTGCAATCCAGTTGCCTTCTGATTAACAAATTCTGTTTTGGTGTGTGATCAATTTCCTCCTGGACTCCAGCACAGAATCTTATTGATATGACGCAGTCAGACTTAGTTACGTTTTCAACTTTTGTATGTTTTTGTATTAGTTTTATATTATTTTAACTACGGTAGATGATTTTAACAATTTTTAAAAACATTTTTCTTGTAAGGTTTTTAAAATGTTTTTATCTTGTGAGCTGCCTTTTTGGGAGAAATGAAATTAAATGAAAACATGCCTACTTCCCTCAGATGCATATTTACGGATGTAGCTGTGAATAAACCCTATAGATTGAGAGTTTATGTTTCTATGAGTGTTTTTGTTTTAGCTTTGGTTGGGGAATGCCCTCCATTCTTTCTGGAATGTCCTTCAGTTTGTGGGGCCTTGTCCTTCTTTGCAATAAGGACATCTGGTCGCCCTGAGTGCAGATATATATAGTATAATATAAATAGATAGTGTGTGTGTGTGTATATATATATATATATATATATAATAAAAATCAAGACAGGATGGTTATATATATATATATATATATAGTATAAAAGTCAAGACAGGGTGGTTTTATATATATAGAGAGAGTATAAAAATCAAGACAGGGTGGTTTTATAAACAATATATATATATATATATAGTATAAAAGTCAAGACAGGGTGGTTTTATATATAGAGAGAGAGTATAAAAATCAAGACAGGGTGGTTTTATAAACAATATATATATATATATATATATATATATGTGTATATAGTATCAAAATCAAGACAGGGTGGTTTTATAAACTACATAAATATTGTATAAAAATCAAGACAGGGTGGTTTTATATGGGGTATGTATTTTAGTTAAGTTTTTAACTTTTGTATGTTTTTGAATTAGTTTTATACTATTTTAACTAGATGATTTTAATTAATTTTTTAAAAAATATTGTAAAAAAGATGTTTTTCTCTTGTGAGCCGCCTTGGGTCCCTTTTTGGGAGAAAGGCGGCCTAGGAATGCAATGAAAACAAGCCTACTTCTCTCAGAAGCATATTGACAGATGTAGCTGTGAATAAACCCTATGGACTGAGAGTTTCTGTTTTTTCCGTGAGTGTTTTTGTGTTTTGGGGCTTTGCTTTGGGATTGGCCTCCCTTGTGGTTTGTGGGGCCTTGTCCTCCTTGGCAGTGAAGGAGCCTGGCCTGTGCTCACTCGCCCTGAGGCTTGGAAGCCCCTTCGGGTCCAGTCCGGGAATCCACTCCGGGTTTCTGCTCCCTCCGCCTCGCCGTCGGGGGTGCCTTGGTGTGGGTTTGAATGAGAAAGCAGGTTCTGGCGGCAGCCGGAGAGGAGCTGGCGAGCGAGCGAGCGAACGAGGCTCCTCCGCTTTGCCCCTGCGAAGGAGACGGAGCCAGAGAGCCGAGCAGGGAACCGGGAGGTGAGTGCGAATTCTGCGCTGGTGGGACTAAGGTGGCGGACGCCAGTGGTTTCAGCGTTGGGCTACAACGCTGGACACCAGGGTTAGGATCCCCACTCGGCCATGGGAAACGGACCTTGGGCGAGTCACACACTCTCAGCCTTAGAGGATGGCGAGGGCAGACCCCCCCCCGAAAGTTGCCAAGAAAACCCCGTAATAGGGTCGCCTTAGGGTCTCCAGAGAGGACTCGAAGGCACACAACAACATGGAAACTCACCATTTGAGTCACACTCTCTCAGCCTCAGAGGATGGCGAGGGCAGACCCCCCCCCCCGGAAAGTTGCCAAGAAAACCCCGTAATAGGGTCGCCTTAGGGTCTCCAGAAAGAACTCGAAGGCACACAACAACATGGAAACTCACCATTTGAGTCACACTTTCTCAGCCTCAGAGGATGGCGAAGGCAAACTTGTCCTCTGAGAAACTTGCCCAGAAAACCCCGTTTCCGATTTAAGGTGACCCTATCATGAGGGTTTCTTAGCAAGTTCCTTCAGAGAGGAGGTTGCCATGGCCGCCCTCTGAAGCTGAGAGAGTGTGACTTGCCCAAGGTCACCCAATGGGTTTCCATGGCCAAGGCGGGATTCGAAACCTGGTCTCCAGAGTCCTGGTCCAACACTCAAACCACCACGCCATGCTACCTGTGAATGTACATTTCTATGGGTGCCTAGCTGTTATTTGGGAATGTCCTCCCTTTTTCTTGACTGTCCTCTATTTTGTGGTGGCTGGTCCTCCTTTGCGATTAAGGTATCGGGTCCCCTATCTCTCAGCTTGAACCCAAGTGATCCTCAGGATGGCAAAGTGTGCATAAAGATTATCATACTGGGCTACATCCGCACTGCAGAAATAATCCAGTTTGATGCCAGTTTTGACTGCTAGGATTCCATGCTATGGAATTCTGGGGATGGTAGTTTGTAAACTACCAATCCCAAAATTCCATAGCATGGAGCCCTGGCAGTGAAAACTGGCATCACACTGGATGGATGCGGCCCAAGTGGATGTTGTGTGACTTATAGCAAACCTAGAGACCCAGGGTTGTGTAGTGGCTTGAGCTCACTGGGTAACCAAGGGCAAGTCACACTCTCTCAGCCTCAGAGGGTGGCAAGGGCAAACCCCCTCTGAAGCAACTTGCCAAGAAAATGATGATGATGATGATGATGATCATGGTTTTTTTGCAAAAAGGGCAAAAAAGCCATCATCATCATCATCATCATCATCATCATCATCATCATCATCATCATCATTTTCTTGGCAAGTAGTCAGAAATGACTAGAAGGCACACAACACAACACAACAAGGCAATCCTATCAGGGACTTTCTGGGCCTGATTTCTTCACAGGAGGTTTGCCCTTGCCTCCTTCCCCTGTGGCTGAGAGAGTGTGCCTTGCCCAAAGGCCACCCAGTGGCCTGGTTAAAATGGGTGGCTGTTTCTCTTTCCAGGTCATGCGGAAAAGAGTGCATTTGTATATGTAAAGGATACTGTAGCATCTCTCTCTCTATACATACATGTTGTAGTATCTCTCTCTGTTTACAATACATACTGATTCTACAGACTAACAGGGCTATATCTTTGAATTCTACCTTTGTGTGTGTGTGTGTGTGTGTGTGCATGCGCACTTTGTGGGATGTGTGTGTACATGTGTTGGATGTGTGTGTGCACTTTGTGGGATGGATTTGTGGGATGGATGTGTGTGCACTTTGTGGGATGTGTATGTGCGTTTGTGGGATGTGTGTGTGCATTTGTGGGATGGATGTGTGTGCACTTGTGGAATGTGTGTGCACTTTGTGGGATGTGTGTGTGTATTAGTGGGATGTGTGTGAATTTGTGGGATGTGTATGTGCGTTTGTGGGATGTGTGTGTGCATTTGTGGGATGGATGTGTGTGCACTTGTGGAATGTGTGTGCACTTTGTGGGATGTGTGTGTGTATTAGTGGGATGTGTGTGAATTTGTGGGATGTGTATGTGCGTTTGTGGGATGTGTGTGTGCATTTGTGGGATGGATGTGTGTGCACTTGTGGAATGTGTGTGCACTTTGTGGGATGTGTGTGTGTATTAGTGGGATGTGTGTGAATTTGTGGGATGTGTGTGTGCATTTGTGGGATGTGTGTGTGCATTTGTGGGATGGATGTGTGTGCACTTTGTGGGATGTGTATGTGCATTTGTGGGATGTGTATGTGCACTTTGTGGGATGTGTGTATATTTGTGGGGTGTGTGTGGATTTGTGGGATGTGTGTGCACTTGTGGGATGTGTGTGTGCATTTGTGGGATGTGTGTGTGCATTTGTGGGATGGATGTGTGTGCACTTTGTGGGATGTGTGTGCACTTTGTGGGATGTGTGTGCACTTTGTGGGATGTGTGTGCACTTTGTGGGATGTGTATGTGCATTTGTGGGATGTGTGTGCACTTTGTGGGATGTGTGTATATTTGTGGGGGGTGTGTGGATTTGTGGGATGTGTGTGTGTGTACTTTGTGTGTTACAGGGTCAGCAGAGCCTTGACCCCCATGCTGCCCACCTCTTGCAAAAGGAAGAGGAGGAGGTTGTTTATTGTCTCCCATCTGTTTTCCCAGCTCCTCCCTGGCTTCTTTGGGCCAAGAGAAAGGGTCACAGAGTGGCCTCTTGGGACCAAGCATCTCCCTCCCTCCCTCCCTCCCTTATTTTGGCCTAATCAATAAAGAGCATCTCCCTCCCCTTCTTCTCCAAACTTATCAATGTGTGGAGCTTCCCCAGAAAGCCTTTTTGTTTGCCAAATCCATTCTCTCTGGGAGGGAAGGAGAGGAGGGCGGCCATAAAGCTGTTGGAGAGCTCATTCGGCGGGTTGCATTGCCCAGAATTAGACAAGGAGGAAATGGAAATCGTCCAAGATTTCTCGTACCTGGGATCAAACATGGCCCAGAATGGAGACGGCAGTAAGAGATACTGAATACTGAACATTAAGAAAGTTAAAATAAGGACCATGGAGGATCTGTTCAAATTCAGTATGGACGATGAGGAAATTGATGTAGACTCAGAGACTCTCTGGCAGCTACAGATGCTGGCGAAACTTCAGAAAGAAACTCTTCTAGAACATGGCCACACAGCCCAGAAAACCCACAAAAAACTATGATGTAGAGCAGGGGTAGGCAACCTTTCCCCTTTAAGGGCCGAGGGACTTCAGCTCCCAGAATCCCAGGAACTATTGGCCAACATGGGACTATTGGCCAACATGGCTGAGGCTTCTGGGAGCTGAAGTCCCTTGGCCCTTAAAGGGGAAAGGTTGCCTACCCCTGATGTAGAGACTTCCCATACCTCGGATCAGTCATTTTGACCAGAATGAAAATTGCAGTCAAGATACCGGGAGAAGGCTAGGAACAGGAAGGACAGCCATGAAAAGAGCTAGAGAAGATCTGAAAGAGTCAAGATGAGCACCAACGTTTGTTTATTTATTTATTTATTTATTTGGAGTATTTATACCCTACTCTTCAGCCAGGCTCTCAGAGTGGCTTATAGATAGTTAATTAGACATTTCTCTGCCCTCAGGCTTACAATCTAAAAAGACATGACACAAAAGGAGAAGGGAAAGGCAGTGGGGAAGGGGATCAGGTCCAGCAGTTCTTCTCTCTTAGGAGAGTAGCTAATACCCCAAAAGACAGGATCAAAATTCAAAATGACTTGAACAGACTAGAAAGCTGGGCCAAAGCTAACAAAATGAAATTCAACACAGAGAAATGTAAGGTACTGCACTTAGGGCAGAAAAACGAAAAGCACAGATATACGATGGGGGACACCTGGCTGAATGAGACTACGTGTGAAAGGGATCTAGGAGTCCAGGTGGACCACAAGTTGAACATGAGCCAACAGTGCGATGCAGCAGCTAAAAAGGCCAATGCAATTTTAGGCTGCATCAGTAGAAGTATAGTGTCTAGATCAAGAGAAATAATAGTGCCACTGTATTCTGCTTTGGTCAGGCCTCACCTGGAATACTGTGTCCAGTTCTGGGCATCACAATTCAAAAAGGATGTGGAGAAACTGGAGCGTGTCCAAAGGAGGGCAACTAAAATGGTGAAAGGTCTGGAAACCAAGCCCTACGAGGAACGACTTAGGGAGCTGGGGATGTTTAGCCTGGAGAAGAGAAGACTGAGAGGTTATATGATAGCTGTGTTTAAATATTTGAAGGGATGTCATATTGAGGAGGGAACAAGCTTGTTTTCTGCTGCTCCAGAGAACAGGACCCGGAACAATGGATGCAAGGTCCAGGAAAGGAGATTCCACCTCAACATTAGGAGGAACTTCCTGACAGTAAGGGCGGTTCGACAGTGGAACACACTCCCTCGGAGAGTAGTGGAGTCTCCTTCCTTGGAGGTCTTTAAGGAGAGGCTGGACGGCCATCTGTCGGGGATGCTTTGATTGGGAGTTCATGCATGGCAGGGGGTTGGACAGGATGGCCCTTGTGATCTTTTCCAACTCTATAATTCTATGATTTTATGATTCTCTCTCTCAGGCCTGGACCATGGCAGATGGACTGGAGGGAGGGCTCTCCTTCTTAATCTAGGCTAGGCTCAATGGAGCTGGTCTGCCTCTCTCCCTCTGAGGCTGAGGAGGTAATGCAGGTAACAGACCCTTGTTTCTGTCCAGCAAAAGGACAAACCTTTGCCCTCTATACCCAGTGCAAGATTAAAGTGCAAGTGTAAAGAGCAGTGCCTGCTGAATCACGGCTTCAGTCCTGCAAAGAGTTAGACCACTGAGGGAAGCAGAGGTCCAAGACAGTAGCAAACACAGCAGCCTCTTCCTTCCGAGAGCCCCCTGATGGTCTCTCTCTGTGGTCCTCGGTCTCTCTGCTGGGTGTTGTTTGGTTTGGGCTTCCTCGAAGTCCTGCTTTTATAGTTCAGCCAGGCAAGAAGCACTTTCAAAGAAGAAACTGCTAAGGCAGGCTTACTGTTGAACATAAATAAAATAAAAATAATGGCCACCGAGGACCTTCACAAGTTCAACCTAGACAATGGAGAAACAGAAATAGTAAAAGAATTCCCATACCTTGGATCAAACATTGATAGAAATGGGGACTGCAGTCAGGAAATCAGAAGAAGACTAAGAATGGGGAGAGTGGTTATGAAAGAACTAGAAAAGATTCTAAAATGCAAAGATATGCAACTCGGCACAAAAGTTAGAATCATACAAGCCATTGTATTCCCTTTTACCATGTATAGATGTGAGAGCTGGACAGTTAAGAAAGATGATAGGAAGAAAATCAATTCATTTGAGACATGATGCTGAAGAAGAGTGCTGAGGATCCCATGGACAGCCAAAAGGACAAACAAATGGGTCCTAGAACAGATCAAACCAGAAACCTCCCTGGAAGCCAAGATGACCAAACTGAGGCTGTCGTACTTTGGACACATCATGAGAAGAGAGGACTCTTTAGAAAAGACAATAATGCTGGGGAAGGTGGAGGGAAGTAGGAAAAGAGGAAGGCCACATGCAATGGACTCTGTTACGGAGGACATAGGTATTAAGGGGTTGCAGGAATTAAGCAGAGCAGTGGAGGACAGAGAGTCTTGGGCAGGGGTAGGCAACCTTTCCCCTTTAAGGGCCGAGGGACTTCAGCTCCCAGAATCCCAGGAGCTATTGACCAACATGGGACTATTGGCCAACATGGCTGAGGCTTCTGGGAGCTGAAGTCCCTCGGCCCTTAAAGGGGAAAGGTTGCCTACCCCTGGTCTTGGGGATGTCTCATCCATAGGGTCACCATGAGTCGAGATCCACTTGAGGGCAGTTAACAATAACAACAGGCAAGGCAGCTATGCTGGATGGAGGTCAATGCCTACTGAGTCAGGGCTCCGGTCCTGCAAAGAGCAAGACCCCTGAGGGAAGCAGAGGTCCAAGGCAGTAGCAAATACAGCAGTCTTCCTACAGCCCCATGATGGCCTCTGTGGTCCTCAGTCTCTCCCCTGATGGCTCTTCTCTCCCTCAGAGGCCACAGTAGTGGCAGTTGGAATTGTACAAACCATTGTATTTCCAATCACTATGGATGTGAAAGCCGGACTGTGAAAAAAGCAGGTAAAAAGAAAATCAACTCATTTGAGATATGATGCTGGAGAGGGGTGCTGCGGATACTGTGGACAGCCAGAAAGACAAACAAATGGGTCCTTGACTGAATCAGGCCAGAAATACCTTGGGAGGCCAAGATGATTAAATTGAGGCTATTGTACTTTGACCACATCATGAAAAAGCACAACTCATTGGAAAAAAACAATAATGCTAGGAAGGATGGAGGGATATAGAAAGAAAGGAAGACTACAAGCTAGATTGATGGACTCGGTTAAGGAGGTGATCAGTATGAATTTGCAGGATCTAAGCAATGGAAGACAGGGAGACTTAGGGGGGAAGCAGACAGGCGGCACGGGGCCGCCCCAGGAAGCTGTGCCACCGGTCTGAGGTATCCACACACCTCGGCCCCGCGGTGCAGCTTCGCCACCTCTAGAAGGAGCACTAAAATAGCACTCCTTCCACAAGTCGCCGAAGGTGCGCTGCAAAAGGCTTCCGGCGCACCTTCGGCGACTCTTCTGCTGCAGTGTGTGTGGACGCTGCGGCGGTAAGGCATCCTCGGAGTGCCAGACGTGCGGAGGGTCCGGCGCTCCGACGATGTCTTGGGGAAGGGGTTGGGGTGCCCACCGTGCGGCTGCCCCTCCCCTTCCTTGCCCCGAAAACGGTGCTTTGCGCCGTCTGCTTCCCCCCTTAGAGATGTTTCATCCACAGGGTTGCCATGAGTTGAAGTCAGTTCAAGGGCACCTAACAACAACAACAACATTGCCCAAAGAGTCTCTCTCTTTCTCTCTCTCTCTCCCACACACACATTCAGACTCACACATGTCAAGGTGGGTGTTTGCGGTGTGCCTTCCAAGTCATTTCTGACTTATGGCGACCCTAAGGCAAACCTATTATGGGTGTTCTTGGTGAGTTTCTTCAGAGATGGTTTGCCATTGCCACCCTCTGAGGCTGAGACAGTGTGACTTGCCCAAGGTCACCCATTGAGTTTCCATGGCCGAGTTGGGATTCAAACCCTGGTCTCCAGAGTCGTAGTCCAACACACAAGTCACTAGGCCATGCTGGCTCTCAAGGTGGGCATTAAATGAGCATCAGAAGACTAGCTCTCTGACCCCCAAAGCATCTCTTTGTAGATGAGGACCCAAATTCTCAGTTGGTAGAACTTTATGGTTAGGGTGACCAAATGTCGTCACTGCAAAGGAGGGCAAGGCACCGCAAAATGTCAGACATTCAAGAAAAATCTTGGCTGTTACCAAATAAATGCTAAAAACACTCATATAAATATAAATTCATGCATCTCAGGCTCGAAATGGAAGGCATTTGGGAATTTTTCCTGGACAGAAGATTGAAATGTAGGACATGTCCTGGGAAAGAAGGAGCTCTAGTCACCCTGTTTATGGTTTGAAACTGCAAGCCCCAGAATCTCACAGCCTGTATGACCAGTATGAATGTTAGTGGCTGGAGGATTAGGGAGTTTTGGTTCAGAAAATAAACTTTTGTTCTAGGACTTGTGGTTTAGTTTAGGAAACCTGTGCAAGCAGGCTTGGGTTTCTATCAGTTTGCTCCAGTTTTCAAAGTGCAGATCGAAGCCATTGAACCTTGGGTTGAACTTGGAGACCTGGGGCCCTTTTACAATACACCATTAAAACACTATGATCCCACTTTTGTTGTTGTTGTTGTGTGCACCTTCAGGTCATTTCCAACTTATGGGGACCCCAAGGTGAACCTACCATAGGGTTTTCTTAGCAGGTTGCTGCCAGAAATCCTTTAACTGTCAGAAATCCTAAGGTTTATTGGTGAGTTACTAGAACTCTCTGGTTGAGATTTCTAAATGCCCAAGGCCCTGAGTCTGCAAGACCTGAGCAGGGCTGTTGATGACATGGTGACCTGGAGATCTCTCATTCACAGGGTCGCCATAAGTCAAAATTTGACAGCAGTTACCATCATCACCAAAACTTCAAATCCCAGATCTGTAGGATGGAACCATGACACTTCAAGTAGAATCATAGTGCTTTAATTGTGCAATGTGAGTTCTGTTTCAGCATAGTGCGTAGCAGTTTGAGCATTGGACTATGACTCTGGAGACCAGGATTTGAATCCTGGCTCGGCCATGCAAACATAGTGGGTGACCTTGGGCAAGTCGTCACTCTCTCTCAGCCTCAGAGGATGGCAATGGTAATGGCAATCCCCCTCTGAAGAAACTTGACAAGAAGACCACAACCACATGATAGGGTTGCCATAAGTTGAAGATGACGAAGGCACAGAACAACACCAAGAGTGCTGGTGGGCTTAAAGTGCACCTAAGTCACAGCATCATGCATGGAGGAGGGGATCCTAGTATCATTTGTGAAAGGTAGAAAAATAAGCTGCTTCCCAGGGTTGTTGATGAGAGTAAATATACTACGTATGGTAAAGCACTTTATACCTTTTTTAAAGAAACCAACAACAGCATATCAGTGATAGCCAATGAAAGTCTATGTTTTATTTGGAAGTAAATATTGCTTTTAGAGAGAATTATTCCAAAGCAGTTGATTATAAGATAACGCATTTACACCTTCAGGTCCTTGCAAAGCACTTTATAAATGCTAAGCTGCTGCTGTTGTCACCACCATTGTAATGTGACCTAACTTGTTTGATTTAAGCTAATACTATGACCTTAAATGCAGTCTGGAAGCACTGCTGAAAAGTCCATTTGTGGAGTAGTTCTTTTGATCTCTGACTGTATCACCTGGTATAACTGTAAGACTTATTAACTTCAGTGCAATTTAGGAATGTCTGAGGGTCACTTTCCAGATAGCTATTTCCCTAAACAGGTACTATTTCAAGGTAGGAAGAAAGCATGTACCTTCTTGAAGCTTGTATTATGATGTAGAAAAACAACACGCAAAGACACACATGATGGCTGTGTGTATGTTTATCATGTGTGTTCATTTTGCTTTCTATGTATATGCCATTAGGAGTACAGGACTGGAGGCTTATGGTGCAAGCCCATATGTATTTACTGAGAAGTAAATTTCATGAACTTTAGTTGGCCTTGCTCCCACATAATGTGCATAGAACTGCAGCCTTAATGTAGTTCCTCTCCTGTCTTCAATTTAAAGCCTTTAATTATATATTAAATTTTAAAAAAGGAAAATCTTTTGCATGGCAGTTTAAAAGCCCATATAGATGCTTGAATTAAAAAGGGGCCTGAATAAACATGCAGAATGGGCTGCAAAAGTAATATCATTCTTTCTTTTTCTTTTTCTTTTTAAAATAAGGATTTTCTTATCAGTGGCACTCCACTCAAAAATGTTTAAGTGGGTCCAAATTCCCTTGGTTATGCTTTTATTTAAAATATGGGATGAAGTTATAGGTAAACAAAGCTAGCAGTGGGATGGGTTTGATGGATTGCCAAATGCAGTAGAGTGTACCCTTCTTTCTAAGGGTGACTCAGAGGTTATTGAGAAAAGTATAGGTGCAATTTCCCAGTTCCTCTCTTCTGCACTTATGTATAAAACAGATGAGTCTAGGCTAGGAAAGGCAGAGCAAAAGGTTAACCTTTGAAGAAGATTTGATAGCTTTTCCTGTTGGCCTCCTATCTCCTTACTCTATGTCTTTAAGGCTTTGGTGGGCTGATGCTGAGCATCTAGCAGTGCAGTTAAAGGCTTGGAAAGTACTCTTTCAAAACAGAGTCTTGGTCTCAGCTAGCAGGACTTGCTTACCAACAACATTTCATTTGGTGCATGTCAATAGGCTTAGGTTCCTGTGTCAATAGCCTTGCAGTTCTTGGCTCAGCTCTGTTTTTGTTCTTCCTGCTTCTTTGAAGCAGTTAGCTATTATAGTGATCAAGCAAGAGAACTTGTGTTAGTGATCTTTAAGGAAAGAAAGAAGACAACATTTGTACTGATTTGCTTCCAAAGCACTGCTGCTTGCTGAAATGGAATGGGGCAACATCTTGGAGACTTTGCTGCTAACTGATTTCCCAGCAGAGAAAATGGGCAGAAATGATCTTTTTGACTGCATCGGCAATTGTGGCTGACTGGATTGGATAACATATTACAATCTTAGTGTGATTGCATGACATCCTGATTAAATCTTGTTGTGTTCCAGGGCATTTCATCAACCATACTTATTTAGTAATGCCCCACAACTGGGAGCTTTCATGAAAAATGGAAAAAAAATGCACTGAGATTGATTTTGGACCTAATTACTGCATTGTATCTTGTGACAATTTGCTATTTCCCAACGAATATGGGTTTCTGTTTGTTGCTGGAAGGTATTATCACTGTTACTAGATCTGTTTGTATTCTACGTTTCTCCCAAATTTGGAACTCAAGTTGGCTTTCAATTTAGAAATAACAATGCTGCTAAAAAATTACAGAAAGTAAAGATTAAAATTCAACTAAACTAGTTTTTAAATGCAACTAAACTAGTGGGGAGCCCACATGGCATAGTGGTTTGAGTGCTGGACTGTGACTCTGGAGACCAGAGTTTGGTTCCCACTTCAGCTTTGGGCAAGTCACATACTCTCAGCCTCAGGGGAAGGCAATAACAAACCTCTTCTGAACAAATCTTGTCAAGAAAATCCCAGAATAGGTTTGCCTTAGGGTTTTCATATGTCAGGAATGACTTGAAGATAGACAAAAACAAACAACAAAACAAGTCTCAGTATTAAAACAATTCAAACCTACATTTGAAAAGGTAAAATTGCAATAAAAAACCACTTTAAAACAGTTCAGTCTCAAACAATAACACACTCTTAGCCCATTCTTTAAAAACAATCTGTCTTGAAAGCTTGTCAGAATAAAAAGGGTTTTGCCTGTGGATGGAATTATAGCAAAGAGGGTGCCATTCTGATTTCCTTTGGAAGGAAATCCTAGTGCCTAGGGGCAGCCACCAAGAGGGCCCTTTCTTGCATCCCCACCAGCCTGCTTGTGATGATAGTGGGCTGACAGAAGGATCTCCCCTGATAGTCTCAGGGCCTGGGCAGGCTCATACAGCAAAGAGCGAAGGAGCTGGGTTTGGGATGGATAATTAGGTAGGAAAATGCAGAGATGGATTGCTTATATCACGAGGATGGAAGAGCTCGCTGTCACCTAGATTTATAGACTGTTGAACTGATATGAGGAGAAAATTGGATCCAGTAACATGTCCACTGAGCCTACTATTACTACTGCTGCTGCTGCCACTACCTATATAAACTCTGTGAAGGTTGGAGACTAGTCTGTATAATTACAGCATGAACAGTTACAAATGGCAGGTACAGGAATATTTCAAGTAATATGCACATGATAACAAAATCAAAAAACGAAAACAAAAAGAGAATACGTTTATTTGAGATGTGGTGCTGGAGAAGAGTGCTGAGGATACCATGGACAGCAAAAAGAACAAATAAACGGGACCTAGAACAGATCAAGCCTGAATTTTCCCTGGAGGCAAAGATGACTAAACTGAGGATCTCATGTTTTGGCCTCATCATGAGGAGGCATGAATCATTAGAAAAGACAATAATGCTAGAAAAGGTGTAGGAAAATAGAAAGAAAGGAAGATCACATGCTAGATGGATGGACTCAATTAAGGAGGTCACGAGTATGAATCTGCAAGAGCTTAGGAGAATAGTGGAGGATAGAGAGTCTTGGAGTTGTCTCATCCGCAGGGTTGCCATGAGTCAAGATCGACTCAAGGGTGGTTAACAACAACAACAAACAAAATCACAACTATCTTGGACACCAAAAAGTGTGTCCATGAGTACTGATATGATTACCAAGGAGGTTTAGCCAGCTGATTGTTACGGTGCTGAAAACACAAATTTATGTTGCTTTAAGAGTAAAGTACACATTATCAGATCAGTCTGGAAAATTGATTAGAATTGGAATAATATATAAAGAAAAGTATAGTAGCTTATGCACAAATATGTCCACCTTACAAGAGCAGGCACTTTGGAGATGTTACAGAGTGTACTTTGTGTGTGGAGACCAGGGTTTGAATCCCTGCTCAGCCATGGAAACCCACTGGATTACTTTGGGCAAGTCACGTTCCCTTAGCTTCAGAGGAAGGCAAAGGCAAATCTACTCTGAACAAATCTTGCCAAGAAAAAAGATTTGTCTTAATGTCTCCATAAGTCAGAAGTGCACACAACAGTTAACTAGTTGGTATGTGATTATACCCCTAAAAGTGTTCAAATTTTACAACGTGTATTGTCATAGTATGACTAATAAAATTATACTTTTCACTTTATTTCCAGTTAGTTGTTTTCCAGTAATGTTATTCAAGGATTGTATTGTTTAAAAGGTCAGAGTAACTGTGTGAATGTAGCACTATAAGAAAAAGTATAAACACTATGAAAGCACAAAAGAGGCTGATACAAAGTAGGATGAGAAAAGGCTATATTTGTCCTCTTGCGATTGATGTGTTCATCATATATGTGTAGGACAGAGCTTGGAAAGTTACTTATTGCAAGTACTGTACTGTAATTTGTTCCAGCTATTCTTTGTAACATTTGATGGAAACCATTGTCATTGCTTGTTACAAAGTTTAAAAGCACCTTGTTACACTACTAGTTTCTTTTTGACACTTCAAAAGGCTCCTTAAGCTTGATAAGAGAATGACATGAAGCATCAATAATTCCTGTTAAAATGCTTCTGAAAATGTCTTGAAAGTAACTAGAAAATGCTACTCATTATACCAATGAAATAACTTCATCCCACTTGTGATGCTACTTTTAATAAGTAACATAGTTATGCCCTTGTTTTAAAAAGTAAGTCATTTCAGGTAGCTTTGTTTGTAATTTCTCATTACTCATTTCTAGCTGACTATATGTTCATTTCTATTGTTGATATAACCCATATCTTGCTTCTCACCCCCCATGCGTTAGCTTGAATTTAAAATATCTCATTTTATTCCAACCCTCCCTCCATTTTCTCATATGTAGAAGTTTACTTTGCTGTGTGAGCAAAGAAAATGTAAGCATCTCCGAGCTATGCTTGGAATTGTAAGTAACAGCCATCCAGACAACTAATGCCTTGAAATTCTGAAAGAGAGACATCCTTCTGATTTTCTATAATTGTTCAATTTACCCAGTTCCGATTCCCATGCCCTTATGTAGACATTTTTCCTGCCCTGTTTGCTGGCAGGAAGATTCTTGTTGGTTTCATATAGGCTATATTGCAAGGATATGCGAATTTATCTGCTGAACAGAAATGATGTGTTAAAAGAAAATGAAGAAAATTTTTGCTCCTTGCCCTCACTCCACAGTACCTATTTTCTGTAAAGCTGACATCAGCTGGTGGTTCTGAGTCTAGATGTGTATGATTCATTATGTTAAGAATACCAGCTCTGCTTGTGTGGTTGTCTAGGAAATAGAGTAAATGCCTTTGTCCTTTCACCCTGTGAGGGCATTTTTAAAAGAAAGCGACTGGCCTCCGCAGGCTTCAGATTTGGAAGTATGCATGTAGTGGGAAGGATGGTATGCTTAATCATGGATGCTTAATAGTAAAAGCATCTGATCAAAAATGTCCTGCAAAATCCAGGGAAGAGAAATCTCATTCTAACTACATCTCTTCCAGGATAGGGAACGTGTGGCCTTCAAGATGTTTTTTTGTTTCCAGCTCTCTTCTGCCCAAGATAGCATTTCAAATGGGGAAGGGGTGATGGGAGTTGCGATAAAAACACATCTGGAGGGCCATGTGGTTCTACCCCCAATTGATACAGTTTATAGTTTTGTGGAATTATAAAAGTGTCTAGTTTCTTTTATGTCTGGTACAGTCTTTGGTCTTACTGTATTTGATTTTTTTAGCCATTATATAAAGTAGCAGTAGTAGTAGTAGTAATAATTCTTGCCCATCTCTCCCTATGGATTGAGGTGGGGCACAACAACAATTAACAACTTTAGATAAAACACACATCAATTAAAAGGACAAATAAGATGTACACATATTAAAACAATCCATATCTAAAATTCATCATTTAAAATTCACAGTTTAGAAATCATCAGGATAAACCTTCTGGAAAAGACTGGTCTTTAATGCTCTTTTAAATTCAGACAGTGTATTCAGCTGCTGAATCTCGACCAGCAACTATCAGACAATGGCATTAGTTGCATCAAACTTCCACATGTTAAAATTTCCCACCATTGGAAATTGATATTGAATAATCAGGTGATGGACTGTGCTGTGATCAATAGTAGAAGAAAGCAGTGTTTTCTCTTCCCAACTTTAGTGCCAGGTGAGGAGCTGAAATTTGGCAACTTTTTTCTTTTTGTCTCTCTTGCCTCCATCTAGTGGCACATGAGAAAAAATATTTTTGAGTGATTACATTTTCATTCACACTTAAAGTGGCTTAGACTTTTGAATATTCCAAACATATTTGTTTGGTGTTTTTTTCCGGAGGTGGGTGGGTGCCCTGTAGTAAACATAACTTTTACAACCCTGTCCTAAGGACCCAAAAATGGAGAAGAAATTTGACCACAGTTAAAACAAGCATGTCCTGGCAGTAGCAAATTATACAGTGGGTCCTTGGTATCCATTGGGGTTTGGTTCTAGTCCCTTTGTCTACAATGGGGTAGTAAAAGGGTGTCCCTTATGTAAAGTGGCAAAATCCAGCTTTGCTTTTGGGAATTTTCTGTGTGTGAATATTGTCAAAGATAGTTATTTGGATCTATGGATGTAGAATCCGTGGATACGAAGGGCTGACTATTAGCTTAAACAAAACAAGTTAGGTCCCAGTTACAATGGTGGTAGCAACAACAACAACAGCATAGCATGTATACAGTGTTTATATACTGCACCTGTTTTTATGCTTGAAAGGATCTGAGCAGCGTTTGTCCCCAATGCAAGTAGCTCTCTTTGAATTCTCACAACAGTCTTATGTGATCGGTGTGTGTGTGTGTCATTCTGATCTCCTATTAAGACCAATGAAAGTTCTAGTTTAGGTGGGGAGGGCCTGTTGCCTCTTTCACTCACTTCTCACTTCCCATTGCTGCATTACCAGCAGCACTGGGCAATAATGCTCAGAAGTCCTCAGAGTGAGGCATTGCAATGAAGGTTCCCATAGAGTCAGTCTGTGGGTCATGCATTGTCACCATGGCCACTTCACCCACATCTCTTTCTCTGGAAGGACCATGTTGAGCAAGGTGCTGGGTCTGCTGGCCACTCAAAGATATTCCAGCAAGCATTTTCCTGCTGTCACAGTCATTGTGGGAAAGATGTCAAAAGGGCTATTCAGAGCAACCGGTGGGAGCTTGTGGCTTCCATGTCAGTGGAGCAGTGAATCTAATGTAGGTTTAGTCTCAATGCCAAAGAAGCTGTCCAAGGTTCTGAAACCTATCCTCTAATTAGGTTCAACACTTTGGATACTCCTTTAATGTTCAATCTAATTTCCTCACTGACAAGGAATACAACCAGTCATACTTTGTCTTACTTTGAGGATCCTGGTGAGATTGGTAGACAATTTTTGGAGGGCAGACAGCAGAAAACATCACAGACTTGGAATAATTACTAATTACTAAAGAAGGTAAAAAATGAAATGCAAAGGCAGGCTTAGTGCTGCACATAAATAAATTAAAAATAATGATCACGGAGGAGCTACATAAATTCAACCTAGACAATGAGAAAATTGAAATAAAGATTCCCGGTATCTTGGATCAAACATTGTTGAGAATGGAGACTGCACCAAGAGATAAGAAGAAGACCAGGAATGGGAAGGGCAGCTAAGAAAGAACTGGATAAGATCTTAAAGAGTAAAGACATACAATTGAACACTAAAGTCAGAAATGTCCAAGCTATCCTGTTCCCTATTACCATGTATGGATGTGAGAGCTGGACAGTGGAAAAAGTGGATAGGAAAAGAATAAACTCATTTGAAGTGTGGTGCTGGAGAAGAGTGCTGAGGATACCATAGACAGCTAAAAAGATTAACAGATGGGTCCTTGGACTGATCAATCCAGAACTCATCTTGGAAGCCAAGATGATGAATCTGAGGCTGTTGCACTTTGGCCACATCATGAGAAGGCATGACTTACTCAAAAAGACATTAATGCTTGGAAAAGGGGAGGATGGTTGAAAGAGAGGAAGATCACACTACCAGAGGATAGACTCAAATAGGGAGATCACAGACATGAATCTACAGGACATAGGCAGAACACTGGAGGATACAGGAGCCTAGAGATCTCTCATCTACAAGGTGACCATGAGTCGGGGCGGACTTGATGTCAGTTAACAACAACAGACAGACAGTAGGAATAGCCATAGCCAGTGAAGGAAACATAGCTGGTTTTGCAACATTTGGCTACTTGGATTGTGGATGGGGATATGTGTTGCAAAGGCTTCATTTTGCCCCATAGCTTCACTGTCCCTAAATATGTTTCTTTACAATCTGTGGCTTTCTGTGTTAGATCATCTTCTGAGACAGAAATGACTAGCTCTTTTCTTACAGACAGCATCCTTTTACTGTCTTCTTCACAAAGTGGTTTGACAGCCAGAAATGTATTTTGTCACTGTTAGGTATTATGGATTCTGATGAGGTTGCAACCAACTAGCGCAGGAGTGGACAGCTGTGGCTCTTCAAAAGTTGTACTACAACCCCCATAATTCTCACTGTTTCTGTGTTGGCTGGGATTTATGGGATTTGCAATCCTACAGTTTGCAGAGGCTCACAGTTGCCCACGTTTAGTCTAGCGCTAAACTGTTAAACACTACTGTGTACATCCCAGTTATATAGAATATCTTCCCAAGGAAATCTTAGCCAATGAACGAACCCTGAATGAGCAGCAATGTGACATCTGGAGAAAGTAAGAGTGAGAGGAGATATTTAACCAGTGTTTGCCAGGTTGGTGAAGTTTTAAAACAGACTTTGGTCAGCTTGTAATTTACTGGTGAGATGAGTATAAATCATTGCCTCCATTTAACAGAGCAATGAATAGGAGACTAGTGCATGTTGACATGTTACTTTTTTATTTTTTTAATATTGTTGAGATGGAATAAAGGTAGTTACTAAAAAAAAGTCCTTACATCCTGGCCAGTTTAGATTGTTATTTACAAATGTAGGACACACAAAAGCAGATCTTAATACATCACTTGTGAAAGCAACCTTTAGATGAATTTGCACACCTTGTGGTAACTTTTCCCAGTAAATATTGTTTGTCCCTTCATTACTTCTTGGTGAGAGATCATTCTGTGTATGTTAAAATGTAAATTTATATTATACTGAGTTCCAATTAAGATTGATGACCTTTTCACATGTCAGTGAGCAATGACTAGTGTTTCAGGGTACACCATCTGTATAGCATGTGCAGAAGTGCATGAACTGATTAGTTCATGGATTTCAATTTAAGCCTGGGTCACATATTGAGTGCTGAGCTTGGTCACATGATGTTCTTGCAGAAAATATTAACTCTTTGTTGACAGGCTATTGATGCATAAGTGTTAATAGATTTTTCCTGTTTTAGAGGTCCATCTCACTCACTACTGTCTGATTTGGCAGGCTGAGGTTTTCT
Source organism: Phrynosoma blainvillii (assembly GCA_026167975.1). NCBI lineage: Eukaryota > Metazoa > Chordata > Lepidosauria > Squamata > Phrynosomatidae > Phrynosoma > Phrynosoma blainvillii. The sequence goes on from JANUYF010000003.1 coordinate 36,610,395, forward strand.
ACATATTTTCCTGATCTGTTTCTTGGTGTCTCTTAGCCAAAAATCTTGCTAGGACCTTCTACCTGTTAAGTTTACACTGAATAGTTTATTTCTTTGAAGAATTTTATGCCACTTTATAGTTTTTTTTTTCAAAAAAGTAGCAACTTCCAGTGTACTTTGCAGCAAAATATTCAAAACTTTATAAAAAGTAACATTCAATATGGACCATGGAACCCATTGGGTGACCTTGGGCAAGACACCCTCTCTCAGCCTCAGGGGAAGGCAAACATTATCTGAACAAATCTTGTCAAGAAAACCCCATGATAGGTTCACCTTAGGGTTGCTATAAGTTGGAAATGACTTGAAGGCACACACAGATAAAACAGTAAGCCAAAGACTGCCACCAGCTTAGACTAGATTACATTTGCCCCTCTGTTTGTACAGGGGATCCATTCCGGGACACCCCCCCCCCCGAAAATGGAAAACTGCAAATATTCAAGCACCATAGACTTGAGTGGGAGCGCACACCCCATTTTATCTCCCTCCATTTGCCCCTCGTGAATGGGCGAGGGACGTGAACTTGAAGTCTGTGAAAACAGAGGGGAAACTGTATTTTAAAAGTTCAAACAAATTGTTGTGAGACAACCCTTTCAGAGCGTTCTAAAGGAATGGTGCCATGACTGAGAAGGCTCTTTCCTCAGTCTCCAGACAGCTAATTTCAGATGGCCCAATGACATGGAAGAAGGCCTGTAAAGATGTTCCCAAGATGTCTAGTTTGTGTGATGAAGGGTAGTGATGATCATCTAAATTCTGAAGCCTGTAGTAGTAGTAGTAGTAGTAGCAGCAGCAGCAGCAAATAATAATAATAATAATAATAATAATAATAATAATAATAATAATAATCCCTGTTTCTTTAGAACAAAGATGAGAGGCCTGTGGGATTTCAAATCTAGCTGCAAACTTCTTTTGCTCTTAGATCTCATCAGTGATTAGCAAAATAAGGTACAGGCAAAGTGTCATTCTACATGGTTTCTTTATGGTCATCCAGTCCTCACTTTCTGCCTTGTCTGCTGTCTATCTGGAAGATTGCTGGGTTTTTTAAAGCAGCATTGGTGTTGGGACAATGGTGAAGGGGGACTGGAGAAACAGACGCACTCTGCTAGGTTGCAGAATCATGTCTGCAGGAAGCAATGTGATAAAGCTTGAGGTGGGGAAGAGTGGGATTTCACTTTAGCCAATCCAATGGTAGCTCTCTCTGTGTGTACCTGCCTGTGACAGGCAAGGTAAACAGCAGCTGCCTCCAGAATCCTTTACTGAGAATGTGTAGAAATGCTGGGAACTTGTTGCACCAGGGCCTACTCCTGAGTTTGGATGGTGCTTCATATGCCTGCCAAATATACAGCTATTGTGCAAGAGTTTATTCTTGAGTAGATTCCTGAAAAAAAAGTGCATGATGCTTTGTATATTTGGTAGGAAAATTATCACATTAGTAGGATTCCATCTGATCCTGCCTAGTATTATCAAACTTGCTTTGTCCTTAACCCCATGCATTGCTGAAATGCAAACAGAAAGGGACCTCTTGAAAGAGATAATTTTGGGGGGAGGATATTCTCCAGTAATGTGATGGGTTGTGTCTGTCAATTTATGATGCCCCCATGAATTTCACGGAATATTCTTGGGCATGGAGTATTCAGGGGTGCTTTACCATTATTTTCCTCTGAATATATCCTGCAGCAACTGGTATTCCCTTGCAGTCCCCCATCAAAGTGCTAACCAGGCTTGACCCTATTTAGCTCTAGAGTTCAGAGGGGATCTGGTGCTTTCAGGGCATGGCTGGATGTTTTATACATTTTGATGGAGTCTGGAAGTGACGTAGTAGCCTGACCACATCTAGTCTGAATAATATGAACAAGCAGTTGTGTTTCTTAACTGTCTTAAATCCAGTTGTGAGTTTTAGCTAGAGCGAACCCATTTATTCAATTGAAATTTGGAAAGTGGATACTTATACAAGTTCATTGATTCAGTGGGCCCATTCTAGTTGAGATTAACAGTTGGATAGAAACAAGTGTGTAGGACAGTACCCCGATTCTTAGAGATATTTTACTTTTCAGGGACCTTTATGCTCAGAACCTTTGAATTAAGACAAGTCAAAATTGCTATATATTGGCACAGTTAGAAGAATTAAGTACAGCAACTGCAGGGGGAAAAGCTATTTTCTTCATTTGCAAGAGATAATTGTAATGTCTTCCCTTTCTTATTCCTTACTTCTTTAGTTTTCTTTGATGTCTGGCACTTTGAATATATAATACAGTACACTTTTTAATAACTGGCTTCTTACTTCCCATTCTCACTTTCCATAAACCAAAAGAAGGCTCAATTAAGTAATCTTATTTCTGAAACTTTGCTATAGATTACTTCCACTCCTTTTTCTTTGGAGTGTATGTTCAGGTTCCTTGCACAAAAATGTGTGATTTCTGCCAGGTGGCTTGCCCTTATTTTTGTCTTGTGAGGGAAAATAGATATTTGATTTTGCTGAAGAGAAAATGATTTCAGATATTCATTAAGAACAAGAAAGTGTGTTAAGTGGATTGAACTTTCTTTATTTCTTTTTTAATGGAGTTGGGGGAGGAATACCTAAAGTTAACTTGTAACATTAAGCAGAGATTCATAGTCCCTCTGGGCTGTGGTTATAATATTGTGGTCTGTTGCCTTCCTCTGTAAGGATATTTATTTCAAGTCATCTTTTAATGTAGCAAATAGAAAAGAATTCCTAGGGGCAGGGGGTTTAGCCACTTTAGAGATAATGCTTTATCCATCTGAAGAAGTAGACTGAAATACCCAAGAAGGTTTAAGTCTTAATAGTTTATCCAGCAGTAGTTGTTTTGACCATGCTGCAATATGGGTCAAAATCCAAAATATAGATCATGGTGATAACTTAATTAGACCAACTGAAAATTAAAATTACGGGACCCCATCTTGTTTGAGATGTTAAGGTGGTCTGGAGGGAAAGTTGATAATAGATCAGGGCAAAGTGTAGCCAGCATGTATGTGACCATTAGGATCCCCAAATGTGGTCACTTAAGCCCCCCTGAAAGCCCAAGATTGTAAAAAACTGTGCGTATTTCTTGGTGATTTTTCAACCCAAAACTGGCCCAACTGTCTGAAATATCACCACAAATGAAGCAGTTTACTTTCCCTACCTATTCAGAACTGCTCAGCCCCCCCCAACAACCCTCACTAAAAAAAGAAGAAGCCAAAAATGGGCTTAAATTGGCAGCTAGAAATGACACCACATCAATGACGAAACATGATAGTGTAGCCTTCCAGGGGTGTATGGGAGAAATCTCTGCTCCTTCACAGTTGCTATCCTTGATGTAGCTTGATATAGCATGTTACTGCATCTATTGGTTTGTATGATAAAGATATCACTGCACTGTGTACTAATTAAGTTTGTTCATCTTTAAGGTTCCACAAGATTCTCTGTTGTTTTTTTAAAAAAGAGAGAGAGAAAAAGAAAGAACAAAAACATTGGGTTTAACATTTCTGTCATTACATCAGGAAAGACACTGTGAAGGAAAAGAGAAAAACAGAATGGCCATATATCCCCACACTATACTTTAAAGCAGTGGTTCCCAAACTTTTTTGTGCTACTGCCCCCTTTCCTCTTGGGCAACAACCCTAGCATCCACAAATGCCCATTTCTTGATGCTAGGTCTGTTGTTTTACTGCAGATTCAAAACAACCAATTTCAGTTGCTGCTCCCTTTGCACCCAGTTACTTTGAGAGCAGCAACTGAACAGCTGGCTGAACAGGAACTGAGAAACCACTCGCCTATGCCAGCCTTGTAATAAAAGCCCGCGCGAGCGAGAGGCTTTTTTGTTGCTGCTCAACCAGCTGCTCAGTTGCTGATCTGTTGCACCCAACCACTTTGGAAGGACTCTCAATCCTTTTTTGCCAGGGCAGAGTGGAGCACAGATAGCGTCCCACTTTTCTCCCTGGCAAGGAAGGGCTCTCAATCTATGAGAGGCAAAGGGCTCTTTTGAAGAATCAACCCCAGATACTTCTCCCTCTCTTTTCCCAGAGACATACCATCCTCACACAAATTCAAGTTGTTCCCTCCCATACACAGACATTTGTTTCTTCTGCTACCCCCTTCTCTTGGCCTGACCTACAAAAGGAAGCAAGAGCAGCAGTCCGACTCTAGTCTGCTAGCCAAGTCCTGGCAAAGCTTGAGCAAGGTCCCAAATGTGAAAGCTCCTTCCAGTCAGTCTGTTCCAAAATGGCGCTCTGGGAGTGAGATTTTGCGGGCATGCAAAGACATCACCACACGAAGCAATCAGTGAGGCTGTGTGGTTTTTTAAAAAAAGTTTTATTAATCATAATTCCAAATTACAACAGATACAATAAGTAAGAATTAAGAAAAAGGATATATATAAAACATAATAACCCTCCTTCTTGCTATTATAACAAGTATCACTATCAACACATGTTCTTTACATCCCTTCCTTTAACCATCAGTTACTCCAATTAATTTCCTTCTCTTTTATGATCTTTTATTTTGTAATGCTAATTTTCCAATCCCTCAGGTTTAAAACTATAGATTTACCCCTATGTACAAATATAATGTATTCAACAATATATTTCTTTTCCATTTTTTCTTTCTGCTTCTAATTTTGAAGATTTAATTACCTTATAAGTTTCATTATCATTTACTATCAACTGAATAATTGTCTTTGATTTCAAACCATTTGAGCCTTACATTTATTTACTGATCTGAATTTCTTCCCATATTCACCAATATACCCCAGTTTGCTACATGAAAGTCATTCTTTTTCCCCCAGACTCTTTTCCATTTCATTTTATGTTCTGATTTCAATTTCGTTGGTAATAGGTCTATTTCCATCATGTCATGCAATTTTTACAGCCAGTCTATTTCTACTGTCTTAACTATTTTTGAATATTTGGCGTAGAGTATTCTAGCATGTAAAATATAACTTTACTATGCAACTTCTCTTCTTTCTCCTCCAACATATTCAACAACATAATTTTTGGTTTTAATTTCAAATTTATATTGAGTATATTATTTATTTTAGCTTGTATTTGTCTCCAGTATTTTATTGCTCTATTGCATGTCCACCATAGGTAGAAAAAAGTCCCAACTTCTTTTTGGCTTTTCCAACATTGCTTATTTCCTGTCCCATAGATTCTGGCTGTTTTATCTGGGGAGAGATACCAATGGTATATTATCTTAGTTTTCTCTTACATCTTAACATAGGGATTATTTTAACCTTTTGTTCCAAGATTTTCCCCATTGTTCTAGTTCTATTGTCCTCCCACAATTTTGGGCCCATTTGATCATAGCATCCTTTATTAGTTCTTTCTCCATATGCCATTGCAACAATTTGGACAATAATGCTTGATTTGATGACCATAAGCTGTTTTCTATTTCTGATTTGGATCTGGAAAAGTCCCTTTGTTTTATGTCATAGAAATCTCTTGTGAAGCTGTCTGTAAAGAAACCAATTCATTTGCCTATTTTCTTCTTTTAGAGTTTCTTGTGTTTTTATCTTAAATTCGTTATCTAATATATCTTTGTATCTCAACCAGGTTTCATTTCTTTTTGAATCGATAAAGTGTAGAGTTTCGTGGGGGAAAGCCATAGCGGTAGCTTAGGGCATATCTTATGTTTATGTTTGCTCCAAATATGGAATATCGAAGCCCTAATAAAATTATTATTAAAGTTTCAGTTAGCTTTGATTTTACAGTTTCCCCTCCCTTTCCGTTCCGGACCCCCCGTGAAAAATAAAACTGCGCTTGAATGGGCTTGCATGGGATGTGCTCCCATGGGAGCACGCCCCATTCATTCAAGCAGAGGTCACCCTTCTGTGAGTAATCAAAACCGCGGATCCCAAGTCCGCAGTTTTGGAGGGACAACTGTATTATAAAATAAAAAGGCATGCCATCCAAATCTGGTACCCGATTCTTCAAGCGTTAGCTTTTTGTCTTCCAGCGTTAGCCACTCTTTCAAACATATGAGGCCACAGGCTTCATAATACAAGCTCCGCTTTGGGAAAGTGAAGCCTCCTCTATCTTTTGAGCCTTATAAGATTTTAAATTTAATCCTTGGTCTTTTGCCAACCCATATGAAGTTTGATAGTTCCTTTTGCCATTCCTTGAAAATTTTCTCATTTTTGTATAATGAGTCAACAGTGTGATGTGTCAGCTAAAAAGGCCAAATGCGATTTTAGACTTCATCAACAGAAGTATAGTATCCAGATAAAAGGAAGGAATAGTGCCACTGTGTTTTGCTTTGATCAGGCCCCACCTGGAATACTGTGTCCAGTTCTGGGCACCACAATTCAAAAGGGATGTTGAAAAACTCGAGTGTGTCCAGAGGAGGGTGACTAAAATGGTGAAGGGTCTGGAAACCATGCCCTACGAAGAACGGCTTAGGAAACTGGGTATGTTTAGCCTGGAGAAGAGACGGTTAAGAGGGAATATGATAGCCTTCTTTAAATATTTGAATGGATGTCATATTCAGGAGGGAGCTAGCTTGTTTTCTGCTGCTCCAGAGAACAGGACCCGGAACAACAGATGCAAGCTATAGGAAAAGAGATTATACCTCAACATTAGGGAGAACTTCCTGACAGTGAGAGCTGTTTGACAGTGGAACACTCTCCCTCAGAGTGTGGTGGAGTCTCCTTCATTGGAGGACTTTAAATAGAGACTGGATGGCCATCTATCAGGGATGCTTTGATTTTGAATTCCTGCATGGCAGGGAGTTGGACTGGATGGCCCTTGTGGTCTCTTCCAACTCTATGATTCTGTAAGCTCATGATACAATGATTGCTGTTTATTCCCTTGCACCAGATTTCCTCCCCTTAAAGACTGTTGACTCATGTGATTACTTATTTATTTGTTGTTGTTGTGCACCTTCAAGTTGTTTCTGACTTTTATTGACTCTAAGGTGAACCTGTCATAACATTTTCTTTGCAAGATATGTTCAGAAGGTTTTGCCCCTTGCTTTTCCATGGGGCTGATAGAGTGTGACTTGTCCATGCCTCCCAGCGGGTTTCTATTGCTGAGTGGATATTCCAGCCTTGGTCTTCCAGAGTCCCAAACATTACATTGTGCTAGCTCTCATTTCTTAGCTAAATATGTATTGTGCCTCTCCTCTGAAGTTCTAAAGATGTTTTTCTCTTTCTCCACACTTTAAGCCTGGCAGCAACGATGTATGAAGGTGATGCTGGGAAAGAGTGGCTGGTTCAAGGTTTACCAGTGACTTTCATGGCTCAACAGATAACACCCTCTTTTTAATTTCTGGGTAACTGATAGAGTGCAAATGAAAGGTTATCTTGTACAATGTCTTAATGGAAACACATGGTCTCTGCCAGAGGCCCTGTGTGGTACAAATTAAATGATGCATACTCATAACAGGCATTTCACTTAAAATTAATTACCCTGATGTTGTTTAATATCTGTGGGTCACTGTGACTCTGGGCAGCAGAGAGAGAACTTTGTGTTCAGCTTTCATACCAATGTCTTGATTAACAGAGAACAGGACTGATATTAGAACCTCCCATACATACTCCCTTGTAGCTTTATGGATGCTGTTTCTTCCAAGTTGGTAGAGAGGAAAGATGAGTTATACACATTGCCCTAAATTCAGTTGTTACATGTTGAGTCTCCCTTATCCAAATTGCTTGGGACCATAAATGTTTTGGATTTTGGATTTGTTTGGATTTTGGAATACAGTTGGCTCTCTATTTTTGCAGGGGATCCGTTCCGCCCCCCCCCCCCCCCGCGAAAACAGAGATTCATGAATATTCAAGCTCTATAGGCTTGAATGGGGAGGGGGTGCTCCTGAATGTGACAATCTTAAGAACAGAGGAAGAAAAGTCTGCACTTTTTGATCTTTGTGATATTGCTCTTTGCTTCAGTGATGGCCACAGCACTCTTATTATCATGGAACATTTTGCATAATATTGACTAACGGACCAATTTGAACACTTGCCCTGCATTTGTGCCTCTGCTGCACCCGTTAGGATGTACACGCTTGGGCTTTGACAATGTGAAAAGGGAACATTGAAGAGCCCATCTGTGCCAGTCAATACAACTCCCAACAGACCATAATGCATTTTGACTGGTAGTTGAAACAGAAGGCAGGAGGTGAGAGAAAAGGCACTGAAGGAGGATGAGATTAGTTATCTCCTCACCCAGGGAACCTCTCATTTTAATGCAGTTAAGCTTTTTGAACCTTAGCAAAGAAATGAGACCGGGATTGCACAGACTTAGTTCTGTACCTTCTTGGTGAGAATTGTTCCGCCCCATCTGTGCTGCAGTATCTTTGACCTTATATGTTACAGCCAAGCCTTCCTAGAATTAATCATGTTCCATAATGCATGCCATGTTCCATGAAACAGTTCAGTGGGCTAATGTACTTGCAAACCCATAAACTGGTCCACCACGGTTCTTTACACAGAACATAATTGTTTGATAGTGCTGTTTGTTATTGTTTTGATGTTGGAGAATTAGAGACAGAAAAGAGATAAAAATTGTCTTTGCTGATATAAGTAAAAGGGTGTAGATGACCTTGTATACTGTTACACAGATAGGAAAAAGTTTTGAAAAGTACATTATATTTATTTTGCAAAGGGGATATTTATTTTATTTAAGTTATTTTTGAGTTGGTATTTAAATTTATGTTACTGTACTCAAAGACTTTGCAAAATGAAGGTGAAATATCCCATTCAAGATTCTATACTTCTCTCCTGCTGCTCCTGTCTTGAGCTTGGGAGAACAGTTTATTTGTACAAGGCACAATAACCATTACTAAATATTACAAAAAAATAACCATACATTTCACTGGACAACAACTTTTTAACTTGTAAACAGGAAAACCTTAGTAGGTCAGAGAGCAGCAGGTCAGCAGCAAAACAATCATACCATTCCATCTACAACATCTCATCCCCTTTACAGTTCACCATTATTGTTTTTATAAAATTACTGCATATCTTTTGGACAGCCACAGCAAAAGTAGCAAACAGTGATGAGTTTACAGCTGTCTGCCAGCAGATCACAAATAATGTCATGCTGCAACCAACCTGCCCCTGATTTCAAAAGCTCACCAAGGAAATGTACCCTAGGATCCTTGTGTGTGTGTGTGTGTGTGTTGTGTGCCTTCAAATAATTCCTATTTATAAAAGATAATGGGCTAGATCAGGGGTCGGCAACCTTTGTTGCTGGGGAGCTGGGGGTGGGGGACTGGCACGGGGCCCAGACGGGTGCGTGTGCGCGCTTACCCCCATGCACATGCATGCCCTCGCCGCCCCCGCCATGCACATATGTGTATGTGTGGGGCGCCATTTTGGAAGGCCCAATGGCGGTGCCGTGAGCATGTGCAAGGAGCAGCCTTCTAAAATGGCGCCCGGCATTGCACGTGCATACCCACACGATGCGGGCGCCATTTTGGAAGGCCCCCCCACATCTGTGCCGTGCGAATTCGCACGGCGCAGCCGCGGTGGGGCCTTCCCTGGGCCCTGGGCCTCGGCCGCATTTGGCGTTCCAAAATGGCACCTGCCACCGTGTGCATGTGTGTGCAAGCGCGGGCGCCATTTTGGACACCCAAATGGTGCCTGCGCTCATGCGCAGCGCGCCTGCATGCGAGGGTCAGCGGTGGCGGGACCGGCCATGGGCTGGTCCCTAGGCCTCCGTGGGCCACACCCAGCCCACAGGCCGTAGGTTGCCGACCCCTGCTCCATAGCAATAAAACTTCTAATTGCTAAAACATTCACATATTTCTCTGTCACTCTAATTTAGTGCAGGGGTGGGGAATCTTTAGCCTTCTCCTTTGGACTACAAATCCCAGAGTTCCTTAACATAGGTCATTCTGTGTGAGACTGATGGGTATTTTAGGCCAAAAAATGCGGAGGGCCCAAAGTTTCCCAAATGATTTAAAACAAGCAATATGTGACATTTAATAGGTCTTGTTTGAATTTTTAATCTATGCTTCAGTCATTAACCATGAAAATGGACTACCATGGAAACTGATGGACTCTCCTTCACTGGAGGTCTTTAGACAGATTGGATGCTTCCCTCTCAGCAGTGCTTTAACTGTGGATTCCTTCACTGGCCAAATATTGGATTAGATGGCCTTTGCAGTTCCTTCCAACTCTACAACTCTTTCTGCCTCCTTTGTTCCAAACCCCTGAGCACATTGCAGGACTTGATATTGCCAACAAACAAATCTTGGTCATGAATGTTTCTTTCCCCAACTTTCTTCCAGCCTTATTATTTATACAGTTGTCCCTCCGTTTTTGTGGACTTCAGATTTGAATCCCTTGCCCATTTGCAGGTGGGAAACAGAGGGGGATAAAATGGAGCACACGCATGAGGTGCACATCCCCATTCAAGCCTATGGGGCTTGAATATCTGTGGTTTTCCATTTTCACGGGGTGGTGGTAGTCTGGAACAGATCCCCCACAAAAACGGAGGGACAACTGTATTTCTCTATACTGTCAAATGGTGATCAATTTATTGAACATGCTATTACCCTATAGCTATTTGTAACTATCAATTTCATGCCTATTTTGTACCTACATTAGTGTAGTAATGTGTTTAGAGCAGGGGTCGGCAACCTACGGTCCGTGGGCTGGATGCGGTCCCCTGAGGCCTTTGGACCAGCCTCAGGCTGGTCCTGCCACCGCCGCCACCATTTTGTTTTCCAAAATGTTGCGGCCGCCAATTTGGAAAAGAAAATGGCGGCTGCGGCATGTGCGGCAGCAGGGGGTGGCGGCGGCGGCAGGACCGGCCTGGGGCTGGTCCAAAGGCCTCGGGGGGGGGGCGCGAATCCAGCCCCCGGGCTGTAGGTTGCCAATCCCTGGGCTAGATCTTACACCACCTTTGAACCACAGATGCAATGCCATTGTGTATGAGGGATCCCTTTATATCTTCCATTGAGGTAGACTGTTGGCATTGTCTGCAAGTGAAGAACAGTAAAGGCTTTTCTAAGTGTGACAAAGGTTAAGTTATGGAAGTATTATTGGACATATTGTTCCTCTTTGAACTGGCTATAACAGGGAGAAAATATTTGCTGTTTGCTACTGAGCATATTCTTAGGGGAGTCAAGCTTGAAATTTCTCTCTCTGATCAACTGCTTGTCCATCTTGATTGATGGAATCAGAATATCTTCAAAACAGAGGAGTGTCAGAGAAAACCAGAAATGTGCCTACCCATCCCAGGAAAGCTGCTCTTTAAAACAAAGTTTTGCTAAATTGCTGTCATAAAGAGCTTGGGAGAAAATGAAATGTGGGAGTGAATTTTTGCAAACCTCATTTCTCTCACCCATCCATTTGCAGTACTGGAAATAAAGTTGAAAGGTAATACTCAAGAAAGTGTATGAAACAAAAAGTTCTACCTATAATTTTTTATCTTCAGTCTTTTTAAAAATATGAACCAGACTCCTTTTCTCTTCTCAGCAATAACCAAGAAAAACAATTACCAGATTAAAAAAAGAGACCAAAATAGACATTTGATGTCTTTTCTGAAAGATATATCTTTGATTCCTTCAGAGCCCAGGTTGACACTAATGAGCCAGTCTCACAAGCATAACAGATAATCTGTGCCTTTTTATCACTCATGACATTGCCTTCAGTACTGGAGATGCATTCAGCTGCTGCACTGGATGGTACATCTGTGTTGTGCATGAGAGTTCAGGAGCATTAACATAGAGAGGAAAATACATATGTGCTGTGTATATTTAAAAACAAAGTCCTTTTTTCTCTGGGTCTCAGTGTGATGGATATAGCATTGGAAACATCCTCTGTCTCAGACAGTTGCTTTCTTTTGGGGAGCTCCATTGCTGTGACTATCCTTAGTATTGCTGGCACTTTTAAATTTTGCCTTTGTTAAGGCTTTTAATATGCCCCTAGCATAGAAAAGACAAAAGTTCAAACTGGGGGGCAGGGGGGAGACATCAGTCCCTTTGAAACTGTGTGTTACATTCTGCTTGTAGTGATGGCTGTTGTCAGTCTAAAAGTTTTCAGATAAAGAAAGAGGTAGATAATTATCTGCTGTTGTATCAGGATGGACCATTATTGTTGTGTTCCTTTCAGTCATGGGGCATAATCATGGAGCTATCATGGGTTTTTCTTAGTAAGGTTTATTCAGAGGGGGTTTGCCTTTGCCTTCCTCCAAGGCTGAGGGAGTGTGTCTTGCCTAGGGTCACCCAGTGGGTTTCCATGGCCGAACAGTGATTCCAATCCTGGTCTCTAGAGTCCGATTCAACTCTCAAACCACTGCAACACACTTGCTTTCTGGGTAGACCCTACTGAGAAGAAAACAGAATCCACTCTGGTCCGATGAGCCGCCTGCAACATGTCTTCTATTTTCTGATTTTAGCTGGACACCATCATTTATTTCAAACCAGTCCATTTTGAACTGAGGAGTGTAGGCAGAATGCCAGAAGAAGCTTCCTACCATCCCAAAGAAGTGCATTTGACTTTTTCTGCCTTTGCATAAACCAGGGGTAGGCAACCTTTCCCCTTTAAGGGCCGAGGGACTTCAGCTCCCAGAATCCCAGGAGCTATTGGCCAACATGGGACTATTGGCCAACATGGCTGAGGCTTCTGGGAGCTGAAGTCCCTCGGCCCTTAAAGGGGAAAGGTTGCCTACCCCTGGCATAAACCCTTCAACAATGTAAAACAGTAGTTGAAAGGTCCCTATATAGTTTCCATCATCTTTAATTTCTTTACCAGAAAATGCAGAGTTGACAGAAGATACCCCATGAGCACCCTATCCTCTTACTACAGGATATCTGGATTTAGGGCTAATGCCTCCATTTCCCTCTGTGTATTTGTGTGCTGCAGAGATTATGTGATTCTCAGTTGAGCAGTAGGCCTTGATATCACCCACCTTTTCAGTCACAGTAGACAGGAGCCCATGTAATTACTTCAGTGCATTAAACATCTAACTTGACTTGGTTTTGTCTGACATTTTAAATACAGACCCCAGTGACATGAGTGTACTTTACAGTGTGTGCTTATTGGTTCAGCTGGATCACAGTGTGTTGCACTTTCCCATCAGAGAATAAAAGTGCTACTTGATGGGTCTGTGAGCAGAATTTTTAATGATGTTAGAACTCAGCATTTGTGTATCTTGCGTTGACATAATTGTAGGAGTAATTTAGCATGACTTCCCTGTGAATTTTGTAGTAGACATGAACATCATGCAGAAATGTTGCAAGAATGCTGTTGTATGTGTGACAGCCCTTATGATGCTTGTAAACCAATGCCCCAAACTCACATTTAAGTCTGTTGAACTGATTCAGTAAACTCTCTCTTGCACCTGTTCTAACCATTTCCAATTGGCTACTGCAGATGGCATAGCACCCATATTAAATGTTTGTGCATGCTGTCTGCATTCTACTCCAGTTTATTTCTGAACCTGGAAATATGTGAGGGATATGTTTCTTGCAGCAAATTACTGAATGAAATTCATGAAAACACCTTTTTCTATAAGGCGATGAAGCAGTGTTTTTGTCACAGGTTTTAACAATTATGTCAGCAGTGGCTTGGCTTACAACTCTTCAGCTTTATCTGCAGCTTCTCTTACATGTGCACTCCCATCACTTTGGAGATGTTCTTAACCTCACATTTCCCCCTCTGTTCCTCCAGTGGCATCCAGGATTTCTTACAATTTTCAGGATGTGTTTTCTGAGAGACTGCATTATCACAGCATTTGAGAAGGTCCCCCATAATATTTTGATTAGCAAACTGATGAAATGTGGAATAGATGGGAACACTTGTCAGATGGATCCATAATAGGCTGGAAAACTGTGCTCAAAGACTCCATCAGTGGCTGTGCTTCAGACTGGAAGGAGGTCTAGAGTGGAGTGCCTCAGGGTTGTGTCCTAGGGCCATTACTCTTCAACATTTTAGTCAGTGATTTAGATCAGTGGCACTCAAACGTTTTACCCTTGGGGACCCCCTTTACAATCCCTTGTGGATATCACACACCCCATTTGACGTAGTATATGAATAAATACACTTTGTTTACTTGGTATGTGTATTTTCATTTACACATTCATGTATATTCATATTCTAACACTTTATAAGGAAATAACATTGTTCAAATTAGAACAGTTTTATTTAAGTAAATTCAATATTTAACTCAAGACATGTGTACATTTTACACAAAACAAAGTTTGGGAGGAGGAAGGATATGTGCCTCCAAGTCTCATCCCCCCCCAGCAACTCTCGTGCCCCCCCCCCGGGGTCTTAGCTCACCATTTGAGAATCACTGATTTAGATAATTTATTCCCAAACTTTGCTCTTTCAGATGTTTTGGACTTGAGCTTCCACAATTCCTTATTTCTAGCTAAGCTGGCTATGGCTTCTGGGAGTTGAACTCTAGAACATTGGGAATCATTGATTTAGGGCCTGAACAGGCGGGCAAAAAAATGCCTACTTCTGGGCATCATTGAAGCATGGCATTTAGATGCTGCATGCTCCAATGATGCCCTGAAGCCGGTGTGAAGCTGCCTGGCTGCCCAGATGTGGACAGTTTCAAGGTGCTGCTGCGATGCAGCATTTATACGCCGCATGCCACCGGAGGAGCTTGAAGCTGTCTTCAGGCTGTGGCAGAGCTGCAAAAGTTGGCTTTTTTCTGGCCCCAAAAGGAGCAAATCTTTGCTGCTCCTTTTTGGGCTGGCTTCAAGGTGGATTGGGGCTGCAGTGTGTGGTTGCTGTGGCCTCAATCTGTCTTTGGTGGTTTCAAGTGGCCCCTTCCTGCTGGTCTGTTTCGCCCCATAGATGATTGGGTGGAGAGAGTCCTTATCAAGTTTGCAGATGACACAAAACTCGGAGAAGTGGCTAACACAAGGAAGTTCAAAAGGACCTAGATAAACTAAAAAAATTGGGCAGAAATTAATAAAATGAAATTCAATAGAGACAAATGCAGAATTTTACATACAGGCACAAAAGCCAAATGGACAAATACAGAATGAGGGATATATAGCTCAGCAGTACTACATTAGAAAAGGACCTTGGGATTCTTGTTGATCTTAAGTTGAGCATGAGCCAGAATTATGATGTTGCAGCAAAGGAGGAAAATGCTATTTTAGTCTGCAATAATAGGAACATAGAGGTGAAAGAGATGGCATTGAAGGGGAGGTGTGAAGCCACCCCTGGAAAAGCCAAGTGGGTGCCGCAGCCCCACTCTTGCATTTTTCCGGCACAACTAGAAGTGGCAAAATTCTGCTTTTTGCACTGGAAAAATGCTGTCTTTTCTGCCGCCGCCATGGTTTTTCAGTGCTCCTGCAGTGTGCGGCGTCTAAGCGCAGAAGCTCCAAAAGCTGCCACATGTGTGCAGTATTTAAAAAACAGTACAATTAAAAACATACCAAAGTGATACATTAAAATAGAACTAGATTGTTAAAATAATTAATCAATTATTGATCTTGATGTTACCTATAAGACACCTTGGAA
This sequence comes from Phrynosoma blainvillii, assembly GCA_026167975.1. NCBI lineage: Eukaryota > Metazoa > Chordata > Lepidosauria > Squamata > Phrynosomatidae > Phrynosoma > Phrynosoma blainvillii. The sequence continues at coordinate 36,625,859 of JANUYF010000003.1, forward strand.
AGACCTACATCCTGAAAGATTGATGTACTTCATTGTAATAAATAAATAAACAAACCAGTTTGCACAAAAGGCTTTTTGAAAACAGCCACTCTCTTTCTGTATTTATGGTGTGATTCTCCATCTCTTTCCTACTTCCTCTTTCTCCTTTTCTTTCTTTTTCTACAATGTTGGGGTCACTGGCAATCTGTTACAGACATTTTATCCCATCTATTGGATGGCAAAAGCTAATTAGATTAGCTAAGATTCTTTTGGTATTTAATCACAGGATTCTGTGGAGACACTGGAGTATTATAGTCGGTGTAAATCTTGTTCATTTTATCTTCAGCCTTTGACTAGAAATCTCTTGGTAAGATGGAAAAGAGAGAAAACTAAATCTAATTTATTTTCAGAAGGGAAGCCATGTTAGTGTGTTCTGGGGAAAAAACAACAGAGTATATATTTGATTGTCAGCCCCTAAAATGCTTACTAAAGTTTGTGGATTATATAGGGTTGCCATGTAGCAGCATAAAGCTGATTTTAAGAGTAGCTGGGTACTGAATTTGACTTTTCTGATGCATATGTAATTTCAAGGTAGGGCCTCGGCAAACGGCTAATAGGGCCGTCTCCGAGACCCGGAAGAGGAGGGGCAGCCGCACGCGCGGCGTCCCTTCCTCTTCCTGAGGTCGCCCTGGAAGCTGCCGGCCCTCCGCATGGCCGACGCTTCCAGGGCAACCTCCCTCCGCAGCGACCGGACGCGCTGCGGAGGATAAGTCAGGGAAAGTGCGCCTGCCGCTTTTAGGGCGCACTTTCCCTGAAATCTAAAAGGAGCGCCAATTTGGAGCTCCTTTTAGATTCGCCGCAGGAGCGCCGCGGTGCGGAGGCTGAGCTCCGCCAGCGCTCTGACCCGCGGCGTCTCCGGGGCCTCCGTCTGCCGAGGCCCATAGTTTATTTTGAGGAAAGACAGTAGTTTGGATTCCTACTAAAACAAATCAGTTTAAAACAGATGGCCAAAGTGTAGCCCATGGGCTGTGGGTGGCCCTTAGGGCCACCAGGGTCAAACTATTTTTTTAAAAAATTGGCCCCCAGTGGTCCCCAGATGCCCTCTAGGTGGTATTGGGGCATTGTTCCCATGTTTTTGGTTTCTCTGAGGCCCAGAGAGACCTTTTTTGAAACTGGAAATGAACAGGAAGGGATTGGAAACAAAAAGCCTCTCCTGGACCTAAAATGTATGGGGCTCTGTGTCTAAAAACATCGTAAAAATATCCCTCATACCCCAATTTAGGGCATTTTTTTTTTTGGCGGTAGTGGTGTGTAGTCCGTCAAGGTCTCCTGGGGCTAATGTGGCCCCCTAGCCTTCCATAGTTGCTGATCCTGATTTAAAACAGTGGGAGGTATGCTAGATATGGGCATCCTGTTGTCTTCAGTGTGGCAACTCCAAAGCTGGACCCAATTCAAGAAAAAATGTGTGTTCTTCTTTGCTTTGAATAACAATGAGTGGTTGATCAGTTTTACCATGTTTTCATCAGCGAAGGACAGAGACAGCCTGAATATCAAAGAGAGTTATTTTTTCTGTTGCTCATGAAGTTTAATTACCTTGACTTTATGACTCTTCGTCTCTCAGAACCTACATAGCCAAAAGGAAGTGGTCTCTGCCACATGCATATACCTCCGTACCATCTTAACAGAACAACACAAACAAGATCTTGACAAAATTTAGGCCTGTGACTCTAATATCATCATTTCCCCCCCATCCGTATGATTGTTAACACCTTTGCCTGGTGAAGAATCCAGTGGAGTTTCAAAAGCTTGCAGCATGTATTGGCCCAATAGAGGTGGCTTTTTTGTGCATTTTTGATGCTGTTGTATGTGTCTATAAGTGCTCTTGGGTTAACAGTTCCCGAATGCTACTTTCATATCTGGCTCATTTACATGCTATACTCAAAGTCTCTGTTAGAACTTGCAGTTGTTTTGATATTGAGGGAACCATGGCAAGACCACCTCTCTTCCATCGCATATTATGGATCGCATTGATAGTGTTGTCAGGCAAAACGGTGACCTGAGAGGGACCCAGGCAGTGGTTGAGAATTATGGATGAAACTTGCTGAAAGGGATCTGGTCACAGATCACATGTGTGTGGCTTCAGGCTGTAATTCAGGGCTGTGTGAAACAGTATAGAACTGGAGGAAGGGAATTTCCTACTAACTGAAAATAGGAATTTTAAAAATATTATATTCCATCCAACTATTAAAGATACCACCTATTGGCGTGTGACATTTTCACTTAATCCACCACTTAAAATTTAACCTCAATTTTTGCTGTTATAAAAACTGCCACCCTTTTCTTTGCTTCTGCTCTCTGCCTAATTCAACACCTGCATGTTTTGTTTAAAGCTGGAAACTGATCCAGGTAACGGCTGGTCCTTATGTTTCTCTTTGTCTTAGCGCCCTTAGGTGTAACATGAAACCTGCATAGCACATAGGAGAGTCTAATCCCAATAAGCCCACAACCTCCATCAAAAAGACTGTGAAAAATGCAGACTTTGTGGCTTTAATATTAACCATCATTTTTCACTACTCCTCTTTGACTTAGCTTTGTTTAACAACCAGTTTGTTGAAGAGTTCCTGAGAACTTGAAAGAGAACTTGAAAGCTTGTCTGTTTTCCTTTCTTCATTACTTTAATTCTGCAATTTATGACTGAGAATGCTGGTGTCCTTTTATGGATTTATTCAGCAATTTATTATTTATCATTTTACATGCTCAAATTGTATCCCAGCAAGCAGCTCACAACACAGATTAAAGCAAAATAGAGTTAAAAACCCAGTCGTTCTCATGAAAAGCTTAAAACAAATAAAATATCCTATTTAAAAACAGAATTCATTTACAACCATTTAGCATTGAACACAACATTAAGAATAAAAGTCCAGGACCCTTTTAAAAGACACTTCTGCTACAATCAATTAATAGACTTTGAATTATGCCTGGAAACAGATGGTTTGCCAGTGAAGCTGTTGCAAAAGAAGGTTACATGCGCCTGTAAATCTTCCTAATTTGAAATCCTGAAGTTGATTTATTCTTTCTATTTGCCCTGAGTGCTCATTTGAAATTATTGACACTCCTTTGTGTCTTGAAACCTTTGTAATGGGGAAGAGCCATAACTCAATGGCAACGCATGTGCTTGTCTGCAAAAGACTCAGCTCCTGAGCTCTGCACATTGGGCTGGGAAAGTGGAACACATTCCCTCCGAGTGTAGTGGAGTCTACCTCCTTGGAGGTCTTTAAGCAGAGGCTGGATGGCCATCTGTCGGGGATGCTTTAATTGGGAGTTCCTGCATGGCAGGGGGTTGGACTGGATGGCCCTTGTGGCTTCTTCCAACTCTATGATTCTATGATTCTGTGAAAGATTCCTGAATGTGAACTGGGAAAATAGCAACTGATCAGTACAGACAAGGTAAACCTTCATGGACCAATAATCTGACTCAGTATAAGGTAGTTTTCCATCTGGAAAATGGGGAATTTGCAAAGTCACTTTAAAAAGTTTAATTTTTAAAAATAAATCTGAGGCCAAGTTTCTGTTACTTTTTATATGCTATTTTTAATTTTGTAAAAAAATTAAGTTATGTTTATTGAGTGCCCTCAAGTCATTTCTGGCTTATGGCAACTTTAAAGTAGACCTATCAGGGAGTTTTCTTGGCAAGTTTCTTCAGAAGGGGTTTGCCATTGCCATCCTCTGAGGCTGAGAGAATGTGACTTGCCCAACATCACCCAGTGGGTTTACATGGCTGAACTGGGATTTGAATCTTGGTCTACGACGCTACAGAGTCCTTGTCAAACCTAGCTCAAACCACTACACCATGCTGGCAATTTTAGCTGCTACTAAAAGGAAGACCTTATTCATTACAAGTAACACATTAGTAACGCAACATGTTTATTTTTCATTATTTTAAATTGTTTTTAAAAAATTATACTTACAGGTTAAGAATGCTATCTACTTTGAACAATTTTTAGAAATAATGAGTAAATAAATAATGAGAAAAATAAATAGCATTTTAGAAATAATGAGTTACACCACCATCCCATGTTATATGTTTTTAAGTTGCATTTGTAAAAATAACACGTTACTTGTTTTCAGTCTCTTGGAGACATTTTGTGGACAGGCTACATTTTGAAGGAATACAGTCCCTACTTTACTTTAGTGTATCTTTGGAAAGTTTGACTCATGAAAGACCTTGGTTACAATGCGGTGGATTTTGCAAGGATGATTTGAAGTGCCAAAGAGTCTTCAAAAATGAATAAAATGAAGTAAACAATGGAAGCCTTGTGAAGAGAAATTAATGATCTGCTTCTTAATGAGTTATATATTAGTCCCTGCAAATAATACAGTTGGTTGCATTGTTTGCATCTGTTACTAGAGAACAATAGGCAAACAGTAGAAATGTAACAGGCTCTGAAAAGTAGTGTATTTTTTAAAAGGGTTTTTAAAAAAAGCAGGTCCAGTATTGACATTGGTACCTGGAGTCATGTATGGACATTTCACTTTATTATTCTTGCAAGTTTACTTGTCACACATTGTCATTTGAAGTATTACTATTTAGCAAAATGCCTAGCCCTGTAGTAACTGGGGATGGAGAGTTTGTAATGCTACACATTAAGTTATGGAAGATCTTATCTTGGCTTCATTTTGAATCTTTCAAAACACACAACTTGATTCTTGAGTTCCCCTTAAATTGGGGCTGTTGTCCAAAGCAAAATCTTAGCAGCTAGGGCAAGAAAGTTGTAGTTTTGTACTCAACATTACATTAATGAGGAGGAGTGACTCTAGTAAGGTACACACAATTGTGTGAGGCTCTTAGGGAGTGAATTCCTGACATCTGAATTCTAATCTAATCAAACCATCCCAAGCTCATCCTGATTTTGTCTACTTAAGATCATCAGCAAAGGAACATTTCATAGCCCAAAACATTATTGTCAATAATAAACACACTATCATTCACTATGAACCATGATGGTTAAAAAATCTCCACCCAGTCAGTGCTTATGGAAACACACACTCATCTCCTTTAGTGTGAAAACAAAGATGGCATTATCACTTGTGTTATTTGATCCAGGGTAACTCATCCTTCAGGTAACAAACCTAAAGACTTTACAGTACTTTCAGTTCTGTGTACCTCAGGTCTTCAGCATTCAGCCTTGGTCAGTTCAACTCCATATTCAATTCAGATAGGACTTTTTCACACTGGGGAAATCCCATGCAGAAATGGGATTTAAAAGCTGGGGAAAACCCACAAAAGCAGGTTGATTTTGACACACATTGCTCTTAAATTGTTGTTAATTCGAACAGAAAGTAGTCAAAAGCTGCTCCTTTTTACTTTTGGGATTTTCCCATTAAACGATTAAATTCATCTGAAAAATCTACCCACTTTTGCGGGTTTTTCTCGGTTTAAAACCCTGTTTCTACATGGGATTTCCTCCCTGTGATAAATTTAATAGTTACCTTGGCCTCCTCCCTAGTGTTCTCTGTTTTTGTTGTTTTTATATTTGGCTATTAAGAGCATCAGGATGGGAAGTTCTTGGGTCTTGTACTGGGAGAAAGGCAAGCTATTAAATAAATTAATAATAATAATAATAATAATAATAATAATAATAATAAACAATCAACTCTCCTTCATCAGCTAAATGGTAGAGTGCAGTGTGATGCCTGAAGAAACCTTGAAAGGTATTGACAGTTTTTGTCCCAGTTTATCCCAAGAGTTTGCAAGGAACATATTCAGCTTTTTCTATCCTTTATTTCATTTTGTTATTTATTTATTTGTTGCATTTGTATCTCGCCTTTCCTCCAATGAGATCAATGTGGCAATGCAAGCCTTTGTCCAGTAGCAGAAGCAGTAAGTATGCTATGCTATTCCTCATAGGACTTGGATTCCAGGCCATTTTGCTGTCTTGGGAATTTACCAATTTATCAGTGTCCTTAAAATATGGCATGAAGAACTGAGCACAGGAATACCTCAGTTAACTAAGTGCCTAACAAAGAAGATCCTTTTTGCAAAGGTGTTTTTTTTTTTGTTTTTTTTTGCAAAAGTCCAGCCCCCCTTTCTTCACTTCTATCTAGCTAGAAGTTCCCCTGCCAAGTACTGAAATTGGGAGGGTGGTGCAGGAGGGCTGGAGAAAGACAATAATTCAGTGTTGGGTTGCAATAGCATGTCTGCAGTAAACAATGCAATAAAACTTGACCTGGGAAAGAATGGGATTCTACTCTAGGTGGATTACTGTAACCGTGTGTGTTCATGAAAAACGGGCAAGGTAAACAGCTGCCTCCAGAATAGCTTACCAAGCACGTGTAAGAACAAAACAGAAATATGTGATGTGAGAACTGCCTTTGGTACTTTGAGGATGGGCTAAGCAATCTCTGAATTTCAGGCAGTAATTGTTGCTCTACTTAGCACATTCTTGTATTTAGCACAGAAGATTCACCCAAGACATTTTCTTTCTTGGGACTAATATCACTACCTTCTTCTTGCTTTCTGCTTAATGATCACATTTGTTTTACCAACACTTATCTCCTTAATATTGTAGGATAATTGTCTTGAATGCTGAGCAGACAGCCTCCTGACCATGAGTTACTGGAACCTGGATAAAAGAAGCTGTCTGCAGTATTGCAGGCATTTTTTGGTGGACAATGGTGCTTTTCATGGTAAGGCACATATTACCTCTTTTCATTTCTGTTGCTTCCCATTTCTTATCTACATAAAAGTACAGCACAAGTTACACAATAGGATCTGCCAAACTAATGGTATTTACCCACCCATAGAGATGGAGTTTAAATGCTGAACTTTGTTAGAGGAGTATGGATCTGTTGTTTGCTGATCTGTTAACGTCTTTGCTCAGTGGAAATACTGAAATAAGGAGGAAAGCAAAAGCAATTGCATAAGTTTAAATGTCTTTGATTTTTGCGAATTCCATTTGATTGAGAAAGTATAAGAATACAGATTCGACTCAAGAATGTTAGCTATAATACAACATATATGGCAATGGACCTCATTAAGATACTGTTGGCAATTAGTTATGTTATTGGAAAAGGAATTAGTTACATGCATCAAGTTATTTTCAGTTCTAAGGCCATATGGGCCACACTGTCAATACTGTTGAAGGAGTTTGGGGAACACTGGTCCTCATGGGTCCTTTTCCCCCACTGGGTGAGGTGGTCCTGCCAGGGCTTGTTCTATGGCAGCGAGAGTAATATCCTGTACTTAACAAGTGGACATAGCTCTCTGGCTTTTGATATAGCATTCTTTGATATTGGAGTTCCAGAGCATGGTTTAACCTGTACCACTTTCTCCTGTATATTAGCATCAAGATTTTGGCTAGAGTTTTTCCTTTTACAGTGGTTGGAGCCCATCAATACTATGTTTTGTTAGGGTTTTTTTTGCCACTGATAGTCAAAATAGCACTGATAGGGCTGTTGTATATATCACATAGCAACAAAACAGGGTTTCCAAACAAATGTAAACTTGATGGGTATGTGGAAACTGCCACCCCATCACAGGTGCTTTCAAGTCAGGAAGAAAATGATGCAAGTTCATCATTTGAGGTCTTTCTTAGGATGTCCTGCCATCAGAAGTCAGGTGGGACCCTTGCTTCAAGTGCCTTCCCCAGAGAGCTTGACTGGGCACCTTCACTGGTGAATCTGAAGTGCCGGATTTAAAACCTTCTCATTTTGTTAAGCTTTCTCTGAAGTGTGGAATTATGCCATTAATTCATGCTTTACTTCATGAGTAAGCAACTGTAACAGGTATGGGAGCCCGTGCTGCCCCAGAACTCAACAGGGCCCATGTAGACTGCCTTCAAAATGGGAAAAAACAGAAGTGGATGGAAACCTACTTGCCATGTTGGAAGATATTTTAAAATTATTGAGCAATGGCAGATTGGGTAGTGGGGGTGGGGGAGGAAGGGCTGCTTCTTATTTAAAAATGAATAATTGTTTCTGGTTGCTTCCAGAAGAGGTAATTCACTTTTTATTGATGACTAGAAGAAGGATGGTTGAGGAAATGTGGAGGAATCAAGGGCTGAGAAAACAGCCTTGGTGGCTGCACGTGACTGCTTTACTTTCTCTTCAGACTGCTGTGTGTGTGTTTTTTTAATTGTACTGCCTTTAGGAACTTGCTGCTGCTGTTTGAGCTAGACAGGTTGTGGGGTTTTAAGTATGGTTGTACTAATTGTTTTCATGATGCTTTAGAAAACTTTTAACTTGAGGAGTCACAGATATGTTTGCCCTGAACCAGTGCTTGCGCAGGGGGATGGCTTAAATGAAGGCCAATAAACTAAAACATGATCCAGACAAGATGTAGATACTTACAGTGTATGGTTTATTTCTTTAGTTAAGTGGTGTTTTTAGTGTTCTGGAGGGGGTTGCAGTCCTCTTAAAGCTTAAAGAACTATGTATAGTTTGAGGGTACAGTCTAACTGTACCTGGATAGAGATAACTTTGCAACTTGTCATTCATGCTCTGGTAAACTTCCTTTCTGGACTATTGCAATGTGTTCTTGGTAAGGGCTACAATTTACAATTGAAAATAGACTGGAAACTTCCATTGGTCAAAAAAAGAGCAGTTAGAATGTGGAGTCTGGCCAATATGAACATATTATGCTTCAAAATCTGCGGCGGCTGACAATCTGATTCCAATTGATCCAATTATCCAATTGATTTATTGTAGAATTGTTGAATTTTGTAGTATTTAAAAGACTGTTGAAAAACAGAGAATAGAGAACTCTGATTAGTTGGTGGTGTTAAGTGAACAAATAATATGATTTTGGAGAAAAAAATGAGTCACAAGTTATCTGAGATCTTTGATGAAAACACTTACTTTGATTCCTTCTCGTAGTGCCTATTTGTTAGTCTGAAACTTTCCAGGTGCAGAAATCTTAAAGTGCATACCTAGAAATGTAACAAGGTTGACATGTTATAATGACTTGAGTGTTGGACTAGAATTCTGGGCTCATTCACATTATGCATTTATAGTGCTATTATTCCACTTTAAGTGCCATGGTTCCATCCTATGTTACTCTGGGATTTGCTATTTAGAGAGTAATATTTAGAATTCCCAGCCAAAAGCAATCTAGTTTTTCACCAAACCACAAACTCTAGGATTCCATAAGATGGTAACATGGCTGTTAAACTGAAATAATATCACTACAGTGTGAATGTGCCCCTGGCTGAAATTTATGCTTGGCATCCTGGGTAAGTCACTTTCTCTTAGCCTAAAAGAAAATAGCAACCCAATTTTGAAGAAAGCTTGCCAAGAAAATCCTATGAGAGGGATGTCATAAGTTGGCCTTGATTTGTAGGCATGTAAAAACACCAACAGGAATGTTATATGGGAGGCAGTCTTTAATTTGGTACATCTGCTGGTATCCTCGTGAATTAACTCAGGGATAGATTTCCATAATTTGATATAGCGGAATGGGGTAGAATAATGGATCTAAATGGGATGGTGGTGGTGGTGGTTTAAATTGTGGCTTAAATTTTGATCCCTGCAGGAAGTAAGGCTTTTGGGTCCTGATAAGGAAACTGTGGTCCAAAGCACACTACATAAATAATCCAATTTGAGATGGCTTTGACTACCCTAGCTGAGTGCTAGGGAATCCTGGGGATTGTAGTTTATTGTGGCACCAGAGCTTTCTGACAGAGAAGGCTAAATGTGCCACAAAAGTACAGTTCCCAGAATTCCTTAGCATTGAACCAGGGCAGTTAAAGTGGTTTCAAACTAGATTATTTTTGCAGCGTGTTTTGGACCTATATTTTGAGCTTTGCCTGCTGTCACTGTACGCTAGAGGGCAGCAGGGGATTTAAAATGAAGAATTTCATTTCTTTCTGTCTTTCTATAACCCATCATGTACAACTATATGAAATTAGATATAATTAGATTTCTGTGTCTTCAGACATGATTAAACACAAGTCAGGGTTCAGCTTTGCAGCAGTCAAAATTGCAATTAAAAAGGTGTAAAATGGCATTTCTGCACCCAGTTTTGAAACAAGAGCTAGCTTTTGCAACTATTCTTCCACGAATGAAGTCCTGCTCTTTATTTCTTGCCACCCCTTCCCGAAGTAACCCAAACTTCTTGTGGACTGTAGGGCTGGTTCAGACACACAGAGCCTTTGTCTCTTTGCCTTAAAGTAGAGGAGAGCAAAGTATGGGGCCATGTAGGCTATTCCAAGACTGTTTTGGCAGCGTGAAGTCGTAGGCTTTCATGGCCGGCATCCATAGTTTTTTGTGGGTTTTTCGGGCTGTGTGGCCATGTTCTAGAAGAGTTTCTTTCTGACGTTTCGCCAGCATCTGTGGCTAGCATCTTCAGAGAAAAGATGCTGAAGATGCTAGCCACAGATGCTGGCGAAACGTCAGAAAGAAACTCTTCTAGAACATGGCCACACAGCCCGAAAAACCCACAAAAAACTATGTTTTGGCAGCACTTCACTACACCAAGTTCCTTGGGCTCCCTTTGTCTAGTCATAGTGTCCAGAAACAGCAGTCCACCTTTTAAATAGGTTGCAGCCACATTGTTTAACATCAAAAATAATAATTAGAAGAAGACTTCTGGACATTTCTGTGAGCTACCTCATTTTTTGGCCATCGTTCCATTCCCCAGAGGTGAACATTAGCTTCATACAGAGGGGATTGTGCACCATTCCCTTTGCTAAGGGTGCCCTTTCCTGCTGAGAAACATGAGCTTAACCTAGATATGGTGCAAACTGCCATTTTATGACTGAGAAAGGCATTATAGTATAGTGATGAGGGTGTTGATCTGAAACCTGGGAGAGCCAGGTTCAGGTTCCCAGTGAAATATGAAACTCACTGGGTGACCTTGGACTGGGTGCTCTCTCTTTCACTTTTTCACTCTCTTTCTCAGTCTGACCTACCTCACAAATTCATCGTGAGTATAAAGTAGTGGGAAGAGTCCTGCATGCTGCCTTGAATTCATAAAAAGAAAAGTGAGATATGATTCTAACTATTAAATATGCACAGATAAGGTACTTTAAACAAATTGCTACCTTATCAATGAATCGTCTCCCAGCGTTGTGTTACACGGAAATGTGTAATAACCAATCTTGGAAATCAAGTCTTCAAATTCTTTTACATAGTTATGACTTCTTTGAGTTGAACGCTGTTTTTGGTATGGACAAGAGGAAATTAAGAGACTGGCTATTCTGGACTGATTCAAGAAGGGATTTACAGTCAATCAGGTCTTCAAAATTCTCTCCATGGTTCTCCTTTTTGAAAACAAAACATTTTAGAGCCAGGTATTTGGCCAAACTTAAGAATTGCCTTTACTGAGCTACGAATTCAAGTACTGCCAACTGCAGTTCTAGATGGATGTTACAACAAAATGCTATTAGAAAACAGACTATGCATCTGCAGTCAGCCTCAGGTGGAGGACATTGTCCATTATATGTTAATTTGTCCATTATGTAATCATCCTAGAGAGAAATTCCTAACACTCCTGTTGACAAACAAAAGTGGGAGCTCTCTTGTAGATTCAGTTCAATTCCTTTTGAGTGACACCTGTGACTATGTAACAAACAGAGTGGCCCTTTTTGCCTTGGCTGCAAAAAAGATTAGGAAGAGAGAATTAAATAAAATTGCCATAAATTGCTATGGAGATTCAAAGTACTAATTAGATTTTTATGGTGGCAATGTACAAATTTACCAATATTTAGAAGAGTTTTTCTTTTTTTTTCTTTCTTATATTAGAAATAATGTTTAATGACACGTTAAACCGATGGGATGTCTTTCGTTTTTTGTACCCTGTGCTATTTGTTTTTAAAATGTTTTATGTATTTTGATAAGCTGTTTGTCATGGCCTTTGGCTAGCACAATAAACATTTATTGATGACTATTAAAGAAGTTTGCTAGGAGCAATGGGGAAAAAGAAATTCTGGCATACTCTTGCCCAGCTAGTATCAAAATTCTCACTTCCAAAGAAAGTTAGTGTTAGTGAAGTAGAATCGAATGCAAGCCAGAAGAATTCTGCATGTTCTTCACAGATATGGGGAAAGTTACCTTTTTGAACTTACAGCTTGCAGAAAATCCTCCAACCAGCATGATGCTGGTTAGGGATTTTTGGGAATTGTAGTCTACACAGGATACCTTTTCCGAAGCTCTGGTACTTCATTTTGCTCTCATCATTGCTCCCAACATTGGTCTCAGTCCATTTCCCAGTAATGACTGATTTTTGCTACCCGTGGCATTAGCCACACAAAGGACACAGGGCAGTTGTGATCATGAAAAAATCCTGTGTGAGTACAAACCTATTTTTTGTTTACCCAACTTCCTGGGTAGGGTTATCATATTCCATTCCCTGATATCAGGGCATCTCAATTGCATATTATGGAAATTATTACAATTATACACATTATTAATTTGCATTCTGGTTATGCAAATTCAACACGTTAATCATTGCACGTTTTCTACCGTTATGTTTCAGCCTCAGTACCAGTACCAAACGAAGAGCTCTTATTTTCTTCTTTTCTGACCTAACTGGTGTGAAGAGAGGGAGGCTTCCAAGCAGCTCCAGACAGTAAATGGATTCTCTTTACTCTCTTGAGGCTGTTGGGAAACTAAGTTCCAGCATGCTGCCTAGTCCTAGACTCAGGCCACCAATACAATTACCACACAACACAAGGCCTTCTCTGCTCACCTTCTTTCCTTTCCTGCCTCCTGGGCCTGTCTGGGGAAGGGCGAGGGAATGGAAGAATACGGTGGCAGTGCTAAACCAATGAAGTAGCAACCAGAGCTTGCAGGACGGGTTGAGGATCCTGCCAATGACAGTCTTTTTGCACAGTTTCCTGCTTCATCACCACTGCCACATTTTAACCTACCTATTGGCCTCTGATGAAAAAGAAGTCTGGGTTTACTGCTTCAACTGGCCCTGCTAGCCAGGACATTTTTTAGTCCCTTCAATGTGGAATTTTCCAGATTTTCCAGGACAAATGACAACCCTATTTCCTGGGGTATTCCTAAAAGCTGGAGCATTTGTCCCCTCTCCTGCTTTTAAAGAAACAGCTATCTGCGTTTTCCCTGATGCCCCTTCTTACTAAGGGCCTTTGCAGACTGCCAGAAATAGTGCACATTAAATTGAGGCACTGCCCTGGCTCAGTGCTAGGGAGTCATGGGAATTGTATTTTTTTCTGAGACATTGAGCCTTCTCTGTCAGAGAACTCTGGTGCCACAATAAATTACAGTTCCCATGATTCCCTAGCACTGAGCCAGAGCAGTGCCTCAATTTAATGTGCACTATTTCTGGCAGTCTGCAAAGGCCCTAACTTTCTTAAGACAAAGCAGTTGTCATCATCTTACAATCATGTGCAATAGTGGTAGAAATGGTACTTGGCTTGATGCTGGGTGTGGCTATGGAGTTCCTGTTTGAGACTTTATTACTTTGTAAAAGAATTTTGTGTAGGACAACTAAACAGCATGTCAGAAAGTGGGACTACTCCTGATGCACACATGTATTGGGAGGTTATGGCATTTGTTCTTGTTCTAATTGTTGCTGTTGTTTTTAATCCAAACAATGTTTCAATCATTTTGGACAATTTTCAGGCAGTTTCCAAAACCAGCTGCAACATTTTCCAGTGTTTAAGTGGTTCCTTTTTAATTCTAAGACATATCAGAACAACCCCCCTTCTCTCCACATTTTGTATTCTTAGTGTTACAGTGCTGTAGTACCTCAGTCAAATGGTGCACCCAGCAAAGCCCAAAGAGTGGGATCTTGAGAACTGGGGCATCTTTAGCCCATTGTGGAAGTGACTGTATCTACAAAACTGTATTAGATATTTTTGTATGTGAAGAGTGAGACACACTGTTACCAACAGTGCTCCCTTCTTCAATGGCAACATTTCTTTTTGAAGTAGGTGATTTGTATTCATTGTCATTTCCAGCCTCCTGTCTTCTTCCCACTCCCTTTTAAATAAGATACTTACTTCAATAATAATTTTGGTGATAATATGAAAAGGACTGAGAAACCAATATCCAGTTATTCTTCTAAAGCAACTAGAATTACAATTAGTATGAATTAATTTAGTCTTTTATAATCTTGGAAACACAGTGTTCATCAGGTTGGCGGTATGAAGTCGAGCATACTAGAGGTAATAACAATTAGAATCTCTAATTTTATTTGTGAAAAATGAAATATTTCAGTAGAAATTGTCCTGCTACTTTAATATGGACGTTCTGTTTTGGTTCAAACATCAAGCTATACTGCAAGCTGTTAGATTTTTCTAGACATCAACTGACCAAGGAGAACATGTTGTTTGTCTCTCGTTTCTTTAGAAGCTGCTCAGCGTGACTTTAGAAGAACCCAAACAGGGACTCATAACAATTGCAGGGGTGAAGGGAATGGCTTCAGATTATTCATTTCTTCAGATACTTATTGACTCACCCTACAGTCCTTTTAAGTTGGAAAGGGGCAGGCTTTCTTGCTACTCAAGGGAATGGGGAGTGGAAGGGTGAAATAGGCAATGCTTGGCCTGATTTTTGTGGCTCTGATTTCAAAGGTTCTCAACAAGTGATCAGTTGAGGACTCTGTCCCTTCTCCAGAAGCTTGCAAGGCAAGGGAAGGTATGTGTGTATGGGAAGGGGGAGAGAGATGGGGTGGACTTGATTTTTGTCTCTTACCCCATCCATTACTGCTTTAGCCCCATCGGCCACAATCCCTTGAGAGACTAAGCCCTAGAGCAGGGGTAGGCAACCTTTCCCCTTTAAGGGCCAAGGGACTTCAGCTCCCAGAAGCCTCAGCCATGTTGGCCAATAGTCCCATGTTGGCCAATAGCTCCTGGCATTCTGGGAGCTGAAGTCCCTCAGTCCTTAAAGGGGAAAGGTTGCCTACCCCTGCCTTAGAGAATGTGATCCTTAATAGAAGAGGGGTTGTCCACCCTGGTTGTCTTGGGGAAAGGAGGAATTGTTTTATGCCTTTTAAGTCATTTCCAATTAATTACAACTGTATTCCAGGGTTTTCTTGGCAAGATTTGTTCAGAGGCAGTTTAGCTTTGCCTTTCCTCTGAGGCTGAGTCAGGGGTAGGCAACCTTTCCCCTTTAAGGGCCGAGGGACTTCAGCTCCCAGAAGCCTCAGCCATGTTGGCCAATAGTCTTTTTGGCCAATAGCTCCTGGGATTCTGGGAGCTGAAGTCCCTCGGCCCTTAAAGGGGAAAGGTTGCCTACCCCTGGGCTGAGAGAATGGGACTTGCCAAAGTTCATCTGGTAGGCTTCCATGGTTGAGTGGGGATTCAAACCCTGATCTCCAGAGTCATAGTCCTGCACTCAAACCACTGTATCACACTGGGTCTCGGAGGTGGAATTAGCTTAGAATATGTGAATTCTCACCTCTTTCAGTCTTTTGTCTCTCTGCTGAAGGGAAACAAATGGCAGATTCCTCTCTTCCATGTGAAAGAGAAAATTTGTCTCATAAAGAAGATCATATTCTCACCTCTAAGTACCGGTACCTCTAATTTTATAGATGTCTCACCTCTAATTACCTCTAATTTTAGCTAATTTGCTATTTTTCCCTCTTTTAATTAGTATTTTATATTGTTATTCATTTTATATTGTTACTGTTTTTAGTTTGCTTCTTTTTTATGATTGGGAGGGAGGTTGGGGTAGGGGATTATTTAGAAATGTGGATTTCAATTGTATATTGTATTTTATTGTTATTTTTATTTGTTGTAACCTGCCTCAATCTGCAGGGAGAGGCAGGCTATAAAGACAATGTTGTTGTTGTTGTTGTTGTTGTTGTTGTTGTTGTTGTTATTATTATTCAAATGTGGATTAATTTGAGGAATACAAACTTTTTGTGCAGGCTCAGTCTTTCATTAATTTCTCATTGATTGGATGCTTTAAATTCTTTCTTAACCAGAGTTTGTTAACTAGCATTTAAAGATTGGCTAAGGGTTGAGCCTGAAGTACTGACCCACATATGTGGCTATCTTCTTAGTAATTCTTCTTACTAATGTGTTTGTTAGTGTTCTTCTTACTAATATGTGTGTTTACTATATCCTTGACCCTCAAATGCTTGATAGACCTCTGTTTCAACTTTAGTGGAGTTAATTTTGAACTTCAACAAGAGTGGGCAAATGGCAGGCCTTGGAGGGCCATGGAGAGCTGCCCCCCAAAAAAGCTGTATCCCCCCCCCCATGTAAACCTTCCCATGGGGGGCAACTTTGCCATGTTTTCCATCTTCACCTTGCCACTTTAGGCCCAGGAAAGACCTTTCTTTTAAACAGGAATTGATCTGGGCATCAGCTTCCAGTTCACTTTTGTTTTTCAAAAAGACTTCTCCTGAGCCTACCTCCCCAACTTTTCCCACCCTTGATCTGCAAGCTTTGTTCATGTTCTTCAGGTCTATTATATGCCTCTGTCTTAGAACTGGGCTCTTTCAAGATATGTTGCTGCCGCTTATGGAGAAGAACAAGATGGTGTCCACTCCCATTCCACGTACAAAAGCTGGCTGGACTTGTGGTTTGAATCTTCCTTCAGCACTGGTGGTGGGAGAAGGCCACTCTTGAAAGCAACAGGCTTGCTTAGGGTACGCAAGCACTCTCTTCCAATAGCTCTTAAGCACCCGAACTGACTGCCTCAGTTTGCCTAATGTTATGGCTCACTCTGCCTTAGAATGTTTTTAAAAGTTGGGATCAAGCTTCAGAAAAAGTATTCTCTATTTGCTATAAAGACTAGAATGGATTTCATTTATCACCTAGTTGCCACTTTGCCTTCGGTCTCCATATACTTGCCAAAATTTGGAAATTACTTTTTTTTTTTTGGACTGCAGTTCTCAGAATTGTCTGTACAGCATGGGCGATTCTGGGGAGTCCCAAAGCCAATGTTTCCAAGCTTGGATACTTGTCTATCCTGAGATAATACCTAAGAAGCTGTGAGGGTCAAAGTAGCACAGGTTGGTAGTTGCTGATGGGGGCGGGGGGGCGGGGAAGAGTTTTATTGCTTTTGTTTCATCCAGGTTTTTTTTTCTCAAGAACAGAAGTGTTGTGTGTGGGATTCTCCTGAATGAAACACATTGTAATCTGACCTTATGTCTGTATGACTATTTCTGTTAAACTATTATTTAGCATAGTTTAAAACAGTTTAGAAGAGTATGTACAAAAACAGAAATCCAGAATTAGTCAAGCTATGATAACTAGTTGTTGTTGTTTGGTTTGTACCATCTTGCCTGATGAAGAAGCCCATGGAGCTTCAAAAGCTTACAACAAGTAGATTATGCATTTTGGTTGGCCAATATAGGTATCACTGATGGATTTTTGTTTGTAGTCATTGTTGTGTTCCTTCAAGTCATTTCTGATTTATAGTGACCCTAAGGCAAGCCTGTTATGGGGGTTTGCCTTTGCCTAAGGTGGGGTTCCATGGTTAAGTTGGCATTGGAAACCTTGTCTCCAGAGTCCTGGTCCAACGCTCAATCCACTGCACCACACTGGCTGTCCTATAATAACTGGCCTTCAAGAAAAAACACATGGCACCAAAATAAGGTCAATGACAATGCTAGCCAGGCCTCCAAGAGAAGAGCTTTCCTCAGCTGGGGATTCACAACACTGAAAGCCCTTTCCTGTCTCCACATGGGCTGCATCTGCATTGCAGAAATAATGAAGTTTGACATCACTTTAACTGCCATGGCTCAGTGCTATGTAATTCTGAGATTTGTAGTTTTGTAAGCTATTTAGCTGCCTCTGTCAGAGACCTCTGGTGCCACAACAAACTACAATTCCCAGAATTCTGTAGCACTGAGCCATGGCAGTTAAAGTGGTGTCAGCCTGGATTATTTCTGCAGTGCAAATGCAGTCATAGTGTATGCTTCCACCAGCAAGACACCAAGGAGGTCCTTCCCAGCAGATCTAAATGCTCGGGCAGCCATGGAGAGGGAGAGGCACTCCTTCAAGTACTGATGTCCTAGCCTCTATCAGCTATATTCTTATCATTAAAAAAGTATAGACTTATATGTAGTTAACTCACTTATTTCTTCAGTTTTAGGAATAATGTTAGAGTTATTTAACTGTGCAAGTGCAAAGAAGACATGACATGTGTAATGAACAGCTAATTTTTCTTCAATCAGTTCTTCAATAAGCCTTTTAATTTGGGGATGCTATAATTGTCTCTTTGTGAGGATCATCCTTTCCTTCTCTTTGATGCCTGTCTGAAACTTGAGCCTTTTTGTTAGAAGCTGCATTTTAGAGAACAGCAACAAATTTATTTTGCAGTATATAATTTCCCTCTCTATTCTCTGCCTCGAAGCCCCTTGGTGTTAGATGCAAATTGAGCAGTTTTAGAATCCTGTCATGTTAAATCAGTCTTGTTCACAAAGAAATCTATCTTGTGCTTTGTAGCTTAGTGCACCCAATTTGGTAATATCAAGAGTGTTTTGTGAGTTTCTGAACTGATAAGGCATAATTGGTCATGTAAATGTAGAACCTGCTGCAGCATCAACACACATTAAAATATAAGTGAGGAAATATGATTTTATCTAAGCTTGGAAAAGTGACTTCTTTGGATGAAAACTTCCACTTGGAGGACCAAAGGCTGAGAAACAGTCTTAGAGCAGTGGTCCTCAGACTTTTGTGTCTTGCATCCATCCCACCAAGCATTCTATCAAAGAACCTGGGTCTCATCAAATATCAAACAAAAAAGCCACTTTTGTTCAAGGCATGTTTGCAGGTCTTCATGTATTATACTTATAGTTTACAGTGAGTTTGAAGGATTAAAGACTTGCAATATTATTATGGATAGTAAACACAAACAGACCAACTAAATAATTCCATTAGTAGTTGAAAATATAATAATAGTGTTGACTATACATTTCACAGACACAGCAACAATAAACACAAAGATAAAAAATGTTGTAGTCTTATTGGGGTGAAATCATATTGCTGTTACTAAAACATAAGCATACAAAAATAACAATTCCATAATTATAGGTTCTGCAGTCCTTGTGTTGCACCTAGCCACTGGTTATTTTTGCATCCTACTAGGGAGACACATGCCATATGTTGAGAACTACAGGTTTAGAAGTTTTGTAATTCTGGATCCAAATCCCACACTTTTGGCAACTGATTATGATTTGGCCTTGGTTTCTTATCTGAGAGATAGAAAATAATAGTGAAGAGCTGTGCAGAGTGGTTGTGAATGGAAACCCAAAGCCTTTACTCCAGAATAATCCAATATTTTCATAGGAACTACCTTACACTGTGTCAAACTATTGGTCCATCTAATCTAGATCAGGAACGACAACTTCATAGAATCACAGAGTTGTAAAAAACCACAAGGGCCATCCTGTCCAACCCTCTGCCATGCAGGAACTCAAAATCAAACCATCCCTAACGGATGGCCATCCAGCCTCTGTTTAAAGGAGAAGGACGCCACCACACTCCGAGGGATTGTGTTCCACTGTCGAACAGCTCTCACTGTCAGGAAGTTCTTCCTAATGTTGAGGTGGAGTCTCTTTTCTTGTAGCTTGCATCCATTGTTCCAAGTCCTATTCTCTGGAGCAGCAGAAAACAAGCTAGCGCCCTCCTCAATATGACATCCCTTCAAATATTTAAACAGGGCTATCATATCCCCTCTTAGCTGTCTCTTCTCCAGGCTAAACATACCCAGTTCCCTAAGTCTTTCCTCATAAGGCATGGTTTCTAGACTCTTCACCATTTTTGTTGCCCTCTGGACACGCTCCAGTTTTTCAACATCCTTTTTGAATTGTGGTGCCCCGAACTGGACACAGTATTCCAGGTGGGGCCTGACCAAAGCAGAATACAATGGCACTATTACTTCCCTTGATCTAGATACTATACTTCTATTAATGCAGCCTAAAATTGCATTGGCCTTTTTAGCTGCAGCATCACACTATTGACTCATGTTCAACTTGTGGTCCACTAGGACTCCTAGATCCCTTTCACATATAGTGTCGTTAAGCCAGCTGACCTCCATCTTATAACTATGCATTTTATTTATTTATTTATTTTGCCCTAAGTGCAGTACCTTACATTTCTTTGTGTTGAAATTCATTTTGTTAGCTTTGGCCCAGCTTTGTAATCTATTAAAGTCATTTTGAATTTTCATCCTGTCTTCTGGAGTATTACCTTTTCCTCCTAATACGGTATCATCTGCAAATTTGAAAAGTATGCCCCCTATTCCTTCATCCAAATCATTGATAAAGATGTTGAACTTCCTGGGATAAGGGGATGCACTGATACTCCCAGACCTTCAGGGATTACATCATGCTATTACTCCCAACCCATGCCCCCCCAAAAAAATTATCATTTCCACTATGCTGCTAAAAACATTGTGTTTTCATTCAGAGCAATGGGGAATTCACATATTGTTTCCCAGCAGAAACACATTCGTAGCATACTGCTGTAACTATGATTCTGCATAGAGAGAAAGTGTCCACTCTCTACACATCATATTTTCCAACAGGAAACAGTGAATTTTGAGGGCTGCAAAAATGGCTGTGCCAGGAGTGGCTATTCTTACCTAGATCAATACCATAGACCCTGACTGGAAGCAGCAACCAAGGGTTCCAAACAACAGTCTTCTCAGCTCTATATAAAGATGCTATGTAGTTAATATGTAATTCTTATGCAGGGAAAATGTATGCTTTACCACTGGGCCATATCACCTATCAATAAATCAAAGTAACCTAAAACCTCTTGAAGAAAATCCCCAGATCTCACAAGTATGTCCCTTTTCAGATAGCACTTAGGTAGCAAGACTGTTGGGCTTTGAGATAGTTCTTGAACTATTAAAAGAAGATGCAGTCTTACACTATATCAAGGTGCTTATGATTATCTATATCAATGCTTTTCAGGCAGTCTAATGTGAGTGACCAGCAATTATTTTTCCCCCCTAGGGACCAGTATTATATAGTGAGCCCTCCACATTTGATGGGGTTAAGGGACTAGGACTCCCGCGAAAGTGGAAAAACTGCAAATAAAAAAACCAATTTATTTTGACAGAACACCTTTGTAGGAATCTCTGGGTCCCCCAGTGTGACTCTATGGTCAACATCAGCCAGGTGCTGACCATAGAATTGCACTGGAGGACTTACAAATGCCTAGAGAAGTGTTCTGTCTAGGAATTTCTAGGTCCTCCAGCATAACTTCTGGTGGATATTGACCAGAGTTGCACCGAAGGACTTAGAGCTTTTACAGACTGCCAGAAATAGTGCAAATTGAGGCCACTTTAACTGTCCTGGCTCAGTGCTAGGTAATCATGGGAATTGTATTTTTTCTGGGACATTGAGCCTTCTCTGACAGAGAGCTCTGGTGCCACAATAAACTACAGTTCCCATGATTCCTTAGCACTGAGCCAGGACAGTTAAAGTGGCCTCAATTTGCACTATTTCTGGCAGTCTGTAAAGGCCCTTAGAGATTCCTAGAGAGAGCTTATTAATGAAATCCAAGAATAAGCATATCTGCAAAAGTCAAAGCCGTAAATGTAGAGGGGCAACTGTATTTGTGCTGTTGGCTACAACTGTTTCTTTAATGGCAATTCCACAGATTGGCAGCCAGTAGCTCATGGACTGGCACTGTAACAGAGACCACAATTTTTTGTAGCACTCTGCCTATCAGAGTAGAGGCAGAGATCTTTCCTATCACTTACCACCTGATTGTCTTAACAGGAGATGCAGGTAGATTGAACCTAGGACTTTCTGCATCCAAATCACATGCTTTTCAAATAAACTACCGTATTTTCCGGCGTATAAGACGACTGGGCATATAAGACGACCCCCCACTTTTCCAGTTAAAATATAGAGTTTGGGAAGAGTATGATTTCCAAAACTGTTGTTGTTGTTGCTGTGCACCTTCAAGTCATTTCCAACTGATGATGACACTAAGGCAAACCTATCATGAACCTCCTTATACCCGGCGTATAAGACGACCCCCCCACTTTAACCCCAGATTTTGCAGGTTAAAAAGTAGTCTTATACGCCAGAAATGTGCCTTTTTCTCTTCCTGCATCTAGATTAGAGGTGGCAACTGTGGTGAGTCAGGGAGGGGAGATTTTCTGTGGGGTCAAATGCACTCCCCAAAAAACTCAGACATTGCTTGAAGTCCACTTTTGGAAATTTGGGTGGGTACAAGCAATCTAAATGGTGAATTATTGGTCCTGTATCCTTCCAGGATAGGCAATTAATTATTTCATTTTTGGCCAAAAAGAAGGGCAACTCAGGAAATCTGGAATGGCTACAGACCACAAAAACAGCCTTGGGAGACACATGCAGCTCAAAGGTTGCAGGTTGCCTACTACAAATCAACACCAGCACAGGGGATAGTCAATAGTAGTGTGACTTAGGTAGCTGGTTCTGTTTAGCCTGGAGAAGAGAAGGTTAAGAGGTGATATGATAGTCCTGTTTAAAGATTTGAAGGGATGTCATATTGAAGATGGAGCAAGCTTGTTTTCTGCTGCTCCAGACTAGGATCTGGAACAATGGATACAAACTACAGAAAAAGAGATTCCATCTCAACATTAGGAAGAACTTCCTGACAGTAAGAGCTATTCGACAGAGGAGCACACTCCCTTGGAGGTTTTTAAACAGAGGCTGGATGGCCATCTGTCAGGAGTGCTTTGATTGTGTGTTCCTGTATGATAGAGTGTTGGACTGGATGACCCTTGAAGTCTCTTCCAACTCTATGATTCTATGGATAAGGCATTTTTTCCCCAGGGATGCTAACCTGGAATTTCTGATCTTCTCAGTGAGGGATGCCTATTACATTTTCAGGAATGGATGTTTCTGAATATAGCCAGTAGCGGCCAGCAAGCATCTTGAGATGCGTGTAGAAAGCAAATTTCTACTACTTTGAAACTCTGTCTGAGTAATGAATAAATAAATAAAACATACTGTGCATGTTAAGTGTGAGCATTTTATGACTCAAAAACTGCCTGAAGGTTCCTTATCCCTTTCTAATGTTATTAGGAAAAACTGTTAATAGCTCTATTTGCATGATGTTAGTATTCTGATCTGCTTATGTTCGAAATTTCAAGTCACAGATGCTTGGGCTGTAGCTGATGCTGTCTGCTACCCCAGAGAGACTTTGATGCCCTTCAGCAAAAATGTCATACATATCTAACTGGGAAAAAAAGCAGTACTCAGATTAGATGAAGTCATTTTTTAAGTTGATGCTTGTCTATCAAGAATCTTTGTTATCAATTAAAGAGGGAAAAAGAGAGTGCCAGTTCTTTAGGTGACCCAATTTTCAATTTTGTCTATTGGAATCTGAAGGATTTAGGGGCTCTCACATCCCATTTTATTGAAAAACCACCATCCCTGCATGCATACAAGAATAGGGATGACACTGGAGGGGGACTAAATTTCAGCAGAAGGGGCATCAGGACTGTTCAGGTGGTTTGAGGGGCTGCAAAAACAGCCCTGCGGTCTGTATGTGAGACACGGCAGGGTGACCAAATGTCCTAACCACAAAGAAGGACAAGCATCACAAAATGTAGGTCATTACAAACTAAAAGCTAATATAAATATAAATTCATGCTTTGTAGTCATGCTAAAAATGGAGGACATTTTGAAATTCTTTCTGGACAGAAGGTTGAAAAGTAGGACAAGTCCTGGAAAAAGCAGGACGTATGGTGACCCTGAACATAGGTCATACTTTGTCCACTCTTGTGCTAGTGCAATGGCAGATTTATACACTGAAGTCGCTTGCACAGCTTGGAAGTACTGCACCACCAAATCATTGTATCTATACTACGTAAATGTTATAGGATAAACAGAACAGAACATCAAAGAATACAGGTTCCTTGGATCATGCTAATATTAAAAGCAAATAATGAATTTTCATTACACTGGAGAAAGGCACATTCCATAAGAATGTTTGCATTGTTAAAATGATTTCAGCCTCTAGAAAGAAAGCCTAAAGGTTAGTTTGGCTGTGTAAAACAGTTGGAAACAAAACTAATTCTCACCCCAACTAGCGTTTTCAAAGCACTATGTATTTCAGAAATCGAAAAAGCTTATTCTACTTTACTTAGGAAGTTTTCTACTATATTTCATAATGATGGGGCAGATGCCCTCCATTTGAAAGGGAACTGAATAGTCTTGCTTTGTAATGACAGCATGCTGAAAAAGTGGTCAGTTTGACTGTAGAGCTACTTCGACTGCTCTGTAATTATTTACTAGTCCAATGTCCATCAAGTTGAAATAACAGCAGAGGGTATAGGGTGGAAAGTTCTAGTTCACTTCTATATGGCAGGAAGGAGAGATGTCCTGACCATTATGGTGAAGGCTTAAATTGTCCCCTATTTAGCATTTGTTTAAATTTAAGAAAAAAATATTCTGCTTTTCATTTTTTAAAATTCAGAAATGGTTTAGAGCAGCATCTTCCCACCTCAAATAAGTAAGAAACACAAAGGCTAATATCACAATGTTATTTCTCAGCTGAATACCTGGGCAAATAATTAAGTGTTTAGTTGGCAGTGGAACACCTCATATCAGGAATCGTCCTGCTTTTCGTGGGTAGACCATACCACATGGCTGATGCCACAACAGAGGAGGCCCTGTTGCTCACTAGGCTGCAGTATGGTAAGCAGGGCCACCTCCTCATTGCATAAAGACTGAGACAGTTTATGCAGAGGCAGGTAGTCTTCCAGAAAACTGCTTTTTAAGGCCTTGTAAATCAATAACAATAATAATAACTTCAGACTGGTTCAGTAGTCTCCTCTGCTGATCATATTGCTTGGATCAAGAATAAGATTTTGCCCTCACTCAGTTGGACCCAGTTTTGATGTTAATTTCCTTTGTTTCATAGGATCCAGTGCAGCTTTCTGAGAACAAAGTTAGGGGGGTTGCAGACTGCCAGAAATAGTGCAAATTGAGTCCACTTTTAGGGTTAGGGTTAGTGCTAGGGAATCATGGGAATTTTTTTTTCTGAGACATTGAGCCTTCTCTGTCAGAGAGCTCTGGTGCCACAATAAAATACAGTTCCCATGATTCCCTAACCCTAACCCTAAAAGTGGACTCAATTTGCACTTTTTCTGGCAGTCTGCAACCCCCCTTAGTCTGTTATTGCTTAGCTCTGTTCTGGGCTCCATTTTCAGATAATTGGAAATGATTTTTTTTTTACTTTCACCCAATCACCTGAGACATCTGAGTCCTAGAGAGGCATGTTTTCTTGGGAGAAT
Source organism: Phrynosoma blainvillii (assembly GCA_026167975.1). Taxonomy (NCBI): domain Eukaryota; kingdom Metazoa; phylum Chordata; class Lepidosauria; order Squamata; family Phrynosomatidae; genus Phrynosoma; species Phrynosoma blainvillii. The sequence continues at coordinate 36,651,005 of JANUYF010000003.1, forward strand.
TCTCATAGACCCAGACTGACCAGACAGACATTTGAAGCAACTGTGTAGAGAAAAGGGACATTGTGTGCCTGCCATTGTCTGCTGTTCAAGTGCTTACTATAGGCAGCCTTGATCTCTTATCTTACAATGTTTTATCTTTGTCTTTATGACATGAGCTTGGCTATAATACTATATGCTACTATAGAAGTCCATCCAGACTTCTTCTGGCCCCAGCATCTTTAGGGGCACATTTTGTAAGAATATGGGGCAGTGCCTTCTCAGTGGCTGCTCCTACCTACACTGTGGAATTCCCTACTGAGAGAAGGTAGATTAATCCTCTCCCAGTTGTCTTTTCGTCAAACGGTAAATGCCTTTCTGGTCACAGAGGCCTTCAGCAAATGCCAGATACAAACAGTGGTTTCAGATGAATTAACTAAACGTTTAAATTTTATTTATTTATTATGAAGGAGTGAACTTAATTTGTGTTTTAATAGCGTAGTATAAATTATGCATAGTAAAAGATCAAGTTACAGTGTTTTAAAGATTATTTATCTGAGGTTGCTACATCTCAGTCATGGAAGAAAGGTGCAGTAATAGTTTAAGTAGAAATCAGTTAAAATAAGTTTAAATCAAACATTGGACCTCCAGGTGTTTTGGACTTCAACTCCCAGAAACCTCAGCCATCAGGAATTCTGGGAGCTGAAGTCCAAAACATCTGGCAGACCAAACTTTGGGAATCACTGCTCTAGAAGGTTGTATATGTTTCCAGCATAATCTCTGGGGGGTGGGAATCCTTTCCCTCCCTTCCTGACTTTTCCTAAAATATTCCAGATGCTTTAAAACAGGGGTAGGCAACCTTTTGGAGCCCTGGGCCGGTCCCCCGAAGTCCTCCTCTCTGCCGGGCTGAGGGGGGGGAGAATGGCGGTGCGCGCACTCATGCCCCACGCACGGCCGCTGCCACCGCCACACATGTTGCGCCCGCCATTTTTGATTTCCAAAATGGCAGCCATGACGCGTTTGCGCATGTGCAGGAGTACTGCGCATGCACAAACGCATCACGGCCGCCATTTTGGAAATCAAAATGGTGGCCACGGCACGTGTGCCCGCACGGAGGCCAAAACACATGGTGGTGGCGGCGGCAGCAGGGGTCCGCCTGGGCCGGTAAGTCTGGCAACCAGGGCCGGAACCGGCCCGGGGGCCATATGTTGCCGGCCCCTGCTTTAAAACTTCTGTGGATTTCTGATTGCCTGTTCCATCTTTTCAGTTCCTTCTCTTTTCTCTTGTTATGTGCAGATGGGGAATAATTTCTAGAGCCACGCTCATTGTTGTTCCAACTTTTTTTGAGCTCATGTTATACATTCTAAGTGGGGTAATTGGATGATACAAAGTCCTTGTTGTCTTCTCTCATTATTTATTACAGATGGGTAAGGTTCTGCCCTCTGCTAATCACTTTTTAAAGAAAAAAATAACCTTCAAAACCTTTTAGCATGATTTTTGACAGGAGAAGAGATGGGATAGTGAAGCAGAAAATTAAAATTATTTTGGGGGCTGCTATAATCTGCAATAAGTCATACTCTCATCTGAGGAGTTTGTAAGGGGAAACAATACATTTTGAGTATTCAGTTTAAACGGTCCTTTGTATTTCTCATCTCTTTGTCTCCTCTGCAACATTATTGTTCTAGGAAGCAATACGGACTTAGGTCAGAGATTCCCAAACTCTGATTCTCCTGATATATTGGACTTCAACTCCCAGAAGCCCCAGCCACCATGGCCAGTGTCCAGGAATCTTGGGAGCTGAAGTCCAAAACACTTGGAGGATTAAGGCTTGGAAACCACTGATCAAGATGGACCATTGCTTTGACCTGGTACAAGGCCATTTCTTACGTTCTATAAGAAAATCCACAAAAGCTAATAGCACCCAAAATGCAAGTTACTTGCCTTGCATTTAGGCGTCTCAAAATCCTGCTGGGTTGACTGCTCTTGGCTATCTAGCATGAAGGCAGCTCAGTAGCTTGTGAATCCTCCTTTGGGATCATTATGGCTTAATAAATGATTATAAGAAATGCTTTGGTCGATTGAGTCCAAGTCCTGTCAAGTCTAGCATCCTGTTCCCACAGTGACCAAGGGGTTGTCATTGGAGACCCCCCAACTGGAATGCAGTAGCCCTCACATATGTTCTGTAGCAGCTGGTATAACTGATAATGGAATTAATATATAACAGAATCAATCAATAGCCTAGACTCCCATGTATTTGTCTAGTCCCTCTTTATAGCTTCTTACCTCTCCATATTGCAACCCATAGAGTTATGTGAACTCATTGTACCTCAGTGAAAGACACAGAAACCATCCTGTCTCTCAGGCATTCTGGTGTACATGCACAGGATTTGACAGAAGCAGATGTACCTTTCATGTGCTATCAAGGTGGGTTCTATGTGATTAAGGACAAAGAGAATTGCATTGTAATAATTATAATAATAATATACTTAATCGAAACTAGAGTAGATACTTTGAATCAAAGGGAACTTGATAAGCCAACATTTATGGAAGTTCCTTGGTCCATTGGGTCTGTTTAGTTGGGACTATAAATTGGATTTAGGCTTTGGATTACAGTTTCCAGATTCTGCGGGCCATAGCTGCTGTGCTCTGACAGTTGTCACTCACTTCTAATCTGTGATCTACCCACTGCAGATTCAAAGGTTCCAATGTTTATGAAGGCATTTTAGGATCTTTTAGGTCTACAGTACTTCTTTTGTCATATTGTATTGGTTTTCTCTCAGACTGCTGTATGCTGCAGTCGTTATTATGTGCCTTTACATTGACTCTGCCCTATGATGGCCCCATCACAGTGTGTGTGTGTGTGTGTGTGTGTGTGTTTGCAAGATTTATTCAGGGGAGGTTTGCCATTGCCTTCCTATTAGGCTGACTTGACCAAGGTCACCCAGTGGGATTTCATAGCAGCGTGGGGATTTGAACTGTTGTCTCCAGGGTCCTAATCCAGTACTCAAACTACTTCACCACATTGGCTCCTGTAGTCATATCTCAACAATATTAATGAAGATACTTTTCTGTACACAATATTTTTTTTCTGTTTTTTTATTTTGTAAAAGGTTGGGTGAGTCGGTAGGATTTCATTGCAAATCTAATTGATAATACTTTGTGCAAGAATACTAATCCTGTCTTTGTCTAATAAAACCTTAAGAAAGCCTTAGCTGCAAGGATTTTTTTTTTGACTTAGCATTTGGCTTCTTCTAGCATCCCCTGTGTATCTAATGGAATTGGCAGCTTCTATGATACTGGAACATCACCCCTGAATTGGTGATATATATGAGCAGCAACTTGAATTATCCTGAAGGAATGTGGTTTTAAAATATTTCCCCTTTAAAGCCAATGTGGGTTGTTCTGTCAAGTTTTCCATTTAGTAGCTTGCTCTTTACAGTGATGTTGACAACAATTAAAACTGACAGGATGCAGACCTGGAAGGACTAAGATAGCTCAGGTTCAACTCAGATGTAAGCCAAATTTGTGTGCTTGTACAGGTGTTGCAAGAAAAGATTGCTTTTTATATTTATTTATTTAGTTTGGTTCTTTTTCTGGACAACATAATTATAATCATAGAAGCTTCCTTCATGAGTGCATTGAATCAAGAATGACTGACAGTTGTGGGGATTTGACATAAACGTTCCTTGTCAGTTCTTGGCTGCTGTATTGGTTTCTTTATTTTCTTTTCAAAATGAATAAATGCAGCCATCCTTTTTCCATATCTATGGCAGCATATGTAGCTTTTAATTTTTTTGTCTCTAAACTGGGTTGTTGAAGCATTTCTGCAGATCAATGTACTATATCCTCCATTTGAAAGTAAAATCATTGCTTTGTCATTCCACTCCCTATCTACTTTACCTTTCCAAATGAAACTGGAGCCGAATAGAGGGCTAGAGATAGGTTAAAGGTAGTCAAGCAGACACATTGCCTAGAGGCACAGATCCAAGCAGAGTTGGAGATGTCATGGAACACATTAGCAAATCCAACTGAATCTGCATAACTGTAGTGCAGGAGACTTAATCAAGGGCCAACATCCAAGATGACTACCTAGCCTAGAGGATGCTGGTGTAGGGTGGAACAGCAAGTGGAATGCAGTTAAACAGACAAGGAAGCAAGAAGGTTGGTAGGCAAGCAACTGACCAAGGATAGTGAGCAGTCAGGCTAATTCACAATGATATCCACAGGGGCTAAAGAGCCAGACAGAAGTATGGGATCAGAATGCTGCCAGACAAAAACCCTGCCTGTGTTGCCACATCTCTAAATAAAATTGGGGGTTCTATGTATTTAATGAATATGTAACACAGTGTTGCTCACAACTATGGTGAATTCTTAGAATAAAGAGGAAGGAGGACACGCATGCAACTCAACCTAATTTCTGGCTTTTGTGCAATTTGTTGCCGTTACTTCTGGTCTCCATACTCTGATTTCAGAGTTAAATGAATAGAGAAAGGAGATGGTTTTAAAAAAGAAGAAAAACAAGATGTTGCTGTCTCAGTTCCTAGTTAGTTATGAAGCTGGGCCAGGGAAGAGCTTTGGCATCTATAAGTATCTATATGTATTTTTCGGCATATAAGACGCTCCCGGCATATAAGACGCACCCAATTTTAAAGGAGGAAAATCTAGGAAAAAAAGATTCTTAATAAAATACAGTCGGAGGATGCCTCCGACCCAGGCATCCACCCAAGGAAAGCAACCGGGCTTTCCTTGGAGGGGCCCTGGGGTCCGAGGCGTCCTCCAACGCACGGAGGACGGCTCGGACCCCAGGGTCCCTGTGAGGAAAGCAACCGGGCTTTCCTTGGAGGGGCCCTGGGGTCCGAGGCGTCCTCCGATGCACGGAGGACGGCTCGGACCCCAGGTCCCTGCGAGGAAAGCAACCGGGCTTTCCTTGGAGGGGCCCTGGGGTCCGAGGCGTCCCCCGAAGCACGGAGGACGGCTCGGACCCCAGGGTCCCTGCGAGGAAAGCAACCGGGCTTTCCTTGGAGGGGCCCTGGGGTCCGAGGCGTCCTCCGACGCACGGAGGATGGCTCGGACCCCAGGGTCCCTGCGAGGAAAGCAACCGGGCTTTCCTTGGAGGGGCCCTGGGGTCCGAGGCGTCCTCCGACGCACGGAGGACGGCTCGGACCCCAGGGTCCCTGCGAGGAAAGCAACCGGGCTTTCCTTGGAGGGGCCCTGGGGTCCGAGGCGTCCTCCGACGCACGGAGGACGGCTCGGACCCCAGGGTCCCTGCGAGGAAAGCAACCGGGCTTTCCTTGGAGGGGCCCTGGGGTCCGAGGCGTCCTCTGACGCACGGAGGACAGCTCGGACTCCAGGGTCCCTGCGAGGAAAGCAACCGGGCTTTCCTTGGAGGGACCCTCGGGTCCGAGGCGTCCTCCGACGCACGGAGGACGGCTCGGACCCTAGGATCCCTCCAAGGAAAGCCTGGTTGCTTTCCTTGGGCGGATGCCTGGGTCGGAGGCGTCCTCCGACCCAAGCATCCGCCCAAGGAAAGCAACGTTTTTTTCCTTGGGGCAGTGCTGGGGTCGGAGGCATCCTCCGACCCCAGTATTGCCCCAAGGAAAAAAACGTTGCTTTCCTTGGGGAGATGCTGGTCCCAGGGAAAGCATAGTCCCAGGGAAAGCGACGCTCCTTCCCCCTGCGTCCTCAGTGGTTCAATGGGCTGCTCGGCCTCCGATCCCAGGAGCAGCCCATTGAACCACCGAGGACGCGCGGAGGGAGCGTACATTCGGCATATAAGACGCACGAACTTCCCCACCACCATTTTGAGAAAGAAAATGTCCGTCTTATATGCCGAAAAATACGGTAATAACAGAGGGTAGTGTTGGGTGTTTCAAGGAGCACAGGTGAACAGATCTATGAATAAGGTATACTTATTCTAATGCCTAGATTAGAAGCTATGTGGGAGACAGACGTATAGGTCATATATCTCTTCCAGCTGCATGCTATTTCTTAGAGTGGGCCATTTGTCCTACCTTACAGAGGACATTCCCTTTTTTGCCAGTTTTCTATTTGAATAGCTATCCCATCAAAGCCAAATTTGGGGAAGAAAATTAATGGGAAGGAGAGCAGATCCCTTGATGTTACCCATCAATCCTCAGCACCTATACAGCAGGTCATACCCAGCTTTCCCAGCTGTGGTGAAATACATTGTATTTTTATTTAAATTATAGTCATCCTTTTGAAATTTGTGTTATCAATTTATCTGTATTAGCATGCACACATTTTATATTGGTCTGTGTCCTTTCCCCTGTTTTTCAAAAATAAATAGCATTCTTGTATTCCTCATTGTATCTGAAGCTACCTAGAGATGTGGTGCGTAGATTCAGGTGCTCAGTTTGTATATGAAAAACCATTTGTAAACTAATGAAGGATGCAGGTACGTATGTCAGGAATTGTTTATCTGCAGCATCTAAATTCTATCCTCCTGGCAAGTTTGACACTACTGTTTATCTCCCCATATCTAACTGGTTGTGGAGATGGGGCAAAATCTTTCTTCTGAATAGCAACAGACATGTACACAATGTACAAAGTAGATGTTATGTCATAAAAAGTTCATAAAACAGTTCCTAATTTTCAATATTGCAGTGAAACAACTTTACTAGAATTCAACAGAAGTCCTCATTCTTTATCCTGTTTGCAAAAATGGTCCTTTAGTGCAACTTTTGGTTCAAGTGGACCACAGAGTTGCTCTGGAGGACCTAGATATTCCTAGAGAAAACATATTAATAAAACCTGTGACTATTCAAATCCTCAAAAGTCAAAGCCGCAAATATGGAGGGACAAGTATATTACATTAAATATGAATATAATGCCTGCACCAATGTAGCACCATGCTCAAATCAATTTGGAATTGCATCTGCAGCATCTAGATTCTGTCCTCCTCGCAAATTTGACACTACTGTTTATCTCCCCATATCTAACTGGTTGTGAAGATGGGGAAAAAATCTTTCTTGCTACATGACCGTTCTTCTCACATGAACACATACTAGGTCTGATCCCTCTGTCACAATTCGTACTGCTTTGTAGAAATAGAGGGTAAGTATCTGTAAAAATTGCTGTCAAACACCTTGGTACTGAAAGTTTTTACTTAAAAAAAAGAAACAATAAAATGTGTTGATGCATATCTCTTTGTCTTTGCTTGTGTAATTAGTCCTCTAAAAAGGAAAATATCAGTCAAGCATGTACAGTCTTTACTAGCATGGGTGGGTAGGGTGGGAGGGAGTTCAACAGCTCTATTTAACCTTCTGGATATATTGTAGGTTACATTTCAGTGGAAGGAGCTGCCCTGTCCCCTTCTGAGTATGCCTTACCTAAGGAAATCCTATAAAATTCATGGGGTCACTATAAGTTGACAGGTGACTTGAAGGTACACACACACAGGTATATATTGTACACATTCAAGGTGACTCACAAAAGGATGACAGTATTCTGCTCTTTTTATGAAAATCAGGAAAATGTTACTCTTAAAGGCCATGGAATATTTATGATGGTTTCCTTGAACTGCAGAAATTGTACAGAGCACATTATATATAGGTAACAGAAGAACAAAATAAAAATTAACATTTTGTAAATATTTGATTAGGAATGCTAATATTAGGGGCAGTGATGCAATTGGTATCTATTGCTGAGTAGAATCCAGTTATCAGAGGACTTGAAAAAACAAAACAAAATGAGATCACGTCAATAATTATTTGTACTTCTCAGTAGCGCCTTTAAGGAGTGTGGGGTGTGTGGACTGCACCGGGTGATATCCCAGAGTGGGGTCCCCCCCCCCCCGAGCCGGCATTTGAAGCCAGGTCTTAGGCTGGCCGTTTTCATCTCGGCTCTTGTAACTCTGGACAACTTCCACACCAGTCCTTTTGCCGCCTCCGAGGAAAGGTGACGGGGTATAAATTTTTTCCTGCTTCCATCCAGCAAAAAGCCACCCTGCCCAGCTCCTCATTCTCCTCTTTGCTCCTTTCTTCACTCCTGCCGCCCCTGAAAACAAGATGCTCAAGGCTTGGGTTTTTTGGGTGCCTCCAAAGCTTCTGCCCATCCCTCTTTTGGAAGGAGAAGCAGCTAGCCTTTGTAGCCTCCCCATGGCCGGAAGCGTCCTCCTCCTACTGTCCTTTCTCAGGCTCTCCTGTGCCCCTGGAGATGTCTCCCAGCCAGGAAGGGTGGTAGAAGGGCTGCTCCAAGCAAAAGCAAAAGCAACCCCCCCCCCATAAGACATGGGGCTGGTGCCTTCATGGGGTTGTTTGCCTTCAAGTCATTTCTGACTTATGGCAACCCTATCATGAGGCTTTCTTGGCATGTTTCTTCAGAGGAGCTTTGCCATTTCTTCCCCTGAGACTGAGAGAGTGTGGCTTGCCCAAGGTCACTCAGTGGGTTTCATATAGCTGAGAAGGAACTGAACCCTAGTCTCCAGAGTCACAGTCCAACACTCAAACCACTACACCACCAGGTAGCTTTGTGGTTAGATGACCAGGCAGCCTCCTTTTCCAGGACACATCCTACATTTCAGTCTTCTGCCCAGGGTGAATTTCAGAATGTCCTCCATTTGGAGCATGACTGAGAAGCATGAAATAATGTAGGACATGACCAAAGAAAAGCTAGAAACACTTAATATGAATGTAAATGCATGCTTCTTAGTGATGCTCCAAATGGAGGACATTCGGAAATCTCTTCTGGGCAGAAGGTTGAAATGTAGTATTTGTCCTGGAAAAGGAGGATGCCTGGTCGCCTAAGCACAAAGGAGGAGAAGGCCCTGCAAAATGTCAGAGATACGGAAAAAAATGTAGGTCACGAGCAAAGGAGGACAAGGCACCACAAAATGTTGGACTTTCAAGAAAAATGTTGGACTAAAAACCACTTAATATAAAACTTAAGTTGCAAACAGTTAATATGAATATAAATGCATGCTTCTTAGTCATGCTCAAAAAGGAGAACATTTTGAGATTCCTCCTGGACAGGAGGTTGAAATGTAGGACATGTCCTGGAAAAGCAAGCCTTGGGGTTGCTATAAGTTGGAAGGGACTTGAAAGCACAAAACAACAATATGAAATTCCCACAAAGGCCTTGTGGGAATTGGTGCGTTGTTTAAAGAAGAGAAAGAGAGAATTTAAAATTCATATTTTGCTCTGGGAAAGAGTTTTCTGACATCAGGAAAACTGCTGTGCAGAGAGTTCTGTGGCTTTAATAGGTGAGACACATTCAACAGGAGAAGTTAGTTGTTTTATTGTGTGCCTTTAAGTTGTTTCCAACTAATAATTACTCTAAGGTGAAACTATCGTGAGGTTTTCTGGTGGCTGAGACTGAGTGACCAGACATCCTTTTTTGGGGGGGCGGGGGTGTGATACCATGAGTTACCGCACCAGGTAACACCAACCCTAGTGACGCCACTGGTAGTTCTTCTAATATGGGAGACATCATTGAGCAAAATGGTACAGGACAGTAATATCTCTTAGTTTTTATAAAGCCAGTGCTAAATTAACTCAGGCTGATGAGACAACATTACATGGCAACCCAAGGTTGGCAAAGGCTTTTAGACTAGAAGGCACAATTCTTAAAATTAATTTCAACTTAACTCTCCAAGGATCAGCAATGATGGTTCACACATGAGCGCTGGCCCAGGAACCACTGCAGTGTCCAGCAAATTTAAAACAATATAATTTAAAACAACACAAAAGCATTAAAATATATAAATATAACATTTTTAAAAAATTGAACAATTTTAAAAGTGAAGACAACTATGCATTAAAATTTAAAATGTATTTAAAATGGGTAGTGATGTTGTAGATCATGTAATATCTAAAAAAGAAAGTTACCTAGACTGGTAATGTGCATGTGATATGAAGATTCTCCCCAATGTATATTTTACGGCATTGAGCTAATTGTTTACTTAATAAAAATATATAAAATAAATAAATAAATCTGCATGTTTATTCTCATATCTTATAAATTTCCTGAAATTTCAAAGCTTAAGAGATTCTTAAGGAGAATGTTGATGTTTGTTGATTAATGTTGGTGAGAATCTACCTACTGGACAGTATTGTTGTTTACAGTCTAGGGAGATTAGGTAACTAAAATGGTAATATTTAAGGAACTCTAGCTAGATATAGGCTAACAGATGTAAGACAAGGACCTTTCATCCTTCAACTAAGAAGTAGGGATGGGGGAAACACACCTATTTGAGGAACCCCTGTTGGGGGCAGGTTGATTCCTTGGTTCATGAATTACCGGGTCCACTAGTGGCATATCACTAGCCATAAAATTGTGATCTAGTAGAGAGTGATCTGGGTTGCTTCCATTGTGGCATTTGATGGGCTACATTTTTCAGTCTTGGTTAATGTGTTGCATTATTGATCCATGCCTTGATGTAAGCTCAACAAAGCAGAAGACCTCCGTATGCTAGAAGTGCTAGTTAATAATACAAATGACGATGAAGTAACCATATAGTTCTGTGCATTCTTACTTCTAGAAAAGGCATGTAATGGCATTGACTAGCAGCCCTTGTTTCATTTTGGATGGCTTCCTCCTTCTTTTGCTCTTCTGCCTCAAACTGCATGTCTTCAGGGATAGCAGGAATCCTACATTATTGACACTCCTGTAGAAGCCTGGTGAAGGAGGAAGGAAACAGTTTTGTACTGGCAAGCAGCTGCTGACAGATGTTGGAGAGTGCTTGTGTAGTACCCCCTCCTGGATTCTTTTCTCTTTTTATACATTTGCCTGTCTTTGACTGAAAGCCAGTAAGGAAACAGTTTACTGTGTTTTGGGTGTTTGCTGGCCTTGCCAAGGAAGGCTTAGCAGGAGGAGCAAGTAGAATACCCTCCCTTTCTAAATGCCCTCGATAACATCATGTGGCTGTTTTCTCATTTATTGCTTGCGCTTGTGACACAGAACAGAGCAGAATATAATTTGTGCTTTCATTTCCTGCATTTTTCTCAGCTAAAAATGCTCCCAGAGTGGCTATGTACTATCAGGAAAAGTCAGTCCCTGCTCACAGGTTTACAATCTGAAAAGAGATGACACACAAGGAAAAAGCAATGGAAAAGAAAGAAGGGAAAAAATGCAGGGTTGTTGGGATGGCCCTACTGTTCTCTGTTCCTCTCCAGTTGGCATGGCTGATGGTGGGAGATGCCTTCAAGGAGTTGACCTTCATCCAGAAATTACTGAAATGATTCAACTAGCCATCTCTCTGTGTTGCAGTATTCTTTATAATCCAGAAATGATACTGGACAGCAGCAATAACCATTTTACAGAAAACCACAAAGAAATGAGTATAAATTTGATATGATGTACTTGGAAGAAAGTACATAGAGAGAGCTGTCTTAACACTGAGACAGACTAATGGGCTGTCTCCTCATTCTGCTCTGACAAGGAATAAATCACTCTTAAAGACCTTAAGCAGAGTATTTCATACCACCAAAGATACATTTAATTGATTGTTAAACCAGGGTTTTACAGTTCTCCCTTCTACCTGTGTGACATTTCCTGTACTGCTGAGCTATGGCTCTGAATCATTGTTGAACAAAGCCACAATGTTACAAAAACTCTTCAAGATTTCCATGGATAAATAACATGTATGGTAACTGTTGGTTGCTTTGTGCTGAACTAGGCCAGGATGTGTGCTTCGGGGATAAACTGTGTACCTGAATCTCAGTAGTTTCAGGAGTTGGAAGACTTGAAGGGAAGACTTGAAGGGAAGAAACTACCCTGGAAAACCAAATGGGAGAGGAACAAAACAGTGTCAGAAGTCAAGAATTGTAAGGGAGCGATTGTCTCCATTGGTTAAGTAACAACTGGTAGGCTTGGAAATGTTTCTAACAACAGTCTTCCCTTGTCTGGTGCTCCTGCCGATGTCATGGGTTAAACCAGGGATAGGCAACCTTTCCCCTTTAAGGGCCGAGGGACTTCAGCTCCCAGAAGCCTCAGCCATGTTGGCCAATAGTCCCATGTTGGCCAATAGCTCTTGGGATTCTGGGAGCTGAAGTCCCTCGGCCCTTAAAGGGGAAAGGTTGCCTACCCCTGGGTTAAACTATGCCATTAGTGTACTGCACTTTTTTGCCTTCTATTTGTTTAAAGTTTCACAACTGCAAAATTGGAGTCTCAACTTTTTGCTCAATACCTTATCTTAAAAAGTATTTTAATTGTCCTTTCTTTATATGAGGGTTTTATTCTGGATAGACACTAAATTCATCCACTTTGAAGGAGGAATGTTCAGGCTGCCAAGCACCATATTCTGCCATGGCACCATATTCTGGAGCCAGCGTGGTATGTTCACACGTTCTCAGGAAAGGATTCTGGAAAAAATCCTGCAGTTTAACTTTTCTGTTGTACACAAACCCACACAACTGCAGTAGGATTGGCTACAGCAGAATCCCATTCCTTCCCAGCTGAAACTTTATTGCATAGTTTGCTGTAGACACACTGATGCAACTTGAATGTTTGTGTTACTTCACCTCTCCTTCACCATCCTAGTATTGCTATTGCTACAAGAATTCAATGAAATAGAGCAGGGGTAGGCAACCTTTCCCCTTTAAGGGCCGAGGGACTTCAGCTCCCAGAAGCCTCAGCCATGTTGGCCAACAGTCCTATGTTGGCCAATAGCTCCTGGGATTCTGGGAGCTGAAGTCCCTTGGCCCTTAAAGGGGAAAGGTTGCCTACCCCTGAAATAGAGTATAGGAAGGAAAAGGTGGGAACTGGGCAGGAATAAAAAAAAAAACCTTGGAAAAAAGGAGCTTCTTTATCAGCAGGTTTGTTAAGTGAGGTATGCCTGAATATAGAATTAAAAATAATGTAAAGCATATGCATTGAAGACAATCATCACCACCACTATCATCTAGTACAGCTTGTTAATAAAGTCTTTCCTTATGGAGGTATAGGTCAGTTAACAAAGCCTATACTGAAATTCATGTGTACAAAGTCTTTTTATGGGTATTCAGCCCCCTTCAGCTGTCTTAACTTGAAGCTTTTGATACTGAGCGTTGCCTCCAGAATTCCTTACTGAGTATGTATACACAGCAAAACAGAGAGAAAGGGGGAGAGTAAATAAGCCTGCCTGATCAGTTGCCCTCAGCATGTTCAAAAAGCATAGATTTGTAAAAAATGAAAATCATAAGAAATGTGGAGGCTGATGAAAGAAAAAAATACCCCTGGGTGCATTTTGGAGGACGCATTCATGCAAGTGGTCTCTAGAACATTCAAAATATGTATGATTACTTCTGCAGTGCTTACCTAACCTGTTTGTTTCATATCATATGTGCATGTTGTTAGTTTTGAATAAAAAGTTTGCTGAACAATGTTGAACTGCTCTTCTTTTTTGTTGGATTGGAAACTATGAGAACCAGTGTGGTGTAGTGGTTTGAACATTGAACTAGGACTCTGGAGAACAGGGTTCAAATCCCCATTTGGCCATGGAAGCCCACTGAGTGATCTTGGGCAAGTTACACCCTCTCAGCCTCAGAGGAAGGCAAGACAAACCCCCTCTGAACAACTTTTACCAAGAAAACTCCATGAAAGGTTTACCTTAGTGTCTCTATAAGTTTGAAACAACTTGAAGGCACACACCACCACCACCACCACCACCACCACCACCAAGGAACCTATCCATATTAATTCCACATTGCATTTCCCTCTGGTACCAGATTTTCTGCTAAAAAAGTAATGGCCAGAAACATATCTACTTTGGGCCTTTACAGACTGCCAGAAATAATGCAGCTTGAGGCCACTTTAACTACCCTGGCTCAGTGCTAGGGAATCATGGGAATTGTATTTTTTTCTGAGACATTGAGCCTTCTCTAGTGCCACAATAAACTACAGTTCCCATGATTCCCTAGCAATGAGCCAGGGCAGTTAAAGTGGCCTCAAGCTGCATTATTTCTGGCAGTCTGTAAAGGCCCTTTGTTAACTGGGATATATCTATATACAACAAGAAGAGTTCCAGAACCTGGGAGCAGCCACTCAGAAATCTCTCTCCCACATTCCCACTAGATGTGCATGTGAAAGGTGGAGAATTGGGGGAAAGGCCTACCTCAAAGATCTCAAAGCCCAGTCAGGTGTGTATGGGAGAATATGATCCTTCAGATTCTTCTAGTTTTGACCTTTAAAGCCCCAAATTGCTTGGGTCCAGACTATCTGAAGGACCGTATCTCTCCTCCATACAAGCCAGCCCGAGTGCTAAGATTGGCAGGGCTTTCTCTCAAGCCCACCACCTTCTCAGGTGTGGTTGGTGAGGAATTGGGAGAGAGCCTTCTCCATGGCTGCTCCCAGACTGGAACTCCCTTCCATGGGAGGTCAGGTCGGCCTCCTCTGCTCTCTTTCTGATAGCAGCTGAAGGCATTTTTATTTAGGCAGGTGTTTGGTGGCTGAATTTTACTTGTACTGGTTTTAACTGTGTTTTAACTTATGTTTTAATATTAATAATGTTTAATATTTTTAACTTTTGTAAATTAATGTTTTTACCTCTATCTTTTTAAATTATTCTGTCTTTTAAAATTATTGTAACCCGACCTGAATCCCACTGTGGGAGAAAGGTGGGACATAAATCCTTGAATTAAATAAAATAAATTCTGTATACCTTTTGAGGTAACTTAGGTACATGCATGTCAGTGTCACATCTGTCATTGCACTGTTATCTCTCTGGTATCCTGCAGCCACCCAGACTTTCCGCTGTTCAGTTAAAGCCAGAGGAAGATGTCAAAAGCTAGTAATACTTGAACAGGGCTTTTTCAAATCAGGAAATACAGCCAGCAGATAGACTGCAGGTTGATGGAGCAATGAGTAGTAGAAAGCAAAAAGCTTCACACAGCCACCCCTCCAGCCAGTTTGCATTGATAAGAAAGTTTAAAATAAAATAGCCAAAGGAGTTAAAACAAAACAAAAAAAATGTATTATAAAACACCCCATGAAGGAAAACTACTCCTCCTTTCATGAAGGAAACTGAAAGACACATTGACACAACACTAGATTCAATAGTTTTTGTTTTGTCTGATTTGTTTGGAACAAAGTGATGGCATCCTGTTTGGTGAGTGATTAACATTTAAATAACTTTCCCTGTGGACTGGGGTAGTAGTAGAGTATCTTCTGCTGCCATTGTCAGACAGCAGTTTTCTCAATTGTTTGTTTTAAACACTAGGCACTAGTATTGCTCATTGATCATTTAATTAAACTAAACCAAGAGAACAAGAATCAGAAGCAGAGGAGATGCAAAGTTCTTACAGGACATTTGATCTGTGCTGCTTGTATTTAAACACACACATACACACAAACACCACATAACAACATCTTGAATTTGTCATTACTATGGAGAATAAATACCCCAAAGGTACCAGAGTCTGTCTGATCTTGGAACCTAAGTAAAGCCAATTCTGTTTAGTATTTGGATGGGGAACTGCCAATGAATACCAAGTGCTGTTGACTGAATTTTATTGACTGAATTTTAGAGGAAGGAACTGGCATAACCACCTCTGACTATTCCTTGCCTAAGAAAAACTGTGAAATTCATGAGGTCACCATAAGTCAATAGTTGAAGGTGTGCACACACACCTGTGAAATTCATGAGGTCACCATAAGTCAATGAGTTGAAGGTGTGCACACACACAAAACACACAAATGTGGAGAATCAATATATTCCATGTGTGGCTTTTGGAAGATACAAGCAGTGATCAGTCCACACCAAATTAAGCAATCCATCAGGAAGTGGCACTGTGCCACTTACTCATTACTTACACGTCAAGCAGAAATTCAACAGATCCAACACCAGTGTAGAAGGTGATACCTGTTGAAATTATCTCTGTCATGTTTAGAGATCCTAGCGTCAATCAGGTAGAAAAGATGGTACACCTATCTATACCTGTAATTCTAACTGATTTTAGCTGAAAGCCAAGTGGGATACTATGAAATTATTAATAATATTCAAAGGTATTTGCTTCTCATATTATCCTTCAGCATGACCATTGGTGCATTCAGTGTTCACCCTTTCTCATCTAGAACTCTTGGAAGATCTCAGAGTGAGCTACATGCCCTGTCTACTTCCTTCCACTTCATACATTCCCTCAGCCAGAGAGGCTGAGATTTGCAGGGGGAAAAAGTGGGATTCTACTCTTTGCATCTTGAGAATTCACTCTGCGTCACTCATTCATTTTTTTTTTTTAAATCCAGAAGGTGGTGATGGTTTATTCCCACCCACCCCGATGTGTGGCGGAATTGGTCCTTGACGTTTAAAGACATGCTTGTTACTGTGCTTCATGCCCATTTGGTGCCTTGAGGATTTTAATCATTGCACTGTGTATGAATCTCTCATACCAAAGGTGGTCCTGCATTTTCCTCAGTGGCAGCTGCATGAAGCAGAGCCTTTCTGTTTTCCTGTCAGACAGGGGATTCTTTTTTTTCCTACTCTGCTTTGTAGCAAAGTTTTCCACGCTCATCTTTTGGATAATCTTTTTGAATCCATGCTATGGATAATGCAGACTCAGTTACGTTTTCTAATGGGCAGGATCACCAAAGTTCTTGGATACTTCTAAGGCTTGCATTGCAAATATATTATCTCTGGAGATGTGAATGAATTTGGACTTTGCTTCTGGGAGATTTTATTCTATATGCCAATAATGTGTGATATTAGCATATTTAATGGCAGACCTTGAAGTATATAAAAATTTAAGCCCAGAGAAAGGTAAGAATTATTTTATTTTTAAAAATATATGAAATGATGTAAGTATATTATATAATGACATTACACATATTTGTAAGTCTTTAGAATATAGAGAATATCATTGTGTGTCAAGTTGCATTTGATACTTAATGAGTGCTGTGCTACTGTTTATTTGCAATTGAACATGGGCAGTAGGCTGTGAATTGACTGTCTGTATAATGTAAGTTTGCAAGAATTAGCTATTCTATTCCCCCTCCCCAGCATATTATTTGAGGTAAGGTTGAATCCCAAGATCTGAATGTGTAAGGAAAGTGCCACTATGTTCATGCATGGGGGAATCTGATTTTGTATTTCTCCCTCCAGGACACAGCAACCTTTATTTCTAGGAGTGGGTGAGAGGGCTGGAATGCTATGCAGAGTGGCACTTGGGGGGCTGCAACCTGGGGGAAATCCAGTGACCTTTTCCATAAGCCAAGACAAATGTCTTTTATACACCTATATACATATATCTACTCAGAAGTAAACTCAATTGAGTTCAGAGGGATTTATTCACAGGAGATGCATAGTCATAGGATTAAAGCCCCTGTTCATGTAGAGCAATCTCTTGGAAAAGAAATTTGAAGAATGGCTCTAATGTTCACAAACTTTGTCTTATTGTTTACATTCAGGTTTGTATAGTTATGTATGTATTCTCTTGAATAAAGGACAACTGTTTGCCAAGAGAGGACCGTGGTGAATTAATCAGCCGGGTATTTTGAAGGCATGGTGGGAAATAGTTATTTTAATTTTAAGACAGGCTGCAATGAATTGATATTGATAATAATTTATTCCACATAATATGGTGCATTGCGGCTCATGACTGTGGTAAGGTGAGGCATTGGCCCTTTGATATAAAAGATTAAAAATGTAGTTCATGCAGTTCAAGATCATTTTTCCATTACAGGACACCCTGATGCTTCATTGATTGTAATGGGAACAGGCTCACACTTCATTGGAAGTTAACATCTCGAGTTGCAAAATAGTTATGGTGTTGGTGATACCTGTTGAAAACAGAACTTTTCAAGTGTTCATTTGTGTGTCTGCACCTTCCCTGTCATTGTTTTAACCAAATTATGTTACTAATATAAAGGATAGGCTTCCAGGCTCATATACTTCCCTTGGTTTGGGGGAATAGTTTATCTTTCAGCAGTTTTCTCTACCATTGCCATGCCCAGCTCCCTGCTATCTGTGGGGAAATCAGTAGGTCAGATCCTTTGCAGTCTTGAGGAGTTGTGTGTGCCTGTCAACCATTCACAAATGGACAGTGCATGTAAACAGAAGTCACAGAGAGTGCAATGATATGCAGCATGTTTTGTGCCCCAGGCTCAGTTGCAGGTATCCTCTGTTATAAGCCCTTGCATATCAGTGCTAAGAACTGGTGCCAGTGGAAGGAAAGTTAACCATATAAGATGGCCAGATATGGGTTTGATTCTCCAATGGGTGACATTGGGGCAGTCATGTCTTCTCAGCCTCAGGAGAAGATAACGGCAAACCTCCTCTGAACCAAACTTGCTAAGAAAACCCCATGATAATTTCACCTTAGGGTCGTCATAAGTCGTAAACAACTTAAAGGCACTCTACACACACACACACACACACACACACACACAGGAAGATATAGGGCATAGATTTGCCTATGTTAGTTTATATGCATCTATGCAAATTGTTAAAATAATTACTACAAGTTAAATAGAAACACAAATACATCTAATCATTGTTGGGAAAGATTATGAATGAATGACCTATCTTACTATTCAGACTGCTAACTGTTGATGAGCATCTCCAAAGCATTTGCTGTTCTCCTTTCTTGTGATGCTTTCTCTTTCAACTAGATTTAGCTTGGACAGTTCTTCAAACAGAGGATGCCTTTAAACAGAACAATATCCTCAGTAAAGCAGAACACACAATCACCTTAGTACCAGGCTAAATAGACCATTAGTCTGACTTTGTGTAAGGATGATTTCTCCTGCTTCTTTTCTCTTCATCTTTCTGCCTAAAAACATAGTTGTTCACTTTGTTTTTTCCTGGCCCATTTTCCTTTTGTCTTCTGTTTTCCAATCTAATGTGCCTTGTATTGACTTTTTAGATCATAAGGCTATGAGTAGAGCCTATCAACTATAGGTGTCTTTGATAATATCCTTTACCAGTATTGGAATATATGTGTATGAGCTGACCAGGTTTGTAGTCTCAAGGAACACACAGAACCCGGAAAAGGCATTGTTTTACACTGCAGTGCCCTGAATTGCCCAGCCAACAAAAACACTGTTGTTGTGCTTGTAGTTCTTTCCATCTTATATGGCTTGTACAATCCTTGTCAGCATCATAGCCAAACTTTGTTGTGCTGTTGTTGTGTGCCTCCAATTCATTTCTGACTTATAGCAACCCTATCAAGATTTGTTCAGAGAGAGTTTGCTTTTGCCTTCTTCTGAGGCTGAGAGAGTGTGACTTGCCCGAGGTCACCTAGTGGGTTTCCATGGCTGAGTGGGCATTCGAACTGAGTTGTAGTCCAATGCTCAAACAGCTACATGACACTGGCTCTCAAAAAACAGATGGGATGCCATTTGAGAACTCATCAGATGTTACACCAAGCTCAGTGCAATTTAAAACTGTGTCACACAGTTACAGAGGTTCTTATTTCCAATTGACTAGTAAGGCATTTATAATTATTTTTTTACTTAACCTGATCACCACAGATGAATAATCCCTAGATGATCAGACAAAAGAAGATTCCAAAAATTAGCTTTTTTGGCCTAAAAGGTTAAATTTGACATGTGTTGGATAGTTCAGCTAGTATTGTGTCTGTGGTTTTTGATAGGTTTGTTACTAATTTGCTACATTGGATAGCTGATTTCCTTGGCCAGCAGTACTCTTTGGGTAGCCAAATTCAAAAGTGGTGTTGCATTCTCATAAAGAAAAGAAATAGGAGGAAGATGGTCAGGTTAAATTATTCTACAAAACAATTTCTGATTTTAAAAGTCTTAGCATTTCCATAAGTCACACACCCAGTGTGTCATTTAGAGGAGAGGAACGTGCATAGAGGATTTATTCTTTCTGAGTTCCAGGAACTGTGTTCATATTTTTGGAGTTGTCCACTGTTTGATATACAGAGCTTGGAGATTAATGCTATGTATATACTGAAACCAAAGAGGGTAATAGACTAGCCATCTGTTTCATGTGTGGTGTTTTATAAGGTAATGGATATGAGAATAAGTGTTTAATAATTGACAAGGATTAGCTTTGTAATGGGCAGCTTTGTTAAAGTCCTTAAAGTAACAGGGAGCGAGAGTCCTATTTGGATCAGCCACAGGAATTTCTTTTTGCATGTAACAGCAGTTCTTTCAGTTACTTAGAGTGTACCTACCCTGCAGAATTAAATCAGTTTCACATCATTGTCATGATTCTGTCCTACAGTAACCTGGGAATTGTAGTTCATTGGGGCACCAAAGCTCTCTGACAGATCAGGGTAAATACCTCCCTCTCCAAGCTACAAATCCCAGGATTCTGTACAATAGAGTCCTGGCAGTTGAAGTGGTGTCAAACTGTTTTAATTTGCAATGTGGATACACCCTTAAAATGTGTGTTTCCTGTTAAGCATGTTTGTAAGAAAATGTTTCATTTGATTTAAAGTAATTTTGTTGTCTTTGTTCACCTGGTTAAAGCTAACCTCCAGCGCCTATCTGTACTTTTCCAATTATTTATAATATCTATAATTAACATAGCCATTGTTCTAGATAAGGGAAGACATTTCCCTTTTTAGTAGTCAAAGAGTAGGGAGTGTTCAATCAATCCCTCATGTTCTGCCCAACTGCAAACCAGTCCCTTGAGCTTTTCATTTATGCCACTCACGTAACCTACATTATAGTTTTAATGAGAATGAACAATATTCTTCACTTGACTGCATCTGTTTAACTGGAAATACATAGAATCTAGAAATCTCCATATCTCTTGATCACATCATAAATCACAGATCTTTTGGGCTTGTCAGGGTTGTGTGAAAACAGGAAACAGTTTTCTATTTTTCATTTGTTTTTCTTTTAATTTTTTTTTAATCTTCTAGTCCTCATGGTTAAAAAGAATAGCTTCAGACAGGAGAAGCTATAAATAGTTTGCTTATGCAAAAACTGGAGAGCATAGGGACATGCCTAATATTTCTATAATGCACACTAAATTCCATTCTTCTTTGTCAAGATTTTACTGGTGTAGACTACGGATGAGTCAAATGTGATGTCCAAGATTTTGTGGTTTTGTAAATCCCATCAGTCCTAGCTTGCATAGTCCATGATGAGGAGAGTTGAAATTTGCTGTCCAACAGCGTCTAGAACAGAGGTTCCCAAAGTGGGTGGTATCCCTTATTTGGTGGTGGTGGTGGAAAGATCCAAGAGGGCAGTGAGGGGAAAGGGGGCAGTGATGCAGGGCTCAGTCAAAGTATTGGCATGCAAGAAGGACTAAAGGAACCAGCAGCCTTTAGGAACGTGGTAGGGATGAGAAATTAGAGTACATGGCAGTGAGAGAGAAGTGGGCTTTGCTAGGACTTGGCAGTGAGCTTTGCTAGGACTTGGTTGGCAGGTTGGAGCTGCGCTGCTGCTCCTGCTTTCCTTCATTGGACAGGCCAAGAGAAGAGGTAGCAGAAGAAACAATGTGTGCGTGTCTGTGGGGGAACAACTTGAAGATATGTGATGAAGGCACGTCTCTGGGGAAGAAAGAGGAAGAATATCTAGGGTTGATTTTCCAAAAAGGTCCTTTGCGTCTTTCGGATTGAGAGTCCTTCCCACGGGGGAGAAAAGTGGGAAGCTGACTGTCTCTTCCTCCTCCTCAGTGAAGAAATATTGAGAGTCCTTCCACACCAGGTAGAAGCTTCTCTCTTTGCATCCAGTCACCTTGGGAGCAGCAACCGGAGAAGGCAAGAGCTTCTCAGTCACTTCTCAGCCAGCTGCTTGGTTGCTGCTCTCAGGGTGACCAGGTCCAAAGAGAACAGCAACAGAGAAACCTCTCAAATCATTATTGAGCTATGAAGCATACTGGCTGACTTTCGGATGGTCTCTGTCTTTCTTCACCTCCTTCTCCACTATCTTTTGGTCTGAGATACCTTACAGGGTTCTGTTCTATAAGAATAAGGTTGAATGTCAAGATGGCTAAACTAAGACTATTGTATTTTGGTCATATCCTGAGAAGACACGATTCACTAAAAAATATAATAATGCTTGGTAAGGTAGAAGGCAGTAGGAAAAGAGGAAGGCCACATTCCAGATGGAGAGAGTCAATAAAGGAAGCCATGTCCTTGAATCTGTAAGATGTGAGTAGGGCTGTTGATGACTTGGAGGTCTCTTATTCATAGGGTTGCCATAAGTCAAAGTTGACCTGATGCTACTAACAGCAACAAAATTACCTCATTGTCCTGATGCATGATCTGTACTCAGAACAAGAAGCTACTAACAGAATATGGAGAAATGGAATTGTTTCTAATCGGCAGGGGGATCAGGCAAGGCTGCATTTTAACACCCTGTCTGTTTAATTTGTATGCTGAATGTATACTAACCTGTTACCTGTACTCAGGACAAGAGGCAACTGTGAAGACAGAATATGAGAAATGGAATGGTTTCCAGTTGTCAAAGGGGTCAGGCAAGGTTGGGATAGCAGAACAATTAAAAAGTCTTAGAAGAAGAAAATCAGCTAATTAGGAATGTTGTGTTGGAGGAGGATTCTAGAGATTCCCTGGACTGCTAAAAAAACAAATAAATTGGTAGTAGAGCAAGCCTGAACTCTCCCTAGAAGCCCAGATCATTCAACTGAGAGTGTTATAATTTTGAATACGCAGTGGGCCCTTAGCATCAGCGAGCTTCCTATCTGCAGATCTGAGTGTATGCAGATCGCCATTCCCCATGTTATGCACTGTCAGCACTTGCACATGGGCGTACTGATGCAGGTGGCTACACGTTGCCATCCATTGGATAATATGGAATTTGAACTTCCATGTTTTTTCCCTCCATGGGGTGAGGGACCCCCACAGATGGGAAGGACCCACTATATCATTAGAAGACATGAAACAGAAGAAAAGACAACAATTCTTGGTAATGCAGAAGGCAGTAGGAAAAGAGGAAGAGCACATTCTAGATGAATACACTCAGTCAAGGAAACCATGGCCCCAAGTCTGGAAGATCTGGGTCACTTGGGAGTTCTCTCATTTATGGACTTGATGGCAGATAACAACAACAAAGAAGGAACCATGACTCAAGCCAGTTCAGAGACACAAATCTTACTGGGCTCTTTTGAGAATGTCACTGGTTCTCAGTTTTTCCTGCTTTAGAGGATTGTTGTGAGGTCCATCATGAAAAAAAGATGGATTAAAAACCAAAGAGGCTTCCTGAGAAGGACACATTGGCTATCGGATCCTTTAATGTACCCCATTTTCCTCCCAGTATGGGCGCATATAGGACAGGAGAATCTGGATGAGTCTATATTTACACATTCCTGCTAAGACAGGGATGTGCCTTAAACAATAAGCTTAATAAGGCAGCTTCAAGGTCAGCAGTGCTCACTTTGAGCTGTGCATTGTAAAGGTCAGGAAAGGACAGATTTTAGGCTTGTGGGATCAACTATTTTTTTTTTTTAAATAGAACCCTACACTCTACCAACTGGAGCTGAACACAGAGCTACTAAGTTCCACAAGTCATATTATTAGTATATACAAATATATATTTGAGTTACTACTTGATGGATTCTAAGTTACTATTTTCCTGCGTATAAGACTACTTTTTTACCTGCAAAATCTGTAGCTAAAGTGGGGGGGGGGGTCGTCTTATACGCCAGATATAAGGATAATGAGGATAGAGGTGCTAAAACTCTATATTTTGACTGGAAAAATGGGGGGGGGTCGTCTTATACGTGGGTCGTCTTATACGCCGGAAAATACGGTAAATTTACACATAACAATTTAAAACTACTGAGTGTTGAATGCCCTGGATGTTCACTGTTGCCCCAGACTGGGACCATGATAGGATCCATGCAAGAAATTAAATATAAGGCTCCAGTCACACTACACCGGGGGTAGGCAACCTAAGGCCTGGGGGCCGGATGCGCCCCCCTGAGGAATTGGACCGGCCCCAGGCTGGTCCTGCCGCCGCCGCCACCACCATCCCACCGCCCGCCATGATGATATTGATTATTGTTGTTATTACTTGTTCTTGGGGTTTTCTTGGCAAAATCTCTACAGGGGTTTTGCCATGGCTTTTATGGGGTTGAGAGAGTATGCATGCATTTTTTTTATTTTAATTTTTTTAAAAAAATATTTATTTATTTATTTATGGTGCTTCGGCCCCCCCAATTGTCCCCCCCAATTGTCTGAGGGACAGCAACCCGGCCTCCGGCTCAAAAAGGTTGCCTACCCCTGCACTACACAGTCATGGCACTTGGATACTGCTCAAACTGCTATGGCTCCATCTTGTGGAATTCTGGGATATGTAGTTTCATAAAGTATTTAAAATTACCTGAGTATCTGCCCAGTATACAAATCTCAGGCAGCCATGGCACTTAAAGTCATCTCAAAAATAATTGTACAACATGAAAAGGGGCTGGGAGAGAAATTATTGATATGGTAAATTCGACAAGCTACAATAATCGTCTGTCTATTCATTCTCATTCATTCATTCTCTCTGCTCCCTGCATTGGATTCACTGGAACAGGGATTAATGCCTACATCTTCCCACAATAATCCTTTAACCTTATCCGCAGTGATCCTAGTGCATCCAAACACTGTTCCCTGATATTGGGCTGTAGTTGTCCACAAGGTCATGCCTAAACTCCTGTTGTTTTCAACCAGGCTTCAAGAACAAGAGAATCTTTGGTAGTTATGTGAACATACCTCTGCCTCTTGTGGCTCTCAGGTTAATAGGAATAAAAAGTGTGGCATGCAAGTTCAGAAAGGATATACCTGTCCTCCTCAGTTTGTGGCTTCTTTCTGTAAAAGAATTCAGGAGCTAGAGGGGAGAAATGTGGAAATAGATTAGGCAGAAATGATAGAGTTAATCCCTAATAGACATGATTACGATTAGGGTGAAAGAGTGATAATGATTCCATCTTCAGTTGTATATTCTTTATTCACTATAGCATTCAGTCCACATGTGGTTGTTTGTGAGATACTGCCTTAACTCCCACGGTTTCCTCCTGGAATCTTAGCATTTGCATATTAGAAGAATGGCTAGAGTTCTCTAGCAGAGAATTTTCAGTTCCTCCCCAAACTAGAAAGCCAAGGGTTGTATAGACTGAAGCCATGGCGGGGAAGAGAGGTATAATTTGAGGGGGGGGGGGAAATATAAACCTTAAACCTAAGCTCTGGTCAGGCATTTGCTTTGCTATTTGTAAGTCAAAAACCAAGGATGGGATGGGTGGAGATGTGAGAGCACACATAAGCCCCTTTCTTTGTGTTCCCTAGCATCCAGAAATAAGTTAGATCTTGGTGTGAACAATTGAATTGGGCTCTTTACCTGCATTAAGTTGAACATGGTTACAAAGCTGTTATAAACAGGAAACCAACTTATCAGTGTCCCTATTATGCAATAAATAAATAAATAAATAAATAAATAAATAAATTCTAACTTCTAGGTGCTCAGGAACATTAGGGCTGGGTTTTTAGGCCACCCACATCCCTGCCTTCATACCAATTTTTAGTTCTATGTGTGTTTAGGTAAATGCCTGAACAGAGCTCCATTGTCAAAAAAATCACAACTGGATAGGCTCGGATGGTGTGAAAGTGAAGACTTCCACGAAGGATTTTGAAGTGGTTTACTCAAAAAGCCTTCCCCCATAGATCTTAGGACCCTTACAGATTCATATGGGGAGATACATTCTTTCAGATAGTCTAGATCTAAGCCATGTTTTTCACCATAAAAGTTTTTTTTTAAACTATTGCACAGTGCATGGGGCTTAGTCTCCTTTCATTCTTACACAGTGAATACATGCTTTCCATTATTTTTGTTCTGTTCCTGTGGAAGTAGTTACATTAATCAGAAGGTTCTGTATGCGCAGTCCATAGTGGTGTGTAAGAAGTTGGATTGATTGTTTGCGATGGGAGCATTCATTGCATTATATGCCCATTGTGTAATTGGTTATTATAGGTTATGCAGTGGTGTGATCTAAATTGGTGTAATGTTATGCTATACAATAAGTGAATATGACCTCATCCTATGGTTTTAAATTTGTTCTGTGTGCTGTTCAGATAATTTATTGGAAATGTGCAGTACAACATGCTGTCAATATGTAAATACCTATCAATCAATGCATGCCCTGCAATTGGTCCTAAGTAACAATTCTAGCCACAAAATGTCCTTGTGCTGCAGACTTTCCAAAGTCCATATAGATGCATTGCTCAGTCTTCCTCATTTAGAAGAAATTGGAATCCTAAATTAGGTTGGGAAGGCTTTCTTGTGCTAAATTTGCTAAATTACTTTGCTTTTTCTTATTGCCGTTTTAGTTCTGTGACCTGCTAGAGCCCATTAGGAGAGAGTGGCTATAAACACATATTGAACAAGTCAGCATATTTTGTGCATTCTGTGGACTACAAATGAATAAGTGCTGTTCTTATGGGGAGGGGAATAGAAGTCTTTTTAAAAAAGGCATTTTTTTGTTGTTGTCAGCTTGGCCTACCTGATGTCTTTCAGCTAGCCGCTCACTTAATTCTAATTGCTTATCACATGTCTTTCCCTTAGGTAATTTGGTTATTTAGGAGCCATGTTTGTTTATAGTTTATAGTTTGCTGTGGTTAACTGCCTTCATATCGATCTTGATCTCGACCCTATGGATGAGACATCTCCAGCCCCCCCCCCTCGTCCTCTACTACTCTGCCCAACTCTTGCAAACTCATACTCGTGTTCTCTTTAATAAAGTCCCTCCATCTAGCATGTGGCCTTCCTCTCTTTCTATTTCCCTCCACCTTTCCTAACCTTAGTGTCTTTTCCAATGATTCATGCCTTCTCTTGATGTGTCCAAAGTAGTACAGTCTAAGGGCCTTTACAGACTGCCAGAAATAATGCAGCTTGAGACCACTTTAACTGCCCTGGCCCAATGCTAGGGAATAATGGGAATTGTAGTTTTTTCTGAGACATTGAGCCTTCAAGGAGCTCTGGTACCACAATAAACTACAGTTCCCATGATTCCCTAGCAGCAAGCCAGGGCAATTAAAGTGGTCTCAAGCTGCATTATTTCTGGCAGTCTGTAAAGATCCTAAGTCTTGTCATTTTGGCTTCTAGGGATATCTCTGGCTTAATCTGCTCTAGGACCCATTTGTTTGTCAAATGTGTTGATTTTCCACCTATCTTCTTTCTTGATTGTCCAGCTCTCACCTTCATACATGGTAATAGGGAATATGATGGCTTGTATGATTCTGACTATTGTGCTGAGTTGTATGTCTCTGCATTTTAGGATCTTTTCTAGTTCTTTCATAGCCGCCCTCCCCATTCTTAGTCTTCTGATTTCCTTGGATGCAGTCCCCGTTCCAATCAATGTTTGATCCCAGATATGAGAATTCTCTTACTATTTCTATTTCCTCATTGTCTATTTTGAATGTGTGTAAGTTCTCTGTGGTCATTATCTTGTTTTATGTTCAACAGTAAGCCTGCCTTTGCACTTTCTTCTTTGATCTTCCTTAGTATGTGTTCCAGGTCTGTGAGGTTTTCTGTTAATATTATGGTGTCATCAGCATATCTCAGATTGTTTTTCACTCCTCCCTCTTCCATGTCCAAGCCTGCTTTACTTACAATATGTTCTGCATATAAGTTGAATAAATAGGGCGATAGGATGCAGCCTTGTCTGACTCCTTTGCCATTATTGGGAACCATTCTGTTTCTCTGTGTTCTGTTCTGACAGTAGCCTCTTGTTCTGAGTACAGATTCATCATCAGGACTATCAGATGTTTTGGCACTCCCATGTCTTTAAGGGCGTTCCATAGCCTTTCATGATATATGCAAAGGCTTTGGTACAGTTTATAAAGCACATGCTGATTTTCTTTTGGAACTCCCTGCTACACTCCATGAGCCATCGTGTTTTTCAGTGTGATCCCTGGTGCCTCTTCCTTTCCTGAACCCTGCATGGACCTCTGGGATTTATCTCTCCATATGTGGTTGGAGTCTGTGTTCCAGACTTTTGAGCATAATTTTGCTTGCATGGGGGATTAGTGCTATTAGTTGCTGCAGTCTCTTGTGTCTCCTTTTTTGTGGATGGGGATGTATATTGATTGCTTCTAATCTGTTGGCCATCGTTTTGTTTTCCATATTTGTTGACATATGTTGGTTAGCACTAGAGTTGATTCTGTCAATGGGGATTGCAACAGTTCTATTGGTATATTATCTGTTCCTGGAGTCTTGGTTTTTTGCCATAACTTTTATTGCAGCTACCACCTCAGTTTTTAGAATTTGGGGCTTATCTTCATAGAGCTCTTCACTCCATGTGTCCTTCATGCTGTCATCTCTTTTGTATAGCTCTTCGGTGTATTGCATCCATTGTCTTTTTTATTCCTTCCTGGTCTTGAATTATGTTATTTTTATTGTCGTAGAGTGTCCCTCTCCTTGGTTTGAACTTTCCTTTGATTTCTCGAATCTTGTGGAATAGATCTCTCGTTCTTCCCTTTTTTTTGTTGTCTTCTATTTCTCTACATTTGTCATTGTAGTAATTTTCCTTATCTTTGTGCACTAGCCATTGTACTGATGCGTTCATGTTTCTTAGTTTATTCCTGTCTCCTTTTTGTTTTGTTTCTCTTATTTCCTTTATTACTTGTAGCATTTTATCTGTCATCCATGGTTTCTTCACTTTCCTTTTGTCTGTTGGAAGTGTCTTTGTGCATTCCTCTTTTATTCTTCAGACCAAAGCTCTTCCAGTTCACAATCTATTATTCTTAGTACTGCAAATCTGTTCCTTATATTGTCAATGAATTCTGCAGAAATGTTGTGTAAATTTTATTTTAGTATGATGACTGGTTTTGTTCTCTTCTTGAGTTTTACTTTTATTTTTGAAATGAGTAGTTCATGATCTGTGCCACAATCAGCACCTGGTCTAGTCTTGGCCACTGGTATGGAGCTTCGCCATCTTTTACTTCCAATTATGTAATCTTTTTGGTTTTTGTGTTGGCCATCTGGTGATGTCCATGTGTATAACCTTTTCTCTGGCTGTATGAAAAATGTGTTTGCAATGAATAGGTTGTTGGCTTCACAAAAATCCATCAGATGCTCACCTGCTTCATTCCTTTTGCATACTTCCAAATCTGCCTACTTTTTTTATTCTTCCTTACTTCCAACCTTTGTGTAGTATCTTTTATACTACCTTTTAATAGTAGCTGTATGCAAATCTCACTGTGTGCAGGACTGGCCCTACCTTTAGGTACTGGGAGCCAAGTGCTTCAGGAAGCTGATGCTGGGAAGTCTTATGGGTACATTTTCAGCTCTTCCCTCTCTTGAAAGCCAAAACTGTGTACACTACACAACCAGTACTAGGCCCATTATATTGGCTAGCTGCCGTAGGTATGGTGGAAGACACTATTCTAATACCTGTGTTTGAGAAAGATTCAACTGTAATTTCTTCCCATAGACTAGAGGAATGGGCAACAAGTCAGCAAGATAGCTTAGGCAAGCAAGATAGATTAGGCTAGCCCAAGCTGTATGTTTTGGGGTGAGCAGTAGAAAAGAACTGAGACAGGTGAGACAGGCTTAAATATTTTTTAAAGTATTTTCAATCCGTGAATGGTTGAATCTGTGAATAAAGGATCTGTGGATATGGAGGGACAACTGTACAGTACTTGCAAGCCAGTATGCAATTTGAAATTCACTTATCCTTTGACATCCACTCTTCTCTGAAATTTGAAAGGGAGTTTTCCAGTTTTAAAAAAATACATAGAAAATGCACATATAAGGGCAGAGTACACACAGAAATATTTATGTTTCATAAAAAAACTTATATTTAACATGATTTGTACTTATAAAATATGGTTCAGAATGTGTTTATGGGGCAAAATTGCATAATGTTAAGAAGTGTAGGCAAAACTCTATACTGATCTTCATACAAATGTTTTTAAAATGGTGGGGGAACCTCTCAAATTTCAGGAAGTATGAACCAGTTTTAAGACTGGAAAAATGAGAAACTGAGAGAAATTAAAATTGACAACATTTACCATCTCTAATATTATGCAATATAATTTCACCAGAGTACTGATTGCTTCATCAAAGTTAAGAAACTGTTTCTCCAGGCTAGCATAACACAATTAGTTTTCAGTATCAAGATATAAACAAAGTAAAGGTCAGTGCTTTAAAGGGGTCATTTTGCACTGAATGTGAGCTGGAATGCACAGCTGCCAAAACATATTTTAAAACACTATTTTTATTGAAGCTAATGAGAGAGTGGTGTGTGACTCTGTCCTTGTTCAGACATACATAAACTCCTTAAGAGTTTAAAATCAATGATTTTGGGTAGCAAGTGCAATCTTGCAAGCCCAAGTTACTGTATTATTTTCATGTAACTCTTTGTTTGACTTAATGATAGGAAAATGCAGATGTGATTGTGTGGGTCATTTTGGTATACCAACACAGATACGGCTAATACATTCAGAGTTCCTTAAATCCATATTTGGAAACAAAATGAAATTGTGTACTGTTGCATATGTAACCACTGTTAAGAGATAGCCAGCATTATATCTGAATGGGTCACAGAGGGATCTCATGATAATTTCATTCTCAAATATTAAAGTTGAAGAGATCCATTTGTGTAAAAGTGTTGATGATTTCTACCCAGTATCCATTATAATGTGGCACAAAATGTTGATGATCCTTTTTACATAGTCGGTACTTCTGGATAATGAATGTGTGAAGGGACTCTGGTAAAATGTGTATAGATTGACTGATATTTCTTAATTAGGGATTAAATTCTTCACTAATTCTCTTCTTGAAGGAAACAATGAGTAATTTTAGCAATTTTCTTCCTGCTAAAGGTAAAGTATTTCAAAACCACATAGTTTTCAAAGCCTTTTCACAATTGTGGACTTATTCTGCACAAAATTTGTATGTTTTGCAAAGAAAACAGATTTTTTTGGTACAAAAAAGTTACTACACAAAAGTTACTACTACAATTCTGTGTAGAAATGTACTTTCCAGCACTGTAGATGCTTGGGTGTTGAAAACAAACAAACAAATTTTGCACAAAATGAGTCCTAAACTGCAAAGATCAGTCCAGGATTCTTCTTGCCAGGGTTTCTTGTCACTTTGAAAAATATGTTTTCTGAACATTTTTTGAATTAAAAAAAAGTTATTTCCATTCCTAGTTTTAATTACAGTTGACCCTCCATTTTTGCGGACTTGAAGTCCATGTCCCTTGCTGATCGTGGGCAGCAAACGTAGGGGGACAAAATGGGCGGTGCACGCCATTATTTTCAGTGGGGCTTGAATATTTGCAAGCTGCCATTTTCACGGGGGGGGGGGTCGGAATGGATCCCCCATGAATTGGGAGGAGCTACTGTACAGTTATGTAAGATACAATAAAAACTCAGGTTAATGTTTTTTGGGAGTGTACCTGTGGGGGGGAAGATAAAACAAGGGCACTGCTCCCACATAAGAATGCTACTCCCCCAAATGAAAATTTGCTTCAGTCTCCACATTTCTGGCATTGTAGTAATGTAAAACCTTTAGCTGAGCATTTAGAAATACAGTTGAGACATCTAAAGAACAGGCACAGGCGGTTTACCAAGGGAAACTCAATGAGCAAATAGAATTTCTAGGTTTGAACAATTTTCAGTGTCTCACTCTCTCTAATGCTAGAAACTTGAGGAATGCAAGAAAATTTCATGAGGTGGCAAAATCCTTACTTGGGGAGGCAATACTCTTATCTGCCCCCCTCCCATATGAACCCCCTCTGTTTTTCCAAAAATGGTTTTGAGAGAAGCTGTGTTATCTATGTCTACTTTGCTACTCCATAATTATGACATTCACAGTCATATAGACCTTTCCCTATTCCCTGTTAGATAGCTCTTTTTGGGATTCATGACGTCTGTAAAAAAACCCCACAAATACAATTAATCTACAATGAACTTTTCATATTGCAAATAAAACAGTAAGAGCTTTGTGGCACCTTTAAGCTCTTTATTGTGGTTTGAACTTTTTTGTGGTTTACAGTAAAGCGGTTATGTTAATAGCAATGCAATTTTTGGTTCTTTTGCAGTTTCATTCCGATGCCACCTGATGCTTCGTACAACATGCACTTAAACCTGAAGCCTTAATACTGTAATCCATGCATTTGAGGGTGTAGAAGGTCATGGTAAAGTGAAACGGTCTTAAGGACTAGATCTTATGTTGTTATAACAGTACGTGGCTAGCTTTTTTGGCTAGCTTTTTTCCATATGAGAAACAGTATCAGATCTATAGTTTTTTTGTGGGTTTTTTGGGCTGTGTGGCCGTGTTCTAGAAGAGTTTCTTTCTGACGTTTCGCCAGCATCTTGGCTGGCATCGTCACAGAATGATGCTGGCAAAATGTCAGAAAGAAACTCTTCTAGAACATGGCTACACAGCCCGAAAAACTCACAAAAAACTATGGATACCAGCCATGAAAGCCTTCGACTTCACAGTATCAGATCTATTTTAAAGCTATGTGGAGCTTCATTTAATGAAGAGCTTAGCCCAAGCTTCTCTCTCTCTCTCTCTCTCTCTCTGTTTAAATCATGAAGCTGATTAATCACTTCATTGTGAAACAGCTGAAGCAACATAAATTAAAACAAAATTGAAACTACTTATCTGTTGACAATGACAGAACAACAGTCCCAATTCAGTGCCATAGCTTTGGCCTACCCCTATGTGAAGTAACAAGTGCCTCTGGGTATGTGCAGACCACGTGAATGAGAACTAAAACCACTTCATAGGCATCTAGGATGAAGGAAGATGACTTCAGATGAGCAGCTGTAATTTCTAGGCAAGTTTGAGCCTTAAATATTTAAATGTTAAATTCCCACAGCTAATTGAGTTGTACCTAAGTGCCAGGGAAAGATACCCACAGGACACTAAAGCCATCAACAGAAATGGCAGCGGGAGATAAACTGAGATAAATATAGTTCATTCAAGATTTACATTTTGTTGAAAGCTTGGGGGGGAAATCTGCTTTTTTGGAACTGCGGCTCCCAAAATCCCTTTAGCTGTCATGGCTAGTGGCTCTGCTGGCTTGGGGACTCTGGAAGTTGCATTTTTTAAAAGTAACCTTTTCACTTTTTTGCTGCTGGTTTGCTCCTGAAACTCTTGAAAATGTAGCATCCCTTGATAGTTCCCTTCCTTTTATCTGGAAAGGGAAGTAGGACAAGCTTTTTGAAAGCTATTATTGGTGCTGTTGTATGACTTGGTAACTTTAAGCCTCCTTCAGGTAGAACAGCTTTCAAAAAGGACTCTATAAAAGCAAACATCCCTCTTCTTTATACTGGTTTTAAATAAAATCTGTAAGGTTTTCAGCACTGCCATCCTATTCCCCATACCTTCCTGCAACTGAGGACGTTATCACACGGGGCCCAATCCAAACAAAATCCACACGAAATCCCGAACGATACCGGATTATTGGCCCGTGTTTTCACACGACGTCACACAGAACCCTGACAGAACCCCAACAGAAAGTGGAAAGATCCGAGATCTTTTGAATTTCGGTTTCTTCAGGAAATGCAATTGCTCAATGAGGGTGATTCCGCATTTACCGCAAATGTGATCGCCAAATACGTATTGGGGAGCATTTCCCCGTCATTACCCATGGTTCCCGCGAGCATTCCTCTATTTGTGCATGTGCAAGAGGCTCATTCCTCTATCTGCACATGTGCAAGAGGGTCATTTCTACTACATTTACGGGATATTTTCGCTTGTGTGTGGACATTCTTTGCACTTGCTGTAAATTCGCAATTAAGGTAATGACGTTTGCGGAAACAAGTTTATTTTCGGTTTATTTTCATAATGCCTCATTTCCACTTTTATTTTCGCTTTCTGGCCCACGTGTGATAACGTCCTGAGTTTCTATGTAAGTTACTGCATTAAATACAATTGTTTGTACCAAGCAGCCTCTGTTCTCGTTCCCCACCCTGTTCTCTTTTCTCCTGGTATGCTCTTGGGGGAAGAGACCTTCTTTCTGATTCTTTAAAAAAGTAAATAAAGCATTTGGCTATTTTTCCACATGCGGAGTGGGAAATTTGGTGGCCATTTTCACCGATCACACCTGCTGTAATGCAAGTAAGCCACTTCCAATTTTGGGGAAATAAATGGGATATTGGCTAAAACAAAGTGTTGGGAGGCATTTAGAGGAGAACTATATGGTTCAAGGGCTTCTTTGAGCTGGACCTTATGCTTTGTTGTGGGTGATGAGGCAATAACATGGCAGATGGAGAGAAGAGTTAATTTTCTAATGGTTTGTAAGGTTTTCTTTTTTCATAAAAGACAACTAAAGTAACTTCTAGCTAAGTTTGCAAAATGAAAGTTACTATAAACTCTTATAGAATCATAGAATCATAGATTTGGAAGAGACCACAAGGGCCATCCAGTCCAACCCCCTGCCATGCAGGAACTCAAAATCAAACCATCCCTGACAGATGGCCTCTGTTTAAAGACCTCCAAAGAAGGAGACTCTTATAACTGTTATGGTAACTATAAAATAATATCAATTCATTTGAGATGTGGTGCTGGAGAAGAGCACTGAGGATACTGTGGGCAGCCAAAATGACCAACAGATGGGTCCTTGACAGATAAAGCCTGATATCTCCCTGGAAGCCAAGATGATCAAAATGAGGCTGTCATACTTTGGCCACATCATGAGAAGGCATGATTAATTAGAAAAGACAATAATGCTAGGAAAGGTAAAGGGCTGTAGAAAAAGAGGAAGACCACACGCTAGATGGATAGACTCAATTAGGGAGGTCACAGATCTGAGTTTGCAGGACCTAAGCAGAGCAGTGGAGGACAGGTGTCTCATTCACAGGGTTGCCATGAGTCAGGGTCGACTTGAGGACAGTTAACAACCACAACAACAAAATCAGCTTTGTGGATTGGCCTAGAAGTGGGAACGTAGAAAAGTTACTCTTTTGGACTACAATTCTGAGAAGCCCCTAGCCAGCATAACCAAGATTGTTGAAAAAGTAACTTTCCAAGCACTCTGAACTATTGTTGTTTTGTGCCTTCAAGTCATTTCTGATTTATGGCGACCTCAAGGCAACACTATCACAGAATTTTCTTGGCAAGATTTGTTCTAAGAAAAAACCTTTGCTTTTCACAGAGGCTGAGAGAGTATAACTTGCCCAAGGTCACCCAGTGAGTTTCCGTGACTGATCAGGGATTCAGACTCTGCTCTCCAGAGTTGTAGTCCACCACTCAAACTACTATACCACACTGGCTCTCTCTCTAAACCATGAGATTCATTAATTTTTAAGAGCAACTTCTCAGAAAGCTACCTTGGAAGTATAACTTGACCCATAAACTGTTTTGGGGTTGTTATTGGAATTGATTTTTAAAAATAAATCAATACTGCGTGATTCATGTGCTGTGCTCAGGTAAGTGGATAAGTAATTTACTGCGAAACAAACTTGAATTGGATCACACAGGGTTTATATTAGTGAGATATGTGGCAATGCGTACACATCTTTGTAAGAACTGAGCATAATATATGCAGAAATCTGCAGCTTTTCCCAATAACTTGCATCAGTCTGGCTGGAATTCCTGCTTACACAGTGACTGACTCTCAGTGATCGCATAAGCTGGATCTAGAACAGATCCTGTGTGAATTGAGAGGCTAGAAAGACCTTTGGTCCTTCGTTTAGTTTCCAGCAGTGAGCCTCTTAATTAGGCAAGTAGATATAATTCTCCTTTTTATATTTCTCCTTTAGGTTTCCTGCATGGGGAGTCTGTGCCTGAGAAATTGAGAGCTGTCTTTTGTAGTTCAAAATCCTTTGCACTCTTGGGTTAGCCTGCATGAATGATAGAGCATCATGCAGGAAAATTCAGTCTCTTTCTCATTGCTGCATCGAAACAATTGACAAAGGGGAGGGAATGCACGCTGAAAAAAAATATAACTTCTGCTAACAAACTGGATTTTGTCATGGCATGCAACGCTCCCAATTAAAGAGGAGACCAAAAGAGGCTTTTAGATGTTTTAATGACAGATAAAGTTACCTGATATATTAGCCATTGTCATAGTTTACTAGCTCTTGTAGCTCTATAACAGCACTTGTTCTGAAGAGGTACAAAGTGATTAATGTTTTTTTTTTAATTAGAAAGTGTCATGAGAAAAATTTTAGACCTCTAATATTGATTGCTTAATAACAAATTACTCTGCCTTATTTGGTACCAGGGGCTGGGGCTAGGAATGATTATTTTGCCACATAATTTCTGTTTGTCAGAAATAAGATGGACTGATCTCTTTGCCTTGTGAATATTGGAAACCCCTGGACAGTGATGTAACATCAATTTCGGAGTGCAGATGTTCATCACAACCTCCCTCACATTTCTGCAGTGTCTAGTAATGCAGTTTTAGCAGTTTTAATCTCTGCCAAGAGTGGGTCTTTTGTAAAGCAGCTGGGTCTTAGTTGCCAATTCATGAACAGGTTACTCCCAAATACTTTGGATTACAACATAATAGAGCTGTTGAAGAAGTTATTTTTCTAACTTGCTAATATGAAGATTGTGGCTATGCTTAGAAGTGACAGAACAGACTGCTTTAGGGGATGGGAACAGATGATATCATTAGTTTTTTGTGGGTTTTTCGGGCTGTGTGGCCATGTTCTAGAAGAGTTTCTTTCTGACGTTTCGCCAGCATCTGTGGCTGGCATCTTCAGAGAATTTCCCACAAAAAACTATGGATGCCGGCCATGAAAACCCATGACTTCACAGATGATATCCTTGTTCCTAATCAAAAAGTCCCAGGTCTTTCACTGTATGGACCCAGGCTCTATCGCAGCAATGCACATTCTTTGTTGTTGCTATTTTCCATCAAGTCAGCTTTGACTTATGGTGATCCTCTGGATGAGAGACCACCATGAGCACAGGTCCCTCACACTACAGGTTGGCTCCCTTATCCAAAATGCTTGGGACTGGATTTTTGTGGGTTTTTTTTTTTAAGATTTGCATATACATAACGAGATATCTTGGAGATGGGACTGGGGTTTAAACATGAAGGTAATTGTATACACAATATTTTAAAATAATTTTGTGCATGAAACAAAATTTGTGTACATTCAACCATCAGAAAGCAGAGATGTCACTATCTCAGACACCCATGAGGACAATTTTGGATTTTGGAATATTTTGGATTTTGGAATTCTGGATGAGACTCAATCTGTACCCATTTATAGCACTACAATTCCATATTTACTGCCATGGTTCCATCCTGTGGAATCCTGGGATTTGCAGTTTAGAGGAATGTATTTAAAATTCACAGCCAGAGAGCTCTTCTAGTGCCTCACCCAACTACAAAGCCCATGGTCCCATAGCCATGACAGTTAAAGTGAAATCATAGCTCGATGATTACGTAGTGTGAAAGGACCCCTAGTCATCAACAGTCCTGCTTAGAGCATGTAAACTTGGGGCCATGACTTCCTTTATGAATCAATCAGTCTGTAATGTGGTCTTTCTTTTCTGTTACTTCCTCCCACTTTACTGAGCCTTACTGTCTTTTCCAATAAATGATGCTATCCCATGATATGGCCAAAGTACAATAGCCTCAGTTTAGTCCTTTAGTCATTAGCACTGCATATGGATAGTATCTGTTGGGGGGCACTTCCCATCCTGTAATCACTGTGAGGGAAAAAGAGTGGCCAGATGTGGTTTTGGATTTCCTGGCTCAGAAGTCTGATCTTTTGATTCTAAGTGGCCCCTGAAGAAGGTCTTTAGAACACTCATAGGCTGAAAAGTGCTGGGCTTTTCAACTAATAAACAGATTGTGATGTGAGCATCTTGAGATGAATCTTTTGTGGATTTCATTGGATGCACCTCAATTTCCCCCTTTTTTCGGTCCATGCAATTTTCCCTGGACTAATTGCTTCATTTATGTACCATCCTGCAGGCACTGTCTAATTTGGGGCTAATAACCCCATTCCAATTGCCCATTTGCGATTATCGAGTCATAATTTAAATCTTATA
The DNA here is from genome assembly GCA_026167975.1 of Phrynosoma blainvillii. Lineage (NCBI taxonomy): Eukaryota > Metazoa > Chordata > Lepidosauria > Squamata > Phrynosomatidae > Phrynosoma > Phrynosoma blainvillii. The sequence goes on from JANUYF010000003.1 coordinate 36,688,799, forward strand.
CTTGTCGTAATATTTATTTATTTATTTTTATTTGAAGGCGCATAGACACCAGTCAAGAGTATTTCCCCTAATATACAGTTTAATTCAATTGCTAAATATCTACCATTCGGTATTTCAAAGGAAGGAAATGGTACTACCACCTCTGAGTATTCCTTACTAAAGAAAATCCTATGAAATTCATGGAGTTGCCATATGTTGATAAGCAACTTGAAGGCACATGCACAAAAATAATAGAAGAGGTGCTCGCTCCTAGTTATGGTGAGCTATTGATAATCAGTGGAAGTAATATTACACTATAAGGACAAATACTATACATTGGTTTTATATATTCTGACCACATTAAGTTATAATTTGGTCAGTGGCCACCTCTTGGCTTGAGACAAAACTGCATTGCCTCCAAGGATATGGAGCTGTCAGATCCATTATCACAGCAGTTCAGTTTCTGTATATTTATTTCATATAATGTTTCATCCTTTTCAGTGGAGTGAAATATTAAACTGTTGCAAATATCAATCACATTGAGTTTGCAAACCTCTTATTTAACAGGGTTTTCCTTATATTCCAGGTGTGCCAGGGTGTTGTTTAGATCATAAGCTTATATAGATTCTACACTTTTTAAAGAATCTTATGTCTCTAGTCCTTGTTGTTCAATCTAAAAATATTATGGACATTGTGCTGCAGTATCCATATAAGAAGCAAGTCTAATCATACCTTCCAGCATTCTAGCCAATGAGGGAAATCCATTTTTAAGACTGGTGTGTAACTGATGAATGAAGAAAGAGAGCTATTGCTCATTTTAACTGGCCATAATCGTGGAGGGAATATCTGGTGTGGGATAGCAGCCTTCTAAACTAATGATATCTGCACATGATTAAAGGTAAGCCTTTTTAAATAAAGAAGTACTACTATGAGACAGTTTGAAATGATTTTAATTGCATTTTTTCTGGTCAATTTCATATCATATGTTTATTGTCCATTTTGGTCTAGTTTCTATTAATTTATTATAGGGAGAGCTGCGCTGGAGGTCAGGTTTGCTTGTAACTCGGCATCAGATTTTCTAGCCCTTTTTTGTTTGCAATTTTAAAAGAGTTGTATTCCTAATATTACCCCAAAGGATCCCTTTCCTTGTCCAACTGCAATGTTTTATAATATTCCAGAGTCTAATCTGCAGTTCTACAGCTGGAGACATAGAGGTGAATGACTGTCTTTATTTATTATATTAATTTGTATCCCACTTTTCTCTCAAAATTGGGATCCAAAGTGAATTACAATCTAAAACTTACAATTAAGAACGTATAAAAATACAATTAAAAACTTACAAAAGTGACACCTAAAATAGAATTAAACTGTTGCAAAATTAAAACAGATCAATTATTTAAAAATAGAATACAATTAAAAAGATAAAAGCACTTAAAAACTATACACATTAAAACAACACTCCACCCTCAGGATGTTGTATAAAAGCTTTCTGTTTTATACAGTGTATTTTTGTATACAGGCATAATATTTACCCAGTCACACAGTTTTCCCAGTCCCACAATTGCAGACACTGTTTTGAATTTAGTTAGAAGTTTTTTGAAACAGCGCTGTGTGCTGTGAAGTACATGAGTATGGGAATATTATGAGAATAGGATAAAATGGCTTCCTTTTGCTTGTGCAAATGTGAGTGACTCTGAGCATGGGTGAGACATGTTTCTTTGGTGAAAGGAATGCTTCTTTCCCTCCATGGCTGTGCTGCAAAACTTGAGATCCATTAGCACTACACAGTTATAGCACAGTTATTTCACTTTAACTGCCATGGCTCCATCCTGTGGAATTCTGGGAATAGCAGGTTCGGGAGAGGCATTAAGAATTTTCATACAGAGTATTCTAGTGGTGCCACAAAACCTAGGATGAAAACATAGTAGTTGAAGTGGAATAATAGCTCTATACCTGTGTAGTGTGAATGGGCCTCAGGACTCCCTTCTCAACCTCAGCCAACTTGTCACACAAAGCTTTGCACATTTCTGCCTGAGAGGTAGCCTGAAGCTAGATTGACAGTACAGTAGATAGTTGAGATGCTTAGATGCTAGGCAGAGAACTGTCCATGACAGCTTGGGAATTCTGGGAGTTGTAGTCCAAAAAGTAACTTTTACAAGGTGTGGTTCTAGTCTGGGTTACATCTCACCTTCAAAACCACCAAGGAGAGACTAACTCACATCTATGCAGTCTTCTATAATGAAGCTTGCCAACTTTTCCTATTGGATTCACCTCCTGTGCTTGGAATAATAGCACCTTGTTCTTACAGTATGAGAAGATGGTGGTGATTTTGTCCATCCCGTGACAAAGTGTCACATGCTTATTTCTGAAGTTCAGTCTTTTCTGTTTACACAAGAACAGGACAACATGGAAAGCTACCTTAAACTACATCAAACCATTTGTCCATCTAGCTCAGTTTTGTCCTCTACGATTGGCAGTGGTTTGCAAGAATCTCAAGGAGACTCTCATTTTCTATTACCTGATCCTTTTAGTTGGGGTTGCCAGAGATTGAACCTGTGCCCTTCTGAATGCACATCATGTATTGTACCACTGAGCAATGGCAGAATTTGGAGAAGTTACTTTTGGAAACTTCTGGTTACAACTACTGGTTGGGTGTTTCTGGGAGTTGTAGGGTTCTAAATGAAGTACAACATTTCAAAGCTCTGAATTGTACTCCCCCACCCCAAACAAGCCAGGCTATTGATATTATAACTTTGCCAAACCCCACCCTTTATTTTCTTGACAGTCTCAACTCCTGGTGAAAAGGGCAAGGAGAAAGTGAACTTGGTTGAAACTTCTAATTTGGGATTGTTGAGGGTGGGTGGGCCAGAGTTGGTGGGCCAGAAAGCTAGTAGAAAGGGTTAATTTAAATACATTTATGTGAAAGGTGAGGGGAAAAACCCATAAGTATTACATTAAGTGAAATTGTTTAAGTTAAAAGTGTGCGCACAAGAATGAAGAAATCTCATTGGTGTCTTATTCCCTTCACCTTTGTCCTTGGTTTGGCTTGAGATTGAAAGAAAAGGGAACAGCAGCATGTATTTTTCATCCGTCCCACCAAAAACCTTCTCTTGCTTTCCCTTTCCCCTTTCCTTGTAATCTCATCTCCTTATCTTACTTCACCTTCTTTAATTTACTGATTCCCATATGGATCTCAACAAAAGCTGTAGAGATTAGTTTTTGAAATTAAAGTTACCTGGGACATATGAGGAGCCTTTAGGTGGTGTTCAGTGTAGAACAGAAGAGGACCACCTGAATACAAAGAAGACCGCCCCACTTTCAACATGCCAGTTCTACTTGTTGATTGAAAGTCTTTTATCCTTGGAATTGCTTAAATTGTTATGCACTGATAATAATAAAGATCCAGCTCAGAAATGGGAATGTTGTTAATGTTTAATAAAATCTATCATTTAAATTTATAACTTAATTGTGGAATTATTAACTTAATTAAGTTAATATTTCAGTTGATAAAGTTAAAATAAAATTAATTAAGCTTCCAGTTAGAAAATGCCTGACTTAATTTATTTTAATGAGATCATTCCTATCACTGGGGAGGCTTACATTTGTTGTTATGTGCCTTCAAGCTGACTTCACTTAAGCAACCTTCTTATAAGATATTATTGGCAAGATTTATTCAGGGGAGGTTTGCCATTGCTTTCAGACAGAGAAAGTGTGACATACCTAATCCAATTTTCTTGGTTGAGTGTGGATGATGATGATGATGATCATCATCATCATCATGATCGTCACCATGATCATCATGATCATCATGATCATCATCCTGCCTTTCTCCCAAAATTGCTTCTCAAGGTGCATTTGAATTCTGGTGGTCCTGTAGTCCTAGTTCAGCATTCAAACTACTACACCAGCGCTAGTCAAAGTGGTAGTCCCTGGACCAGTGCCAGTCTGTGAGCAATTGGCTGCCAATTCACAGTAAGTTTCTAGGAAAGAAAGTTAATGAGCACAAATATTATGCTGGTCCATGATACACTGGAGAAACACAACAACAACCTTGCCAGTTCATCACATCATATACCGTAAGAAGCAATGCACCCCACTGTGGTGGCTCTCAGTGTGAGGAGGGGTTAATGCCGCTGCCCAATGTCTGAGTCAGTTGGTGTGGATTGATCTTTTCTTTCAAACTTAGGAAAATCAATTCAAGAGATTGGTGGTCTTCACACACAGTCTCTTGCTTGGACAGAATCTCCTACTATGCTCACATGACTATGATGTATCATCACATCGGCATTCAAAGAAGTGATGCTGAATGGAAAACTGGTATGAAGAGCCATGTGACACTCCCAAACCTGTGACGGGGTGCGGGGCCCTATTTTAAAAGTTAAAAAGAGAAAGAAGCCTTCAAGGCCATGTTATAAGTTTGGTAAATCTCTCCTCTTATTCCTTATATTTATTATAACCTCCCCACCCATGTTTATGTTTGTTTTCCACCTTTCCTCCAACAAGCTCAAGGTAGCATAGGTAACTCTCCTTCCTAGTCTTCTCCTTAAATCTGTGTATCCTAATAACCTTATACACGGAGAAGAGGAGAGAGAGAGAGAGAGGCTAGTCCAAGGCCATTCATTGAATTTCATTGGTGAATAGAGATATATTCTTGCATTTCTCAATATCTAGTCCCACAGTAACCACTGCATCATATTTCTCTCCCACATCTCTCCCCCTCCTTTACTTTTCTCCCTCATCTTTCCCATTGCCCAAACAATAGTAATCTTTGGCAAAGCATTAGTTTTTATCTGCAAATACTCTGTTTGTCTCATGTGTGTATGTCTTAGACACCCTCCGCCCCAGTCATGGTGATTTAAGCTGTGTAAACTAATTTGCTGTGTTTGTTTTTAATAAAGCTACTCTTCTGAGTAGCATAATGGAGGGGAGTATTTACAACAGTTTTTGGCAATTAGCCATATTCAGTAGAAACACTTGTGGTTTGTTCTACAATGTTTAAAAGGGCGCGCTGATTCAGCCTCGAATAAAATTTGAATATGTAGCTTTTCTCTCAAAATGTACATTCCCGATTATATTGCTTCCTGAGTTGCAAACAGTGTTGGAACATTTGACAAGGATAAAAGAAGCAGTATACAGTAATTCAATTCCAATCTGAATGTTAATTTAGGAGATCCAGATCTGGCTGATTTGTATCAGAAGGCAAAAAGATTATGGGCCTTTGCAGACTGCCAGAAATAGTGCACATTAAATTGAGGCACTGCCCTGGCTCAGTGCTAGGGAGTCATGGAAATTGTATTTTTTTTCTGGGACATTGAGCCTTCTCTGTCAGAGAGCTCTGGTGCCACAATAAATTACAGTTCCCATGATTCCCTAGCATTGAGCCAGGGCAGTGCCTCAATTTAATGTGCACTATTTCTGGCAGTCTGCAAAGGCCCTAAATTTTCCAGCACCCATACCTCCCTAATATATAGAGATTGGGTCTTATTATCAGCAAATGAGTGCTCATCTGATACAACAATCTACATGGCATCCTGGAAGCAAAAGGTTTCGTCTGTCAGGCTTACCCCTGGGTATAGTGAAAGAAGCAAAGCATTTACACCCACAGCTAGAAAAAAATGATGTGTGTGTGTGATTTTTTAAATTTAAGATTGCAACTCCCATCATCTCCCATGATGTCTGGGGAATTCAGAGCCATCATTCAGTCCCCCCCAACTTCTGCTCAGTCTTGACTACTGGGCACCCTTACTGAGTGTGTGTGCATATGCGTGCGCACGCACACACACACACAGAGCCTTATTGATAGATATTTTTGTGGTTGTGCAGAAAGAATACATGATCACAGAAATAAAAGATCATCTGTCTTGCTTTCAGAGGCTTCTGAACAGGGTTGATTAAACCTGTTATAAGAAGCTTAGGAAAATCTTGTATCCCACATTGGGAAAACAGGAAGAGAATAAATGAAAGTGACAGGGGAAATGGAACCTCACACAACAAGATCAACAATATTTAAAACAAACAGCCTCATAGTGCATAGGCAGTCCAGAAGAGTGCTTCCACCTAGGAACATGTGGAAGCCCTTTACTGTTTTCTTATGTAATGGCCCCAGAAGCTAGGACAGCATTTAGTAATTTCACGGTGCTAGTAGTACCGTAAGCTGAATTACAGTCTAGATATTAGTACTGTACTTTGGGATTTAGATAAAACTGCACTCTTAGAGGGAAAAGAAGCAAATAGCATTTACTGGGGATTCTGAGAATACAAGTTGAATTGACATCTCTGGAGAGAGAACAGTTTACAAAGGATTTTGGTGAAGGTCTCCACAAATTGTAGCCCATCAGCCCAGTATTTGAATGACCATTATTCAGACTGAACATGCCACCTCATTTCCTCACCCACAAAGCTTTTGCGTTCCTGTGGACATTCCTACACACAGACTGCTATATAGGTCTTTCCTCGGACTTTTCACTCTATCCCACACATCTGAGAAAGTAGGCTCATGTCTATGAAAGCTCATGCTACCAGGTTCTCTCTTTCAGGGGCTGTACAGATGGGCAGAAAAAGGTGATATGAAGCTGCCTTTTCCCTAAGCCTCAGCAACTGCACTGCCTGCCCCAAGGATGCCCTAAATGGGGACAGAGCAACCGCACTGAGGGGCAGTCAGTGCGGCTTTTCCAAGGCTGTATTGAAGCCCCGCCAACTGCATCGCTGGCCCCGAGGACGCCACAAAGGGAGACAGAGCAACCGCATGGTCCAGCAGTGTCTGCTTTAATTTTTTTTCATTCTCTCACATGCATGCGCATGTGCGCAGGAACACATACCTGCGCACCTGGGCAGAACATGTCATATGCTGGTATACAGTTTGTCACTCTGTGTACAAAGGTGACTGAAATTCAGCATCCCTGTGCACCTGCACAGAACATGTCATAGAGTGGCATACAGTCTATCATTTTGTCTGTACAAAGGTGACTGATGTTCAGCATCCCTGCGCACTTGGGCAGGACCTGTCATACACCCACAGATCATGCAAGGATTCGCTAACCTCGGCTTCCTCCAAGTAGTGGGTGCTGTAGACAGGTGCCATTGTCTGATTGTGCCACCGCTGGGGTGCAGGAACGACTTTGTCGACCAAAAAGATACGTGTTCCATCATCCTTCACAAAACATGTCTCACACAGATCAGGGTGGAGGGGAAAGGTACATGCAAGGGAGGTTTGTGTGGACAGACTTGATACATGCAGCTGGTGGTCATGCAAGGGACAAGGTCAACATGACACACAGACAAATGTTACTCTAGGAGGCCCCCCCCCCCAGATTGCCAGGAAGTGGTGTGCAGGTCTTGTGCACACCTGCACAGAAGAGGTCACAAAAGCCTCTTTAATGCAAACTATTGTGCATGCTAACAGCAAGTGTACATGCGACAGAATGCATTTATTGCCATAATAGAGAACAGTTGCTAAGGTGCATGCATAGGGTTACAATTAGGGTTAGGGTTCTAATATTCAAGCGCACCTGCGGTGGTGCATCCACACCTGGAAGCATAGGGCACTTTAAATTAAAGCTGGCATTGCATGCTCTGGTTCGCCAACTCAGTTTCTGCTGCACCTGTGGTGATGTATTTATATGGCCATTTTAAATCTCTAGTGCCCTTTTTCTGGTGCACCGGTGTCACTGTATACATATGCACATGTGAAAGTGCGCATCTTTCTGGGAGAAGCGGAAAAAGCTTTTCCTGGCATACCACACCTAGAGGGTACTTTCCTGCCAGCTTTTAGGTGTGTGTCGTCTAAACGCCATGCCTCCCAAGTCAGTCTGAAAGCACCTCTTTTTGCCCATCTGTACTGCCCCTCAGTTAGTCTCAAAAGGTGCTCCAAAATCCCTTTGCTTACTAATTTGCCAGACTAACACGGCTATATCTTTAAAAACATAGAGCTAGACATAAGTCAGTGGGGATAATGAGGGCTGAGTGGGAATAAAAAGACTTGGTAAAAAAGACTTTCACTATCAGAGGCCTTGTTAGCTGATTTGTGCCTGTACAAGACATTAAAGGATAATTGGGGCTCAATTGCAGTAGTATAGAGTCATCCCTTGTAACTTGCGGGAGATCCATTCAGCCCCCCCCCCCACGAGTTACAAGGGTCACATATATTTGAATGGGGTGTGCCCCTAGACGCGTTATGCTAATGGCAGTCGCCTCTCCGCAAATTTCCAAGTCTGCGGATTTCAAGTCCGTGGACTTGGAGGGGTGACTGTACTTACACAGAAGTAGGAGGATGTAAAGCAGGGGTAGGCAACCTAAGGCCTCGGGGGCCTCGGGGGCCTCGGGGGCCCCAGGCCAATCCTGTCACCGCCCCCGCCCCCCACCATGATGATATTGATTATTGTTGTTATTACTTGTTCTTGGGATTTTCTTGGCAAAATCTCCACAGGGGTTTTGCCATGGCTTTTCTGGAGCTGAGATAGTGTGCATGCATATTTTTTAAATTTTTTAAAAAACTTATTTATTTATTTATTTATTTATTTATTTATTTATTTATTTTTGGTGCTTCGGGCCCCCAATTGTCTGAGGGACAGCAACCCAGCCCCCAGCTCAAAAAGGTTGCCTACCCCTGATGTAAAGAGTTTGAAACAGACACAAGATGTTACAGACACAAGAGAAACTCATCCTATAGTTAAGACAAAGGGCCTTTGCAGACTGCTAGAAATAGTGCAAATTGAATCCACTTTAACTTCCCTGGCTCAGTGCTAGGGAATCATGGGAATTGAATTTTTTTTCTGAGACATTGAGTCTTTTCTGTCAGAGAGCTCTGGTGCCACAATAAACTACAGTTCCCATGAGATTCCCTAGCACTGAGTCAGGGCAGTTAAAGTGGACTCAATTTGCACTATTTCTGGCAGTCTTCAAAGGCCCATAGTTACTATGAAGCCTGAATAACTTTGGAAAGATTGTTGAAACTTTCCTCCTGCAAACAGAGAACTAGTAAAAGACCAACCCGACATATACTTCGTAATCTAGAAGTGACAAGTAGCATAGTGTAGCTCTCCTCTTTCCCATTCCCTAGCCTGTTATTTTCCTTTTATAGTATTCTTTCACAAGGTTTGTAGATAGGCACAATGTGTGTATGCACATTCAAGTCAACTGTTAAAGTCACCCATAGGGTTTGTTAAGGTAAGGAATAGTCAGAGGTATTTTTGCCAGTTCGTTCCTCTGAAATACAGTCTACCACACCTGATATTCTTTGATGGTCTGGTCTCCCAACCAAATACTAACCAGAGCTGACCCTGCATAGTCCCAAGGTCAGACAGGATCTGGTCCCTTTAGGACACAATAGACTGCATTAAAAAGAAGGAAGGAAGAGGCAAGAAAATAATAATTGTGGTGGCATCTTTAAGACTAACTGGTTTTTTATTTCCACATGAGCTTTCAAGGTTATAAGTCCAATTCTCTGTGTGCAGTGCTGAGTCACCTGTAGAGGTATTTGATATGAAAGGAAAACTGGAGTTCAATCACTATTTGGTACTGCATCTGAAGAAGTGGTTTTATTTCTACAAAAGCACATGCAAACATTAAAGAAAAAAAGTTAGTCTTAAAGGTGCTGCCACATTTCTTTTCTTCCCTTTTTCTTCCTCTTTTTTTCTGCTGCAAGGCTAACATTACTACTTCTTTGAAAAATATCCTTCTTTCTTTTACTGCCTAGATTTCTTTTACTCTGTAGGTTCTCAAGTGATTTTGACTTCACTCACACCGATCCAACTTGATTTAGACACTCTCTGGCTTGTTCTGAAGTTGCCTAATTAGACTTGGGATTCAACTGAATTGGTTTTACAGCCTTTGTAAAAATGTTCAGACATGCTTTTCTTATTATGTGTCTTTAGAAGTAATAATAATATTTTATTGATTATTGCTTTTATTAACACTTAGCCACTTTAAGTGCTCCACTGAGGATCTGAAATTTGGGTTGTAAGTATTATAACAAATATTCTGGCAATTTGTGTTGCTGATGACCAATGCTTTGAATTTTCTGATTACATTACATTTTGTTGTTATTGCATGTTGTGGTTGATTGTTGTTCATACCAGTTTAGATATTTAATTTAGAAGTAGAAATTATTTTGCCTTTTAATAATCAAGCTTCCATTGTTGGAAAATGCTTTTTATGATTCATCTAATCTTTCCTGCAATCAGATGATTGTAATATTAATAATTCCATAAAAGCTAGTCACTGTAAAACTCCTTTTCCTCTTGGATTGCAATTTTTAATGTTTATTACTACGATTATTTTAAAAAGGGGAAAGGCATTAGGCTTCTAATGGAAGAACCTTTTTATCAGCTTGTAAAATCAAATTCCATTTCTACTTATAATTATACTATAAACAATTGTAGAGTTTGTCTTGCCTTCTTGAATGTAGTTATGCAACTGAGACGTGCAAAGCTGCAAGTATATGCTCGTCTTGTTTTACTTTATTGAAAAAACATATTATGCACACTTCAATTCATGAAGAATAAATGCTTCTTGAAAACAAATTATGCTTTGCTACATCCCAGGACTGGGTGTAGTCATGCAGAATGTACCCTTGAGCCATTTTGGTATGGTGTTGGTGTTGAGTTAAATCTTGTCTAGGCTATTTAGTGTGTAACCTTAGGCTAGTTGACATCTCTTGCCTTAATACATCTAGCAACATAGTTGTGATGAAACAAGTTTTCATAGACCTTAGTGAAGAAATTTCCTAAGTCTCTATATGTTGTATATGCTCCCTTGCCAGATCTTGGAGAGCTAATGTCCCCCCTCCCCAATCTGTTCAATTGTTTGTTTCGTTTCTTACTGGAAAAGGCCCAGCATGCTGTCTACAGGTATATAGTATAGTGTTTGGCTCTTTCCTTAAGCTGTACTAGGCCTAGGAATGGCCTTTCCTCCACTTGAACAGTGAATGATTGAAATGCCTCAAGCAACTTGGAAGAAGTTTGAGATGCAAATGCAATAATGAAATAATCTCCCCCTAATATGTGATATCTAGGCACATATAGATTTCCAAGAAGCCCCAAAATCCAATGCATGTTTGTATGTGTGTGTGAATGAGCCTGTGCCCTGATGTATATGGCTTGATTTCTCCAGTAAATCAGAGCTGCTAAACAAACTATGGACATTTCTTTTGTCCATGAATTTGATGGGTATGTCCTACTCAGAAATTTTGTCCTGGGTAATTTTATTCTGTTCCAGGTGGTCTCTTGACTTTATGAGGTTAGCAAAAGCATAATATTTGAAGTGCTTCCATTCTGAAATATTGTTCTTAAGCACATCTAAGACATCCCAAAGCTTTTTGCTTCAACCTCTCTCCAGGATGGCCCACTCTGGCCCATTCGGTTCAAGTTCATGATTCTTCTGCTCATCCTCCCGCAGTCTCCTGCTGGTGACTAGGACATGTTCAGCAGATAGGGTGAAACAGGTAATCTGGATAGTACTGGGGCTTTCTGAAGGATTCACCAGGGGTGAGAGGCTTTCTGTAACAGACAGGGATCTATCATACAGGACCCACACCTTTCTAAAGAACCAGTCTGCTGTAAGCAGACTTCAGACCTTCCTTTTTCTCACAGTGCTTGGATAGCTATTTCCCAGAATTCATATGCCAGGACAAAGGCTATTTCCATCTCCAGAAGATCCACCCATCAACTGATTTTGATAGGTGACTGGAACCTGTCCTCTTGTTAGGAATGGTGCTCAAGTATCTGATGGCCAACCAGATCGAGGACAACTCATTGTGTCCAGTTCGATCAGGGTTTGAACCTGATTTTGGCACTATGCCATGAGGTCATCTCTGGAGGCCCTCCATCATGTACTCAATCAATTTGAAAGGAGCCAAAAGAATGTGGTCCTTTTCATAGGTGGCTATGAAATACTGTCTCTTAAAAGTGTTGTTGCTTAGTAGAAGGCTGAGATAAAAATCCAATAAAATAAATAATAATAGTAACAAATAGATAATAGAGAATCCTGAGTTATGTATATAAGGGCTGAATGCTTAACATGTATATAAGGGCTGAATGCGGTGCATTTTGAATATATACAATAACCTTTTTCACCCAGCTCTGAAAGTTGCTTATTAGCTTTGCTTGGTGACTTACATAATTTTTGTGTCCCTGTTTCTTGCCATTATGAACTGGAGCTAGAATTCTACTATTATTTGTTGGTTTTAAAAAAAATCCAACAGTTTTATCATTTGAGGAGCACTATATTATATTGCAGATGCTGTTTGTTTTTTGAAAAGTACTTTGTTTTCACATTTCAATGTTTGAAACTGCATGTTTAAAGTGAATGTACCAGGTATTACTTCCTGTTGGCCAGCCTGCCCCATGGAGTTCATGATGCTTCCTATGATGCGTCCTTTGCACATTTAATAAAATGTGCCTCTTAAAAAATGCTGCAAGCTGTGCATTATTTCGAGCGATGCATAAACTGCTTAGAAACAAGCTTTCCGCTTGAAATGGTAGCAGAGAGGTCAGTGTAACAGTTAAGGTTATCTGAGTGATTCGGTAATACCAAGTGTCTGTACCCAGGCAATCGCAGAATGTTAAAGGCCTCATTTTACACAGGGATAAATGACAAATGGAAGGTGGTACTGCCTGCTGCCACTGCAGCTCAGATTAGAGCGTAAGGCCATGTGTGGGATACTACTCAGACTTGCAGCTTAACGGTCCCAGTCTGGCAGCTTTCAGTTTGCTCAGCTCTGGGAAGCATCGCTCTCATCAGGTGGAATAAATACAGTCTGCCTGTCACAAAGCTTCTGAGCAACATCTGGACTCCTCACGCTCCGATGGCTTCCGTTTTGGCATCGGAGATGTACCATGTGGTGGGTAGCGTTGCAACTTCGCAAGGATGCCGCTTGGGCCAAATGGGTTGGTATCCCTTTTGGAATTATGGATTTGAATAGGGACCAGAAAAATGGGGGGCCGCTGTGGGGAAGTGGGACTTTTGCTTTCTTTCCCAAACCAGTTATTTCAGCAGCTGTTGCTTTTCACTCAGATCTGGGTTATTTAAAAGAGATCATTTGAAATGCTTTTATGATCAGTTCAAGGCATCTTTTCAGACTGATATAATTTAAAAAGGAAACACTTGTTATGACAGAGTTGTTTATTTGTGGTTCCTTTTTAAACAGTAAGTTCCATTTCTGTAGTTGAACTGCTGTTCAAAAGAGCTTTTCCAAGTACTGTACTAAATAAAATGAGGAACAGCGCTACTTTACTTCCATTTACTTGGAAATAAATCACACTGAGTTCAAGGAGACTGATTTCAAGGTAAGTGGCTAAAGGATTGTAGCTGTGCAGTCCTATTCTAGGTGTGCAGTCCAATGTCTTTTTTGCAGTACATACCACCTTGTTCAGTGAGACTTACTGATTATTTTCTTAGAAAAGAAAAGTGCATGAGCAGTGATAATTGTAGTGAGGCTGTATGTGCAGGGTGACCAGATGTCCTCCTTTTCCAAGACATGTCTTACATTTCAGCTCTCTGTCCAGGGGGAATTCCCACATGTCCTCCATTTCAAGCAGCACTAAGAAGCATGGGTTTATATTTATCTGAGTGTGCTTAGTTTTTATTTGGTTATGCCCTACATTTTCATTGAATGTCCTGCATTTTGCAGTACCTTGTCCTCCTTTGTGGTCAGGACATCTAGTCACCCTGTGTATGTGTCATTTTTCTGTGGGCATAGCTTTGTTTTGTAGCATTATGTTACATAGTTTGAGCAATTTTTGGTTATACAGCCCCAGAGCAAAAGTGCACACTAAAAGAAGCTCTTCCAGGATATTGAAAAGTTTAAAGTATGCTAACCAGGAAAGATTACAGATACAACTAGATTATAGATTAAAGCTGTATATGAAGCCCAAAGTGTAATTTTCAGTCAGTATTTCAGAGTCATCAATCATTTTCTACTATTATGAAAATGTATTTCTTTCTTAGAATCAGAAATTGATCAATAGTGGGCATGTATAGGGGATAATGGAGTATTAAGAGCATCCATGTATAAAGATCTAGGTACCCAAATTCAGAAGCTTCTATGCAGAGAGTGATGACACTGGAGTATATACATAGAGCTCTGGGTGAATAATACCTTCTGACATTCTCTGTATCAGAAAATTTGACAAAGATTCCATCATGTTTCCAAAATGATACATACATTTCAGAGGGATGCTGTTCGCAAGGGATTAAATTCACAGTGTAATTCACAGGCAGCTCTTTACACTGGAGACAGGTGTAGTTTGGGTGTGTGTATGTGTCCAGTTACCCCACTGTTGATAGAACAACCTTTGTCAGTGGAATGGTGCATGTCCCTCTTCTATTTTAGAAAGTCTTCAGCTGGGAAAAGAGTTACAGAGGAAGATCCTATTGTATGGATGGATGTTTGCTCACACAGTATTATATCTCACCCTTCGAATTTGGCCACTGCATATATATTAGTGTTTCTGTTGTATGTAATATTTGTATTGGTGATTATTTATTTGATATAGCCAACATGCTTTTATGTACAATGCACATACATGTGGTATGTGTGTGCATATATTGTAGTTTATGTTACTAGAGAATATTTGTGTGAGTGGGCATCTGTGTGCAGGATGTGTGCATGCATTTAGGGACTATCTATTTTTATAAAGACATGCACTTCCATGTTTTATTTTGTAATAAACTGCCTGAAGAAATTTACTTGGTGACCAAAAAACAAAAACAACAACAACAACAACAAAACCAAAACCCTCACACAAAAAAACAGTTGTTAGTCAACACTGTATACAACATACTATATGTTAATGGTTGTGTTACTCAGAGGGGCGGGATAGAAATAAATTTATTATTATTATTATTATTATTATTATTATTATTAGTCCATAACTTTCTGAAATATTTAACTATTAATTGATAAAACCTATCAATCTAAGGCTGGCATATTCTAAAACTGTGTTCTTGGTACACATGCACCTCAAATAAGCATTGCTCTAAGTTGCTTTCCTAATGCATCTTTTCAAACTGCTTGTTCACATTAGGCTTACATAACAAAAGCAAAGGCTAACTTGCTGAAGGTACTGGTTGCCTGAAATACAATTTAGCATAGAAGAAATTCTTATTTCCCTCCACTGGTGTTGCTGCATACTGACACATGACACCCCCCCCTTCTAAAAAAAAAGATTCAAGACCTCCATAAACCTCTTGAGTGTTACCTTACATAATTTGTTCATCATTTAGGTGTATATGCTCAATATATCTTCTTGTGATTTATTATTATTATTATTATTATTATTATTATTATTATTATTATTAATGTTTCAAATGATTTAAAGTGTTGTACAAACCTGGAAGTTAAAATGGGATATACAAATGATTTTTTCGTACCTTTCCCTTGCATTCTTAAAAAGTATAAGAAGTTATTATTTTTGTTAGAGATTTTCATTATAAAATCCCATGTAGTGATTGTTTCTTTCTGATTAGTGAAGAGACTGTTTCTAATCCTATGTATTGTAGGACGATAACCTGTATCATGGGAAAGTACCTGGTAGAATTTTCCTTTCTCTTTAATGGTACAAGGACCCTCCTTTGAGGATGACCAAGAGATTTTGCTGTCTTAGATAAGACAACAAACAGCATCTCCTGCTCACCTTAGTCAAGGTGTGCAGTACCCTTTACCGTCCAAGTTTATTGGCATCTGGGGCAGCAAATTCCAGAAGCACCTGTCCCTTCCTGACAGAAACAATACTATCATTAACCATTTGCTCCAGAAGAAAAAGTGGCTTATAAATGGAATGAATGAATGAAAAATTATTCTCATGATACCAAAATCAGATACCTTGCATGGCTGCCTCACTCTATTTAATGCAGGCCTGGGTAAATAGAGCCTCAGCCCAGATTTTTGAAGTCCTTGGCCCCTCTATAAACTGTCTAGTCTTCCCCTTTTCTGACCAAAAAATAAAAAGAGAGAGAATTTGCCTCTCCTAGAAGCCTCCAGGAGCAACAATTTATTTATTTAGAGTATTTATACCCTGCTCTTCAGCCACAAAGGCTCTCAGAGCATCTTAAGGATTGTTTCTGCCCTCTGGACCAGTTTTTTTTGTTGTTTAACTTAAAAAAACACTTGTTTCTCAAAACCATATGTTGACTTCCACTAGTTCTGGTTTTGATTTGTTCATTTTTAGCAGTCTGTGGCTGCATCTGCACAGCAGAAATAATCCAGTTTGACACCACTTAGCTGCCATAGCTCAATGCTGTGGAATCCTAGGAATTGTAGTTTGCTGTGATGCCAGAGCTCTCTGACAGAGAAGGCTAAATATGTCACAAAACTACAATTCCTAGAATTCCATAGCATGGAGCCACAGCAGTTAAAGTGGTGTCAATCTGGATTATTTCTGCAGTGTGGATGCAGCCTATGTGGTCCTGAGAGGGTCACAGTTGCAAAAAATTGTACCTGGACCTTTGCAGTTCTCCCCTGAGTCTAATGGTAGAGTGGGATCTACCAGAGTGACCTTATGTCTGGCACAATCAGTCAGCTGTGTAATGATACATGGACTAGTAAAGCAATACTACTCTTGCTCTGTATTTCTTGTATATAAACGGATAAAAACTGACAGCTGCAAATAAGGTTGTAAATGGCTACTTGTCATGATGTCTCTATGTTACCGCCAGTAGCGAAGTGTTGGGGAACACAAGTGGGAGGGTAGTATGATGCTTTTGCCCTTCTTCTGGGCTGCCCCACATATATTTTACAAGGCATTTTAGGATCTTCTACTGTAGCTGTTATCCTATGACTTGTTTGCATAAATGGCTGTTGGACTTAAAATATTTTCTTTCTGAAATGGTACTTATTGGGCTGATCCACCCTAGTTAGCAAGTAATTTCACTAATATGACAGGGCACAAGTTCAAGTACCCAGATGTGGCTGAGTCAGCTTGAGAACTTAAAATCTCAAAGATGCTTTTGTGTGCACAGTTGGCTCTTGTATCCATGGATTCTTTATCCATGGGTTCAACCATGCATGGCTTGAAAATATTATATATATATTTATTCCAAAAAGCAAACCTTGATTTTCCCATTACATATAAGGAATGCCATTTCTCTATACCATTGTATGTAATGGGACTTGAGCATCCATGGATCTTAGTATCCACAGGGCTCCTGGAACCAAACCCCAGCAGATACCAAGGGCTCATTGTATTATAGCAGTAGTTCTGGACCTCTCTCTTTTTACCCCTACCACAGACGGAAATTCTGGAACTTAATGGCTATATATGCTTTCTCAGAGCAAAACAGCCAGAGCATATAGAATGATAGAGAAATAGGACATTTTTTTCTTCCAAGCTGCCATGAAGCAGCAGAGATAGGGCTTCTTTGTTTTTTCAGCTGTTTCTATTCAGGGTTTCTCCTTTAAAATAACTTTTCCTTCAAAAGCTGCCTTTTAGTCTTGGCTCGCATGACCTACATCACAGTCTCTCTGGGCATTCATTCTTTCTCTCCTTATTTAGAAACAGGGATCTGCTATAGAGGTGAGAAAAATTTAGCAGCCTTGAAACATCTGTCATACTTGAGGAAACTTCATGCAGGTTTTGGACCTACATGTGCAAGAATAGGCTTATATGTGTATACAGCTGTAGTGTAAAACTGTGCAGTTTCCCCGCATACAGAACTTTTGATTGAAATCCTAAACTCTACAGCTCTTACAAACTTTTGTTTGTTGTTGTGTGCCATCAATTTGTACCTGATTTATGACAACCCTTAGGTGAACCTGTCATGGGATTTTCTTGGCAGGTTTCTTCAGAGGGGGTTTGCCATTACCATCCTCTGAGGCCGAGAGAGTGTGATTTGCCCAAGGCTGCCCAGTGGGTTCCATGGCAGGATTGGGATTTGAACGCTGGTCTCCAGAGTCATAGTCCAATACTGAAACCATTACACAATGCTGGCTGTCTCTTACGAACTAGAAACATCTATCAAGCGCTATAGTTTTCAGTATAAGGGTGGGGAATCTTTGATTGATCCTGAACTAAGTCACTAATCAATGTGTCTTAAGTACTTTAGGCTCATCATTGGAATGTGAGGCAATGAATGCTAGGTAAGAAGGAAACAGAACACAGAGATACTGAAGGATTGTTTGGGTAGATTGCTCCCTATCTATATCTCTGATCATGCTGCGCTCAGTATATACAGTGTAGCAGCTTTAGTGTTGTGTCTCAGTATGTGTTCCTCCTTTCCTGATCTTAATGGCAAAAGCAGCTGTGATTAATACCTTTGATCCAATAACCACATGTCTACAGTAGTGAGGTGAAGGCTTGGCTGGGGGCAGGGGAGGATGTGGTTGAGAGGGAATAGTGTTTTTCTACATTTTGTCCTATAGAGAAATGTTCAATTTTTCTACTAAAATAGCTTCCAGTGGAAAAACTGGAAACTAAAAGAATATATGGGAAAAAAATCCTTGGATATTTTTCTGTATTGGAATGAGTAGAATGCTTTCAAAGCCAAGGAGCTATTTCATACAGTATAATGATAGTATGTGATTCTCCTTTAACTGCCCTGATAACATCCTGTGGAATCCTGGAGTTTGAAGTTTGGAGAGGTACTATTCTCTGGATGGGCATTCTAAATATCCCTTGGTAAACTGCAGATCCCAGGATGTTGCAATGGCAGCTAAAATTCAAATAATAGCCATGTTAGTCTGGGAAATTGGAGTGCAAAGGGATCTTGTAGCACCTTTGAAACTGAAAGAAAGATGGTAGTAGAGCTTTTTTAGACTTCAGTCTACCTCCTAAGTCTACAGAAGTTCATGCTACTAGTTTCTTTCTTTCAGTTGGTTTCAAAGGCGCTACAAGTTCCCTTTGCACTTTGACACCTCAAGTGTAATACTGTATAGCACTGTAATTGTGTAGTGGGAAAAGTCTCAAGGCTTTATTCATTCAAAATGATAGAAATTGAATGTTAAGCCATATTCCCTTTGGGTATGAGACTCTCAAGCAGTCAGCTAACTGAAAAAAATGGTCCTCAGCCTCACAGAGGTTATCCGTCTCTGGAGTAGTACTGTATAAAGATTGGTTTGCAAGAGAGTCTGTTGCGTTAGAGCACAATTGTTCTTGTGTGTAATGTAGATGCATTCAGCATTGAGGTCCAAGATCTTATCCTCCAGTATTTCCCAGATGAAAACTGGGATGTTTCTGGACAAGCAACATCAAAGTGCAGTCAAGATGGCAAAGGTTATCAATAAGGAAGGACAGGTAACCTGGGAGAGGCTTGATGCTAAATTTTATTATAATAAAATATAAAATTAATCTTTTATAATCTATAATGAGTGGGTTTCTGGGGAGGAATTTATATCTTAATACTAAATGTTTTGTTATAATTAAGTTTATATAAAAACAATTGTAATAAAATCCTTAGCATTAACATCTAAATTTCCCCCCAGAAAACCCCATCACAGGATTTTCTTGAGAAAATTTGTTCAGAGTGGTTTTCCATTGCCCTCTGAGGCTGAGAGAGGTTTCTTGCCTAAGATCGCCTAGTGGGTTTCCATGACTTTGTGCAGATTTGAACCCTGGTATCCTGGAGTGCTAATCCAACATTTAAACCACAACACTAAGCTGGTTCTCTGGAGAAAGTTTGTTGAATGGACAAGTTATAGACCACACTCTACCATTAAGCAGAACCCACAGTTCCTGTGTGAAGCAGGCATAGAAGAGGAATGAGGAAGATTAGGGGCTTTCCAGTTACAGTGCTGTACCCGCTTACCTAGAAATGAGCCCTGCTGAGATTAATGATATTTATTTTCAAAGGATACGTGTATAGGATTGATATTTAAGGTGTTTAAACTGAGCCAGATCTTCCTTCCTTTTATTAGTAAGCAACAAATACGTTCAGGGTTTGCAATTTAATAAAGTTAGGAAGCTATCCTAACTTTATTAAATTACCATATGATGATATTCTTAGATGTTAGAACTTAAGTGTCTGAGGTTCCTTGAGATTAAACAAGCTGTTTTAAAGTCAAGTTGGTGGAAGAACCATAAATCCTTGAATTGACAGATCATAGATATATACAGTTTAGTTCCTGGTCATTCTGAAAAAATTATACAATTCTCTCTTTGGATAAGCAATTTTTCCTGTTTTGTTGAACAAAACAATTTTCTGTATGCCCTTTATAATTCCCTAAATAACAAATTTAATTCTAATGTTGCACTTTAAAAAAGTTGAGCTGCCAGATTGTCTTACACATAAATTTAAAGTTAGAAGGACTAAAGATAAAAGGATTATATAGTAATTACTTTGTTAATAAGTACTGATCCAGAAATTAGCAGAGCAAAATAGTTGTTTTAGTTAAATTTGCCATAATCTCTTCTCTCTTGTTTTTCAGTTGAAAGATGTATGAGTGTAATGCAGTCTGGGACTCAAATGGTTAAACTGAAGCATGGAGCCAAAGTTCTCGTACGTCTTTTTTACCTTGATGAGCATAGGACTTGCATCAGATGGAGGCCATCCAGGAAAAGCGAAAAGGCAAAAAGTAAGTTTCTTCTAAGACAGAGATGGACAAATGTGGCCATTTTTACTTCATCGACCCCCTCCCTCCATAGGCTACCTTGCCATATCCAACATGGCAGGAACCAGCACCACGTTACTTCCAGTTTCAGGGTTGGTTTTGTGTTTTTGCTGATTTTTAGCAATTTTTTCTTTAAAAGTATTTTTCATCACTGTTGCAGTGGTTTTGACCCTTTTTGAGTAATTTTGGGGTAAAAAATTGCTCATTTCGCCCCCCCCCTTTAGATTTTGGATCTGAGAGCTTTGCAGAGTTTGGGAAAGCTTCAAGGCTGAAATGGCTAAGAGATTAAGGGATCTGCAGTCCAAATCATCTGGAGGGCCACATGTTTTCCAGCCATGTTCTAAAATACTCTTAAACCTGTGTGTATTTTGGGATTTTTTTGTTTTTGTTTTGGAACTTTCCATGAGGGTGAGTGCATGTGTAACCCTTTTGATCTCTTAAGCAAGTGACCTATCCCTTTGCTTCTTCTATGCAAATGCTCTCCTTCACTGATGATATTTAGAATGGTGCTGACAGTAACTATAGTTAAGATAGGCAGGTTTCCCCTGCCCTCTTTTCCCCAGGAAACCCTCTCCCCCAATTTTTGATTATTTTTTTAAAGTACAGCATTAGCATCTTTTACTAATTGAAAGTATATTTGTTACTTTTGGGACACAAAATGTATTACGTGTAGTTTGCTTTGTTGTAAAGTTTTCACATCTAGTAAATTATATCTGATAATCTTCTGTGTAGCTCTCCAAAAGCTAATTTAACAACTTCTCTTTGGGTTACCTCTTTGGTGTATGATATAATCAACAACGTGGGGACATGAAGCATCCAACATTCCCCCTTTTTTCCTTGGTCCTTTCCCACCTGTTTCTTCTACAGTTGTAATTGATTCTATCTACAAAGTCACCGAGGGCCGACAATCAGAAATATTCCATCGGCATGCTGAAGGTAACTTCGATCCCAGCTGCTGCTTTACTATTTACCATGGCAACCATATGGAGTCACTGGATCTGATAACTTCTAATCCAGAAGAAGCTCGTACCTGGATCACTGGGCTGAAATACTTGATGGCTGGGATAAGTGATGAAGACTCTCTTGTGAAAAGGCAGAGAACACACGATCAATATCCTTTTGAGTGGTTATGTTCTCACAATCTGGTATGACTTGAAGCATCAAGTCTGCCCCAAGTTTCTCCTCTAGTTGAATTTTTAAAATGCGGATGCTTTTGAATTAAAACTAGAACTTTCCCAAGATACTTTTGCTGCTTGAAGTAAAAGGTTAAAATGCAGCCTCCTCCTTTCCATGTTGAGAGCTTGATTCATTCTTACTTCAATACTGGCACAGTATTCCCCCACCACACTTGAGGGAAATAAGCTAATTTCATGGCTGCAAGACAGGCTATATGATACTTGCAGGTTTCTCTTTCCAGGGAGGAAAATGGCCTTCCTCTGGGAGTTCAGCAGGAATGGTTGAGGTGGGGAAAGATACTATTGCTATTGCTAAGTTTCAGGACCTCCTACCTGAGGCATTCCTCTCTGTCCATAATGGTAGGGCTACTCTGATAAAACTTTGCCTTTTTACTGAACTGATTGATGCAGTGGACCCTTGGTATCCATTGGAGTTTGTTTCCAAGACCCCCCCCCCTCGGATACCAAAACTGTGGATGCTCAAATCCCATTATATACAATCGTGTAGTAAAATGGAGTCCTTTATAAAAAAAATCAAGCTTTGCTTTTTTGGAATTTATATATTTTTAAAAAATATATTTTCAAGCCTTGGATGGTTGAATCTATAGATAAAATACCTATGGATATGAAGGTCTGACTCTATCTTTAGAGCAGGGATGGACAACTGTGGGAGGCTAGGGGGCTACAATAGCCTCCAGTAGAATTTGGAGGGCCATCTCCCCCACTGTACCCATTTCTGCAAACAATATGTATGCTCACAAATGCTCTCTAGCAGATATGGGGGCCATTCTTGCTATGTTTTTAGGGTTTTGTTTGCAATAATAATAATAATAATAATAATAATAATAATAATAATAATAATAATAATTTATAGCCCACCTCTCCCTGCGGATCGAGGCAGGTTACAACAAATAGGAATAACAATAAAATACAATATACAATTAAAACCAGATTTCTAAACAACCCTTACCCCAACCCCAATGTTAGGCCAAGATGAGCCACTTTAACAACAGGAAGTGAAAAGAAGTCACTTGTTATTCAGCTCCTGTTTCAAAAAAGGGTTTTCCTAGGTATAAATTGTCCAGAGGAAACCCAAAGCATGATGGAAATATCCCCCACATCCTCTAGAGATGATTTTTGGCATTTTGACAAAAAATAAAAATAAAAATTAACCCATAGGGCACCCTGGAGGGCTGCTTTTGAGGCTCTCTGCAGTGCCATCCTATGTAGCTACATACATTCCCTTCAGTTTAGTAACATTGCTATTTGTTTGTTTATTGTGGTTGCTGCTCACAATAAGGAAAGTAAGTGACTATTTGGCTGTTCAACTTTGCTTTCCCTTTGTTAATCATGGCAAGGCATCAAACAAATTTTTATACAAATCTTGGAATCGTGAGCCTGAGACTACAGTTTCACCATATCTTTGGTAACATGTGAGACATGTTTCAGGATGCAAAATGTATGTTGTTAGAGGGTGGCAAGTTTTCATTTCCTTTGTCATTAGATGTGTGTTAATGATGCATTTTGGATTTTTCTCAGATGTTGAAAACTTTTTCAGGTTTCACAAAGATGTCTGGGTTACAACTAAATGTAGGTGAGTTTATAGTATTAGTGGCTCTAAAAAGAGAAGAAATTTTGAAGCCGGGACTCTGTTAGCTGGACTGCAAATATTATTTATATGGGCAGGGAGAGGATAAAAATGAAAATATAAAATTATGTAGTGAGGTTTTACTATGTAAACCAGCTGATATCATAAGTAATCCTAGTAATCCTCAAAATTTTGTTTGTTCTTTTATTTCATCATTGTTATGTTGTATTATTTTTTTATTATAAACTACTTTGGGTTTTTTAAATTTTTCCCCAGAAATGAAAAGTGGTGTTTTAAAAAAAATTAAATAAGGTTGAGCCCAGATAAGGGGAAGAGGAAAGCTGGGAATAAGTTAGTAGGGCAAAGCCCTACTCATGTAGATAACTGCTTCATTTCAAATTAGTTTACTGCTTTGGGAGCAAGTATTAAACTCCCAATGAGTTTAAAGGATCATGACCCCAATGGGTTAGCAACCCCCCTCCCATTGCCAAGTTGAAATAAGAAAGCAAGTTTTGTTTTGTTTTTTGTGTTGCGTCTATCAGTTCCTATTTCCAAACCTTATTTCTGATCATCAGAAGACAGAGAAATACTTGCCAGCCTTTTGTGGTGAATTACAAGCTCCATCAATTCCTTGTGCACTTTCTATATTTATCCCTGACTTTTTGGAGAAGCTGCACATTGCTACTGTGCATTCGGTTGTGCTGAAACGTTCCTTCAAGCCTCGTCTGCATTATCAGTTCTGGCAGATGGGAAGACTGCAGGGTGAAATGACCCCTGTAACAGCTCCAGCTGGAGTAAAAACATGACGGAAGCCACCAGGGGATAGAGGTTCCTATGTGATGAGGATGCACCTGCCTGGGTAGAAAAGGGGGGAAATGCTTGGCATCAGAAGAAGTAGGGGGCCACCAGGGAAAAGGTAGAGTGTGATTGAATAGTTGACCAAGAATTGAGGGAGAGGGTGCTGTCGAGCTCTATAGCTCTAAAGTCATGATGGCTAGCATCCTGTTAGGTAGTTACCTCATTATAAATTGACTTACAATCAAAGTTGAATTGCACCATGGCAAACATTTGTATTCTCAGTAGGGGAGCCAGAGAAATAGCTGTGTCTCGTAGGAAAAGAGATTCTACTTCAACATTATGATTTTAATTATGCAACTGTTTAATACTGTTTTAAGGGGGGGAGGGATATATTTTGTACTGTATTTATTTTATGTTGTAAACCGTCCGGATTGGGCAACCATTGGGCAGTATATAAATAAATTTTATTATTATTATTATATTATATTATTATTAGGAAGAACTTGCTGACAGTAAGAGCTGTTCAACAGTGTAACACACTCCCTTGGAGAGTGGTGAAGTCTCCTTTTTTGGAGGTTTTTAAACAGAGGCTGGATGGCCATCTGCTGGGGTGTGTGTGTGCATTGATTGTGAGTTTCTGCATGGCAGGGGGTTGGACTGAATGAACCTTGTGGTCTCTTCCAACTCTATGATTCTTAAGGATCATTGCAGAAACAGAGCCACCATGGTACCATGGGTTCATTTGCCCAACAGGGCATCCCATTGCATATTGAGGCATCTCATACAGTGGCCTGTTTTGCAATTGAATACTGCGTATAATGCCCTAATATTGATTACTACAGTTTAATTAATTAATATCTCACTTTTCTCTCAGTACAGGCCCCAAGGCAATGTACATACATTGAAAACACAATACATTTTTCAAAAACACCTTCTAAAACAAAAGTTAAAATACAATTAAACTAACTTTGATTTAAAAACACATGTTAAAACAGTGTTTAAAAGATAATTAAAATATAACAAAATAAAATTACCACACCCTCTCCCCATTAGAAACTCTATTCATCATCACCAAATGCCTCCTTAAATAAAAATATCTTCCCCTACCAATGGAAAGAGGGCAGGGAGAAAGCCAACGTCACCTACCACACCTGCAAAGATAGAGGGACTGAGTAAAAATCCCCCCCTGAAGATCTTAAACACATGCTGGTTTATATAAGGAGGTCTGTGTTATGTCAGAATTGTAGCTGTTTGTGTGTGGTGTATGTGCACACAGGTGCACACATACTTTCAAGTTGCCTGTCGACTTATGGAGACCCCATGAATTTCATGAGGTTTCTTAGGCAAGGAATACTCAGAGGTGGTTTTTCCAGTTCTGTCCTCTGAAATACAGCCTTATAGCACCTGGGATTTGTTGGTGGTCCTGCATCCAAGTATCAATCAAGGCTCATCCTGCTTAGCTTTCGAGATCAGATGGATCTGGTTTTGTGGTTTGAGTGTTGCACTATGACTGGAGGCCAGGGTTCGATGCCCCCACTCAGCCATGAAAATCACTGGGTGGCCGTGGGCAAGTTACATGCTCTCAACCTCAGGGAAGATGACGCAAACCGCCTCTGTACAAATCTTGCCAAAAACCCCCTCATGATAGGTTCACCTTAGGGTCTCCATAAGTCGGAAACAGCTTGAAAGCACACAATAACAAACTCCAAGGTGGTTTTACCAGTTCCTTCCTCTGAAATATAGCCCTATAGCACCTGGGATTCATTGGTGGTTCCCCATCCAAGTACCCATCAGGGCTAATCCTGCTTGGCTTCCAAGATCAGATGGGATCTGATGCCTTTAGGGTCTCAGAGATGTACCTAGATCATCATGAAGTTAGAAGTTGTACCCTCTAATGCAGGATCTTTGCCACTGTTTGCCCCACATGGCTGATTTTTAAAGAAGCAAATAGTTGGGTATGGGATACAATTGGAATGGGAAAGGGACACGATGTGGATTAGGGAAGCCTTTTATGTGCCCCCCTCCCCCATATGGCCATGGTTGGCATTTTTCTCCCTGCCAGCCAGTGTTTGTTGTTTGTAGCTGGACTATTCTGCTTATTGTTGGAGTCTTCTCTCTGCAAACAGCAGCTGCTGCTGTGAGTGTGAGAGGAAGAGGGAGAGGGAAGGAGGAAGATGCTACTCAGAATTGTAGTGGAGGCAAAGGATTAAAGCCCCCTTTCCCACTCTGAGCTCCCTACTTTTTCCCATTCGAATTTTTACCAACCTGTGTTGATTATTTATGACAGGAAATGAAGCTACACAAGAGAAATGAGACATGAAATGAGAAGTGTTACTCGAAATTTGTCCCCAACTTTGTAATTATATACACACACTATACACATTTGAAGGGTACCAGGTTGGGTAAGACTGATAATTCCTACACTGTTACTTACCGGGGGGGGGGGGGGGGGGGGGGAATCTTGTATGAACTATTCCTTCTTGTCCTAGTTGGTTGTTAACTTTGCCCTAATTTTTATATGACATGACTCTTTACTTTTGCATCCCTCCTGCAATAATTTAAAAGCAATGTGAGAACATTTTTATATAAACAGTTTATTATTTCCTTAATGTATTTGTACTTGGGTGAAACAGACTTTTGAGGAAGCAGACAAGAATGGAGATGGCTTGCTAAATATTGAAGAAATCCACCAGTTGATGCATAAATTGAATGTCAATCTGCCCCGCAGAAAAGTAAGACAGATGTTTCAGGTGAGCATCTGGTTGTTTTCCTTCTGTTTCAGGCTGACCATTAGTCTCTCAGAAAAGACATCTGAGTTTATCAATGAAGATTAATGGGCAGACAGTTCAGTGTAATAAATTGTTCATAGGAGAAAATGGAATGAGGAGAGGCCATGCATATCATGTTATGTCAGCATTGGCTATCGCTGGATTTGTGACATCTAACATTAGCCCTCCCATGAGGAATTATATAGCATTTAATTAATTACAGATTGGACACTGAGGTCTTAATATGCTTTGCAACAAGGCAAGTGATTAATCTGTTGTATCCAGTTCAGGTTTATTTGTGTTTAACAGCAATTCTATGCCATATGTTTTTACTAAAGCCAGAAGGCATCTCTTTGATTTTAGACCCAACTTTAATGGGATGCAGTGCGATTATACTGCATTTTGAATTGCCTGTATATCATGAAGGGCAGAGGAACAACTTTTACAAGAGTGCCAATCATGTTTAAAGTTGGCTATGCAAATGTGCATCAGGTTGGTTTCTTACCAATGTTGGTAGAGGTTAGACAAAATGGTTCCTTCCAGATGTTTTTGACTATCACCCCAGAAAGCCAAAATAGCTAGTTGGATTATGTGAATTGTAATCCAACACACTGAGAGAAGGCTAGATTGTCTACTCCTATTACAACATATAATCACAAAGCTTTTTATCAGTCTTCATGTCCTGAAAGGAGGCTGCCTCTATGTGTGTGACAGTTGTGACCCCACTCCTTTTGCTGGTGTCTTTGGGCTGCCTTAGGCAGCCTTGAAGCAGCTTCTGGGCACTTCTGGGGGCAAGCGTTGTCTACACTCCATGCTTTATTTGGCTCATCTATTTTGGACATGAGTCTCTGGAGCTGCAGAAAACAAGATTGCTCCATTCGCAATATGACACCCCTTCAAATATTTACACATGGCTATTGTGTCAGCTCTTAATCTTCTTTATCAGACTCATGACATGTATGGGGCCCATGCATCTGAGGAAGTAGATTGAAGTTATGAAAGCTCATGCTGCCAGCTCCTTTCTTTCAGTTAGGGCCTTTGCAGACTGCCAGAAATAGTGCACATTAAATTGAGGCACTGCCCTGGCTCAGTGCTAGGGAGTCATGTAAATTGTATTTTTTTTCTGGGACATTGAGCCTTCTCTGTCAGAGAGCTCTGGTGCCACAATAAATTACAGTTCCCATGATTCCCTAGCATTGAGCCAGGGCAGTGCCTCAATTTAATGTGCACTATTTCTGGCAGTCTGCAAAGGCCATTAGTCTCAAAGGTGCTACAGGATCCCTTTGCATACTGATTCTCTGTTATAGCAATTCACATTCTGCACAAAGAAAAGTTTCAGGTTTATTGATCCCTGCACAAGTCTTACAGATTAAATCAAATTTGCATTATTTTTCATGCTTTGCATAATTCTGTTTTAGTAGTCATGGAGTATGGCAAGTAGTTATAGAAGGTATGAAGCTAAAATTCGCTGTCCTCCTTTTTGTTACCTACTTTGTAGGAGCTTAAATACCATAAAGGCACCAGATCCTGTCTGATCTTGGAAGCTAAGCAGGGTCAGCTCTGGTTAATACTTGGGTGGGAGACAGACAAACACAATGTGCTGTAGTGTAGGTTAGATGTCAGAGGAAATATATCCTAAACTACACTTTCCTCTGAAATGTAGGCTACAGCATCATGTGGTCTCCCATCCAAGTATTAACCAGAGCTGATCTGGCTTAGATTTCAAGATCAGTAGAGTACCACACAATTAATATCCTTTCTCTTGTGCTGCTTGACTGCTATAGTTTTGTGCACATCTAGACTACCAGAGCAAATGAAGGATGAGTTAGACATGCATGTTATCTATATCCTGTAGAAACTGGTGATTTAAAATCCAAAATTAAATTTATAAACCTTGAACGTATTCTGGAGACAGTCTTGTTTCTGGAAGCATAATACTGAACACTTCTATTTTGTGCCTTTATAACCATCTGTCTAAAACTTTATAAGGAAAGTAGACTCTTAATTTTTTTTTACTTTTGGGATTTAAGGGCATGAAGAGAATGTATTTTACAAAAACTGCTGTAAAACATTCTGTAAATCCCAAGCAAATCCTCTTAAGCAAATGCTCAGAAGTTGTTGGCTTTTTTAAAAAGCTGTAATAACGTACAGTAAGCCTTCCATTCTTCCCTGAGGAGGGACTCAAATAGCAAGCAAGAGTGGAGTTAGTTTGAAACACCCCACTCTCTCGATATGGAATTCCTCTATTGTTGTCTTGTTTTAAATAACATTCTGAAAAAAAAGTGAAGTGTTTCTGTCTGTGTTCTCCCCTCCCTTCCAGTATTCTGCTAGTTTCTCATAAAGAGCAAGATAAGGCTGTAATCCAATGTGTATTGAAGGGGCTTGCCTCTGAGTAAGGTAGAGAAGTGTACTGTAGATCTGAAAAACCGAGTTAGACTGCATTTATTGTAAAATGTACATGTGAAGCCTCAAGATGGAACCTCTTGTTGAAATAACCATTATTTTGTGAGTACATCATCTTATAACTATATTCCTCCTGCGCTCAAATGTTTTGCATTTGGTTTTCAGTGCTTACCTGTTTGGATAGATCAAAGTGATGGTCTAAATATATCAAGGCTGTTTTCTTATATATGCATATTTACTTGTGTTGCACCCAATAAGCTCTACTTCTGAGAAGACATGCATCGGTCCTAATTTTTGATTACTATATATACTCATGTATAAGTCTAGAAAGTTTAGTCAAAAAATTGATCCCATAAACCTGGATCAACTTATCCATGGGTCAGTGTAAGTCCTGTACTTTAACTCTTGTAAAAAAGGGAACAATCCCCTGGTGAAAGGCAATAATCTGTCTTGAAGCACTGATTCCTTCTATTCTCTCATCCATCCCAGCTTTAGTGTGATCACAAACATTTATGTCTGCTGGAATTTTGCAAGTTCTTTGGCACTGCTTTCCTTTGCGTTATCTTTTAGATCTTTTGTTACATGCCCCTAAGTTTTACCCTCACTTTATCCATGGGTCATATTAAAATCTATAATTTTGGCCCCAAAACCTGTCCTCGACTTATATATAAAGTCGACTTATAGTCGAGCAAATACAGTAAATGTATCTAGGACTGTGCTGCAAATCCAACTGATAATATCTTTACATTCTTCTGTTATGAAAGATCATGGCTGGAAGAAAATTACCACCATGTCTGTTAGTTAGATGCTGGTTCCAACACAATACATTGCTCTGATGTCTGGTGTTCAGTAATGTAATGCAAGAATAGGAAACAGAAATGTATCACTCTTCAGATGTTGTTGGACTGTAACTCTCACCATCATCTTACCATTGACTGTAATAGTACTAATGGCAGTTGCATTTGGAGGCTCATACATCCTCCACCTTTGATATGCTGATTTTGCTCATGAAGGTTACTTGTAAATCCCTCACTGTGTATTCCCATTTAAATGCATAAATGTCAACTCGTATTAGAAAATCTTGAGCCAGGTGGCATATAAAGCTTAACCATGGCCTGGCTTGACCTTTGGTTGACTTTAATCCTATGACTGCAGCCTTTGGGACCAGAGTTAGTACTGAGTGGCTGATGGACCACAACAGTTTTGGGTTTATGCATTTAGTTCATGCAAGCTTGAAGATTTCATTTACTTTGGAGGAGTGTTTATGCACCAGTATTGCATAGCTCCAATGGTAGATGCTGCCATCACCAAACACTTCCTGTGTCTAGATTGAAACATTTAAGCCTGCCTTCCTGCTGAAGAGATGCTTGCCTATGAATGGCTATTCCAGGGGTAGGCAACCTTTCCCCTTTAAGGGCCGAGGGACTTCAGCTCCCAGAATCCCAGGAGCTATTGGCCAACATGTGACTATTGGCCAACATGGCTGAGGCTTCTGGGAGCTGAAGTCCCTTGGTCCTTAAAGGGGAAAGGTTGCCTACCCCTGGGCTATTCCATGGCCACCACAAGATATAACCTGGAAAGGGCAGTGACTTTGGACTGTATTTTGCTTTGATGAAATAAGATATCTTGCCAGACCAAACTTAACAATGGTTTTGTGTAATGTCTGAATTGATAAATCATCCCTTCAGTCATCATTCTATATCTAGAAACTCCTGCAGCACAGAAACTAAGGGGCATAAACCTATGAAACTGGGTGGCAAAAAATAGAAGACAAAAGCAATTACCGTATTTTTCGGCATATAAGACGCTCCGGCATATAAGACGCACCCAATTTTAAAGGAGGAAAATCTAGAAAAAAAAGATTCTTAACCAAATACTGTAGTAAAATATTTTATATCAACTGTATAAAGTTAACAGCAGTTTAAGAACAATTTTAAGTTGTAAATGTAAATTTAAGCCAGCAGCAGGGCCAGGTATTGCACAAATTCCCTGCCCAACTTTCTTGCAAGTCTCCTGTCGCCTTATGGTGACTCCATGAATTTCTTAGGGATTTCTTAGGCAAGAAAGACTCGAGAAGTGGTTTTGCCAGTTCCTTCCTCTGAAATACAGCCTGCAGCACCTGGGATTCTTTGGCGGTCTCTCATCCAAGGACTATCCAGGGCTGACCCTGCTTAGATTCCAAGATCAGATGGACTGGTACCTTTGGAGTTTTTAGGCCATTGTCTTATGGAGTAATTTATGGCTTATTTTGACCCTACCATGAGGGTTTTCTTGTAAGATTTCTTCAAGGGGTTTTTTTTTGCCATTTCCATCCTCTGCACCCTCTGAGGCTGAGACAGTGTAACTTGGCCAGGGTACTAATCCAGTGCCTTGGAGTAATTTCTGGATCATTTGGATCCTACCATGAGCGTTTTCCTGGCAGATTTCTTCAGAGGAGGGAGTTTGCCATTTCCACCCTCTGAGGCTAAGACAGTGTAACTTGGCCAGGGTAATAATCCAGTGCCTTGGAGTAATTTCTGGCTCATTTTGATCCTACCATGAGCGTTTTCCTGGCAGATTTCCTCAGAGGAGGGAGTTTGCCATTTCCACCCTCTGAGGCTGAGACAGTGTAACTTGGCCAGGGTACTAATCCAGTGCCTTGGAGTAATTTCTGGATCATTTGGATCCTACCATGAGCGTTTTCCTGGCAGATTTCCTGAGAGGAGGGAGTTTGCCATTTGCACCCTCTGAGGCTGAGACAGTGTAACTTGGCCAGGGTACGAATCCAGTGCCTTGGAGTAATTTCTGGATCATTTGGATCCTACCATGAGCGTCTTCCTGGCAGATTTCTTCAGAGGAGGGAGTTTGCCATTTCCACCCTCTGAGGCTGAGACAGTGTAACTTGGCCAGGGTACTAATCCAGTGCCTTGGAGTAATTTCTGGATCATTTGGATCCTACCATGAGCGTTTTCCTGGCAGATTTCTTCAGAGGAGGGAGTTTGCCATTTCCACCCTCTGAGGCTGAGACAGTGTAACTTGGCCAGGGTACTAATCCAGTGCCTTGGAGTAATTTCTGGATCATTTGGATCCTACCATGAGCGTTTTCCTGGCAGATTTCCTCAGAGGAGGGAGTTTGCAATTTGCACCCTCTGAGGCTGAGACAGTGTAACTTGGCCAGGGTACTAATCCAGTGCCTTGGAGTAATTTCTCGATCATTTGGATCCTACCATGAGCGTCTTCCTGGCAGATTTCCTCAGAGGAGGGAGTTTGCCATTTCCACCCTCTGAGGCTGAGACAGTGTAACTTGGCCAGGGTACTAATCCAGTGCCTTGGAGTAATTTCTGGATCATTTGGATCCTACCATGAGCGTCTTCCTGGCAGATTTCTTCAGAGGAGGGAGTTTGCCATTTCCACCCTCTGAGGCTGAGACAGTGTAACTTGGCCAGGGTACTAATCCAGTGCCTTGGAGTAATTTCTGGATCATTTGGATCCTACCATGAGCGTTTTCCTGGCAGATTTCTTCAGAGGAGGGAGTTTGCAATTTGCACCCTCTGAGGCTGAGACAGTGTAACTTGGCCAGGGTACTAATCCAGTGCCTTGGAGTAATTTCTGGATCATTTGGATCCTACCATGAGCGTTTTCCTGGCAGATTTCCTCAGAGGAGGGAGTTTGCCATTTGCACCCTCTGAGGCTGAGACAGTGTAACTTGGCCAGGGTACGAATCCAGTGCCTTGGAGTAATTTCTGGATCATTTGGATCCTACCATGAGCGTTTTCCTGGCAGATTTCCTCAGAGGAGGGAGTTTGCCATTTGCACCCTCTGAGGCTGAGACAGTGTAACTTGGCCAGGGTACGAATCCAGTGCCTTGGAGTAATTTCTGGATCATTTGGATCCTACCATGAGCGTTTTCCTGGCAGATTTCCTCAGAGGAGGGAGTTTGCAATTTGCACCCTCTGAGGCTGAGACAGTGTAACTTGGCCAGGGTACGAATCCAGTGCCTTGGAGTAATTTCTGGATCATTTGGATCCTACCATGAGCGTCTTCCTGGCAGATTTCTTCAGAGGAGGGAGTTTGCAATTTGCACCCTCTGAGGCTGAGACAGTGTAACTTGGCCAGGGTACTAATCCAGTGCCTTGGAGTAATTTCTGGCTCATTTTGATCCTACCATGAGCGTTTTCCTGGCAGATTTCCTCAGAGGAGGGAGTTTGCCATTTCCACCCTCTGAGGCTGAGACAGTGTAACTTGGCCAGGGTACTAATCCAGTGCCTTGGAGTAATTTCTCGATCATTTGGATCCTACCATGAGCGTCTTCCTGGCAGATTTCCTCAGAGGAGGGAGTTTGCCATTTCCACCCTCTGAGGCTGAGACAGTGTAACTTGGCCAGGGTACTAATCCAGTGCCTTGGAGTAATTTCTCGATCATTTTGATCCTACCATGAGCGTTTTCCTGGCAGATTTCCTCAGAGGAGGGAGTTTGCCATTTGCACCCTCTGAGGCTGAGACAGTGTAACTTGGCCAGGGTACTAATCCAGTGCCTTGGAGTAATTTCTGGATCATTTGGATCCTACCATGAGCGTTTTCCTGGCAGATTTCCTCAGAGGAGGGAGTTTGCAATTTGCACCCTGTGAGGCTGAGACAGTGTAACTTGGCCAGGGTACTAATCCAGTGCCTTGGAGTAATTTCTGGATCATTTTGATCCTACCATGAGCGTTTTCCTGGCAGATTTCCTCAGAGGAGGGAGTTTGCCATTTGCACCCTCTGAGGCTGAGACAGTGTAACTTGGCCAGGGTACGAATCCAGTGCCTTGGAGTAATTTCTGGATCATTTGGATCCTACCATGAGCGTTTTCCTGGCAGATTTCCTCAGAGGAGGGAGTTTGCCATTTGCACCCTCTGAGGCTGAGACAGTGTAACTTGGCCAGGGTACGAATCCAGTGCCTTGGAGTAATTTCTGGATCATTTGGATCCTACCATGAGCGTTTTCCTGGCAGATTTCCTCAGAGGAGGGAGTTTGCAATTTGCACCCTCTGAGGCTGAGACAGTGTAACTTGGCCAGGGTACGAATCCAGTGCCTTGGAGTAATTTCTGGATCATTTGGATCCTACCATGAGCGTCTTCCTGGCAGATTTCTTCAGAGGAGGGAGTTTGCAATTTGCACCCTCTGAGGCTGAGACAGTGTAACTTGGCCAGGGTACTAATCCAGTGCCTTGGAGTAATTTCTGGATCATTTGGATCCTACCATGAGGGTTTTCCTGGCAGATTTCTTCAGAGGAGGGAGTTTGCAATTTCCACCCTCTGAGGCTGAGACAGTGTAACTTGGCCAGGGTACTAATCCAGTGCCTTGGAGTAATTTCTGTTTCATTTGGATCCTACCATGAGCGTTTTCCTGGCAGATTTCTTCAGAGGAGGGAGTTTGCCATTTCCACCCTCTGAGGCTGAGACAGTGTAACTTGGCCAGGGTAATAATCCAGTGCCTTGGAGTAATTTCTGGCTCATTTTGATCCTACCATGAGCGTTTTCCTGGCAGATTTCCTCAGAGGAGGGAGTTTGCCATTTCCACCCTCTGAGGCTGAGACAGTGTAACTTGGCCAGGGTACTAATCCAGTGCCTTGGAGTAATTTCTCGATCATTTGGATCCTACCATGAGCGTCTTCCTGGCAGATTTCCTCAGAGGAGGGAGTTTGCCATTTCCACCCTCTGAGGCTGAGACAGTGTAACTTGGCCAGGGTACTAATCCAGTGCCTTGGAGTAATTTCTGGATCATTTTGATCCTACCATGAGCGTTTTCCTGGCAGATTTCCTCAGAGGAGGGAGTTTGCAATTTGCACCCTCTGAGGCTGAGACAGTGTAACTTGGCCAGGGTACTAATCCAGTGCCTTGGAGTAATTTCTGGATCATTTGGATCCTACCATGAGCGTTTTCCTGGCAGATTTCTTCAGAGGAGGGAGTTTGCAATTTGCACCCTCTGAGGCTGAGACAGTGTAACTTGGCCAGGGTAATAATCCAGTGCCTTGGAGTAATTTCTGGCTCATTTTGATCCTACCATGAGCGTTTTCCTGGCAGATTTCTTCAGAGGAGGGAGTTTGCAATTTGCACCCTCTGAGGCTGAGACAGTGTAACTTGGCCAGGGTACTAATCCAGTGCTTTGGAGTAATTTCTTTCCACCCCCGTCCTGGGTGCTCCAATGGACTCTTCCTGGGATGGGAGGATGTCCTCTGACCCCAGGAAGAGTCCATTGAAGCACCCAGGATGGGGGTGGAAAGAGGAGGAGCACATTCAACTAGCCAGGAAAAGAGGACTCTTTCCACCCCCGTCCTGGCTGCTCCAATGGGCTCTTCCTGGGATGGGAGGAGCCCACTGCAGCACCAAGGCTCAGGCTGAAATGAGGCCTACTTTTAGCCTAGGCCTCGGCAGTTTGCCCTCAGCTTTTATATTCACTTCATTAGGCGCAGCAACTTCCCCACCCTCGTTTTGGGGAAGAAAAAGTGCGTCTTATATGCCAAAAAATACGGTAATTAGCTTGCATGATTTCCCTATTATGTATTTGGAAACTCAAGCAATTATGGTTTGAGTTCCTAAGCAATGGCTTGGTATTGAGTCCAAACTGAGCCACTTAGATGTCCATTAATATCGTATTGACTGTGACTGTTCTGTCATGTTACTTCAGTCATATCTACCCATGATGCTTATTCTGGCCTTCTTGCTTTGCAGGAGGCTGACACAGATGAGAACCAGGGAACTTTAACTTTTGAAGAGTTTTCTGTGTTTTACAAGATGATGTCATTAAGGCGTGACCTCTACCTGCTGCTGTTGAGCTACAGTGATAAAAAAGATCACCTCACTATTGAAGAATTTGCTCAGTTTTTGAAGGTAGAACAAAAGGTAAGAATACCAAAAAAGCATGTTTCCTTCCTTCCTTCCTTCCTTCCTTCTTTTAAATTAATCTAGAAAAGAAAGTTCCATTCATCATGGGAAGTTCCAATTCTAGCATAAGCTGCTAGAAGCCAAAATGGAGAAGGTGAGGTACATACAAGAAATGTAATAGTTGTTGGCAAATGGGGAAACATTTACTAAATATTCCCTCTGATATTTGCATCCTTGAAAATGTTATCAGATGCTGTTAAAAATAGGACATCTTTTTTAAAAAATGGTGATATTTTTTATTCCACTTATACCTGGATCTTTTTATTTATTTCCTATTTATCAATCTGTTCTTTATCAATAGAGGTTTTTTTTTTAAAAAAATAATAATCATTCATTCTTTCATTCATTTAATAGAATTTATTTCATAAATGTTCATACACAGTTCCAACAGGTACTGGCTTCACTATGATATCAATTTCATGCATTTCATAAAAAGAAAGAAAATATAGAAATTTCTACCAGATTTTCTCTTAATGGCTAGTAACTGAAATGAATTTAGGGTCTGTTTTACCGCATGTTAAATCGTTTGCTTTCCATTTAGGATATCCAGGTCTGAATGTTCGCAAATCCTAGTCTGTATTATTTTTACTGTATGCCAACCTGGGATTCTTGTTCTGAAAGGCAACTTGTAATATTTTAAAAATGCGGAAATGTCTTTCCACCCCTTTTTTAAAGCAACTGCATTTGTTGGAGCTGCCAAGAAAATGCACATAGTATCAAAGTGTGCATGCTCATCACTTCATCACATTTTTCCCCATAATCTGAAGGGAGAGGAATTTTTAAAGACTCTTGTTTTTTACAGACACAATAAGACAGACTGTGTGCTTCACAGCTATGTCTCCGGGCTGCATGGCATAGACTGTCGACACCTGTTATAAATAATAAGTATTTTGTTTCATTGGTTTTCTAGCTTCTGCATGTCATCTGCTGTTCATTACCAGTACATTTGTCAGCTGTCATACCCCCAGTCTGACCGTCCCCATCACCATTCTGTAGGTGCTTTTGGCGTGTACTCATGCAAGACAGTTATATTGTGCCCATTACTTCATCCTGGATCAGTGACTGTGAAAAACACCTGCTGTCCCTTCAAAGGCTGGTATGCATGCTCAGCATTTTGACCTCTTTTCTGGAGAAAAGAATGGGTTCCACCAGAATGAGTAGCTCACTGAACCTTGAAGTTCTGCCAGTGTGTAATAGAAGATGCATGGGAAACACAAAGAGCATAGAATGTACTCTCTCCAGTAATGGAAAGTTGCTGGAGCTTGACCAGTTGCCATTACTCTTGTGAGGACTGTAAAGACCAGATCTCTGGATTAGTCAGTGCACTGTATTTTTACTTTGGTTTGTCTGAGGATCTACAAACAACCACTAGTCATAATTGGGCAATTTGGAAGTACTGAAAACAGTCTTACTTATTTTTTAGTGTGTCATGTTGTTGTTGTTATGTTTATTTATATCCCACTTTCCCCCCAGATGGGACTAAAAGTGGCTTACAACAATTAATAAACATTGTTTAAAATCCACAAAATACAAAAGTTAAAAAAGCAATTAAACATACAGAAAAAAGCAAGTTAAAACATGTATTTAAAAACATACACATGCCAGCACAGTGATTAGCAATATTCCATGCATTGTGTAAAATGGGCCTTATATCATTACACATCAAATGCCTGTTGGAATAGAAAAATCTTTGCTTGCATATAAAAAGAAAGTAGATAATCTTAACTTCTTGGGAAGGGAGTTCCAAAGCCTTGGGGCAGCTACTGAGAAGACCCTCTCCCATGTTCCCACCAGAACATGTCCCACTGTGAGGGAGTGGGACAGAGACAGCAGATCTCAGAGCATGGGCTAATTTGTAAGGGAGAGTATGGTCCTTGAAAAGTGTGCTCAGGAGTCTCTTGCCACATGGGCTAAGTCATCTACATGTGGTGTCAAGGCACTACAGTTCAACCCAACAATTGAGACTACAACTGAGTTAGATGAACAAAATATGAAAACACAACAGTGCAGTAACTTCAGTAAATGAGTCCTACCACACATGATAACCAGATGCATAGAAAAGGCATAGAAGAGAGGGGAGGTTCCATTGTTGGGGACAGGCTGGATCCTGATGGTATCCTTCCTTTTTTCATGATGAGTGTGTTCTTAAATAAATAAATAGGCGTGAGCCACATGCCCTCCCCAGTTTTTATGCCTCCACTGCATCTTGGTGCAGCAAGAAAAGAAAAAGGCTACAGAGACTAAAGAGAAATAGCCTCTTGGCATTGAAATATTATTGAGAGCATGAGCATACTAAACTGGAAACAGCAAACAGAAAGAAGGGAAAATTTCATTTTCTTATAATTGTGGTTTTTAATTTTTTTTATTTTGCACACAGGCCAGAAAGCTACCTTTATGGGGGCTTACAGATTTAATGAATG
The DNA here is from genome assembly GCA_026167975.1 of Phrynosoma blainvillii. Classification (NCBI taxonomy): domain Eukaryota; kingdom Metazoa; phylum Chordata; class Lepidosauria; order Squamata; family Phrynosomatidae; genus Phrynosoma; species Phrynosoma blainvillii. Next base: position 36,727,370 of record JANUYF010000003.1, read on the forward strand.
AGTAAATATTGCTTGGTTTCTAAACTATCCAGTTTAGCGAAGACTTTTTACTTTGCATGGTTGATTAAAAATTATTACTGCTATTCTGACAGTGTTCTATAGTCTGGCATCAACAAAAATCCTGATAAAGAAGGGTTACTGGACCAGAAGCACACATACTTTCTTTTTCTCTCTCATTAATTTTATTCGTACAGGTTTCACTTTCTAATTACTATGCTCATCAAACCCAGGGAATTTAATTTAGCTTCAACAATTTTTCAATATTCAGATTATTTCATAGAGGGGTGTGTGTGTGTCTGTATCTGTATAACGTTCTGGAAATATTTAGCATCAATACTAATCTCATAAACTAAGTGCAAAAGTTATAAGTACAGTTTCATTACACTAGGACAATGGAACTTTCAGAAATGATGTGAATTATGGTTCATTCAAAGAGAACCACTTTTGAGCCCACTGGAACAGTGTTAAGGTCATAACTGATTATTTCACTGGAATCAGTGAAATTTAAATTTGTTAAACTTTAGCTGGATTGTGCTTAGTACTTACAAGATGCTTTATATGTTAAATTAGCATCATCTTTATTACAGTTGTTTATTGCAGTTGCTATTATGTACCATCAGGTTGACTCTGATGTATGGTAACCCTTTCCTAGAGTTTTCTTAGGCAGATTTATTCAGAGGAGGCTTGTGATTGCCTTCCTTCCAGGATAAGAGAGTGTGCATTGCCCATGGTAACCCATTAGGTTTCCATGGCGAAGTGGGGATTTGAACTCTGATCTCCTGCAGTCCTAATCCAACATTTAGAGTTCTGATCTACACTGACTCTCAAGTTTATTGCAGTATTGTTTATCAAGCAGGCTAATAATATAGTGGATATAGTGTATCTTCATTTTAGTAGGGCTTTTGACAAGATCCTCCGTGATATTCTTTCAGCAGGGTTTCTATGGCCATTTGGGGAATCAAATCCTGATCTCCAGAGTCACAGTCCAGCGCTCAAGCCACTACAACATGTTGGCTTTGCCATATCTAATAATAAAAAAGCAGCAAACTTTTCTGTGATGTTCTGTGATGGAAAATATGTATACTTTAATGTGTATGCTTTATAATATGTATACTTTAAAATATGTATGCTGGGATAATTGGGTCTGAATCCACTTACTAGTCCAAACTAGTGCTGAGCTGCTGAATCAATGGAAATTTGGCAAGTCAGCACTTACACAAGTTCCATTGATACAGTGATTCTACACTAGCTGGAATGAACACTTGGATTTAGGCCAGTCTCTGCAGTGTCTTGGAACGTTTCCCTCATCATTTTTCTGAATGAGGATGCTCTTTAAATAAGAATTGCAATATTGCAAATTGGGGCTATTATTTCCTTTGGCTTGAGTTGGAAACTTGACTCTAGAGAGGTGAAGGAAAAACAAGTTTATTATATGACTTCGCAAGGACCTACACCTGTGCTTCATTTCCAAATGCTGAAATCCTGTCTGTGAGAGAATAAAGATGGGAGTGGTGATGTTGAGACCAAAAGAGCTGCTAAGAGAGTAGAAGCTGGAGGCAGTATGTGTGACATCATCTGTTGAGGAATGTTCCTGGCATCAGAGGACAATCTACAGGGGAAAAACCAGAGTCACGTCTCCAAGTACTCGATACATGGCTGCTTTATTATAGAAAAAGTCCAATGCGTTTCAGCCTATATGGATTTTCATGGCTTTCCTTAAGGGCTGCATAAAACCATTAAAATGAAAATAAATATAAATTTAAAAGGACAGCATATAAACAAAGCAGAAGACAATGCACAGTTGTACATCCTGGTTCCAACAAGAGCTCTCTGGTGTCTTGTCATAAGATGTCAATATGGAGGAGGGTGCCAAATAGCAATTTCACTTGGATGAATAGAATGTCTTGAGCTGATCATGGTCTTTAGAGGACCCTCTTTGAAATGCTGCCATCATCTGAAGTTCAGCATCTTAGAGCAGGGGATGGAAACCTCTGATCTCATAGTTGAACCCAGTGTCATCAGTGAGGTGTGTGTCTGCTCAGTGGTGTGGACGGCACTGGGTGATAACCCCCAGTGTCATCCAGTGCAGTAGTACATCCCACAGGAAGCAGGCAGCTGCCTTCCGGGTCCCACGCGGCCATGGCCATGTGGTACTTGGAAAGCTGAGGGGACTGCTCAGGGCTGAATGCACCTCTCACCTCACTGGTACTGCACCATTTTATGTGCCACAGCAGCGAGGGAGGCAAGTGCCCTTTTGGCCCTACTCCTGGAAGCTCTGCTCACAGAAGCCCCACCTCCCCACATCAGATTACATCCCCAGCAGGGATGCCACTGGTTGAATCTATTGTTGAACTCATAGTACCATTAGCACTAGCCATTCTGGTGAATGATGAGGTGTGATGGATGTAGTAGTTTGTTAACATCTTGAGGACTGAAGACCCTCCTAAGAGACTTGGGGCCAAATTCTATTCTATATTGCATTTTTCTTCTTGCTTTTGTGGTCGTAAACCACCAAATGTTGCATGTGGCAATTTCTAATGCTACTGAAAGAAAAATTATATGCCCCTAAGATGAATCTGGAACGAATAGTATTGGAATTTGAGTTATTTTCTGATGCCCAAATAGCTGTTAAGAGGATAGATACAGATTTATTTCTGATCACCAATTCTCTAAAATAGTTGAAGTGCTTATTAAAAAAAGATCCACAAAAACCAGAAACCCCAACAAAATATGCATGAATCCCCATGTTTCTGAAAGGTCATTGAAGAATAGTTTTACTGACATGGTTGTCTGCACACAGAATGTGACCATGGGATTTTTAATGAAATGATGGGGCCTGAAGTAGATTTTGATATGTTGATCACATACTTTGAGGGATCAAAAATGTATTAACATTATCTTTGGTACAGATGACTAATGTGACAACAGAATATTGTCTGGACATCATGAGGAAATTTGAAGTTTCAGAAGAAAACAAGAGACAAAATGTTCTGGGCATAGAAGGTATTTTCCTTTACTTTCAGTTCACTTAACTTCAATGTATATTGCCATCATACAGAAGTGATTTTAGTAGCATTTTCTTTGGCAAGGTTTAATAATGTGAAAGAATGAAGTGTGAGATCAACCAGTCTGCATTGTGAGAAAATGAGTAAGGCAGTAATGTACAGTCGCCCCTCCAAGTCCGCATACTTGAAATTCAAGCCAACGGGGTTTGAATATATGTGACCTTCGTATCTCGCAGGGGTAATGGTGGTGGTCTGGGACAGATCCCCTACGAGTTACAAGAGACAACTGTATTCTGTTATCTGGAATACTTTTTTGTCCATTTCAATTTATTCTTGGCCCTGTTGACATTACAGATATAATCCAGACCAACAAAAAAAATCAACTAGGCAATGATGCAGTTACAGTATTTAAACTGAGTTTTAAAAGTTACAGTTAAAAGTTATTTTATATATTTCAAGCCTAACATTAAAAACAGATTTGAGAAAGCCAGCCTCCACTAGATGGAGAGTTGAACTTTGGTTTATTGAACATTTGAGTTTTGGCCCTGCCTTTGACTCATTTTTTGTGGTGCTGGAGAATTTTCCTTCTTTCAATCTCAGCACTCCAACATTTAAAAAGAAATTAAAGTGACTGAACAAATGCCTGTGATATTTTACAATAAAAACTGTACAGAACTCTGCAAATTCTATTCAGTGTAATACTGTATAATGGCAATAACCATAATGGTAGTAATACTTATATTGTTTTAAAAGTATGCTTTGGCTTTGTTAAAACAAGAAACATCTGAAAGAGCTGTTGAATTAGGTAATAAAATTCTTCTTTCTTCTAACAACAAATGTTGCAGTCTCCTCTTCCCAGACCTCTGATCCTTGCTGTAACGCTTTTATTGCCAACTCTTTACCATATGGATTGAGACCGATGCGCTGAAAACTACAGTGGTTCCTTGGTATCCACCAGGGTTTGGTTTCAGGACCCCCCCATGGATACCAAAATCCGTAGATGCTCAAGTCCCATTAAATACAGTGAGGTAGTAAAATGGTATCCCTTAAATAAAATGGCAAAATCAAGGTTTGCTTTTTGGAATTTAGACATTTTTACAATATTTTTAAGCCATAGATGATTCAATTCGTGGATAAAAAAATCTGTGGATATGGAGGGCCAACTGTGTGACTTTTAGATACTCTGAGGCAGCTTGGCCTGTATCCCAAAAAGTAACTTTTTTCAGGCTCTGACATCTCCAGAATTGTGCTCATATCTATTATAAGAAGCCATCAGTACATAAAACTGTTGTCTCTCTGGGGCTGTAGCATTTGAATCAGTCATAAAACTAACAAAATTTGAATTAATGTTAGGAGGCAATACCAAGTACTTGTTTTGACTCTGGTTGTGCCATTCCTTATGTAGAGGTCAGTTTATGCCTAACTACTGTGCCTGTATGCTCTGTCTCATGGCCATACTGAAAAAAATGCCAGGAATAATTTCATGGGGTGACCAGTGTTCTCCAAATAAAGTTACTGACATGGAATGGGAAGAGCTTCCATTAACCTTGTAGAGAAAAAAAAGTATTAGCTCCTTTTGATCAGGCCTAGCCCAAGATAATTTACTTTTGGAGGTGGAGCAGCAAATGGTGCCTCTACTTAACCAAGTCAGAATGCATATTGACCAAGAGGCTGCCAAGTTACTTTTTTTAAAAAAATTGATTTTTTATTAAAAAGTACTTTTCTTTCACACAAACATTACAATGAAATATTAAAATCATTTTCAATTTATATTTACATATATACAATTGACTTCGACTGAACCTCCAGTTTGTCCTCAACTATTTTTCAACTTACTCTTATTGTCTTCACAATCAATGTATCATATATTTTATATCCTCTGTGTGTTATAACTTCAACTTTAACATCTTCAATCATTTATATTTATATTTCATTGATATCACGGCACATTTATATTAATATTTCAATACATTCATGTATATAAATCCTTACACAATTAAGTTTTCTTTACAGTATTGCAGTATAGGGGTCTAATCTTGTTCAACTTTTTCTAAATTTTGCTTATTCAATCTTGCTGTGAGTATATCCTTACTCATCATTTCAATGTGAGCCATTCGTTAATTGAAGGAATTTCCATCAGCTTCCATTTCTTTGCTACTGCTGCCAAGTTATTTTTGGCATGTCAGAAACAAAATCCCACAAGCACCTATCCCTCTATCTGACAGTAAAAATACAATAACAAACTAAACTGTTCAGTGGTCTTTCATGACACCCTATATTTGCTGCCCAAGATGGCCTCCTCATTCTAGCGTAGGGTAAGGCATCCCCTGCTTTTCACTGTAATATTTGGTACAGTGATTTAATGGCCCATTTCCCCAAGGTCTGTTCATATGCAGAAGCAGACTTCCATCTGTGCATCTCCCATCTGGATGGGAAATTGCTCATACATAAGTAAGTGCTGTATGCACAGTTGACCTCCCCAGTTCAAAGCCCGGGACTACAAAACTAAAATCCTGTTAATCTGTTGTTTAGGGCAATACCTGATTTCTGCCCTCCCTTACCATTTCTTTCAAAGTCATATGGCCACAGCTTTGGCCTAATATATCTGAGCACAATTTGTATGTAGACCTCAAATGTTTCTGGTGGTATCTGGATGGAGAGAAATAGTTTTCAGACTTAGATATAAAGGAAGAAAACGATGTTTTCAGAAATGTTGAGTTATTTCTGGTAGCAATGATGATTATCTGTTTGCTAGTAGAATGGTTTTGTTGCTAGAACTGCAACAGGCAACATGAACAGTCTTGACTAAACCAACCCATCATAATCTGCACAAGGAAGCACTCTGAGGTCCATGCAGGAGTGATTTTTTTAATGTCCTCCCTCATTGCCAGGAGGAAAAAGACATTAAAAATTAAGCTTACTAAACATGCTTTGGCGTTCTGAGACCATCTTAACCTTACATTGCTACTTGTTTATTACTGAGGCATACTTTTATTGTTCCACTTGAATAACAAATATTTCTCTTTTTCTATCATTGTTCCTTTTAGTAAAATATATTCTTATAGACTCCATTTGTCTAGTACCGTTCTGTCTGGTCTTTGTTTCAATTGGGAAATCCTGCTACTTAATGTGTATTGATAGTCTGCTATGTACATTCCTGATGAGAAAAATCATAGTTTGGTGTTATGTGTCAGATGAACCAATGTGAGTAATTTTTACAAAAGGTTTTATTTGTCTCTCTTAACTTTTCTTTTTGCCTTTACAGTCAGCCCTTTGTATTGATGGATTGTTTTATCCATGGATTCAAATATCCATGGTTTGAAAATATTTTTAAAATACATAAATTTCAAAAAGCAAACCTTGATTTTTCCATTTTATATAAGGAACACCATTTTACTCTCCCCTTGTATTTAATGGGACTTGAGCATCCACGGATTTTGGTATCTATGTAGGGTCCTGGAACCAAACCTCAGCGGATACCAAGGGGCCACTGTACTACCTTTGGCCTCAGTTTTCCCAATCCTAGTGCCTTCCAAATGAGTTGGACTACAACTCCCATGTTCCACAGCCAACATTGTAATATATTTAGATATATGCAAGGGGAGTTGTAATCCAGTTTATCTAAAGAGCATAAGGTTAGGGTATGCTGCCCTATTCCATTCACTATTTTAATTAAGACCAAGAAGCTTCTGGATAGAGAACAATGCCCTAGTGTCAATCAGTTTTATGTTGTTATTTTTTAAATTAATATATGCAGGCATTGATTCAGTGTGTCAGCTCTCATTGGAACTAGCAGTTGGATTTAGTTCACAGTTATTGCTTATTTAAGAAAAAGGCCTACTTTTTTGGTTAGGACACTTTTGACCTCAAGCTTATGTGTTTTTTCTAAAGGCTTTACAAACTTTATGCGTAGTCCTGCCTGTGATGTGTTCAACCCATTACATAGTGAAGTACACCAAGATATGGATCAGCCCCTGTGCAATTATTACATTGCCTCCTCCCACAACACATACCTAACTGGAGACCAACTTCTTTCTCAGTCTAAAGTTGAGATGTATGCTCGAGTCCTACAAGACGGCTGTCGATGTCTTGAAGGTATCCTCTTTTTCATATTTAAATTTATTATATTATATGGGATGGTGTTTGCGTTGAAAACAGAAGTTAATTCTTCCAAACGGAGACCACCTCTTCATGTGCTATGTGCGGACTATTTAATGTAACCTTCTCTGTAGCAAGAGTTTTTAAAACAATGTTCTTATTGTCCTTGTTCTTGTTATTTTTATTGCACATTTGATTAGGTGTCTTCTAATAAGGAACAGCAACAAGAGAAAAGGGAAATTGGATTACAACCTGAAAACGATGCTGATTTCATAAACTTGTTTCAGCACACTGTCATTTAAAAAAAGAAAGGAAAAATTATGTGGAAGTTGATGCAAGTAGTTATTTAGAAAGTGCTCAATTATATATCTAGAATATTAGATTTCTATAGGTTGCAATTGCAAAGTTGTAATATAGCAGATCAGTCAGTCAAGCCTTTATTACAGTTAACAAATAATAAGGTTGCTTCTCCTCCTCCTCCTCCTCCTCCTCTTCCTTGCAGGTACAGACTTATAGATGAGACACTTGCTTAGAATATCCTAACTAAAACTGATTTTGGAATCCATTCATAGAATCATAGATTTGGAAGAGACTGCAAGGGCCATCCAGTCCAACTCCCTGCCATGCAGGAACTCTTAGTCACCCTCTGTTTAAAGACCTACAAAGAAGGAGATTTCACCACTCTCCAAGGGAGAGTGTTCCACTGTTGAACAGCCCTTACTGTCAGGAGGTTCCTTCTAATGTTGAGATGGAATCTCTTTTCCTGTAGCTTGCATCTGTTGTTCCAAGTCCTGTTCTCTGGAGCAGCAGAAAACAAGCTTGCTCCCTCCTCAATATGACATCTCATCAAATATTTAAACAGGGCTATCATATCACCTCTTAACCGTCTCTTCTCCAGGTTAAACATACCCAGTTCCCTAAGTTATTGCTCATAGGGCATGGCTTCCAGACCCTTTACAATTTTAGTCGCCCTCCTTTGGACATGCTCCAGTTTCTCAACATCATTTTTGAATTGTGATGCCCAGAACTGGACACAGTATTCCAGATGGGGCCTGACCAGAGCAGAATACAGTACCACTATTACTTCCCTTGATCTAGACACTATACTTCGGTTGATGCAGCCTACAGTTGCATTGGCCTTTTTAGCTGCCGCATCACACTGTTGACTCATGTTCAATTTGTGGTCTACTAGGACTCCTAGATCCTTTTCACATGTAGTCTCTTTAAGCCAGGTGTTCCCCATCTTATATCTATGTATTTCATTTTTTATTTTTATTTTTGCCCTAAGTGCAGTACCTTACATTTCTCCATGTTGAAATTCATTTTGTTAACTTTGGCCCAGCTTTCTAATCTATTAAGGTCATTTTGAATTTTCATCCTGTCTTCTGGGGTATTAGCTATTCGTCTTAATTTGGTGTCATCTGCAAATTTGAGAAGCATGCCCCCTATGCTTTCATCCAGGTCATTGATAAAGGTGTTGAATAGCACTGGGCTTTGGACAGAACCCTGTGGCACCCCACTGGTCACTTCTCTCCAGGATGAAGAGGAGCCATTGCTGAGCACCCTTTGGGTTTAGCTGGTCAACCAATTACAAATCCATGCAACAGTTACCTTGTCTAGCCCACATTTTTTTTATCTTTTTTGCCAGAATGTCAAAGGGAACCTTGTCAAAGGCCTTACTGAAATCATGTCCATTTAATAAATCCAGATAGAATTTGAGAAAGATGAGCCATTCATATCAAGCAAGTTAAATCAATATCCACTCAGATGAAATAGGCCAATAAATTGAAAATTCTGTATAACCATTTTGATTAGCAGCTGAAGAAAAATACATGCATAGGACCAACTAGATGTGATGGTCAAGTGTAATTAGCAATGGCATCAGTTGCCTTTTTTTTTTTTAAAAAAAAAAATATTGCAGACACTCCCCAAGTTTTAAGTATTTGTGATGGGAAATTTGGAACTTTTTTTTCACCTCCAGGTTCTCACTGAAAACTATTCCCCTTGCCTCCTGTTGGTCTCAGAGAGAAATTCCCACTATTCTAGTTTAGTCCATAGACTTTGCATTCTGTCAGTCTAAAAATACAGAATCAAAGCATACCTGACAGATAGCCATATAGCCATCAATCACCATAGCATATGCCATCAAGTCTGTCCAGAATATGTGCGTAGTCAAAACTACACATGTCTAAAGAAACAGGTACTTTGAATATGAACAGTAAATGTGATTCCAGAATGATCTTTTGCAAATCTTGCTGTACAAATGAAGCATTTTCATTCATTTCATTGGAAACATCTTTTTACATGTTCTGTGGAACTGAATGAGGAAGATCCATATAGATACAGAAGCATCATGTACTTAATTAGGTCCATTTAAAACAGGGGTTCCACTCTGTTGAGAATTGTGCTCCCTTGGCAATCATCTTTTGGGGTCACATGCAGATGATGCACAGGCAGAAGCCATAAAAAGGCAGGGCCAGAGACTAGGTGGGGTGCGGTGGGGTGGGGTAGGACTTTCTCTCTCTCTCTCTCTCTCGTACCCTCTTCTTCTTTTTGGATACCACCTTACAGGCTTCTCTAAGAAGGATCACTATAATTACTCGCAATGCATTTTTGGAATTAGGCAGAGGACCACAAGTTGACCTCCCCTCCATTAAGGGATAGGTTAATTGGGGCCATGTAAAATTCCCAGGAGTATGGGCTAATTACATGAGAAGTGGTTGTGACAGAGGCGAAGAGGGCCAGAAGTAATTACCAACAACTAATTTTCACTTGAAGGGCAAGGCGTTTTAAGAGACATGATGGGAGTAGCTGGCTTTTTTAGAGTGTTTTGTGTGTGTGTGTATACATCTCCTTCTTAACACATACATTCTCAAATCACCTCTAGCCAAGTAAAGTGCTAGTTAGTGTTCTTACTCAAACATCTGTCGTAGTTTTCTGGCCAGGAATACACTTGCTAATTATGCTTGATGATAATAATAGCATAATAGCTTTAATCATTTGTCAGCATGAGTTAGGTAGACTGGGGAGGATGAGATGTGATGCATGCAATAAGAGAATGTCCATTTGCTGAGCAGGATTTGTGTGTGCTAGAATGTATTGTGTTCTTGGAACATCTCTCCCATGACTGCCATGTCCTTTCCACCAAATATATATATTCTTTTCCTTGGAAGATTATTAGTAATATTTAATTTTCATGTTTTATTAGTTGACTGCTGGGATGGTCCAGATGGGGAGCCAGTTGTGCATCATGGTTATACCCTTACTTCCAAAATACTTTTTAAGGATGTAGTAGAAGTGATCAACAAAAATGGCTTTGTTAAAAATGAGTAAGTATAATAAGAACTGTACTGTAACGGTACATGTGTGTTAATATAGTATGGACAGTTTCTAAAAACAGAAAGTCATGTAATCTTTTCCCACTACCACAGCTTGGAAACATTACCTTTTGGACTGCATCTCCCAGAATCTTCAGCTAATATGTTCATGGCTGTGCTGCCCAGGGGCTTCTGGGATTTACAGTGCAAAAAGTAATATTTTTTGGAGCTCTGTAGACTGTTTTCTTTACTAGATTACTTTTTAAAATATGATACACCCCATTTCTTTTCTTTTACTGTTAACAGTTTCATTTTGTGCTATAGCAAATTCTATCCTGTTGATAGAATCCCAGCTTCACCTCCTCCCCTGCTTACTTTTCCTGTTTCAGGATATCCCTATTTTTCTGGTAAGTAAGTTGCATTAGTTCAATAGGATTTATTTCCAACTACATGTCTTTAGGATAGCAGCCATAAGATAGAATCCAGAAGTGAGGCAACTTGTATATTGCTCTGATCCATTCTATCCAATTTATGTTCAAGTGTGCATAGGCTTATAGCCATAAGAGTTTATGGCATTAATTGTAAGTTTAAATGGGATTATGTTTTCTCTGTTCCACTTTAAGCCTAAAGAGTCAGTAGCAATAATAACTAACTAGTAGAAAACAGTACTTTCCTGGTCTCTTCACCTGCTGCCTCCTTTAACCATATGGCTGCCCCACAGGAGGGGCAGCCAACACTACTTTTTATATCTCCAAACTTTGTGACTTGGTGGATTTTCTCCTTCTCTCCTTTCCCTTACAGCAGCACAATATAAAAGCCAGGGAATAGTAGGGTTATTAGAGAGCTATGGTGTTCATCCTGATCTATAGTATATTTGAGCATTGTAATTGAATGCAGACATGCTCCTGCTCAACTCCAGAGTGCCCATCCTTCTGAAACTGACAGGCATATGAAGAAAAAGTCACTCTGCCCCCTCCCGCCCCCGGAAAGTCTAGACAGTTACGCAGACCAGCAGGAGATGCAGTGGCCAGGTGGTTAAGATGCTGACTCTGTTGATTGCAAGATCGGCAGGTTGGCAGTTCGAGGCCTGGGTGCTGCATGATGAGGTAAGCTCCTGTCACTAGTCCCAGCTTCTGCCAACCTAGCAGTTCGAAAACATGCAAATGCAAGTAGCTAAATAGGTACCACTTGTCAGTGGGAAGGTAAACAGCATTCTGTGCAATTATGCTGACCACATGATCACAGAGTAGTCTCTGACAACGCTGGCTCTTCGGCTTAGTAACAGAGATGAGCATCGCCCCCTGTGGTCAGATATGACTTGACAACCTTGTCAACGGGGAATACCTTTACCTTTACCTTTAAGCTGAAGGCATCCCATCTAATCCTGGTAAGTTAAGCAGGGTCAAGTAGAGTAGAATATAAATGAGAGACTGCCAGTGAATACTGAGCACTGTAGACGATACTTCAGAAGAAAGAACTGGCAAAACCACTTCAGAGTATTCCATGATTAAGAAAACCTTATGTAATTCATGAAGTCCCCATAAGTCAACAGCAACTCAAAGGCCCATACACACATACACAAGCAGAGAGAGAGAGTGAGAGAGAATAGTCTGAGTTCCATTTGAACTGATGGCTTTTGTGTACAGAATTGTGTATACAGAAGCCAGCTGCCACTTGAATCTTGTATCAGTGCTGTGAACACATCTTTCTCCACCTCAATTTAGCATCTCTGACAACTTCTTTGCCTAATGGTAGAAAGGGCTTGGTTGACCACAGTAAAGGATCAATGAAAAGGGAGATGAAAGCAAAGCTTGGAGCTAAGTTCCATTTTCCATTATACAGTGGATTATTAAGAAATATGTTCCAGTGATCTAATATCCTGGTTTCATACCTACCAGTGAGACCAGTCTACAGGAGAAAGTGAAATTCTTAATGGAAACTCTTCAAAAATGAAAGTGGTCATTAAAGAATGAAGAAACAAAGTTATAAAATCAATGCACACAAACATTTTGCTTTGCCTTATAGAAGGTTAGATGTTTGCCAAAATAAATTATTGAGAACTTGGAGGATTTTCATATTTCTTTTCTTTTTTAGGTTCCCAATTATACTGTCTATTGAAAATCACTGCAGTATTCAACAGCAAAAGAAAATTGCTCAGTACCTCAAGGAGATTTTCAGTGACAAGTTGGATTTGACTTCCGTGAACATTGGGGATTCCAAACAGCTTCCAAGTCCTCAGAGTTTAAAAGGCAAAATCCTAGTAAAGGTAAGTGTCTATTTGGTTAGGTGCCAAATGGTTGCTTTTATTCTAACCTTTTCCCTTTTTTCATGTTCTTTTCTGAGATGAGATTTGTCTCCCCATGGCTGAGCCGAAGTGTCAAATACATTGTCAGATCTGTAACAATGGGATCCTAGAATGTTCAAAGTTAGAGGAGGATCTTTGAATTCAAAACAACATGCCCCTTGTTGCATCAGACTGTTGGTCCATCTACCTTAGCGGTGGAAATAATTTGCTCCTTGGGCTATATGCAACTCTTCCAGAGCTTTATGTGATCCCCAAGTCCCTGAACCCCTCCTAAATTTTAAAGAAGAAATTCCAATATGAAGTAAATTGCTGCTCCTGTAGGCTTCCCCAAAAGGTGACTTAAGTAAAAACATCCTTTAGCCTCCACCACCACCCTGCTGCATCTAGGTAATGAGGACTTTACCTCTGGTTGTGACTTTTAACCCAAAAAAACCCTGACTCAGGAATGAAAACTTGCTCTTGGAGTTGCTGTATGTAGGTTTGCCCAGTGCTACCTGTTATTGTTGTGTGTCTTCAAGTAGTTTCCAACTTATAACAACCCTGAGGTGAATCTATCATGAGGTTTTCTTGGCAAGCTTTGTTCAGAGGAGGTTTGCCATTGCCTTCCACTGAGGCTGAGAACATGTGACTTGCCCAAGGTCACCCAGAGGGTTTCATGGCCCAGCTGGGAATTGAACTCTGAGTTGCAGTCCAACACTCAAACCACTACGTCACTCTGGCTAGGCATTGAATCAGCGGCTTTTGTCATGCAAAGTATGCACTCTACTCCTGAGCTTCAACCTCTTCTATATTTTTGGGATCTTACAGCTACAGTATAGCTGACAGATCCTCTGTTTTAGCAATGAAGAGACCTCCAACTACTATTATGGTCTTTTTCAATGCTGGAACAGCTTATAGTATACCATTAGGATGTTTCCCCTAATATTTAGTTAAAATCTCCTTCTTTGCAATCCTGCCCTCTGGATCATTAGTCTTTGCCCTTTACCATATGATAGTTCTTCAGATATTTGAGAACAACTACCATGTCTCCCCTTAATGTTTTCTTCTCCAGGTCAATACATGTACTTGCCTCAGAGGCAGTTAAAATAAGGTGAGATCGCCAGTGCATCACTCCCTCTCTGTTGATAAGATTAATATTTTTGTTCAGATTTTTTTAAAAAAATATTTCAAAATCTGTTCATCAACAACGAACAATTCATCTTTCTACTATTTGGATTATGGTAGAGGATTCAGTTGTATATAAGACGAATTCATAATATTTGTCACTGAATATATATTTTCCTAATTCACTCTGTGTATTTGTATCACGACATATATGGATGATGAAGTTACAGATGGAAAGAAATTGCACCAGGCCTGACAATCTCAACAAAAATATCATTTTGGTACCTTTTAAGATTTGTTGCAAGAAAATGTATTTACACATTTGTGTGAAAGATGCTTGCAAGAAATAAAATGTACACAAAACAACATGCATAGTTTAAAAGGTGAATGGCTGAAATGCACATAATGGGAAAATAATTCCAGAACCATGTTTCATCCAGTGGGGAAAATAAATCAGCTAAATTGCACAAATCTTTGACACACTAGCAAAAAGTGCATTTAAAAGTGTATGAAATGTGCGAGAAAAATAACACTTAAGTCTTACAGCTCAGTATAAAACTAAGGAGAGAAGATGCAGATGGGATTTAGAAAAATGTAATGAAAATGAAACAGATCTTCTCATCCCTAGCTGAAATAAATACATATGCATTTGTAACATATGCTGGGCCGTGTGTGGGATTCTGGCTCATCTGGCAGGAGAGTAAACAGCAAAAACTTCAAACCTCTCACAAATAGCCAGCAAAAGTAAAGACAAAGCAGACAATCAGAACAACAAGCTAACCTCCCCTGCCCCAGAGGAGCCCTCTTGCAGCCTGTGGCTCTACTTTTCATGGAATAGAATCTCTTTATGACTTATGAGGACTTCCCTGAAAACATACTGCCTGCTGCTTGTTTTCTTTTGTTAGAAAAGACTAATGTTCCATTTGAGTACCTAAAGATTTCCTCAGAGTATGCCACCTAGATCAGGGACTCATTAAAGCTAGAACATGATGGAGTAAAGGGAGTGGGATGGATTGTTCTCTACTCTTTACTTGTCTCATACTCTCTGAGTGTGAATTGACTTGGTGCATTTTTATTTCCTCCCGATTCTGTTTTGAACAAGAGGTACTGATTGCAGTGATGATCAGATGATGACAAGCCATACAGGGAGAACATCCTCCATTCTTATTGGCTTGTGGTACTATTCAAAATCAGGTGTGGAATGTGAGCATGCTTTGGAACATGCACATTTAATTTCCTGATCTTCAATCTTAGTCAAAGCCTTTATTAATAAGATGGGACCAAATATTACAGTTGATCTGCTCGTGCAAGGAAGATGTCATTGTGAGAATCTCTAGCGAGTCAGTCTTGCAAACTGCTGTTGGTAGTGACCAAGAATTATTTGTTTAAGGGAAACAGAGAAATAAATGCAAGATACATTAAGGAAATAACTTGTTACTTCTTTGTATAAGAGTTCCATCAGCCGCTTGCTTGACCAAACACACTCTGTAATGCTGATTATGGATATGGGTATGATAGCCCAAAGGTTTTGTTCTGAATCTGACTTCATGATTTTGAGCAAATCAGTCTGGCCTCTCTAAAAAAATATATATGCACAGCTAACTGATAAATTGTTGGCTTTTCCCTTACCACATGCATATTTATACATATAGCCCTTCTATGCTACTCAATAACCCAGGTTCTGTAGGTATCTTAAAATACAATAAAAATGCTTGTGAATGTCTGCTAGCCTGAACTTGAAAAGTTACATTTTACACCACAGTTCCCCAAATCCCCTAACCAGCAGGCTACAGGCAATATTAATTGGGTGATTCTATGAGCTGTCTAAATTATAGCTTCTCCAAGGATCTAATGTTCTCCTTGAGAATTGTTCTGTTAATGTCCTGTTAACAGTCTTGCAGTTCTAACTTGGATTAGATGAACTTCCAGACATTTTTAAAGGTATCCTCACGTACAGCATGTTATAGTTACCCAGTGCTGGGGATGTCTAATTCTGCCCTGTAGCTGCACCAACTATAATTGGATCATTCAGCTCCAGCTGAACAAAGGTTGCCATGTACATAAGTAACTGGTCTGAGTTGCCAACCAAACCTAGGACAAAGACTCACACAGAAGTGCTTAGGACAAGACTTTTTGACACCAGGTCATTCTTGTTATCATGCTCTTTTTAAGGGTAACCATTTCAGACACATTCCTTCAATTTTTAATTCAGAATTACTGTTATCTCTGCTAGATAGTTTGTTCAGATATCTAGACTTCACATGTAATAAAAAGCAGGGTTTGGAAAAGTTATGTTTTTCAACCACCAGATTTTGGGTATTATTACTCAAAGGTAACATTGGCAAGTTTTGCTTGTAATCTTGGGCAAATCAATCTGTCCTGTTTCAAAATGTTGTGTGAGCTCCATGAAACAATGAATGGGATTATGTAGAAAAAATTTGCTGCAATTGCAAAACACACACACAACCCTATCTCTATTATATAATAAGAGACAGACCTATTTGGTTTAGCATTCCACCCTCATAGCAGCCAACCAAATGCTCATGGGAAGCCCACAGGCAGCACATGAATGCAAGAGCATCCTCCCAGTCATGTCCTCCTAGAACTGAAATTCAAAGACATGCTACCTCTGATATTGGAGGTAATTGCTTAGCCATCATGACTATGTGCCAACCAGGATCAAGCTGCCTACATCTGTGTTTCCATGCCGATTCCTAATAGGCTTCCTTTCTTCCCTGCCCATGTTGGTTGTCAAAAGTGACTTGTCTCTTTCTAATTCTGGTTTTGCTTCAGAAGTTGCACTAAAGTGTTAGCCTTTACCCTCCCATATTGCAGAGCAGAATAGTCTGACAAAGGTGAGTGATCCTTTCAAACAAAGAGACCCTGATAAAAAAAAAAAAAGACTTTGCAGACAGGAGCATTTGAAAACCTAGCCAGGAGGGCTGAGGGGGATAACTCCCTTAATAACTCAAGTCTCCATGAATTTTCCCTGTCAAATAATTTCTCTTCCTTAAGGCTTTGTTGTACTTGTTATATAGGCTGTTGGGTCCTGGTATGTAAAATAAAATAAAGTGACTCTGTCATACTGTACATGAGAAATATAAGGACCCTGGAATTTTAAGCCACAGCTGTACAACATTGTCATCATTGAGTCCTTCAGATGTCCTCAGTACGTGTGGCTTCATCAGCTCCAATGTTCACATAGTTGTAAGTCTGTTATCAAATAACAGATGTCTAAAATTAAATACAGTGGAGTGGAGGAAATGCTATGCTTAACCATGTTTTGTGACCTTATGTGTAATTATTATCTCAGCAGTACAATACAGTTTAGCTACTTACTACTCTGTTGAATATATATAGGAAAACACCAGTGAGCATGTTTGTTACAAATATAAATGGGGAAGAAGTGGGGAAACTGATTGGAGGCTAAGGTTCAAAATTCACTTTTTAATCTATGCAAAATGGCGTTAAGAAATACAGGAATATACCTTACAGAGAATCAGATCATTAGCATTTCTAGTTTGGTGCTTAACTGGCAGTAGTTTTTTTTCAGAGTCGCAAACTAAGAACTCTCTTTATCCTACCTGGACCTGAGTGTACAGGGTGGATTGTACGGGAGAAAGCAATCCTGTAGTTAACCTGGCCCCAAACCATGTAGGGCTTCAAATGTAATAACCAACACTTTGTACGTTGCCCAGAAATTAATTGGTAGCCAGTGGACTGCTTTTTAAGATCACTCCTGGATGTACCTGTAATCAGTCTGGCTGCCATATTCTGAACCAGTTGGAGTTTCTGGACTTGATACAAAGGTAGCCCAGTGTAGAGTGCATTGCAAAAATCCATCTTTGGGGTTACCAGCATGTGCACTGCCATCTTCAGGTCCTCTGATTCTAGGAAATGGTGCAGTTGGCGTTTCAGCCAAAGCTGATTGCAGGCACACCTGACCATCACATCTATCTGAGCTGACATTTGGAGGGATGAATCCAGGAGCACTCCCAAACTGTGAACAGAGTCTTTCAGGGTGTGTATGACTCCATCCAACTGGTTGACATACTTCCAGCCCCAGATTAGGACCCTTGATAGTAAGCACCTCTGTCTTGTCTGGATTAAGTTTCAATTCATTTTTCTTCATTCAGCCTCTTCGAAGCATTTATTCAGAGGAGATGCACTATTGTTAGCTAAAGTTGTTTTAGAAGGTATGGAGAAGTATATTTGGGTACCATCAGCATACTGACACCATCTCACCTCATGCCTCCAGTTGATCTCTCCCAATGGTTCCATGTAGATGCTGAATAGCATTGGGGATAGAATAGCACCTTGTGGTATGCCATATGACAGCTTCATTTTTGAGAAGCAGCTATTCCCAAGCACCACCATCTGAAACTTGCTTGAGAGGTAGAACTAGAACCACTGCAACACTGCTTCTGTCAGAAGCAGGAACATAGAGAAGCTGCTGATTTAGTGCATTGAGAGAAATATTCAGGTTTTGGTGATGTGAATGCTGTATTTATCACCTAGTTCAACATTCACATTTGAAAAGCAGCATTTTAAAAAATTATATGGTGCTTCATGTTGAAAATATAATAAGCCTCTGATGTGAAATCAGGTTGGAGACCTTGATCCAGCTGCACTCTACACTGTATCTTGTGAGATCCTGCTCTATCCAGGTTTTTCATCAATTACTTGAAAGAATGAAAGAGTAGAATGTAGAAATAACAATTGCATGGCTCATGAAAAAGAGATTGTGAACACTGATATAACTCATGAAGAACAGACTGCAAACAATTTAAAATGTTTGTGAGTTTCTTTCTTTCTTTCTTTCTTTCTTTTTTGCAGCTTATACAACTAGAAAACTAAGAAGACAATAACACAGGGCCTTTACAGACTGCCAGAAATAATGCAGCTTGAGGCCACTTTAACTGTCCTGGCTCATTGCTAGGGAATCATGGGAATTGTATTCTTTTCTGGGACATTGAACCTTCTCTGTCAGAGAGCTCTGGTGCCACAATAAACTACAGTTCCCATGATTCCTTAGCATGGAGCCAGAAGAGTTAAAGTGGCCTCAAGCTGCATTATTTTGGGCAGTCTGTAGAGGCCTACAGTTGAGCAGCCATAAAGTATTATGTGTGGAAGAGAATAAACATAAGAACTGTAGGAAACTAGTGTTTTAAATAGATAGGTTATAGCCTAGTATTCTTTCTTTTATGTGGGAATTAGATTTTGAAAGAAAATGCAGCAGAAAAATAATATTTGGGACTTTTGTTTTTGTCATCAAGTTGACTTCAATTTATGACAACCCTTTGAACAAGAGACCTCCAAGATCCTGGTCATCAGCTACCTTGCTCAAGACTTGCAGACTCAGGCCTTGGTTTCCTTGATTGAGTCCATCCACCTGTAATTCAACTTTCCTCTTTTCCTATTGCCTTCTACTTTACCAAACTTTTTCCTTGTTCGAATGTCTTCTCATGATATATCCAAAGTACGACAGTCTCACTATAGCTATTTTGGCTTCTAGGGAGATTTCTGTAGCCAAATTTTAATTTGATTTAAATTTCAAATGATTATTTTCAAAAGATTGTATTATTAAATTCAAATTATTATAGCATTTTTGTTTTTCTAAATTCCAGGGCAAAAAACTCCCATGTAGCCTTGCTGCTGATGCTGAAGAAGGAGAAGTCTCTGATGAAGACAGCGCTGATGAAATTGAAGATGACTGCAAGTTAAAGCTCTCATACGTGAGTGTGCTTAACTGTTTCCTAAGAGTTCCTTTTCCCAATAGTGCCATAAACCAACCTTTTCCATAGAACAATAGCAGACCATGTTTGCATGTCTCATCTCAGAATATAGTGCCTGATTTAAATCATAAGATAATGACCAGATTCACCCTTATCATAACAGCGCAGAGTTTCAGTCCCAAGTGTTTCAGATAAGGGAGACTCAACCTGTATTAATGTATGTATTTGTAAAAATTGCTAAATTGCTTGTTATTTTTAAAGTGTCCCAAAGCAGTTTATAGTGAAAAACAAAAAAAAAGATACAATAAAACTGTATTATGTAGCTAGTCCTTAAGGAATGACCAGTTTCCCCCATCAAATTCTGTATTTACCATTTGTCAGCTGTGTCAGCTCTTTTGGGCTGCAGTCGTGTATACACTTCACCTTTGACTGAGCAACACTGACAACAATGGGACTTTTGAGTAGGCATTGAGTGACTAAACTATCCATACAGATTCCTCCCACCCACACAAGTATTTACTTCTCTTCTTTTTTTGCTATTTCCATTTCAGTTAAGAAACTCACCCCTCAGAGGCGATGCCCATCTGCTGCATTATATCTGTTCAGACGCAGTCATACTTGATAGATTCAAAATATTTCTGTCTGTATGCTTGCACACAGAGACATATTATTTATTTTTTCATTTTATTTAGCAACAATCTGTTGTAGAACTGGTCAGCCTGGAAATCAAGGGCATTTCTTTGAATGCAGACCATCACGTGACCACTTATTTAGGGGTTTTAACTGCCTACTTGTCTGAGAGTGAAACTCTTATATTTAGCAGTATGTGTGAATAATAAGTGCTCTCTTTTGTTTTCTTCCTGATTTGGCTATTGGGACAATTTGGCTATTGGGACATAATATTTTTCCAGATGGGCTTTGGTACTGCTCAGTTGCTTTGGATGTTACAAGGTCCCATCAGATTTGATTCTGAGAAAGAACAGATGCTCTTGTCTGCTATTTATGAACAGAGGGACCAAACTGTTCCTTCCCTTAAGTAAAATTAGTGCACTCCTAATAGCAGTGGAGAAACTTTTAATATATTCCCATTTGGGGTGGGGTAGGAGACTAAAAGGTCAGATTACACAAACTGGTTAATCCTTTGTGTATTGTGAATTGTCTCATCTGTGTGTATATGTGCCTTCAAGTTGCCTACCAACTTATGGTGACCCCCCCAAATCTCATAGGGTTTTTTAAGGCAGGGAATACTCAGCGGTGATTCTGAGAGTTGCTTCCTCTGAAGTATAGCCTACAGCACCTGGTATTTATTGGCAGTCTGCAGAGAGATAATTTGGCTTTGGTGCTTGAAGCACAAGGCAACACAAATGCATCCAGTGACCCAAGGAGTTATTTCCTCCCAGTGTTCACTCAGTATGAAAATGTTATATTTTATACACACACACACACACAAAACCAAACTACAGTGCAGAGAACAAGAGTTCTTCAGTCATTTTTAGAGGTTGAAATAGTTTGTTTTCAGACTATAGTTCCCTGAATCTGCTAGTGGCTGTGCTAGCTGCGGTATCCTGGTAGTCCAAAACCTGAGTTCTAGTTTTGTGCAGATAGAAGCAAGCATAGCTGTATAGAGACATATAGTTACCCATCCCACTTTCATTTGCAAATGCAAAAATAGAATCCCATGAGAAGTGAACAGGTTTCTAACCTGGAACCCCAGCATAAATGCTTCTATATATTACAGGCTAAGAGTAACTTCATTTCTTCTCATTCATGTATACCAGTCTCCTCAAAACTGGTGCACTCTGTAATCCTCACTGTTTTGTACACAACATGGCTACAGGACATATTGTCTTGGTATTATGGGAGATACAAGCTGCATCTGCACTGCAGCATTATTTTTCGGCATATAAGACGCACCCAATTTTAAAGGAGGAAAATCTAGAAAAAAAAGATTCTTAACCAAATACTGTAGTAAAATATTTTATATCAACTGTATAAAGTTAACAGCAGTTTAAGAACAATTTTAAGTTGTAAATGTAAGTTTAAGCCAGCTGCAGGGCCAGGTATTGCACACATTCCCTGCCCAACTTTCTTGCAAGTCTCCTGTCGCCTTATGGTGACACCATGAATTTCTTAGGGTTTTCTTAGGCAAGGAAGACTCGAGAAGTGGTTTTGCCAGTTCCTTCCTCTGAAATACAGCCTGCAGCACCTGGGATTCTTTGGCAGTCTCTCATCCTCTGAAGAAATCTTCCAAGAAAAGATCGGATGGACTGGTACCTTTGGAGTTTTTAG
Source organism: Phrynosoma blainvillii (assembly GCA_026167975.1). Classification (NCBI taxonomy): domain Eukaryota; kingdom Metazoa; phylum Chordata; class Lepidosauria; order Squamata; family Phrynosomatidae; genus Phrynosoma; species Phrynosoma blainvillii. Next base: position 36,749,223 of record JANUYF010000003.1, read on the forward strand.
GCCATTGGCTTATGGAGTAATTTATGGCTTATTTTGACCCTACCATGAGGGTTTTCTTGGCAGATTTCTTCAAGGGTTTTTTTTTTTTTGCCATTTCCATCCTCTGAGGCTGAGAGAGTGTGATTTGGCCAGGGTAATAATCCAGTGCCTTGGAGTACGTAATTTCTGGCTCATTTTGACCCTACCATGAGGGTTTTCTTGGCAGATTTCTTCAGAGGAGTGAGTTTGCCATTTCCACCCTCTGAGGCTGAGACAGTGTAACTTGGCCAGGGTAATAATCCAGTGCCTTGGAGTAATTTCTGGCTCATTTTGACCCTACCATGAGGGTTTTCTTGGCAGATTTCTTCAGAGGAGGGAGTTTGCCATTTCCACCCTCTGAGGCTGAGACAGTGTAACTTGGCCAGGGTAATAATCCAGTGCCTTGGAGTAATTTCTGGCTCATTTTGACCCTACCATGAGGGTTTTCTTGGCAGATTTCTTCAAGGTTTTTTTTTTTTTTTTTTTGCCATTTCCATCCTCTGAGGCTGAGAGAGTGTGATTTGGCCAGGGTAATAATCCAGTGCCTTGGAGTACGTAATTTTGGCTCATTTTGACCCTACCATGAGGGTTTTCTTGGCAGATTTCTTCAGAGGAGGGAGTTTGCCATTTCCACCCTCTGAGGCTGAGGCAGTGTAACTTGGCCAGGGTAATAATCCAGTGCCTTGGAGTAATTTCTGGCTCATTTTGACCCTACCATGAGGGTTTTCCTGGCAGATTTCTTCAGAGGAGGGAGTTTGCCATTTCCACCCTCTGAGGCTGAGACAGTGTAACTTGGCCAGGGTAATAATCCAGTGCCTTGGAGTAATTTCTGGCTCATTTTGACCCTACCATGAGGGTTTTCTTGGCAGATTTCTTCAGAGGAGGGAATTTGCCATTTCCACCCTCTGAGGCTGAGACAGTGTAACTTGGCCAGGGTAATAATCCAGTGCCTTGGAGTAATTTCTGGCTCATTTTGACCCTACCATGAGGGTTTTCTTGGCAGATTTCTTCAAGGTTTTTTTTTTTTTTTTTTTGCCATTTCCATCCTCTGAGGCTGAGAGAGTGTGATTTGGCCAGGGTAATAATCCAGTGCCTTGGAGTACGTAATTTCTGGCTCATTTTGACCCTACCATGAGGGTTTTCTTGGCAGATTTCTTCAGAGGAGTGAGTTTGCCATTTCCACCCTCTGAGGCTGAGACAGTGTAACTTGGCCAGGGTAATAATCCAGTGCCTTGGAGTAATTTCTGGCTCATTTTGACCCTACCATGAGGGTTTTCTTGGCAGATTTCTTCAGAGGAGGGAGTTTGCCATTTCCACCCTCTGAGGCTGAGACAGTGTAACTTGGCCAGGGTAATAATCCAGTGCCTTGGAGTAATTTCTGGCTCATTTTGACCCTACCATGAGGGTTTTCTTGGCAGATTTCTTCAAGGGTTTTTTTTTTTTTTTGCCATTTCCATCCTCTGAGGCTGAGAGAGTGTGATTTGGCCAGGGTAATAATCCAGTGCCTTGGAGTACGTAATTTTGGCTCATTTTGACCCTACCATGAGGGTTTTCTTGGCAGATTTCTTCAGAGGAGGGAGTTTGCCATTTCCACCCTCTGAGGCTGAGACAGTGTAACTTGGCCAGGGTAATAATCCAGTGCCTTGGAGTAATTTCTGGCTCATTTTGACCCTACCATGAGGGTTTTCCTGGCAGATTTCTTCAGAGGAGGGAGTTTGCCATTTCCACCCTCTGAGGCTGAGACAGTGTAACTTGGCCAGGGTAATAATCCAGTGCCTTGGAGTAATTTCTGGCTCATTTTGACCCTACCGTGAGGGTTTTCTTGGCAGATTTCTTCAGAGGAGGGAGTTTGCCATTTCCACCCTCTGAGGCTGAGACAGTGTAACTTGGCCAGGGTAATAATCCAGTGCCTTGGAGTAATTTCTGGCTCATTTTGACCCTACCATGAGGGTTTTCTTGGCAGATTTCTTCAAGGGTTTTTTTTTTTTTTTTTTTGCCATTTCCATCCTCTGAGGCTGAGAGAGTGTGATTTGGCCAGGGTAATAATCCAGTGCCTTGGAGTACGTAATTTCTGGCTCATTTTGACCCTACCATGAGGGTTTTCTTGGCAGATTTCTTCAGAGGAGTGAGTTTGCCATTTCCACCCTCTGAGGCTGAGACAGTGTAACTTGGCCAGGGTAATAATCCAGTGCCTTGGAGTAATTTCTGGCTCATTTTGACCCTACCATGAGGGTTTTCTTGGCAGATTTCTTCAGAGGAGGGAGTTTGCCATTTCCACCCTCTGAGGCTGAGACAGTGTAACTTGGCCAGGGTAATAATCCAGTGCCTTGGAGTAATTTCTGGCTCATTTTGACCCTACCATGAGGGTTTTCCTGGCAGATTTCTTCAGAGGAGGGAGTTTGCCATTTCCACCCTCTGAGGCTGAGACAGTGTAACTTGGCCAGGGTAATAATCCAGTGCCTTGGAGTAATTTCTGGCTCATTTTGACCCTACCATGAGGGTTTTCTTGGCAGATTTCTTCAAGGGTTTTTTTTTTTTTTTGCCATTTCCATCCTCTGAGGCTGAGAGAGTGTGATTTGGCCAGGGTAATAATCCAGTGCCTTGGAGTACGTAATTTTGGCTCATTTTGACCCTACCATGAGGGTTTTCTTGGCAGATTTCTTCAGAGGAGGGAGTTTGCCATTTCCACCCTCTGAGGCTGAGGCAGTGTAACTTGGCCAGGGTAATAATCCAGTGCCTTGGAGTAATTTCTGGCTCATTTTGACCCTACCATGAGGGTTTTCCTGGCAGATTTCTTCAGAGGAGGGAGTTTGCCATTTCCACCCTCTGAGGCTGAGACAGTGTAACTTGGCCAGGGTAATAATCCAGTGCCTTGGAGTAATTTCTGGCTCATTTTGACCCTACCATGAGGGTTTTCTTGGCAGATTTCTTCAAGGGGGGGACTCTTTCCACCCCCGTCCTGGCTGCTCCAATGGACTCTTCCTGGGATGGGAGGATGTCCTCTGACCCCAGGAAGAGTCCATTGAAGCACCCAGGATGGGGGTGGAAAGAGGAGGAGCACATTCAACTAGCCAGGAAGAGAGCACTCTTTCCACCCCCATCCTGGCTGCTCCAATGGGCTCTTCCTGGGATGGGAGGAGCCCACTGGAGCACCGAGGCTGAGGCTGAAATGAGGCCTACTTTTAGCCTAGGCCTCGGCAGTTACTTACTTCTTTTGTTTGCCCTCAGCTTGTATATTCGCTTTATTAGGAGCAGCAACTTCCCCACCCTCGTTTTGGGGAAGAAAAAATGCGTCTTATATGCCGAAAAATACGGTAATGCAGTTTGACACTGCTTTAACTGCCATGGCTCATTGCAATGGAATTCTGGGATTTGGAGTTTTGTAATACATTTAGCCCTCTCTATCAGAACTCTGGTGCCACAAACTATAAACTCAGGCATGACAGTTAAAGCAGTGTCAAACTGCATCAATTCTGCAGTATGGCAGTAGCCTCATCTGGAAGGCACCAGTCTTCGGAAGGACAGTATGCACACACACATCTTTCCACACAGTGGTTCAGTCCCAGGATTCCTAACAGGAAATGATGCTCAGAGAATCATTTGCAGCAAAGACAAGGGTTTGTGGGTCTTCCCCATTTCACAATAGCCAATTTTCTAGCCATGCTCCCAGTGAGTGAATCCACATTCTCAACTTATTACCATGGCATGTGTAGATACATTTGTGGAATCCTCATGCCTATACATTATAGTGGTGTTGTATTAGAAGAAAGCTCCCATAGACCATAATGCAAACCATTGCCTGAGGTAGTTTCCACAAATGTGGAACAGAGGGGAATTTGTAGGGGAACAGGTTTGAGTCTTTCTGGGAAAGATATTCTGGCTTTTGTTGCTACCTCGGGCACTCTAAAGGACAACAGAGGGAATAGAACCCACTCTAAGGGTGCCATTTCTTTAAACTAATCTACTTCAATAGAAAGGCATTTGAACCTGTAGGGAGATCCATTTACTTGGGCAGAAATATCTATCCAGCTTTCTTTGTCTTTCAAACAAACATTTAAAAAATTGCATTGATCTATTTCAGAGCAATGGCACAACTGAGCACCAGATGGAATCTTTTATAAGGAAGAAACTTGAATCCTTGTTAAAAGAGTCTCAGATCAGAGATAAAGAAGACCCTGACTGCTTCACTGTGAGGGCACTCTTGAAAGCAACACATGAGGGGTTAAATGTTAACTTCAAACAGGTAAGAATCCTCCCACCCACCCCATACCACTGGCTTTTCTTTCTGTAGTATTGTTGAGATAGGACTGACATATATTACAGCCTTGCTATGTAGAAGAAAAAGTGATACTTCATTTTAAGTAAGAAATCTCTTGGAATAAAATTCTTAGAAAATGCCTTACAAGAATCTTACTTACTTTCAAAGCATACACACACACAGCACACTACTTTCTTCCCCCACAAATATTACGTGATACTTTATTTATTTTTTACATTGGGTCAGCAGGTAGAATATGGTTTATTCGGATTTTTTTGTTCATGATCACCTCTTATAGCTATGCAGGTGCAGATAAAACCCATTTGTGTGATTCGCAGACACTATGAAGAAGAAATACACACACACACACACACCTTTAATTAAAGAGGTCATTTGGAGTATATGTCTTTTAATAACTAGTTATTGTCCCATCCTTTAAAAGACTAGGAGATTTATTTGGAAAAGGATCTGTTTTCTTTTTCTTTTTTGAAAATGCCCTCATTTTTATGTTTCAACAAGGCTAACAATATCCTGTAGGGCTACAGAAAGAAAATTTTATAAAGGAAAATAGTGTTGGCACCATACAGATCTTTCCTCAAATAGGAAGCCACTGCTAAAAAGGACCTATAATGAGATCACCACCCACTTAACCCTTGAAGGAAGAGCACCTGCCATAGTTCCTTAATGGATGCTCTCAAGGGATGGGCAGATTCTTTCACTGTATGGAAAGAAATGCCTGATCAAAGCTGAAATGTTATACCCTTGACTTTTTGACATGCATCAAGAAACATAGGAGGATTTCAGTACCAGCAGAAGGCATACATTGAAGACAGAATTGAAATTGCTCATCTCTGCCTAACATCTGCACTTCCTTGTTTGCATATTCAAACAACCTCAAAAATATTAATTTTTGTGTGAATGCATCTCTCATTTATACATGTTTGTGCAGAACATGAACCAATCCCTTTTCTTATAAAACTCCTGATTTTGCACACAGAGCCATTTGAACATTCCAATGAAATGGTCTCTGAGGGAAGATGTGCAACTGACATGCTCTCCCTGGGTTTCTTGGTCTCCTCCTCCAAATATGTACAGGAATCTGTGTTTTTACACAGGGAAGGAGATGCCATCAGCAGAGAAATTCCTTGTCTGTAGAACTTCCATTCTTACCTAGAAATAAATATCTGTGAACTTTGGTTAGAGTTTGTCAAGCTTGGCTGAGCCTAGGGGGAAAAGAGTAACTGAAATCATTCCTTGTTCTTCAGAGAAAGCTAATGGAAAATACATTTTTGCCACAGGTCATGTATTATATAACTGGGAGGGCTTTACTGTGAATAGCTGGGAGAATGTATTTCAGTGCCTTTTTCAGCTCTTCAGAGAGATGAAGGGAGGTGATGTTCTGACAGCAACACTAGATACTGCCACAGACCATCAAACTGATGGCCCAGGGGAGATTCTTATAGTGAATCTCCGGTGGCCTAGCAAACATTCTACCTGTCTATGTGACTTTGGGATATTTTTTTTTTTTTTTGTTCTCCATTTGTCTGAAGAGTTTCAAAAATTTAAGGGTTTGTTATGTGCATATTTGGATAGCATGTTGCTTCTGAGTTCACTCTTCTGTTTACCAGGTAAACAGAAGTACCTGCATATCATTTGCAATATAAAACTGTTACATGTCAAAAACTTGCCCAGTGGGATCACATACAAAATAATTTTTAACGCCAAAATATTGTGATATACCGTATGCTCAATTAAACAGTAGGAACTAAAGAAGTGGCATACCATACATGTTAAAAGCATTGTAATGAATGAAGTTATTTTGTTGTTGTGATGAGTAATTGTTATTCTCTAAAGTTCCTTTTTAAAGAACAAATTTAGGGATTTTGATAGGAATTTTAAGTGTGTTGTGCCATTCTCTTGTCAATCCTAATTTTTTTGAAATACAAAAGTAATGAGAAGAATGAGGAGAACAAGGAGTAATGCAATACATTCCTTTTTATATGTTACAACAGCTAATGGCAAAGAAATATTTTAAGCTCTAAATGGGTAACAGAAACTAATTACTTCTAAAAGGTAACAGTTCTGATGCTTGTAATTTTTAAATGTTCATGCAACAGAAGTATTGTAATTCAGCTCTGCATTTTGCAGTTTTGTGTAATTTATGCAATATATGCAAAAATCATTCTTGCAAATGTGAAAACTCTGATTTGAGAACAACGGGAAATATATCACCATCTTGCAGGTAGTAAAATGAAATCTGCTTCTCTCCCTTGTATATAAGAATTAGACCGGCATGGCATTACATCCCTAGTTTGCAGTCACATTTGCTATTTGAGGGCATAATTGGAAAATGGGGAAAGTAAAGTTTGATTGCTTTTCAGAATAACTGACCTAGTTTTCAGGTAGAAGTACTTTGATCTACACTGTGTTGGCAAGTGAGCCTTTTATTACTTTAGGGAAAATAAAGATCATGTTAGTTTAAGTACTATTTTGGGGAATCTTTCATATATCTATCTATATCATATATCATAGATATCTATAGATATAGATCTATAGATATAGATATAGAATTTATCATTTGTCCTCACCTAGTGCATCATGACCCATAATTAGGCTGAAATCTGAGCTAAAGTAACTCAGAGCATGGAGCCATGAGCACTTTTTGGGGAGGATATTTTTCTTTTGAGAGGGAAAGAAAATGTTGCTGAAAGATAGGAGAATGAAATGAAGCAGCCACCAGGAGGAGCAACTTAAGTAACCATATAGAGAATATACCCATTGCATGTGTCCTGGCCCTGAATCCCAAGATAATTAATATATTTGACATCTTCTGTCCCAGTGTCATATGCATGAAAATCACTGAAATCAACTCACAGCATATTGAAGGTTGTAACCTAGGGCTTAAACTCAATTCTTAATTCAGTGGAACCCAACTCAGTGGCTGAATCAACTATTAGAACTTTAGAATTAAGAACTATCAATTCCTACTAATGAATGAATGACATGTTGATTTAGTCTACTCTTATTGGAGCTGACAACTGAATTTAGACCTTAAACTACAACAATGAATCCACTCTACAAGATAAAGCTAAATTGATCTGAGCAGTGTGTATTTGTATGTGGATGGGCAAAAGATTCCAACTATCTGGGACTAACAATTGGATTTAGGCGTACATGTTTACCATACAAGCCTATTGGCCTAAATCTAATGGTCCACTAGCTTTGGGACTTTTCTCCCTTTTCCCTACCATTTCCTTTCCCCTAGTGTCATCAAAAATGGGCTCCAGAGGGTCTCCCAGCTTTTGCCACCAGCCAGATGGGATTTAGAATCATGGCCAAAGGTTAACAGGTGTTCAGTGGCACAAAATGAGTTAATTTATATTTGCTAGGTTGGTTCACTTTAAGTTGGCAGTTCAAAGAGCTGACCAGGGAAGAAAACCTTCCATTTAGTAACCTGCTTGTATCATTATTGAAATATTAAGTTTTAACTGATGTGGTGTGTCTATTAATTGTTCTTGTTCCCTGCCTCAATCCATGGAGAAAGGTGGTTAAGAAATAATAATAATATTGGTGACACCTGCCCACTTTTAATTTCCTTTGTTTCTGTATTACAGGAGTAGGCAACCTGTCCCCTTTAAGGGCCGAGGGACTTCAGCTCCCAGAAGCCTCAGCCATGTTGGCCAATAGTCCCATGTTGGCCAATAGCTCCTGGGATTCTGGCGCTGAAGTCCTTCGGCCCTTAAAGTGGACAGGTTGCCTACCCCTGCTGTATTAAATAACCCTTGGAAATCCATCTTCCTTTGGCTTCACCAGGTGTGGATGGTGTACCCCAGCCCAGAGTAACCTGTTAGCTTGTCATAGAAATGTGGAATGCTGGTCTTGGTAGCATTAGTGACTTAGGGGCCCAATTCTACCAGGATTGTTCAGAGACATGCTTCTTGCCTTTGATTTTGAGGACTGCATATTCAAATTTTGATTAGTAGCCATGGCCAACCTTATTTCCCATAATATCTAATCCCCCTTTAAAAGCTATCTTAAGTTGGTGGCCATCATCTCATCTTCTGATAGCCCTTTCCATATTTTGACTATCATTAAAAGCAGGGGTCGGCAACCTATGGCCGGTGGGTGCGGCCTGCGGAGGCCTTGGGACCGGCCCCTGGCTGGTCCCGCCACTGCTGCCACCGCCCCTAGTGCCCCGCTGCCCCCCGCACAAGCACGGGCGCCATTTTGGCATCCAAAAATGGCACCCGTGCTTGTGCATGCATGCGCGTGAGCGCGGTTGCTGTTTTGGAAGGCCCCACGGCCAAGGCCCCTGGGCGCATGTGTGGGGCAAATTCGTCCCATGCAGGCGCCCTGGGACCTTGGCAGGGTCCAGGGAAGGCCCCAGAGTGCCTGCGTGGGGTGAATTCGTCCCGTGCAGGCGCCCTGGGGCCTTCCAAAATGGCACCCCCATGTGCGGACGCATGCGCACAACGGGGGCGTTGTGTGCATGCGCACGCACACCCAACCGGCCCCCGCACCATTTCCCGTCCCCTCCCAGGCCCCCGGCAACAAAGGTTGCCGATCCCTGATTAAATGTATAAACCAGGGGTAGGCAACCTTTCCCCTTCAATGGCTGAGGGACTTCAGCTCCCTGAAGCCTCAGCCATGTTGGCCAGTAGTCCCATGTTGGCCAATAGCTCCTGGGATTCTGGGAGCTGAAGTCTCTCGGCCCTTAAAGGGGAAAGGTTGCCTATCCCTGGTATAAAGAGATAAAAATACCACATTCTGGAGCTCTTGGGGCAAGCATCCCTAAGGAGGGTATTCCAAAGTTACAGGCAGCCCCTCAGAAGGCCCTTTCTGTTGCTGCTCCCTGCATAACCCCCAGAGGTAAGACTCTGCTAATTCTCTTAACAGATGGACAGTTATATGTGAGAACAAAATAAAACTTTTACTGAAAACTGCTGCGGTGGATTCATTACTCATTCTTTTTCTGCAGAACTCAGATCAGAAAGATACCTGTAAAAAATCTCATGGCAGACTAATGAGCAACTTTGGTAAACATAAGGTAAGCAGTACTGAAACATTTACTATATTTATATTATTTAACAATATGTTTAAATATATATTGCTTGAATAGATTTTTAAGACATAAGCAGCCTAATATCAGAGAGAAATTGCAGCAAAGCTGCTACTTCAAAAGACATTGGACCTGTGATTTTGGAAATCAGCATATGTTATTGTTATGTGCATTCAAAGTGACTTGCGTTTATGGTAACCCTATCCTATAGTTTTCGTGTTAAGGATCATTCAAAGGAGGTCTACTGTTGCCTTCCTCTTAGGCTGAGAAAGTGTGACTTTTCCATGGCCGAGCAGGAATTCAAACCCTGGTCTCTGGGTTATAATCCAACATTCCAACCACTAATTACACCATGCTAGCTCCCAGTCAACATATAGAAGTATGCATATTTGATAGCATTTGAAGGCTAATTCAGTAAACTGGAATGTGAACTATGTGAAAAAGTTAGGCTCATTGGACTGAAACCAATTGTTAGTTTTAGCTAGAGTAGATTCACTGAGTCAATTGTTGTTTGGCAAGTTAACACTTAGAAAATCCCATTGAGTCAACAGGTCTACCAGAGTTAGTCCCTAACCTTTATAGCAGAAAAAAGTCTTTTATAGCTCCCGCCATCTTCCTTTTTTTGTTTATAAATTTTCTACCAAATATTCCTATAAGCCATTTTTCTAGTGAGCATATTAGGAATAATACAACTTTTTATGGATTTTGTACTCACAATAGGAAAAAATGTAGATTGCAAATAATTTTTCCCACTAGGATTCAAAATTGAGAATGTTATTAGAAGATTTACTGAAAAAAGAAGTGTTGCAAGGTAGTGCAGAGCCTGGATTCAGGTCTAAGAGAAACTATGTTTTTAAACAGAGTGTGTGATGTGCATTTTAAGATTATTTTGAATTATAAGATGCATATAATGCATAACAGTGAATAAGATCTACACTGTAGGAGTATCATACTTCTGCACATAATTATCATATCCATGTGATGCCAGCATATGATAAGACTGAGAAAGTCAGTGTTAGTCTATAATTCAAAGGCTTTGCTGTGTTAGTCTTGAAAATCAAAACGGAGCTTGTAGCACAGGGGTAGGCAACCTAAGGCCCGGGGGCCGGATGCGGCCCCCCCGAGACCTTTGGACCGGCCCCAGGCTGGTCCTGCCGCCCCCGCCCCCGCCGCCCCCCACCATGATGATATTGATTATTGTTGTTGGGGTTTTCTTGGCAAAATCTCCACAGGGATTTTGCCATGGTTTTTCTGGGGCTGAGAGAGTATGCATGCATATTTTTTATATATATATATTTAAAAAATATTTTATTTTTATTTATTTATTTATTTATTTATTTATTTTTGGTGCTTCGCCCCCCCCCCAATTGTCTGAGGGACAGCAACCCGGCCCCTGGCTCAAAAAGGTTGCCTACCCCTGTTGTAGCATCTTAGAAAATAACTGAAAGAAAGAAGCTGGTAGCACAAGCTTTTGTATACTTGAGTCTACTTCCTCAGATGCTGAAGAAGTAGGCTCAGGTCTACAAAAGTTCTCTCTTTCAGTTAGTTTCAAAGATTCTGCAAGATCCCTTTGCACAGTATTGCACAGTATTGGTCTATGCTAGTCTATTGCAGCAAAAACAACAACGTATTTTACGTACTTTAAAGACTGATAGATTTTATTTGGCATAAAAAATTGTGGTCTGTAGCCCACTTTATTGAATGCAAGGAACACTATCTCAATTGGCAGATGATTATGCATATGTATAGGTGGACATAGTAGTTAGTAAGAGATTGTGATGAGTGAAAGGAAACCAAAATGCAACAGGTATAAAAAATAATCATTACCTTAGTCATGATCATTAACAACAAGTAAATGGGTGGTGGGATAGATGGGGAGATGTTCTGTGATGAGCTAATAAACCTTTATTTCTGTTCAAGCTATAGGGGATTGAATTGTAGTTGCTTCCTATTCAAATTTGTCTTTGCAGTTCCTTTCGAAAAATTGGAAATAAACAGGTCTTGCATGACAAAAATGTTGTAACTTAAGATTCAACTTGGACTACTTGTTCCACCTTAAACTTTTTAAGATCTACATCTGGGGACACATAAACAGGTTCCATGTGCTTTTGCAGCATAGCTCACACAATCAGCTGCTATTTGTGTTAGTACAGCACCTGTTCTTGAAATATTCCTCCTAAATTTAGATAGGGATGTATGTAAAATAAATCAATACAAGTTTTTTAAAGTACTGCCAAGTTGAATATTGTTGATCATGGGTTGCTCTATTTGTGATGGTACTTATGCAACCATTTCTCTTGTTTACATGGAGTTAAAATGCTTTTGCAATTTAATTAATTTATTCTGTGTTTCCCTGGGACCACAGTTACCTGCTTTGATAAACGTGTTCCAAGCTGATTATAACTCTGCTTGGGAAACTGTTACTTTGAAAGAGGTTTCCCCAGTAAACACAAGTATGCTTAGTTATATTTTATAGAGATCCTCATGGGGATGTTATCTTCCAATGCTTTGCATAGGAGTTCCAAAATTAGGAATTATTTACCTTTATGTATATCAGGTTCTTTTGTTTGTGTATGATTATACCTGTATAAAAGTTATACTTTATTTAAAACAAAAAACAAACATTTTAGCTGCAAAAACATGCTTATATGCGCGTGCGCGCACACACACACACACACACACACACACACACACTCATGTGTGAGACTCTTTTGACTTTCAAGGAGCTAAAAAGGAGAATTAATGAGCTGACTTGTTCATTCAGTCCATGGATAGATTCTATAAACAGCATTTGCTAATGGGCACTATTAACAATCGGAATTCCCTGCACACTCATGCAAGAACAAATGCTATGTAGAAGAAGGCTTATTAGAAAACTCATCCTCTGAAAAACATGTAGTTACTACTACATGCCCAGTTTTCTTCAAATCTGTATGGAAAAGAAATGAATATTTTCCTTAATGACCCTTACAAAAAATGATTGAAGAGACTTTAATGACAATTTGAAGTTTAGAATACTTTGAGAGAGAGAGAGAGACAGACAGCATGGCATAGTTGTTTGAGTGTTGAACTCCGACTCTGAAACCAAGGTTCGATACCCAGGTCAGCCATGAAATCCTCTGGGTGATCTTGGGCACAAGTCACATTCTCTCAGTCTCAGGGGAAGGCAATGGCAAACCTCTTCTGAACAAATCTTGCCAAGAAAATCCTGTGATAGGGTCACCTTGAAGGCACACAACAACGTCTGTGTGCGTGTGTATGGAGCTGCTGGCAATAGAGATGTTAAGTGATGCTATACTGGAAATTACACATGTAAACAATTCTCTACCTTTTAATTTTTTAAATTTGGATTTAGCTTGTTGGAGATTTGAATACATTTCATGACATAGATAGCAAAGGACATCTTAAGTTTAATTTTTTAAAAAGCCTTGTGCCCACATATGTGGGAGTATTTTGGCACATTCACAGTTCAAATGTTGCAGCTTGTTGGACCCCAATCTTGGTCCTCCTAGGCTGGAATCACATAGGATATTCTCTTACTGTTCCATTCAGTGAAACTTTGAGAATAATGAAGCACCAGGTTTATGATAGCACTTCCAAGAGTTGGGATGACTAACCAAAATTTCTAGTGATAGTGGTACTAGTTTTCAGCACATGACATAATTTTTTTGTTTCTTTTTATAACCAAGAAATTGTATCCCATTTTCTTAACACTGGGCACAATCCCAGCAAATGTTTGGATTCTTTTAAGTGCTGTGAAATTCACTGGAAGTGTTGAGTGAATTCTGTCCCACTGAAATCAACAGATGAGCAAGTAGTAATAGCACTATGCAGCAAGAAGTAACTAGCTCAGGGATGGAGCACATGCCAAAATCCTAGGTTCAATCCCTGCCGTCTCCATCAAAGAGGCTGTGAGAGTGTAGGAGTGGGACACATCTCCTCTTGAGACATGTGGAAGTCACTTTTAGTCAGTCCTTACTGGGATAGATGAAGTAAGAGGCCAGCTTCCTATACTTTGCTTCCCTATTAAATCTGACTTTGGCTTCTCAAAACAGAAAGTTACTAAGCCAAGATCCAAATCTCATAGCACATCTGATGATGAGGATCTCCAGCAAACATTTTCTGGAAGAGAATCTGGACAGTTACACAGGTTAGTAATTGTCATTTTCCCCAGTTGTCTTAGTGCTAAATTGAGCTATCCTCTGCTGTACATTTCTCCTGTGGTATAAGTAGCCATTGCTTTTTTTTTTTTTTAGAATGAACAACAATGATACTGAAATGTACTGGGGATATGAGGAGAAGGCACATTTTATTTTAGATTAAAACAGGCCAGACAAATAATACTGCCTGTCTAAACTCATTTTGCTGGTGAAAACAATAAATAAAACATTCGTTTGTTGCAGATAACAACTTTGCTTTTCAAATGTTTCCTCCATATCTTGCCCTCAATATTATAACTGGTTTTTGTCCAGTTTCTGCCAATTTTATTGGATAGCTGTGAATAGAGGGCATATCTATATGAAAGAGAGAGGGGAAAATACTGAGGTAACAAATAAACTTCAAAATTGTTTCATCCCTATTTCTTCTCTCAATTTTATTGTCTTTTAAACCTTGTAAAGTATGGCTTCTTTGTAAGTAATAACTATTGATCAAGAAAAAATAAACATGAACTTTTCAGCATCTTTTTCTGGGCATAATGACAAGATGCACAGCATGACAGAGAGATGAGTTTACAGCTCTGTCTACCTGTTGAAAAATCTTTTTGTTAATATTATTGCACAGGTTGGGACGGCGGAGAAAAACAATGAAGCTATGCCGTGATCTTTCTGATTTAGTGGTTTACACCAATTCTGTGGCAGCTCAAGACATAGTTGATGATGGTAAGAGTGACTACCTTAGCATTTCTTCTACACATGGGACGTGTGCATTGCTGCTGAAGGGAGGGAAATGAATGAACTGATAATGCTCTTTGTGAATTGTGATAGGGCAGAGAGCAGGGGGGAGGACAAAATGAAGAGATTGACGGTTTATACTTGAGACAGTGCAACACTGGATATGACGTGGTCCTCATTATTCTCTGCTGCTGAATGTGGTTGCAAAGTCCTGCATCAGCAGACAGCTACTAAACCAGTGATAGGAAACCTGTATTCTACCAGATATTTTTGGATTACATCTTGCATAATACTGGTGAATTGTGTCAGGCTTCTGGGAGCTGAATTTCAAAGCAGCCCCTGTTACAAAGAGGTGAGTAATGGTCACTGGGTTAAAGGTGGAGAGAAGATATCCACTTTCTTCACTGAAAGCATGATGGTTGAATTGTGCATTTGAGTATTACCAAAAGGTAAAAATAGAAAGCTTATTTATTTAAAAAACCTGAGACAGTGCACTTCGCTTACCCCTGTCTTAAAGTGTATAGAAGCCACCCCCAAAACAAAGGTGGACTAAATCCATCCAAAAATGGACTAAGAAAAAGAGATATACAGGTATGTTCTTGTAACACTTTCACTTGACATCTACTGCTTGTGACAAAACAACCTCTGACACATCTGATCCCTGGCAACTATTTTTTCCCCGTCAACATCACCAAGAAAGCACAGAACATATCAAAATAAACCAACTACAGTGCCACAAAAACAATAAAAAGAAATCAGAAATAAAACCATGCTAAAACATTTAAACTATTAAAGCTGCCCTAAAAGCCAATCTAAGAAAATGTGGGTCCTCGCCTTTTTATAAATGCAAAAGAGTACTCTGAAGGGACCAATATTATAAAAAGACCTTTCCCACAAGAACTGGACCTTTCTGAGCAATGTTGCATTGAAAGGAGATTCTCCTGTAAATTGTAATAACTGGACAGATTCTTAGTAAGAAAGATAGCCCTTTAGTTAGTCAGGCCCATAATGATTTTAAGGCCCTAAGTTTTAGTCTTCAGAGATGAAGAACAACCTCTTGAATTCATCCTGGCAGATATGGTTTTCTATATTTTCTTTCTTAACTTTTCATCTTTATAGTGCTTTTCCCTCAACCATGATGCTTTTATCCAGACTTGGGTCCTGGCTCTTCTCCTTTCCTCCCTCTTAGGCCACTTGCTTGGAATCCCTCCAGGCTGCTATCTGCATCCTCTTTAGGAAGTGCAACAGAAGCACAAGCAATTTTTGCTGTCTTTCCTCCCCCTTTTCTGAATTAAATCTGTGACAGACAGCACCACTGAGCAGCTTTCAGTATGTAAAAGTGACATGTTTCCACTAAGTAGTCCTCATTTTGTAGAACTGACAAGTTTCTGCTTTGGGCAGCCTTTAATTACAATACCGTCCCTGTAGAAGAATGATTGTGAGGTGAGAGAGAAAAAATAAATATCAAGAGTAGTTTTGCTGTAACAAAGTTATGCAGTAAGTTACCTCTCACAATTCAGATCTGTTTCAGTCAAGGTTGGGATGGCAAATGCAGTCTGTATTGAAATCATCATATGTCCCTGGTGAACACATTCAAAGAAGTAGCCAAAGGAAAAAAAGCTGCAAATGTACCAACAGCAACTTCGCAAAACCAATCACATCTCAGGGAACTGAATTGGAGTAATATGAGCTGCACAGCTTGAATTTCTTGATTCTGTATGTCTTGTGTGATTCTTGTACAAGTGCAATAAAAGTATCAGATCTGGGACTAGAGAAATAATTCAGGATTCCTAGTTTTCATTCCCACCAATCCCTAGTTAAGAGGCATGATTAAATCCTTGTTAAGCATTTAAATTGTACTCTTTTCAGTTAAAAGCTCAGCACATTTTTGGCTGAACATAATGGGTAAAAGGTCTGGGTAGACTAAGTTTATAATGTTTGTGATTGCAAAGTTAGACTTGAAATGGTGTCTTGAAATGGCAAGGTTAGACTTGAAATAAAATCTGTGAAATGTAAAATGGAACCAGAAGATGAGGCTCATATTTCAAATAGACTTAAACTGTGTAATTATTCAAACAAGTCACAGAATTCATAACCTTTTATGGTACAGAACAGTTACTGTTGGCATTTCAGCGATAAGAATCTCCCAAAATGACTTTTTCAAGCCATAACTGATGTTTCTTGAATTGTAGGTTTGTGCAGATCTTTGTGCTCAACCCCATCTGTTTTAATGAATTAGTCCTGAAACAGATGGGCAGATGGGAGCAGTTTCTGGGGTTTGGGGCCTAAGGCAGCCCAAAACCAGCCCCAGAACGCTCCTTTTGGGACCGCGGCAGGAGGCACCCTCGGGGCCGCTCCTTCCTGCCCATCTGCTTGGCCCTTTAGTCTTGAAAAGTTTGATTACACCTCTTCTGAATTCTTTACATGTCCTTAATATGTAATGAAATCCATGTAATGCATTTGAATATAATAATAAGAAAAGATCAGCACTTCTTCCTCCACCTCCAGAAATGTTCATTTAAATATTGCACACATTCTCAATTCAAAAAAGAGGAAGGGAGGGGGAGACTAATGCTGCAAGAGAATTGTATGGCTAATTCTTTGAAAATTACTACATTCTCCACTTAGCTTTTTTTTTTAAAACAACAACAACAACAACAACTTATTTTTAATATCTAAGAGGAAGAGGTATTAATTATGCTGTACCTGCATTCTGTTTGATGTGGAACTGCAGATGTGCTTTGAAAATGTGAACATGAATAGTTATGTATAGGAAATTAAGCTTACTTCAGTGTTGATTACTTTCATGTGCAGCCCATGTACGTAGCTGTGGCACACTGCCACTTAGTAAAATGAGGAGTCTGGGGATCATTGCCTGGGCAGTGGACTGATCCACTTTCACCACTCACCCATTCAGAGACAGCAAGCAGTGGGCTTCATTTGCCTTTATTGATGGCATTGCATAGTCAAATCTGACTGGCTGTGCAGCACAGTGTGAGTCTTAACTGGCTGAATTTTCATTGTGAAGATGCCTTGCAGCAGATTATAGGAAACATATTTGTTTGCTGTTGTTGTTAGCTGCCCTTGTGTTTTCCCAACACCCTGAGGATGAGACATCTCCAAGACTCCCTGTGTTCAACTGCTCTGCTTAGGTCCTACAAATTCAGACCTCTGACCTCCCTACTTGAGTCTAACCATCGGGCATGCAGTCTTCTTCTCTCTCTGCTGCCTTCTACTTTTCTCATCATCATTGCCTTTTCTAATGAGTCTTTCCTTCTCATGATGTGTCTAAAGTATGAGAATCTCAATTTAATCATTCAGGCTTCCAGGGATAGTCTGGGATTTATCTGTTCTGGGACCCATTTGTTTGTCTTTTGGGCCATCTGCGATATCCTCAACACCCTTCTCCAGCAACACATCCCAAATGAGTTGATTCTCTTTCTGTCTTTGTCCAGCTTTCACATCTGTACATGGTGATGGGGAATATGGTGGTTTTGTTGTTGTTGTTAACTCCCTTCATGTCGATCTCAACCCATGGCGACCCTGCTGAAGAAACATCTCCAGGTCCCCCTGTCTCTGCCCAGCTCCTGCAAATTCATATTTGTGGTCCCTTTAATAAAGTCCATCCATCTACCATGTGGTCTTAATCTCTTTCTGTTTCCTTCTACCTTTCTCAACATTATTGTTTTTTCCAATGATTCATGCCTTCTCAGGATGTGTCCAAAGTACGACAGTCTAAGTTTTGTCATCTTGGCCTCCAGGGATATCTCTTGCTTGATCTGCTCTAGGACCCATTTGTTTGTCTTTTTAGCTGTCCATGGAATCCTCAGCTCTCTTCTTCAGCACCACATCTCAAATGAGTTAATTTTCCTCCTATCATCTTTCTTAACTATCCAGCTGTCACATCCATACATGGTAATAGGGAATACAATGATTTGTATGATTCTGACTTTTGTGCTGAGTTGTATGTCTTTGCATTTTAGGATCTTTTCTAGTTCTTTCATAGCCACCCTCCCCAGTCTTAATCTTCTCCTGATTTCCTGACTGCTGTCCCCGTTCCGATCAATGTTTGATCCCAGATATGAGAACTCTTTTACTGTTTCTATTTCTTCATTATCTAGTTTGAATGTGTGTAAGTTCTCTGTGGTCATTATTTTTGTTTTCTTTATGTTCAACAGTAAGCCTACCTTTGCACTTTCTTCTTGGATGTTCCTTAGTTTGTGTTCCAAATCTGTGAGGTTTTCTGCTAGTATGATGGTGTCGTCAGCATATCTCAGATTGTTGATATTTCTTTAACCTATTTTCAATATTCCTACTTGGTCCAAGCTGGCTTTCGTTACAATATGTACTGCATATAAGTTGAATAGATAGGGTGATAGGACACAGCCCTGTCTTACAATTGGGGACCATTTTGTTTCTCCATTTTCTGTTTTGACAGTAGCTTCTTATCCAGAGTACAGATTCCATGTGTCCTTCATTTTGTTTCCTTCATCTTGTTTGTATAGTTCTTCTGTATATTGCATCCATTGTCTTGTTGTTCCTTCCTGGTCTTGAATTATGTTATTTTTATTGTCATAGAGAGTCCTGGTCCTTGGTTTGAACTCTCCTTTGATTTCTCACATCTTGTGGAATAGGCCTCCCATTCTTCCCTTTTTGTTGTTTTCTATTTCTCTGTATTGGTCGTTGTAGTAATTTTCCTTATCTTTGCACTCTAGCCGTTGTACTGTTGCATTCATGGTTCTTAGTTTATTCCTTATCTCCTTTTTGTTTTGTTTCTCTTCTTACCTTTATTGTTTATAGTGTTTTATCTGTCATCCATGGTTTCTTCACTTTCCTTTTGTCTGTTGGAAGTGTCTTTGTGCATTCTTGTTTTATTATGGCCCTGGCTTCAGACTAAAGCTCTTTTGTTTCACAATCTATTATTTTTAGTACTACGGATCTGTTCCTTATATTGTCAATGAATTCTGTGGAAATGTTGTTTAAATCGTATTTTGGTATGATGACTGGTTCTGTTCTCTTCTTGAGTTTTACTTTATTTTTGAAATGAATAGTTTGTGACCTGTTCCACAATCGGTGCCTGGTCTAGTCTTGGCCACCAGTATGGACCTTCACCATCTTTTACTTCCAGTTATCTAATCTATTTGTGTTTTGTGTTGGCCATCTGGTGAGGTCCATGTATATAACCTTTTCTCTGGTTGTATGAAAAATGTGTTTGCAATGATTATGTTGTTGGCTTCACAAAAACCTATCAGACGCTCACCTGCTTCATTTCTTTTGCCTAGTCCAAATCTGCCTACTGTTTTTGATTCTTTGCTTCCAACCTTTGTGTTCCAATCTCCAATGATAAGCTTGACATCCTGTGTTGACATGTTGTCAATTCCTTCCTATACTCCTTCATAAAATCTATCAATTTCTTCTTGTTCTGCCTCAGTGGTTGGTGCATCTACTTGAATTATGGTGATATTCATAGGTTTCCCATGTAGCCTTATTGAGATGATTCAGTCTGATTTTGCATTGTATCCGCTGACTGCTTTTGCCACATCTTTTCTTAGTATGAAAGCCACCTCATTTCTTCTTGTCTTTTCATTCCCTGATAGAACACTGTATGGTTGTCTGATTCAATACAGTGAATACATTGTATTGAGTACAGTGAATACACTGATTCAATATAGTGATACAGTGGTTTGGGTGATCCTAACTTTAGTACTCAGTGTTATGACTTTGAACTCATAGCTGTCCTTCCAATTCCTAGTTTTCTTCTGATTTCATGACTGCAGTCTCCACTCTGGTCAGTGTTTGATTCCAGGTATGGGAAATAATGAATATTGCTGTTTTAGTATTTAGGTTGAATTCGTGTAATTCCTGCAAGGTCATTATTTTTCTTCAGCATTAAACCTACCTCAGCACTTCTTCTTTGACTTTCTTTAGCAATTATTCCAGGTCTTTCTTGTTTTCTGCCAATAGTATCGTGTTGTCTGCATATCTTAGGTTGTTAATGCTTCTTCCTCCATTCTTCTCTCTTCCTGCCTCTCAGTCTAAGCCTACTCTGGGTATGATATTTTCTACATACATGTTGAACAGAAAGGGTGATATAATGCATCCTTGCCGGACTCCTTTACTGATTGGGAACCATTCTTTTTCTCTGTATTGAGTTCTGACTGCAGCTTCTTGTTCTGAGTACAGGTTATGCACCAAGGAAATCAGGTGGAGTGTGGCACCCATGCAATTAAAGTTGAGAGTAGATCGGGGTAGTGACTTTTATACCTCTTCAAAAAAAGCAATTTCATTCCAAATTGTCAGCAGATGAAAATTGGGTACAGCATTAGTTTTTAGTTTACATGTTTAGATGGGAGACAAGGCATTTAAAAAAAAAAGGCGATGTGGTTTTGGAAGGCTCAGAGCACAAACTTGTATGTGTGTAACAGTAACTTTCCTTTTAAAATCTGTGCATGAAATCTAACATTGTAAGATATATGGTGTAACTCAGGACTGAGCAACCTTTGGGCTTCACATGCACTGGACTACCCTCCTGCCATCTCTTACACTGTGAGCCATATTGGCTAGGATTTATGGGAGTTGAAGTCCAAAACACCTTGCCACCAAAAAGCTCTCTGCTCTTGGTGCAGTTCTTTCACTAAAAGCAGTTTTTTTTTTTTTTTATGAACATGCAGGATCTGTGGGGAATGTGTTATCCTTCAGTGAGACAAGAGCACACCAGGTGGTGCAACAGAAGGCAGAGCAATTTATGCTTTATAATCAGAAGCAGCTCACAAGAATCTATCCATCTGCCTACCGGATTGACTCCAGCAATTTCAACCCTTTGCCATATTGGAATGTTGGCTGCCAGCTGGGTGAGTGGTGCAGTGTATATGTGTAATGTATGGGCATATGTTCTGCTTTTCTTTCCCCTGCAGGTGCCTACATTACTCTAATTTATCTGTTTTCATCCAGTATTTTTTTAGACAGCAAACTGATCCACAACTGTTGTGTTGCTTTGCCATCCATATCCAAAGTGTTCAGTAGTACTTCTTTAAAATGTAGATCTATGGTGATGTACTTTTGGTAGATATAATAATAATAATTGTTTGTTAAGAAGGTGGCAATAGTCAGGCAGCAAAGTTGTTAGTTATTGGATAGCCTGATTCCCACTCCCTCCAACCACAGAGCATGGACACTATTGTTTGACCAAACCTCACAGAATATTCCAACCAATGTGTTCACTGCTGGGTGGAGAGTCCTGGGAGTTGTAATAAAAAAAAGTAACTTTTTCCAGCACTACTTTCAGATGACAGGAAATCCATTTCAATATCACATCAGCCCATATGTATTCACTTGGCCATCTGGGATCGGTGGAAGAGGGATCTTTTTAAAAAAACAAAACACAAGTGTTTTAGGCAAATATTCTGTGTGCATGGCTGCCCTGATATGATAGTTGAATTCTTAACAGAAAATATGTATGTTTTTATAGCATGTTATTTCCTCAGCCTAATATCTTAGTTTTTGGAGGCAATGTTAAATTCTTCCCACTTTTCATGATGATCCATTTGTGCAGACAGCTGCCTCATCTCACACAAGGGCATTGCATTCTCCACCTGGGACAAATTAGTCATATCTCAGACACTGTCACAGCTTCCTTAACATAGTTAATATCAATTCCATTTATTTTAAAATGAAAGGTCATTACAAGTGGGATAAACAATATCAAAACAGCATTGATTGGCTCCCAGCTATGTCCCATTGAAATAGACAAGACTGGTCATGACTTCGTTGTCACTGAATGGAATTATGTGCAATAGCTTGGTTTAAGTGTGACACAAAACTGTACAGCTTCCTGTTAGGTGCTAGCAAAGTTATGAATAATATAAAAATCTGCTACTTCTGCAGTGGCATTGAACTACCAGTCTGATGGGCGAGTGATGCAGTTAAATCAAGCCAAGTTCAGAATGAATGGGAACTGTGGATACATCCTGAAACCTCAGCAAATGTGCAAAGGTAGGACTGTACATTGTTAATTGAATATATTTTCTGCTGCTGTACATACATTATTGAGTCAGCCACAATATATTAATTAATACAGTGGTGATAACTCTTTGGTAGATATTCAGGATGATGTTGACACAGTCAAAGATACTGTCCTGGGAATTTTCCGAAGGATAGGGTATTAACAACCTCAGATATGCAGATGATACAGTACAGGCAAAGACCTGGGACAATTACTGAAGAAGGTCAAGGAGAAAAATGCCAAGATTAATTCTGAACATCAAAACAACAAAACCTAAAAATAATGACCATAGAAGATCTATAAGAATTCACTCTAGGCAATGAGAAAATTGAAATAGTCACAGAGTTCCCATACCTTGGTTCAAATATTGATCAGAATAGAGACTGCAGTCAAGAAATCAGAAGAAAGCTAGGAATAGGGAGAACAGCTAGGAACAAATTAGACAAGATCCCAAACTGTAAAGATATACAACTGAACACTAAAGTGAGGATCATCAAAGCCATAGTATTTCTGATCACCATGTATGGTATGAGAGCTGGACAGAGAAAAAAGCTGATAGGGGAAAAAATCAATTCATTTGAAATGTGGCGCTAAAGAAGAGTACAGCCAGGAAAACAAACAAATGGGTCCTAAAACAGATCAAGGCTGAACAGTTTCTGGAACAAAGCTGACCAAACTGAGGCTTTCATATTTTGGCCACATGATGAGGAAAATGAATCATTAGAAAAGACAATGGAACAATGGAGGGCAGCAGGAAAAGAGGAAGCCTCCATGTTAGATGCATAGACTATTAAGGAGGACACAGGCATGAGCCTTCAGGACCTGAGCAAAGAGGTTGAGGACAGGGAGTCTTGGAGATGTCTCATCCACAGGGTTGCCATGAGTTGAGGCTAACTTAAGGGCAGCTAACAACAACAACAACAGGATAGCAGTATTTAAAATAAATGTAAAAACATCCAAAACCTAATAATCCAAAACCAAAAACAAAGTACAGTCACTCCTCCATATACACAGTTTTTTTATCTGTAGATGCAAGTATCCATAGCTTGAAAATATTTTTAAAATATATAAATTCCAAAAAGCCAAGTTTGATTTTGCATTTTTCATAAGGGACATCATTGTATATAATGGGATTTGAGCATCCATAGATTTTGGTATCCACAGGGGGTCCTGGAACCAAACCCCAGTGAATACCAAGGGCCCACTGCAAATGAAACAAATAGAATTAGGATGTTCTAAAAATTATTGCATGCACTTATTATAATCTGACCTTTGAACCCATGGCTGATAAACTCTGTGTATGCAATGCTTGGTGTCATCTGGATTGGCAGGCAGGTACCAAGATACCCTGGAAAACTCAGAACTAAAAATGCCAAGATTGGAGGTCATATACAAGTTAAATTTTTATATCACCTTGTCCCCATTCATTGTTTGATGTTTGCATACCATCTTTAGAGTTTCATAAAACAGGCAGTATTCATTATTGAAACCACTGTACTTTCCCACACTTTTTGCACCCTTTAGGCACATTCAGTCCCTATTCTGCGGATCCACTTCCTGCATTCCCTAAGAAGCAACTGATTCTCAAAATCATCAGTGGACAGCAGCTACCAAAACCTCCAGATTCCATGTTAGGAGATAGAGGAGAGGTAAAAGATATTGATTATATGGTATAAAGTCATACAACATCAGAACCAGCATATAAAAAAACTCATGTGTGCGTGGGGGGAACGACTGTTAATTTCCGCTCTTTTATACATGAATATGCATGTAGTGGACAGCATTTTAAGAATATGTGTGTCACATGCTCACAGCCACTCTCTTAATCAAGAGCAAACTGCTTATTAATTTATAATTGCACCAAGCACCAAAATATCAAATGAACATTATATGTAATATCAGTAAATTAGAGGCACCTTACTTATTAATTTCAGACTCAAGAGTTTACAAGCCTCAGTATTGTGATTTTTTAAAAAACAGGTTTCATAATGTTCAAATACAAAGATATGGTACCTCTCCATGCTACAGATGCTGTGGCTAGAAAATCCACTTATTCTTAAAACATTTTTTCTGTCTCTTTTGAATGCTTGACTTCACTACTATGTTTTCTTTTCACTTTCATGAGACTTTGGATACTATCATGAAGGGATGAAATATATCCACCAAACAGTGATACCTTTATTGGCCAACCAAAATGCACAATATACTTGTTGCAAGCTTTTGAAGCTCCACTGGCTTCTTCATCAGGCAAGATGTTACAAATCAAACAGGAGGAAAAAAACAGAGATGTTAGTCAAATGCCTGCATTTTGATGTTTCTGTCCTTAGTTAAGATGGTAAGGGGAGGCTATCTTTTGCCCGCCTTCTCCTCCTTCTGTCCATGTGGCTATTGGGAGATTTGCAAATTTAAAGTCAATTTGTATCTCAACAAGGACCCCTCTCTTGTAATCCAATATGCCTCCATTCCTATGAGGTCACAGGCCTCTTCGTAGCAATATATGTTATATATATGAAATATATGTTAATACAATTTTCTCCTTTGACAGTGCAGTGCATTGAAGCTAATGTATCTTTGAGAAGTATTTTACATAAAGTAAATTTAATCATAGTTTTTTTAAAAAAACACAACAAGAGAAAAGGTGTTGGGTATTTTTGGTTTGTTTTTTTAGCAATAGCAGAGTATGGATTTTATCTGACAGCGCATTGAGCTATTGTGTATATATGCTAAAGCAGGACTCAGATCTATCTTCTATAACTCTTCTTCTTACTCATTATTCAAAGAAAAAAAATGGTAACACTGACCCATGTTTTCATAACAGCAAACCTTTCCATCCCTTTAGGGTGCTTTAATTCAACAGTGTAGTTATTTATTTACTTATTATTTGTTATATTTCTACTTCACTTGCCTTCCTGTGATCTCAAAGCAAAGTTTGTGGTTCTCCTTTCCAGTGAGCCTTCACCACAAATGAGTGAAGGAGATTAGCCTGACAGAGGTCCGTGGTCACCCAGTGAATTTCTTGGTTGAATAAGGACTTGAACTTGGATCTCCCAAGTTTGAGTCAAACACACTTTCCGTTATACCTTATATATGTATTATATATGTACACATGTGTGAAGAGTTTGCTTATAATGAGTCACATATTAGTTATTTGACTCACTACTGGCCACTGTGTCTTGTAGCAGTTCTGTAAGGTCTCAGGAAAAGGTCTTGGCTGGCTGGCTGGCTGGCTGGAGAGGGTTTTTTTTTTTTTAATGAGAGAGGCCATAGAAGTAAAGGAGAGGTAGGAAATCTGTGGCTCTTCAAATTGTATTAGATGCTGGAGAGTTTCCATCATTCCTGATTATTAGTCATGCTGGCTGGGTGATGGGAGTTGTGGTCCACTCACATCTGAAGAGCCAGGGGTCCTCTATCCCTGATGTAAATTATGTTCTGTGCTGCAAAATTATGGGCCGCAATCATCTCAGCATGGTGGAGCAAAAAGCATTAACCCAGAATCCCTCAGTCAGTCCTGTACTGCAGCAGTTCAGTGGTTAACAAGACTGCAAGAGAAGGTTGCATGCAACATGCCCTGGTTGTGCTTTTATAGTAATACAATTGTAATCTAATCTGGCATGATCCTGAAACAGTTATGTGTGCGTATCTATAACATGTGATCTGATTATTTTAAATTTTGGATTTTTCCCGCTGCTTCCAAAAATGTCTCAAGCAGATAATCGATCCGTTTGTTGAGGTTGAAATTATTGGGTTACCAGCTGACTGCTGCAAAGATCAGACAAGAGTTGTGGATGATAATGGTAAGAGATACAACTTGCATTCTCATTTGTAGAGTATGTTATGTATGGTAGTGTATGATTAAAAGTGCCAAGGATAGTTGATAATCTGAGCCCATGGTCTACTGGGTGGTTATCACTGTTTGCAGGATAAAATAAATAAAGTAGGCTCTTATACTTTGCCAAAATTTGTATATTCCTAACTTTCTGCTTTGCTTAGTCCTTGGTATTCTGCAGTCAGTTGGACAGAAGCTCTAACTGAACTAGGATGTATGTGTGGAATGTGTGAAAGGGGTTTCCTGCAGGCTCATTCCTTTTTGTCTGTTGTGCCAAACAAATTCAGCACTAGGATCTCAGGGAGATCCTTCATGCACCCTTTGTTACCAATGATGCATTCACACAACATATGAACTGAGCGTTCCTGAGATAGGGCTTCAGTCTCCCACTGGAGATTGTCTTGATGAATCACAATAAGGAAATTACAGGGATCTTAGATCATAGATAGCAGTTTTTGTGAATGTTTTCCTGGAGACAGTTACGGTATGATGCCATTTTCTAAGATATGAAGTAGACCAAACTGTGAGTACTTTAGGTCTGCAGGAGTGGTTCCTGCTGCTGATTATATGTGGTGTTGCATAATGTTTGTTGGAACTTCTTGTAGCCAAAATCCAGAATATCCTAAACCACTAAGCTTTCTCACCATAGTGTATTTCCACTGAATTTAGAGGGGAGCTCTGTACTTGTGTCAGAGTACAAAAAGAGCTCCGGATAGTTTTTTTTTCTTTTTCATGGGGCAGTATCACAAATACTATAATCATTTAATATGAAGCAGTGGGAAATTGTCTTTCATAAAAATCACATAAAGTCCTCTATAGGAACTGCAAAGGGCACACTTACTGCTAAACACAGAATTAGAAGAGACCTTGGTATCTGGTCCAACTCCATGCTCAATACACTATCTGCAATAGCATCCCTGACAGGCTGCTGTCTTGCCTGTGCATAAATACCTCCAGTGAAGGAGAGCCCACTGCCTCAGCCATCAAAGACAGCAATATGTCATGTTGGCAAAATCTGACATTCGTTTAAGTAGATATGGTCAGAATGATTGACTTAAGACAGCTGTTACAAATAAGAGCAAGTACTATAAATAATGAGGAGAGCAGATACTGGGTAAGAATTTCATTCTTACCAGGATTTATTGACAAGGATAGTACCAAGCAATTACTGAAGCCTCTCTCACAGGAGATAGGAAGCAAAGACACTCTACATTTTGGTTAGGTAACATGATGTTCAAAAACATGACCAGCAATTCAAAAAGACTAACAAAAATGTCATCCTTTCTTTCAAGATGGTTGTTGATTTCTTTTCTTCACCAATGTCAAGTTAATAAATAATTGCTGCTTCTTTATCAAGCTTTGCAGCTTTCTTCTCGTGGGTGACATTGTTTTCACTTTTGAAATTTCATGTTCTTCTGTTCTCTGGGCAAAATAATCTGGGATGACAAACTGCTGCTGCTCTAGATGGAATGAAAAACAGTGTGGCATCAAGTTTGACTGTGTACCATAATTGAGACTGCTTAGGAAAGTTGTTGAATATTTTCATATGATTATATAAAACTTTGAATAAACAATAAAGTATCAACTTAAGGAATTGTAGCAAATACATCTGATGGAGATTTACTAAGTGGGTGAAATTGCCTCTTAATTTTTAAAGGGAAGACAAAGTGAATCATAACAGGAAAGGCCAATTTTCTTTTTAGGGTGTGGGGGGATGCAAGTGAGATGCCATATTCTCCAACCCCCTTTGGGATTTTGGCATGGGGCCCTTGAAGGATTTGCTAATTGAACATCTTGTTCTCTTTCTGAGATGCAGTTAACAAAAACAACAACAATAATTGTGAGATAAAAATAAATGTGTATGGCTTTTCTCCCCTTCTTTGCTTTTTACTTTTTATTGTTTGCTTCTCCAAGGCTTTAATCCTGTTTGGGAAGAAACACTCAGCTTCACCATCCACATGCCTGAAATAGCATTGGTTCGGTTTCTTGTTTGGGATCATGATCCTATTGGCCGGGACTTTGTGGGGCAAAGAACAGTGGCTTTCAGCAGCCTTATGCCTGGTTAGTGCATTTTTAAATGGTCTCTTTTTGTTAGGAAGCCCAGAATTTGGTAGTACAGATAAGATGACAAAATGTCTGCTTGTGCATTTGTTGAGTAGGAGTGGCTAGTTTAAACTCTCTCTCTGTTATAAGTACTTAAAGTATGCACTCAGCAGTGCAAAGGGCACACATAGACAGATAAATGGAAGCAACAGTCCTCATTAGGGTTGGAAATTAAGTCTAGACAACTCTGAAGGAATTACAAATGACAAACTCTGTGATCTGGATTGAGTGGGGATAAATGTTGTCTGTGATGTCTATTGTCATAGTTTTTCAGGCTTGGAAGTTTAAGATCTGTTGCTGTTTCTAGTTTTGCAGACCTCAATATTGACTAAGAGTGTTATTTCACTGTTTCTTCAATTAAAGGTTCCAGAAAGAGAGAGAGAGCGACAACTGGTTTTGAAAAACCAGTACATAAGCCTTCTTAGTTTGAAATCTTATGCTTCAGGTGTATGAGCACCTAAGCCTCAGTTTACAACAAGGGTGGTTAACAGGCAGCCCATGTTATTTTGGTGGCCTGCAACACACTCCCCAAAACCACACCAAAAATACTTAGCTGAGTTAAATCTCCTTTACAGTAAGCATAGTAGGTGTCCCCACTCCCATTCGCTTATAGCAATTTTTCTTCAGACTTCAGCTGTAAAATGAGAAAAACCATTAACAAAACGCTTACTCGGTTGAGTGGGCCACAGTGATAGGTTGGATAGGAACTAGTATTTTGTTTAACATTAACATTTTTTAACATTAACAAAATTAACATTATTCTAAGCAAATCAGGATCACACCATGGTTTCAGATTCTTGTTTAGTTAGGTTACTTTGGTTAGATCAAGTACTCATTCCCTAATGTGTAATGTGGAACCAGTTTGTTCTAAACACAGAGTGGATGCTTTCATTCTCTTCACATTAGTGAAACAGATGGGCGCTTTATACAAGCCTGAAGCTTGATGGGTCTCACTCCAGTCACCTAACCCAGGCCTAAACTAGGACTGCCATGTGGGTGACAACTTGTTATGTAAAATACTAATTGCTGGCTTTCATTTTCACCAGGCTACCGTCATGTTTATTTGGAGGGACTAACTGAAGCATCTATATTTGTTCATATAACAATCAATGACATTTATGGAAAGGTAAGATTGGACCTGTTGCATTTCTGTTGTCTATATTGTTGGTTTTATTTGTAATTTATTTTATCAATTTATTTTAGCAATATTTTTTCTACTATTTTTTTTTTAAACTGAAAATTTCCACATTGGGAAATAAAATATTCTATAGCTCTTCTCTAAACTATCCCCAAATCATCTGCCACAAAGCAGGTAAGGGGGTATATCAGAAGAATTTGCAACAAAGCAGGTGGCAAATGAAGCATTAGATGGACAAGTTCTCATGGTTAATTGGAACTTCAGAAAAGTTATTTTTGGGGTCTATACCTCACAGAATTCCCCTGCAAGTATGGCCAGTGCTTCCAGTTCTCCTAGAGGAAATCACAATGCCATGTTGCTTCCAGATTTGTGGAATCAAGGTAAGTCTTAACTAGAACAGGATCAGCTCCCAGAATCCATGTGCCTGTATGACCAATAGCCATGGTGGTTGGAGATTTTGGGAACTGTAGTCAAAAAATGATTTTGCAGAGCCCTACATTTAATGAACACTATCACCTCTTGAACAGCCAGATAAGCTGTGAGATAATCATATAAGACAAACCCTGGTCACACCCTGAGCATAGAGCATCTCTACTGGAGGCTAGATGGGAATATCTCCTCCCACCATTGCGCATGCTGCTAGCTATTCATGGCCATCACTACTTGTATTTCTTAGGCACTCTATGACAGTCAGAACAATGTAAATGTGACACATAGCCAGTATAACCCACCTGAGCTGTTGTGGCGGTGTATATTCCCAACCTCTCATATAAGCTGCATACTTGATTAGAACAGTAGCATACCATCCTTGACATCCTGAGACTATACACATAGCCAAAACAACCCACTTTAACCAAGATACTGTACAGATAATTTCCTGGTCACCATGTTGGTCACCTTTGAAAGACAAGAGTGTTCCTTTTAAATGAAGCCACTTCACAACTCACATTGAAGAAACCTCTCCTCTGTAGCTCACAGTGTACATTTAACAAAAGCAGGGGCCAGGACCATCCATGCCATTTGTCAGAGTGTAGCAGTTGCCTCAGGCAGCAGATGCTGGCAAGCAACAGCAAAGTGGAGCAGAGAGCTGTGTGCCATGTAGGCTACACCCTGCTGCTTTCAGGTGCAGTGAAAAATGCAGCCAGTTCAAGTGACATTTATATATCAAATGGGGAGGAGAGAAATGGATTGCTGAAAACTTCAACATCAGTGAATTCAGGATTGTATAAATGGAGAACAGGAGTGGTGGCTGAATGCCAAGGTACCATGAAGGGGAAGTGGGGGTATGTAATACATAGGTATGTGGTAGAGAAATACATTGCACAGTTCCCCATGCACTGTACTTTCTGGGCATGGAGCAATGAGGAATGAGCTGGTGGTGATAGCCATGGTCACTTGATAACATATGGGGGTGAAATTCTAGTAATCTCTTATCATAAGCCACAGCTGCTGCTTTAACTGTAAAGCATTAAATCTTAAATGTCTGATGTTTCTTCAGACAGGTATATTATCATATTTGCTCAGGTGCATTGGAGCTATTTTTTCAAAATAAGAAATGGTTATTTGTTACGATGTTTTAAAATTTTATGTGCAAGTGATCTACAGAGACACATAAGGCAAAGCATGTGCCCCCCGTTAAGCTTCTTACTAAACAAGATACAGTGCCTTAAGTGCTAAATGGCTGTCTCTCCTTTCCAAAGCTCGGTAAAGTATTTTTTTCCCTCCAAGGCTGTTACTGTCTGAATTTCCACAGCCACATGGTCACTGTCTATGCTGGGAGAGGATTCTTGGAGTTTGTAGTCCAAAAAGGTAGCCCATTTCAGCTGTTCTTCTCTACTTAATCTATCTTCCTCACACTACCTTGCAGCTTTTCTTGTAAAAAAAATGAAATTAGGCTGATTCTGTGTTTGCAAATTGTTCATAAGAAGGGGAACCATTTCTGATTTGCAAGGTTTGGGAAGAGAAAGGAAGCAGACACTCACACTTAGGAAAGAATAAGGCTGTGTGGCATTCATTTCTCATCAATTTTATGAAAATATACAGCAGCGGTCTTAGCTTGGTCTTCTGTTTGCTTGCGTTAAAAGGCAAATATTTTTCTTTGCAGCTTGGTTTGAATTAATTTTAATGCAAAGCTTGCTGCTATTATCTCATTTTTTAAAAAAAAGATGGGAATTTTTAAAACTAAATCCCAGTTTTAAAATGGCAAAAAAATTAGAATAAAATAAACAAGGAAAGACTTAAGGAACTGGGTATGTTTAGCCTGGAGAAGAGATGGCTAAGAAGGGATATGATAGCCCTGTTTAAATATTTGAAGGGATGTCATATTTAGGAGGGAGCTAGCTTGTTTTCTGCTGCTCCAGAGAATTGGACTCAGAACAACGGATGAAAGCTACAGAAAAAGAGATTTCACCTCAACATTAGGATGCACTTCCTGACAGTGAGAGCTGTTTGACAGTGGAACACACTCCCTTGGAGTATGGTGGAGTCTCCTTCTTTGTAGGTCCCCCAACAGATGGCTGGATGGCCATCTGTTGGGGATGCTTTTATTTTGAGTTCCTGCATGGCAGGGGATTGAACTGAATGGCCCTTGTGGTCTCTTACAACTCTATGATAATTTTCATGAAACTTTCTCTTTTTAATGATTGTCTTAAATGAATATTTTACTAGCACTAGCTAAGTAGATCCTTTCCCCAAAGCCCAGAAATGACTTCCAGTCACTTGTTTGAATAAAAATTATCACTTGGGTCTAAAACAAGGTGGGGTGGTGGAGGAAAAACTTCCCTCCTGTGCTATCTGAGGGGAAATAGAGAGCCCTCTTAATTTCTTTTTTAAAAATGAGAGTTAGGTAGCAGTTGTGGCCTTCCTTGGATTGGCAAGGGAGTATGTGCAGCCCCCAGAGTTGGTTGTTTTCTACCCCTTAGCTGGCTGGATGAAAGGTCTAACATGGTATAAGGCATCCTGCTAGTGATTTAAGGCTAAGATCATATTAATAGCAGAACGCAACATGGGAAATGTGTAGCACTAAAAAATGAATTTAAGCATTTCAGAGAATAAATTATAAATTTATATAAATTACAGAGTTAGGAGTTTTATGGCCTCTCAGGCTGTTTTTCTTCCTTAGAGAAATCATTAATAGTTTAAAATTCATTGGTCCTTACAATCTGTTGGTTTAACTTAACAGTTTGATAGTTTGGATTGCGGCAGTCAGTCATATTAGCAATGGTGTGCCTTTTAGGACACAACGATGCTGTATATTATATGCTCAGAGCATAGATATCGACAGTGTTGTTAATTGAATCTGTTTTAGTGAGCATCAGTATCTCTACCAGCTGGAAGTATTCACCAGCTGGAAGGCTAGACTGGCTTTTGAATATGTCGCCATGCTACAGCAGTAGAGAGAAGAATCAGAGCTGTTCACATTTTTTTTTTTTAAAAAAAATGAAGCATGTTTAGGGGTAGCCATGTTGGCCATACAATAAAATACAACAACTTTCTAAATCCACCAAAGAGTGACAACTTTATTTGCCAACAAAAATGCAGAAAATGCATCATGCAAGCTTTCAAAGCTTCACTGGCTTCTTCATCAGGGAAAAGTTGTTTAAAATCATATAGGAGAAAAAGGTAATGCTGATAGTCACAGAACTACATAGCAATCGTTCTTTCTCAACGATTACTATGTCATTTAAGAAGGTATTGAGGGATTTCAGTGCAGGCTGAGGCCACTCCTTCTTGCCCAAGTGAGGACCAGAGACAAAGGGTAATAAAAGACAGGTGATAAAATGTCAACTCTATTAGCAACTGAAAAGTAAGTTCCCTTGAGATCAAGCGGTTGAAATTTTATTTTAACATCTTTGCCTGATGAAGAAGCCAGTAAAGCTTCGAAAGCTTGCATGAAGCATTTTCTGTGTTTTGGTTGGCCAATAAAGTTATTGTTCTTTTGTGGATTCTCATTTTAAAGGCAAGTCATTTTGCCATTGGAAGAAAATTTTTGTTTTTGGTAAGTGGCCTGTATGCATTCTAAAGCAGAGCATATATAGACCACCAAATTTCTCCTGATAGTTGTATTTGCATGTGATAATAAACTATGGTTTGTTATTATGGGAAAGGGCCTAGGTGAGCCTTAGGTTTCTGTGTTCCTGGTGCAGCTGGGAGGATATCAGAAGCTCTTAGTTCTACTTTTGACTAGCCACAGAATGTCATTCCTTCCAAATGTGGAGAAATTGTGATTAATGTTAACTATGGCTTACTGAAATCAGCCTGATTCATAAACTTGACTTGTTTCAATAAACCATAGTGAAGAGTAACCACAGTGTAAGGACTGAATGTAACTCTACATCAGGAATAAGCATATTGATGTCCTCCAGATATTATTGGCTATATCTCCCATAAATTCAGATAGGATGGCCAGTAGGCAGGAATTATGGCAGGGGTGGGAATCATGCTACCCTCCAGATGCTATTGGACTGCAACTTGCAGCATTCTTCATTACTAACTATGTCGTCTGTGGCTGCTGGGAGCTGCAGTTTAATGACATCTGGACAGCTACATCATTCCTACTCCTGGATTAAGGGATTATAGCCCAAAACACCTAAAAAGTACCAGTTTGCGCATCCCTTTTCTACACTGCAAAAACTTCCAGTCCTGTACTAGTAACCATGCTGAAGAAGGAGAGAACGCATGATTACCTATATTGACTCCTGTGATGATTAATCATTGTATATTATTGCTTCAAAACACAGGTTTATGATTCCAAACTCATCTGATCAATCTCTCTCACACCTACCTTCAAAGTCTGAACACCTAAATTTGTCTTTTCTCTGGATAAAAGTGAGCAAAAAGATGCAGTGGTACCCAAACTTTGGTTCTCCAAATGTTTTGGACTTCAACTGCCAAAATTCCTGACTGTTGGCCAAGCTGGCCAAAACACCTAGAGGACCAAAGTTTGGGAGCCACTTGGCTAGAGCATCTTTTACAAAGTATGGAAAGATGAATTGTAGTAGGAATAGTTACAAAAATGTTACTTTGTTTTTTCTTGTTACCATCACTAGTTACATAGGGTTACATTTCCTATTTTGGAAAAAAAAATCTAACAAGTAAGGAAATGGCCTTCTAAAAAAAACAAAAAAACTCTAAAATGCTTCCTAAGCATGTTTTCACTCTCAAAAAGCAAAAGGACAAAGTAAAGATTTATTCTTCACATAGAAAACAATTTATTTGAAAGGAACTTACTTATATCCTGCCCTTTCCTCTAAATTGGGGCTCAAGGCTGCATTTAGATTAGAAAAAGATGATAGCTTTTGTAATTGTGAAACAATTCAAAAATGCAGCAAGGTGCCCGGTGAGCTGCTATGGAATCTCCCTTGGTGATTTCTAAAAGAAAGTTGGGACTTCCCATTCTTCCAAAGTGCTTTGAGCTGACTAGACAGTCATGCACCCCTTACAACTCTGTAGGGTGGTTTCCATATGTAATGACTCTGCCATGTTGATGAGCCTGAGCATATCTAGGGCAGTAGCCACATGGAGAAAGAAAGATGCACCCTCACTTGGTGCATCTTCAGTTCCAAACTCCCTTTTCTGGTTGTTCTTG
Organism: Phrynosoma blainvillii; assembly: GCA_026167975.1. Classification (NCBI taxonomy): domain Eukaryota; kingdom Metazoa; phylum Chordata; class Lepidosauria; order Squamata; family Phrynosomatidae; genus Phrynosoma; species Phrynosoma blainvillii. The sequence goes on from JANUYF010000003.1 coordinate 36,784,106, forward strand.
ATGTGTATGCACACATATGCACAAATGGTATCCCATATTTTAACAATTGGGCTGAAACTAATTTCACCAGGAAATGAAGAATGCAACACGTTGTGCCAGGTCCCATGTTGTTGCCTGCCCTAGGATGCTTGGACTATTCTGCTTGAAGCAATGAAATATCTGAACCTGTCCAGCAAAATATTGAAACTAGCCCCATGCTAGTTGGGAGCACCTGGGAGTTGTCATCAACACACATGGAGACACCAGATTAGAGATGGCTGATCTCTGACACTTGATGTATCACTTTGTTCTGTTGTAACTGAGTTGTAGAAATTAGTTCGACATGTTTGCCTTTCTTTGCCTTTCAGTGGAGTCCCTTAATCCTCAACCCCAGTTATACTATAATGCACTTTCTAGGAGCCACAAAGGTAGCTTTTATTTAGCATGCATTACTGCATTTGCTGGGCAACCTTTTTTCCCCCCCAAGAGCCATTCTAAACCGCATGATCTATAACTGCCATGTCACTTCATTTCCCATCAAAAGTTTGAAATGGTATGCTGCTGCTTTGAAGTGGCCCATGTCATAAAACTCTGTCCCTTTGGGCAGGTCAGCCTCTCACTCCAGGACATTTCTTGCAAGCTTGTCATGTGTGATTAGGAAGCCTCTTGTAAAGCTCCTTAGCTATCATGGCAGGCTACTTTCCTGATGAAGAGAGATTCTCTCATACGTGCATGAACTCATGGTGAGCTGTGCTTGCTTACTTCTCAGTCAATTTGATGTGGATTTCTTTGTGTTGGTAGCTGTTTGTTTGTTTGTTTGCTTGAGGTTCTTTTTTTACTCACCCCCCAGATAATGTGCACATGCTGCAGTTTAGAAATGTGTTGCTGTGAAGTAGGCTGCATTCTCAAAAACCTATAGTATTTTCCTCCCTTTTCCTATTTCATTTTATTTTTTTTAGAACAAGCAACTGATAGGACTCCGAGGGCTTTTCAACAAGAATCCCAAACACAGTTCTGTGGAAAACAGTGGTGTTTATGTTCGAAAAAGGTCAATTGGAGAACGGTTTCTCCGCCGCACAGCCAGTGCTCCGGCAAAGGGCAGGAAGAAGAGCAAAATGGGCTTTCAGGAAGCCACTGAACTTAAGGAGAGTGCGTCAGAGGTGGCAGACTTGAAGGAGAAGGAAGGAGTTCTAAGACGTACAAGTAAGAGCTTGCAAGCACGTCCCATCTCCATGCCAGTTGACAAGTATCTTTTGGCAGGTTTGCCACCACCAGATCAGAATGCCACCAGTATCACTGAGGATAAAAAAGAAAACACATCTGGTAAGTTCCTTCAAAAGATTTAATTGATCTATCAAATTTTTATTGTCTTGATTTTCCATCTCTGAAATCTTTTATGTCCTCTATGTGGGACATACCTCCAAGCCCAGAGTGGAAATACAGGACTGCAATTCCCAGCAGCTGTATGCAACATAGCCAGTGGTGAGGAGTGCTGGGAGTTACAGCTCAGCAATACCTGGGAGGCTGCACAACTACTCCCATGCTCTAAGTAATATGGGCTCACTTTGGGGCCACATGGCAAGCAACACATGGATGATTTCTCTGCATAGCACCAAGTGGTCCAAATTCAGGGGTGCACTCTGTTTGTTCTAGTAAGAGACAGAGTTTACAAAGAAAGAATTTCCCTACCATTCCATAGTGACACAAATCCCTACAGTATTGCAAAGGTGCACATGCAAATGTTGAGGCCTTGGGAGACCAGAACTTCTCAGTTCAAATGACTTTGTTCTGATTAGTACCCTTCAGTAAAAAGGGCTGATTGCATGGTTAATTGTGTGGGTGTTTCCCACCCACTGTGCTTGGTGCCATTTCAGTTAAAGATAAACACTTGTTTACCTGCCTCATTTTCAAATACACATGTCTAGGTTGTAGATGTGAAAGATGTCTTCCAGTAGTATCAGAAGATCTCAGTATTAAATCTTAGCAGGTCTGTGACATTAGCAAAATCCTTAAGGTAGAGTACTTCATACATAAAGACAGTGAATTTTATGACAACCATAATGAAAGCTTCTTTGTGACCTCGCAGTTTGGACTTGCATATAAAAAAAATGTATTAAATAATGATATTTGCTAGATATAAAAGATCACCTGATTTCTTGATCTGGTTGTTTCTAGAGTGACAAGCAATTGAAACCTTTGCCTCTTACCATATTACAGCATACCTCAGTTGACAAAGTCTCTGCTAACTTAGCTTTTTCTGAAGACTTTTGGACACACATAGCTAAAAATAGGCTCCTTCTTGTTCTTCTCCACTCAGTGGAAGAGAAAAGCCTTACAATGGTGCCAGCCCCCCATCGGGCTTGAAGTTGTTGTAGTTATGAACCAGCTCCCTATGGTTAATGATGGATCATCAGACAGGACAGCAACTCTTTTAGGTTGCTAACAAAGTTTTACACGAATTAAAATAAATGCATTTACAGTTTTGAGCAAATTAACTGTGTCCACATAGAGACAGTGACAAAGATGGGAAGCAGGTGGAAAGAATTCCCGAAGGGCCCCCAAATCAGTAAGGTATAGATTAACTCTTTGTGTTCAGATTTTCAGTGACTCCATTGAGTCCTTCAGCAGAAGCCTCGGAGAATTGAGTTCAGAGCTTTAGCTTGCTACAGTGAGATGCTACGTGATAAAAGAAAGAAAAAGGCAAGGCAGACATCCTTAAATTTTGGAAGAGGCCTTGAGGTGGTCTGCAAATGGCTCAAAATGTTTTTGTTTACTTATACAAGGTTCCATCGCCTTGTTGTTTCATTTAACACATCCATATTAGTTTTAAATAATGTTTTCTGAAATATGTTAAATTGCCTTCTTTTTTACAGTGTAGGAAGCTATCTTTATTCCTTCCATGTTATTTCTGCCTCTTATACAAAATTTTGTGTTAAAGAAGTAATGTCCAGGAACACATCTACTTCATTAACTGAGATATGTCTGTACATTACCATTATTGAGTAAGCCTTCAAAGTTCCTTCATTTTTGTACATCTGGGTTTGTCTCCCTCAGTTTAGCAGAAAACAGGAGCCATGTCTCAAAGTGTTCTGTGGATGAATGGTTTATTAATAAAAAGCTAAATACGTATTAGCCTGAATATGCTCTCTACAGCCTTCTGAATTTAATTTTAGAAATTTCTGGAGCTAAAACTGTCACACTATTTACTGGATAAAAGTTTTACTCCAGAACGTTCTGGAATTAAATTTGAATCAGCCCCTGAAGAAAGCCTTGGAGAGCATATACAGGCTGAAATGTATTGGATTTTTAATTAATAAAACATTCATCCATTGAGCACTTTGAGACGTGTCTCATGTTTTCTGCTGATTTATATTGGGTGTTCTCCAGTTTTTCTTTCCTTTTTATTTCCTCAATTTGGCAGCCTCCAAATGAGTTAAACTGCTCCATCATCCCTTACCTAGCCCTTTTGTACCTGTTGACTAGGGATAATGGAAGCTATTTCCAACATGCCTGGATGATGCCAATTTGAAGAAGGCTTATCTAGGAAATAATCAGAACATTTAGCATGTGGAAAGTCTGTTCTATCCTAGAGTTTTTTGTGCCTTGAATCTTTTTGCATTTGGGATTGGGAAGCAAATTTTCAATATATCGTAAGCAGAGATAGACTATTGATTATTACAGTCAAGTTATGTGAATGCAAAAAAACTTCACTATTTTGCTTTTTTCTAATTGATAACTTCCATCAGATTGTGAAAAATTGTATACACCTTAAACAGTCAAATTCTGTTTTATTTAATGTTTTACTTAGCTAAAGCTATAATAGAATCCAAGTATTAGGAATATTTGGGAATGAATGCAATCATGTTTGTAAACTTTTCCTTTCTGCTAACTTGTCCTAAAACTTTCTGTCTGTGCTTTCTTTGCTGCTAACGAGACAGAGAGACACTTTCTTGTTAACGTCCTGTGTAAGGAACTGAAAAAAGCCCCATATTTTTCTGATACAGATATAATAGGATCATATTTCTTAGATTCTGCTTTTCACAAATTGGTAGCTGTCTTGTCTAACTAGAGAGCATGCAGTATTGCTCATAAAGACTGGCCTGTTTCACTGCAGTCTTTGAACTGTTTAATTCAAAGTCATCCTTTTAGGTCAGAAGTACAGCCTTTTGACCAGGGGTGGGCAACTGTAGAAGGCTAGGCCACATTAGACCCCTAGGAGACCTTGGAAGGCTGTACTTCCCACCACATCCTCTGACCAACCAAAGTTATAAGAAAATGTCCTGAAATGCCCCCAATACTATCTTATCAAGAGAGAAAAATATCTAGGGTTTGTGAGAGACATTTTTGCCATGTTTTAGGCTCAGGGGAGGCCTTTAAAAAAAACAACAAACAAGAAATGTGGGAAATCATTTTGTTTATTTCTGGTTTTAAAAGAGGCCTCCCCTACATCTGAAATTTTGCAAAACATTGCAAAAATGCCCCAAGACCCACATGTATGTGTATTGTGTGTATATGTAGCCCACAACTCATACTTTGCCCAGCCCTGCCCTAGACACAGTTTGTGCTGCCTCCATGCTCCCACTCCTGCTGAACTCCTTCACCTGCACCCACTTCTCACTTGTTTATGCTGGCATGAAAACAGCAATGCTGGGCCTCTTGGTGGGGGAGGAAACTACATCCTAGAATAGTAAATATGCAGCTACAGGCCTAAATCTAGTTGTTAGCCTCAGCTAGAACAAATTCATTGACTCAGTTGTTGAATGGTAGTCAGCACCTCATGTAAATCACATTGAGTCACTGAGTCTGCTCTAGTTGGGGCTAACAGTTAGATGTTGGGCACAGAAAGAAACAACATATACCAGTGGAATTGAAAAATCCAGTTCTTTCAATGGACACGTGTTATTAGAAATCCAGGAGCTTTTCTGTGAAGCCCAGATATGGGATGTGTAATTCAAGAGTTCTGATAAGCATGCCTCTCCTCTTTGCAGATGGTGTTTTAACAGAGCTGTTTTGTTCTGTCTTTGTTTGCCATGCTTCTTTGTAGTACAAATCTGAATAGGAACACATCTGAAGGTAATGTCACATGTCCAGACTATGGTACCTCATTGACATTCTTTACAACAACTATTACATCTGTGATGATGTAATAAAACATTAAAGAAAAGCTTCAATGAAGTGCCTCCAACTATATTTTTTTCTCATTTCTTTACATCACATGAATAATTTGTACTAAGCTTGCACAACCCCATAATTCAGTCCTCTCACAGTGGTGACCAATTTCATATTCCCCATTTGTCTGTTTCTAGACAAAATAATCAAATGCGGCATATCTAACCAGAGTTTTTCTTTGTTTGTGTTTAACTCAATTTAGCAGAAAGTGAAGATATGAGAAGTAAAGACCACACAAATCTGAAAGAAGCAGTTTCCTCTTCTGAGAAAGATTCATCTTTTACAGCCTTTGCAGCTTCATTTGAAAAAGTTGTTCCCAAGATTGATAATCTTGCAACTTTACTGGCTTATGAAAATCCAGGCAGCCTTGACTTTGCAATTGGGATAGCTGAAACCTATTTCTCCACTGAGTACTGGAAGAGTAACCTTTCCAGTGAGTCTGTTCATATAAAGGAGGAATCTGAAAGAGAAGAGAATGAAGGTGTATGTTGTGTGGATCAAAAGACATTGGAGGACTTTACAGTGTGCAAAGAAGAGAAAAAAACAGTAGCAGGCAACTCTGTTCTTCAAGGATCTGAAGAGACTATTATCAAATCTCACACACCTGTCAATAGCATTATTACTAATTTATCAATAGATGACCCCTCTTCTCCTGATTGTTGTGATGCCTATGACTTTCATTCCGTACCAGCCATACAAGATACTGAAATTTCTAACGTTATCAGTGAGGTCTCTTTAACTGAAGAAAGTGATCTGAGTGCTGTATCAGCACTGATAGATCAGTCAGATGTTACAAATAATCAAACTGATATGACTGTTGTGTCCAGTCCTCCTGGAATAAACAAACAAATCTTTAATATCAAGCCTACACATCCACCACATAAGTTGACATGTGATCAGAATAAAATGCCTGATTGCAAGTCTTCTAGTGTAACACTGGTTGAGTTGCCAGCATATTCAGCACCAGAAATGACGATAATATCAACCCCTGGGACAACAGAATGTTCTCTGTATACAATTATCCATGAAGCTTCTATTTCTCCAACCTCTCCCCATGATTCAATGGGCAAACTTGACTGTGACAACACACACCACTGTGTAGAAAATACTGGTACTCAATCTTCCTGCATTTCACCTACTACTCTGCTGAAATCAGACCCCAAAAGGAAGTGTAGAACAAACTGGGAATCTTTCAGTGATAGTAATTCCTGCTTTTCAGACACCTCAGATTTGGAGCATACAATATTTGTTCCTTTTCCCTGTGCAAATTCTACAGGTAGCAGTTTAATGGAAGTTGATGGAGGATTACAAGACCTCTTGATCACTACCTATGAATATAAGAGAGAAGATATGAGTCAGCTTGCTTCACCTTTGAAGCTTAAGCATAATCAGGACACTCTGTACTATAACAAAACCATCTGTGAACATCTAAACAACATGGACTTGCACAGTGCCAACGAAGTTGAAGGTTTCAAGTTTAAGAATGAAAAGGGACAATACCTTCCTTATCCAAAATATCAAAATGTTGATCTTTTGTACAATAATTACTTTAAAATTTCAGATACACAAAGTGAATTGTTAAATGTCTCCCAAACAGCCAATATGCCCATGAATGCTGTACCTTTGTCTTCTCCTGCAACTCAGAAACAACCAAGTCCTTGTAAATCCAAAAGTCTTGGAGATTTGACCTCAGAAGACATCTCTTGTAATTTTGAGAGTAAGTACAAGTACATTAGTAGAGGTTTTATTACATCTGGCATGAGAGACAAAATGGTGGCTACACTGAAGGCTAAGAAACCTCAGACTACTGATTCTCTGACAGAACAGCTGCGGAAACTAGTGTCTTTTGATCAGGAGGATGGCTGCCAGTCTTTCTGTTCTAAGCAAAATGATGATTGCCCTAAAATGTTGGTTCGAAAGCTATCATCCAGGAGTCAAAGCAGAGTGCGAAACATTGCTAGCCGTGCCAAGGAGCGACAAGAAGCCAGCAAACAAAAGCTTTCTACTACTAGCAGTGGTGTAGCTGGGGTAGTCCTTCGAAATAAGGCCTCTGTGCCTCCTCATGTTATCAACAGGCATTCCACTGGCTCTTACATAGCGAGCTATTTGGATAACTTCAATGCAGATGATGTAGAAGGTCGAGGAGTCCCAGAAGGTGCATGCACATCATTGCGTTTTGGATACAGTGATCGGTTTTGTATGGATGACTCGCTTTTGGAGAGCAAGCCAAGCGAAGATGACAAGCCAGAAATTTATTTTCTCCTAAGACTGTAAATTGTATATTTGTACATTTTCATTGTTTTCAAGCTTTCCCACTGAATGAAGGATTATCAGTAAGCAGTGTAGCCATTAGCATTTAAATTACTCAGAAATGTATTTTTCAGTGTATGTCATGAATTAATGTGTCCATTTCGATCAAAGATTATGTAAATAGATGTTGTAAATTTTCTTTTTAGTATTTTTCCTCTTTTTTGTGTGTGGAGAGTATAAAAAACAGGTTGGTTATTGTGTGCATGAAATAAATGCGGTAGGTCCTGATGTCCTTTATTTGCAATGCATGTACAACAGAATTTGGTACAGCTATGAGTCACCATGAAAAGACTGCACTGAATACAGTCTCTTTCTTTGTTTCCCAATCAGTTAGCTACTTCTAGGTGATTTTAGAGCATGTAGCTACCTTTTGATCCCTCTGTCAAGAATGTAATCACATGACTTCAAATTGATGCTTTTGTAATGAGCCAAAAAAAAAAATAGATGGGAAAGTATTCATAAATACTTGTTCTTGTGAGATGGTGATAATGGTAAGCACTTCAAAACTATACAGCAATATAAGCAATGGTAGCCTAGTGGCTTCCATAGCAGTGGGGTAGTTAGTTAATTCTTGATCTTCATCCAAGATTTAAAGGAGTCATCCAGGATGTTGAGAACTCTACCCCCAAAATACATTCAGTGTATTGGATAGCTTAAATCTTGAACTGAAGCTGGGAATTGATTCTCTGTCAGCTGTCACTGAATACAAGTGAGAAGAAGATAATTTCTGAAATCTACAAAATGAGCTGGAAAGTGTTGGAAATTAATGATGCATATTAAGCATATTTTCTGTTTCCATATTAAGAGCAAGATCTTTAATTTTTACGTACAGAGATTAAATTGAGGGAGCAAGGAGGGCATGGAAAAAAAGAAACCAGTTCATGGGCCTAGGAACAGTTCAAGTATCAGTGGTTTTTCTTTTCTTTTTGGTGTGTGGTGAAGAACTGCCTCAGATCCAAAACCTTTGCTGCACAGTCAGGGGGTCCTATATTCATCCTGAGTGCCAACCTCCTCCTCTCCAATAATGGGAGTGTTCTGAACAAGTGCCCTGGGCTTTAATGCCTACCTGATACTAAAGAGTCTGGAGCATCCATGATTCACAGATTGTGGGCTTCCATTGTTATTTTGCATCATATGTCCTATTTAAGTGTTTTATTATATTTTGGTTCAGCTACACTTGTAATAAAACCAAATCTACACACAGTTACTGATTTGCAACACTGAAGGGTAACCTTACATAGCCATATCAATTTGTTTCATTCATCTGGATCTCGTGTGTGTGTGTGTGTGTGTGTGTGTAGTGTTTGGTTGTTTTTATATTAACATCATTGTTTTTTTTAAAAAAATGTGTTTTGAGGGTGTCCTCCCTTGAGTGACTATCCTCTCTGAAGTGGCATTTAAGTTCGGTATTCGTCTGTTGGTTATGCAAACTGCGTAGAATTTCATTCCACTTAGAACTTAGAATATTAGTGCTACTGTATCACAGATAATGAATAAAAGCTGGCAGATTTCTAGAAGTATCTGCTAGTTCTCAACAGGGGCAAGCAATTTGTGGCCCTCCAAATGTTGGATTGAAACTCTCATGATCCCTCACCTAGTTTATACTGCCTGGCACTGATTGAAGTTATAATACAGCAACTTGTGGAAGGCCACAAGTTGCTAACCCCTCTTCTAACAATTCATGATTGCATTTTACTGCTACATAAATAGTACTGCAGCAGCATTTGATGACCAGAATCCAATGAAATATCAAGAAAAGTGGGATATGATGGTAACAGAACCCAACAAATTAGCCACATATTCTTTCCTGTTTACAAGAATAGCATATTTAGCAATAACAACATAACAGGCCCAGTACAAATGTAACTTCCCTAATTGACTAATAACAGTGTGCTAAAGCTTCTTTCTTTGTCTTCCCCATTGTGTGATTTTTCTCCTCTTCTTCAGTACTTTCCTTTGGCCATGGTACAACATCCATGTCAGTGATGCAGCCATGTTTAATGCTAATCATGGTTAATTATCCATGTAACCAGTATTACAAAACAGGCTTGGAAAGCCTAGATCAAGCCCTGATTTCAGTGAACTCTGGATACCATGTATGCACTGATACAAATGAAGAGTAACCTCTTACATCTGGTTGTCTTTTAATGCACACCCAAGCCAGAAAGTTAACTTTATATGCTTGTCATTAAACTGACTGAAGGTTCATGGAATAATTATGTCTTCCTATCTTTTTCTTTTCCCAATAAAAGCTTTTTACATTTCTTAAATATCCATCTCTATTAGAGACACAGAGGTGAGGTTGAAGCAAATTTTTGTATTCTCTGTTTTTGTTCCATATATTTGGTTATGAATAGAACTGAAACATGGTAGCAAAGTGGTATACACTGAAGCCATACTTATTCCACATGCAACAGAAAAAGCAACCAGGCTTCTTAACATCACATGGCTTTTGAGATAAGGTCTTTTTCTATTTGCTGCTGTGGAGGAGGGAGTCATTGTAAAAGACCCCCTCTCCTTCCAAACTGTTCCCTGTTAATTAGAATTGCACAGTTTTGTCTTATGGGCTTTGTTTGCAATGTATGATGATGCATTTTTTGTTCTGTATAAAAGACATATACCTAATAAAATACCTCTTTTCTTTTGTAATAACAGAATATTATTTGTATTCATGGAAGGGAAACATTAAAATACAGTTTTAAGCATTCCACATGCATGTTTTAGGGCAGGGGTAGGCAACCTTTCCCCTTTAAGGGCTGAGGGACTTCATCTCCCAGAATCCCAGGAGCTATTGGCCAACATGGGACTATTGACCAACATGGCTGAGGCTTCTGGGAGCTGAAGTCCCTCGGCCCTTAAAGGGGAAAGGTTGCCTATCCCTGTTTTAGGGGATGAAATAATAATAATAATAAAATTTATTTGTACCCGCCCCTTGGTAGTCCAATCCGGGCGGCTTACAGATTAAAACAATCAGATACAGATAAAATCCCAAAAACAATATATACAGTGTACCCCCCTCCCCCCTTAAAATGATATTAAATCAATAACAATTAAAACACGCAATTTAAAAACCCAATACAGGATATTTTAAAAAGCCTCAAAACAATCCTCACCATCAATAGATGGGGCCACGAGAGGATTGCCATTGTAGAGCTGTTTGTATCTGAGGTGGGGATTCATTGGTCTGGAAAGGCCTGCCGGAAGAGATCCGTCTTAACGGCCTTTTTAAAGCTGTCTAAAGATGTTAAAAGACGGATCTCGTCCGGCAGGTCGTTCCAGAGTTTGGGGGCGACAACTGAGAAAGCCCTCCGGGAGGTAGCCGCAAGCCTCGAATTCTGAGGCTGCAGCAAATTCCTCCCGGAGGACCGAAGAGCGCGGGGAGGATTGTATGGGAGAAGGCGATCCCTGAGATAGTTTGGACCCAAGCCATTTAGGGCTTTAAAGGTGATAACCAACACCCTGTACTGGGACCAGAAACTTATAGGCAGCCAGTGGAGGGACCGCAGAACTGGAGTAATGTGGTCCCTCCGAGATGTTCCCGAAACAAGCCTGGCTGCCATATTTTGTACCAGTTGTAGTTTCCGAACCAAGCACAAGGGTAGCCCCATGTAGAGTGCATTACAGAAGTCGAGGCGTGAGGTTACCAACAAAATAGTTGTAGTTGTTCTGTCATTCAGTTTTTTAAAAGAAAGGACTCTTCCTACTCCATGACGAGAAATGATTCTGGAAAATTCCCTGAGCAGGATAGTTAATGGATTTGTGTGAGTTTTCACAATAGATGATATGGAAGAATCAGGTATTGAAATAAATCTGCACAAAATATCTAGTTGTTGTTTTTTCTCCTAAGGTATAGCAGAATAGGAGAGCCAACCTGGTATAGTGGTTGGACATTGGACTATGACTGGAGACCAGGGTTCAAATCCCTTCTGGCCATGTAAACTCACTGGGTGACCTTGGGCAAGTCACACTCTCTTAGCCTCTGAGGATGGCAGTGGCAACCCCCCCAAACAAATCTTGCAAAAAAAGCAAAAGCACCATAGTTTTTGAAGCTGTGCATGATGCTGTGTTTTTTTCTTTCCCTCCCAATCTTTTATGAGAAGGTAATAGTAGTAGCAAGCCAAAAAAAAAAAAAAAAAAAAGCTCAAAATTCTGCAGCATGGACTCCAACCATACATGGAGAGAGAAATTCCAGAGGTGCAAGCAGGATTTAGAAAAGGAAGGGGCACTAGGGACCACATTGCAAACATACAATGGCTAATGGAGCACAGCAAAAGATTCCCAAAAAGAATCAGTATGTGTTTTATAGACTACAGCAAAGCATTTGATTGTATAGATCAAGAAAAGCTATGGAATGCACTCAAAGACATGGGGGTGCCACTACATCCGATAGTCCTAATGAGGAATCTGTACCAAGGACAAAGCCACCATCAGAACAGAATTTGGGGAAACAGAGTGGTTCCCAGTAGACAAAAGGGTCAGGCAAGGCTGCATCATATCACCCTACTTATTGAACTTATATGCTGAAAATACCATAAGAAAAGCAGAATTAGAATAAAAAAGGAGGAGTTCAGATAGGAGGAAACCAAAGTTATGCGGACAACACCATATCAGCAGAAGACATTCAGGAATTGGAACAGTTCAGGAAGGTCAAAGATGAAAGTGCAAAGGCAGGTCTGATGTTGAACATAAAGAAAACAAAAATAATGACCACAGAAGAAATACACAAATTCAATCGCAACAGTGAGGAAATTGAAATAGTTAACGAATTCCCATATTTAGGATCAAACATTGACCAGAATGGAGATTGCAGTCAAGAAATAAGAAGAAGACTAGAACTGGGAAGGGAAGCTATGAAAGAACTGAAAAAGATACTGAAGAGCAAAGACATACAACTGAGCACTAAAGTCAGAATCACTCAGGCCATTGTATTCCAAATTACCACATACGGATGCGAGAGCTGGATAGTGAAGGAAACAGACAGAAAGAAAATTTGAAATGTGCTGGAGAAGAGTACTTAGGATATCATGGACAAACAAAAAGAATGGGTTCTTGAACAGATCAGACCAGGGCTGTCCTTGGAAGCAAAAATGATCAAGTTGTGACTATTGTTCTTTGGTCACAGAATGAGATGGCACCGATCACTAGAAAAAACAATAATGCTAGGAAAGGTAGAGGGTAGAAGAAAGAGAGGAAGACCACAAACCAGATGGATAGACGCTATCAGGGGGGGTTATGGGCAAGGGCTTGCAAGATCTGGGCAAGGCAGTGGAAGATAGGGATTCTTGGAGATGTCTCATCCACAGGGTCGCCATGAGTCGGAATTGACTTGAGGGCAGCTAACAACAACAATAGTAGTAGCAATGTTTATTGCATTTGCGATCCAAAAAATATGCTACAAAAGTTTAAAAAAAACCAGCAAAAATATAACCCATTTATATAATTACTTAATAAAGTATCAGGGCCTTTATTTTTTCCTACCGCTAGTCTGCAATGAGATATAGAAAATAAAAGTTGGCCACTGTCTGAAATGTAGAAAGATAAATCTTCCAAGACAGTTGGAAGAAGAAGAAAAAAAAGATTTTCCAGAAAAAGCTGTTAACAGAGGGGAAACTTAATAGTTCTCTACAATTGTTACACAGAAACATAGTGCAGAAGAACATGCTCAGCTGTTTCCTGCATCCCTGCTCCACACAGACATTTTTGTTCATAAACTGGGATTTTCTTAAATCAACATGCTCGTAATGCTAATGGTAACACACTGAAGAGTAACTCATTTGAGATATCCTGGAGAGGAACGATGAGGATACCGTGGATGACAGAAAGGACAAACAAATGGATACTTGAACAGATCAAGCCTGAAATCTTGAAATCTTTGACCACACCATGAGAACTCATGAATTACTAGAAGAAATAATAATGCTAGTAAAGGTAGAAGGCAGTAGAAAGAGAGGAAGACCACACGCCAGATGGAGAGACTCGATCAGAGAGGCCACAGGTCTCCATTTGCAGGACCTATGTAGAGCAGTAAAGGACAGGGGATCCTAGAGGTGTCACATCTACAGACTCACCATGAGTCAGGATCAACTCGAGCGCAGTTAACAACAAAAACAACACATTGAAGTGGGCAAAAGTAAATAGTTCTCTGTATTTCGAGATAGTTATGAAGATATGAAGCTGTAAAAATTGCATAGCCTGAGAGTAACTCTTCCCTAACGCTCATGGGTAGGAGCTGTAACTCCTGGAAAAATTCTTGACTTATTAACTCTACTTAAACCTGGTAAAGCTCCAAGTCCTGATTCCATAACATCTGATTTGTTAAAATTTAATCCACCTTTACTTTCAGCCCTCCCGACTTTTATTAATAAATCTGGTAAGGTTCCTAGTGTTTGGAATAAAGCAATTAATGTGCCTATTTTCAAGAAACATAGGAGCAGGCAGCTACTTGTCAACCTATTAGCCTTCTCAAAGTTATTGGGAAAGTTTATACACACTACCTAAAAGGTAAGCTTCCTGGATGAGGGAATAACAGAATTATAGGTGAGGAATATAATGGATTTAACGCTGGCTGTTCAACTTTAGATCATTGTGTTTTAGCTCATCTTGCTAAGTATACCAGTGATAAGCTTTTTACTGCCTTCATCAGTCTCAAATCTGCTTTTGATGTGGTTTCAAGGGAACTCCTATAGCCAAAATTATGAACTACTATAGATAAGTGAACTGGCACCTAAATATTCTAAAGGAAACAGAACCTGTCTGATCTTTGAAGCTAAGCAGGGTCAATCCTGGTTGGTACTTGGATGGAAGGGGCTGTAGGATATATTTCAAAGGAAGGAACTGACAAAGTTCTCCCTAAGAGGCCTAAGAAAACTATGAAATTCATAGGGTTGCCATAAGTCGACAGGCAAATTGAAGGTACGTACCCACATTGATAAGTGATTGCTACGACTCATCAGATGTTTATATGATCAAACTTTCAGATGTAGAGAACAGGGACAACTCAATCCCTGCAACTAGAAGTGCTAGACAAATGTCTAGCATTTTTGTTTCCTGATTATGAGTATTTAATCTATTTCTTTTAAAAAACATTTTTAGGAAAATTATTATCAGTAAAATACTATGTACTAATCTATTTCTTAGTGAGTTAGCATCTTATCCTTGTCACGTTAGCCCTCATGCCTCTCAATTTTCAAATGTTAAAATTCCACTGTTTTTATATACTGATGATGCTGTGCTTTTATCTCAGATTTGATGGGGTCTCAATAATTTACTATCTATGTTTGGAACATACTGCTTTGAAAACAAACACACTATTGTAAGAGGGGGGAAACTTAAATTTGTGAAAAATTTAAAATTGTGCAGTTTTGAAAGTTAGGTGACATTCTGTTTTGTGCTTTTTGGAAAGCTCAGTAACTTTTGTGGGAAAGCTGTGCAGCTTTCCAGAAAACTGCTTTTGGGGAAGCTTTGTTGCTTTCTTCAGAAAATTACACAGCTTCTTGTCACTGGGAGGGAAGTTCCCAGGTGTCTTGATACTAGGGGAAAAAATTGATTCCTTTTTCCTGACATCTCTCAAGAATGGGAAAATCTAGAATTGCCATCCCTAGATGGTTGCAACTACATGTTAATGTTATAAAGAGCCATAATGGGTTAGATCATATACCTGCCTAGTCCAGCATTCCGTTCATACCCTGGCCAACCAATTGCTATCAGAATCTCACAAGCAAAATATAAGGCCTATTGCACTCTCACTGTTGTATTCATCTGTTATTGATAATGCAAAAGTAAAGTGAGTTGCCTGTTGTGCACCATGAGTTGGAAGATGAACATAGGTAGCTTCATTTACTAGTGTGTGTGTATGTGTGGGGGTGTCCCCATGTGATTTATAACCCTTAAAGATCCTTACTGTCTCAAGCAGTTCTATATGCCCACCATAGCGTAGTGGTTTGTGTGTTGGACTATGTCTCTGGAGACCAGGGTTGAAATCCCTGCTGAGCCGTGAAAACCACTGGGTGACCCTGGGCGAGTCACACTCTCTCAGCATCAGAAAATAGCAATGGCAAAAACACCTGTGAAGGAACTTGCCAAGAAAGCCTTGTGATAGCTGTTTTTGGGCTTTCCGGGCTGTGTGGCTGTGTTTTGGAAGAATTTATTCATGGTGTTTCACCTGCATCTGTGGCTGGCATCTTCAGACCCTCTGAAGTTGCCAGCCACAGATGCAGGCAAAATGTCAGGAATAAATTCTTCTAGAACATGGCCACATAGTCTGAAAAACCCACAAAAAACAACAGAGGTCAGTTGTGAAAGCCTTCGACCCTATGGCAGCCTTAGAATCACCATAAGTCAGAAATGACTTGAAGGCACAGCAACAGGGTTAGAATGCTAATATGGGGGCTGTTGTTTTTGGTCTTTTCCTTACACTTTTTTTTTTTTTTTTTTTTGCTCTTGTCTCACACCTGGCTGCCATTTTTTTCCCCATGACCAAATAGTGTACCAGTTGATACTTGCCTCCTTCATACTAACTGATGCAATAATTCATATATGTCATGTCTCTTTTAGTAACAATGTCTCTCTTTTAGTAACAAAGAACAATAGACCCATGTACCAGAATGTATTACAATCAAATTATTCTGTCACTACAGAAGATAAATGTGGAAACACTGCATGGAGTGTTTTTTTTACAATATTCACTTGTAGTGTGGGCTTTACTGAGTGGGAGAAAGTGTGGGAAGAAGTAACTAGTTTGACATCTTGAATAAGATCTGTATAAAAAGAGACATTTCACTTCACAAAAGATGATGCCTTCAGAAACTGGACTTCTCCTTTAAATTGACTTTATGCTGGAAGGTGTAACAAATGTTTAGAGAACAAATATTCCTCTTATCAGCAGGGATTGCAAGCCCTCCAGCCTGACAAGCTTGAGCCTATATGTCTAGAGATAAACCACACAACCATTCTATAAGCTGTTTAATAACAGGAGCAAGGAATATCTTGTTTTCACACTTATATGTTGGATGTTCTCAACAAATCTTGCCCAGTAGCAGGGATGTTGAAGAATGTTGTCATCATTTTTTAATAAAACAAACCAATCTGAAAAAAAATGCTACCTAAAACTTCCCAGACTAATTCTTGGATCAGGTTGCAGTTTCTGTACAGATTGCACACTTCACTGAATTTTGCACTGTTCTTAACATGGAAAAAATGCACACAAATGTCAATACAAAATGCATGTTTTAGGTAGAAATAAATGCATCTTACAAAAAATTTCATAGGTTTTTTTTAAATGTAGCAAATGAGAACAAACTTAGGACTGAACACATGTAAAACTGATATGGACCAGAAATTAGATTGTTCCATCCTTCACTGTATGCTA
Organism: Phrynosoma blainvillii; assembly: GCA_026167975.1. Lineage (NCBI taxonomy): Eukaryota > Metazoa > Chordata > Lepidosauria > Squamata > Phrynosomatidae > Phrynosoma > Phrynosoma blainvillii. The sequence goes on from JANUYF010000003.1 coordinate 36,800,931, forward strand.
AAAGAATCTCTTCATCGCAACAGAGAGAAAAAAGTTTGGTGAAATGGTTAGAAATTCAGACTAGGATTTGGGAAACTCAGGATCAAGTTTCCACTTGGCCATGAAACTCAACAAACTCTGGGACAGTTACTATTTCCAAGCTAAGCCTATTTCACAAAGTCATTGTAAGAATGAAAGAGAATGGGACAAAGAACACCCGAAACTCTTTGAAGGAAACGGGATAAATCAAAATTTTTGTTGTTTCTTTATATGTTTTTATGTTTCATTTTATGTTCCATAAATACTAGAACTCTTAAAACGTATGTCCATTTTGTGTGTCCAAAATATTCATCTTCCTGTTAAGCCAATGTGGTGTAGTGGTTTGAGACTCCAGGACAGACTGGAGACCAGGGTTTGATTCCCTGCTGGGCCATGAAACCAACTGGGTGACTTTAGGCAAGTCACATGCTCTCAGCCTCAGAGTAAGGCAGTGGCAAAACTTCTTGAACCAATCCTGCCAAGAAAACCCCATGATAGGTTCACCTTAGGCTCGGTATACGTTGGAAATAACAACAAACCGAGTCAACATAGCCTCTTTAAAAAGCAAATAAGTTGCTTTATTTATCATGGCCACCTCCTGTAATTATGAGGTTGACCTGCAAATCTCTCTCTGCATGTCATTTTCATATAGTCATTTTGGATTACAATCATGTTCCTATCTAAGGCACTAGCATGGGCTGTTGTAGGTATTAATGCAGCAGTCACTGTTTAGTGAAATCTGATGGATTGTTGACTGTTTCTATGGCCGTGCTTCTGAAATGGTTACCAGACAAAATAGCATCCTTCTCTGAGGCTTACTATCCAGGGATGTCGCATTGGAGACAGGAGTTGGAGGCAAAGGAGAATGAATGATCAGGGAAAGCTTGGGTAAATATCACAAACAAGCCAATGATCTATACTGGCCCAAGACATTTGGTAACTTCATGGAAAGCAGCAAATGTTCTCCTTCCCCAGTAAGTCAAGGTGAATTTCACAAGTGCCTCTCTTCTTCTAGTCAGTAAAATTTAGGGCCAGACAACTGATTCAATTAAATTCCAAATAATGTATTGAATCAGAGTGATTCAAATAGATTTTGAACCAGTTCCAGAGTGTATTGGATTGGCCCAATTCAGGCCAGGGACAGAACAGCACAGTTCAAGCTGGATATCAAAACCTAAATAAGAATAGGCTTGGTGATATCTCCAGTGCAACCAGATAAGAAATCTGTCAAGGAGGTGAGATGAGGAGGGATGGTAGGCTGTGCTCATTGACAATTGTGACATGCAGTCTGAGGCATCATTCTCACTAGCAAGTTTGCAGATGACATAAAACAGAGTGATGGCTAAAATATTGGGAGATAGGAACAGAATTCTAAAGGACCTAGATAAATTAGTAAATTGAGCAGAAATTAATAAAATGAAATCACATAAAGACAAATGTAACTTTTCCATTTTGGCCACAAAAACGAAATGCACACTTACAGAATGGGGTATACATGGCTTGGCAGTACTTATGAGAAAAAAGACCTTGGAATTGTTGATCATAAGTTGAACATGAACCAGTAACGTGAGGCTGCAGCAAAGAAGGTAAATGCTTTTTAGGCTGCATTAATAAAAGCATAGTTTCCAAGCTGAAGGAAGTAATGCTCTCACCTCATTTGGAATACAGTTCAGTTCTGGGCCCCTCATTTAAGAGGGATGGAGCAAGTTGGAACAGGTTCAGAGAAGGGCAACAAGAATAGTAAGAGGTATGGAGAACAAAATATATGAGGAAAGGTTGAAGGAGCTGGCCATGTTTGACCTGGTGAAGAGAAGATTGAGGGGGTGACACATGGCATGCGGTTGTATTGGATGGCCCTTGAAGTCTCTTCAACTCTATGATTCTTTTCAACCCAGGGTTTCCATTTTGCTCATTTTTGCTCTAGGAGTGAGATCAATTACCAAGATTCAGAAGCTGTTTTGTTGTGTCCCCCACCTTTTTTTCCTTTAGAAAGGCAGCAAGTTTTAAAGGTGTCCAGCACAAAATCCTCTAAAATGTGAAATTGGCTTTGGCTAATCCCCTCTTAATGTTTTCCCATGTTTCCAAATCTCCTGTGTGATTTCTTTTTAAAACTTCTAGTCATTTTTGGTTTTTTGTTGCAAGTCAATGTAGGAGGACTGACTGGATACCCAAATATTGATTTGGATGTGGAGTCCAAACGAATTGATTGGGCCTGGATTAATGGGCTGGTCCCAGGTCTGAGTAACTGAACCAGTCTTTAAAACAAACTAGGACCTCATGCACAGTCCTAGTATAAAATAGTGTAATAAATTAGATTCTTATCCTTTTATGAAAGCAAAAATCAGCTGCCTGAAATGGCCACTTTGTGTTGCCTAATGTAGGAGCCTGCCCTACCATTGACAGTATCTCTTCCTTTACACCACATCATGGAAAATGACTGGCTGCTGCTGGGCTCCAAGTGAAGACAGCAGCTGGCAGAACCGGAGGCCTAATACAGCCTCTTTTTCTGCTGTAGAAGCACAGAGACAAAAGACAAAGCTGGCCTTGAATTTGCAGTAATACAATACACAAAGCAAATCATAATTAGAAAACCTCTGAGTAAATCAAATCTAGAGCCAGTACATTTTGTCATAATGAAATAAAGAGTTTGAAACTCAAGAACAAAGTGATTATAAGCCAGTACAGAAAGCAGTTGTTTTATTGGGGACATCCCTAATAGATAGTAGCTAAAGAAGTGGTGGAGTCTCCTTCCTTGGAGGTCTTTAAGCAGAGGCTGGATGGCCATCTGTCGGGGATGCTTTAATTGGGAGTTCCTGCATGTCAGGGGGTTGGACTAGATGCCCCTTGTGGTCTCTTCCAAACTCTATGATTCTATGAGAAGTGATGTAAATGACAAAAACAGGGAGTTTAACTGAGCCTTTTTAAAAAAATTGGTATTAGGATACTTGGCCTAACTTTCTTTCTTGGTTTAAAAAAACACTCCAAAGCCTTGGGTAGTTGCTTCCTGTGACAATTCAACAGGGGTTAAGGGTGAAAAAGAATGAGAACAATCTGGTGAGCAATGTGGACTCAGCTTTTAGGATGGAGGGAGGCACCTTCAAGTCTAATCTTCCAAAGTACAGGACTTCTGCTTGAGCCTGGCCAACTCACTGATGCAAAAGCACAAGGTCTGTCTTTGGTGATATGGACAAACTCCCCTTGGAAGACTGAATAGTTGAGTTGAGAGGCTGACATCCACTTAGGATCACCTGTGTACAAGAGCTCTACATCTATTCTTTTCAAAGGGTGATTGTTAATTGCCTTCAAGTCAACCTCGACTCATAGTGATCATGTGAATGAGACATCTCCAAGCCCCCCCTATCCTCAACCATTCTGCTCAGCTCCTGCAGGTTCAGGCCCGTGACCTCCCTGATTGTGTCTAACCATCTGGCATGTGGTCTCCCAGATTTGTATTCAATAGTGTAGGGAATACGTAGTGATAGTAAAACTCCCCTAATCCTGATTTACTGGGCAACAGCTGCTGTGAGCACTGAGAGCCTGTTTTCCTGTCAATTGGGACCCAGCAGACCACCATTCCCATCCCACTATCCAGCAATATCTGGTGCAAGGAAGAATTGCAACAGGGATCCTGCTTATAGCTGTTGTAATAGAGATTGCTGGGTGTGTGTGTGTCAAAACATCAGTCTGCTGCACTCCAATTGACACAAAAACAGACCCACCATCACTTGCAGTGGCTGCTGCCTGGTAAGACAGAAAGGGAGATCAGGTTGGGAGACACTACTTAGCTAGGTAACTAACTTAGTTACGTAGCTAAATAGGTCATCTAGAATGCCAGTCAGTATTTTTAGAATCCTTTTTTAAAAAAGAGATTTCCTTGATAGCCACTGAAAGTCTAGAAAAGTGATAGGAAATGTGTTCTAGAAGAATGTATTCCTGATGTTTCACCTGCATCTGTGGCTGGCATCTTCAGAAAATGGTGGCATGGAGGTATGTGGGGTATATAAACTGTGTGACCTTTGGTTGAGAGGATTAGCATGTAAATCTTGTTGATAAAATGTGTTGATGATGAATATACAGCTTACAGTCCATGAAGTCAAGTCATCAAGACATCCAGATCTTCAAGCAAGCTTTCTTTTATTGCAAAATCAGCATGAGCAAAAAACAAATAATAATAATAATAATAATAATAATAATAATAATAATAATAATACCATCTTTAGCCAGAAGGCTAAACAGGAACAAAGCCTAACTGCTACATGATTCAAAATTGGTTAGTTGCAGCATCAGGAAAATATTTTAATTAGTCCATTATAGCTTAAAGGTTAAAAGACAAGTGACAAACTTTTCAGGATCACAACGTTCAGCCCCCAATTCTCCACCCATTTGGGTGTAGCCCTTTCAGACTGATTGGTTGAAGTTACATGACGTGTGTTAGCCCAACCTTTAATTACCATATTAAATCATGTGACTGCAGTTCCCATAACATTCCCATGTTTATGAATCCTTTTTGTAAACAAAGCTCTTTCTCACAGAACTATAGCTCATTAACTGCTTGTTTTGGCTAAAACACACCTGGGCTGATAATTGTGAAACTGGCCTCAGAAAACAACTTTTCTCAGCAAGGAAAAATACAGACACACATCTTTACATTTCAACATTTTAACATTGACTATATGTCCCATCACATTCTAACAAATCTATGTATTGTTCTGTTGAGACAAGGCCTCAGGGTGAGAGGATATGTGAGAAGGATTAGTGTCTATTTAATTAATGGTCCATTGTCTGCTGGGAAAACCCGTGCCCCTGAGTGAAGTTTGTTTGCATTTGCTGAGTCCTGATTTTGGTGTTTTTGAGGACTGGTAGCCAAACTTTGTTTATTTTCAAGGTTTCTTCTTTCCTGTTGAAATTGTACAGGTGTTTGTGGATTTCTATGGCTTCTCTGTGCATTCTGACCTGATAGTTGTTGGCATGGTCCAGAATTTCAGTGTTTCCAAATAGCATTTTGTGTACAGGTTGGTTTATAACATGTCTGCTACTGCTGATTTTTCAGGCTGCCCCAGTCTGCAGTGTCTCTCATGTTCTTTGATTCTCATTTGAACACTGCATTTGGTGATCCCTATGTAGACTTGTCCACAGCAGCACAGTATGCAGTAAACACCTGCAGCCATGAGAGGGTCTCTCCCATCCTTTACTGAGTGCAGCATTTCCTGGATTTTCTTGGTAAGTTTGTATATCATTTGGAGGTTGTGTTTCCTCATCAGTTTCCCTATTATGTTTGTGACTCCTTTGATGTATAGTAGAAATACTTTCCCTTTGAGTGATTGTTTTTCTTTACTCGTGTTTTTTTCTGGGTCTGGCAGCCCTTCTGATGTCTGAGATGGAGTAACCATTAGCCTGTAGAGCCCAGCTTAGGTGTTTCAGTTCATCTTCCAGGTAGTGGGGTTCACAGATTCTTTTTGCATGGTCTACCAGTGTTTTCATTGTGCTTCTGTTTTTGTTTTGCTGCTGCATCATAGGTTTCCTCTCAGCCGAGGGTCATGCAGCATATATACCCCACACACCTCCATGCCATTATTCTCTGAAGGTGCCAGCCACAGATGCAGGCGAAATGTCAGGAATACATTCTTCTAGAACATGGCCTCACAGCTCAAAACCCCCACAAAAACCTATGGATGTTGGCCGTGAAAGCCTTTGACTTCACAGTGATAGTAAATGCTTGGGAGGCTGGCTACAACTGGAACACCTCAATCCCTTGCCATTGGATCTACTAGGTGAGGCCAATGGAAGTTGTTCTCTTCTTTTAGACTTGAAGATATTTGCTTAACTGAGCATTGATGGCCTTTGTTAGCTGAGTAGTTACCACACATCTCTGTACATTTGTTTCTTACTAAACGAAGAAAGAAGAGAATGCAAAATAATAATAATAAATAGATTAATTTGTGTTAATCTCAATTCAGCTCAATTCATCGATTGGCCAACAGAACAACTTGACGGGGAAATAGATAAGATATATAGGGTTAACTCTTGGGCTGCAACAAATAGATGCCTACCAAGAGACATAAATGTATATTTTGTGAGAGGAAGAGTCCATGATATAATTTTGGAGACTAGTTATAGGAATAAATGTTATATAGAAGATCAAGAAATTCAAATATTTAAAGATTTACCCTCATCGATTTTAAGGAAAAGGAAAGATTATCGAGAGCTAACAGATTATTTGAGAGCTAACGGTTATTAAGGCTAAAGAATTTTTAGAAAATATTCAATCAGAAAGAGAAGAAACACAATAAAAAAGAGAAGAATCACATAGAAATGAACACACAAAAAAAACTGATAAGAGAATCTGTGAAAAAGCATTAATAAGATTAGAAGAAGAAACAAAAATAAACAGTAATTTACAAACAAAAAAGGAAGAAGAAGAAATAGGAAATATAACATCAAATACAGAGGAATCAGAAGTAGAGGAAAATGAGGAAAGGGATAAATATAATAAAACAGAAGGAAAGATTATGGAAGAAACAATGGAAGAGGGAAAAGAGAAAAAAGGCAAAACAAAGAAAAAGAAATATATTCAAACTAATATAAGATTAAGAAAAGGAAAGAAACTAAGCTATAAATACTAATAACAAGAAAGAAAAAAACAGTAGAAGGAAGAGGGGGGAAAGAAAAATGTCTCTTAAAATAATCTCATGGAATGTTAATGGTTTAAACTCAAAAACTAAAAGGAATAAAATATTACATCATTTAGCTAAACAGAAAAAAGATATTATATGTATACAAGAAACACATATAAGAAATAAAGATATATATTTGCTAGGAAACAAAAAATTGGGTAAGATATTTGTGGATTCTAATATACATTCCAAAAGGAAAAGTGTGGCAATATATGTGCGTGATAGTATCAAAGCAAAAGAAATCTTTAAAGAGGGAAACGGACATTATGTGGCTATAGAACTGAATATAGAATTGGGAAAAGTCTTATTAATAAACATATACTCCACAAGATAATAAATGTAAATTTTTTAAAAAGCTCAATAAACAGATTAGACAACAGGATTACGATAAAATCATAATTACAGGTGACTGGAATGGAGTGCTAAACCCGACAGAAGATAGAACATCCCAAAAATTAAAAGACAAATCTAATGGGAAATTACCAAATTCAGCAATTAACATGATTAAAGAACAAAAACTAATAGACACATGGAGATTACTTAACAAAAGAGAAAAAGATTATACCTTTTATTCAAACAGATTTAAATCATGGTCCAGGATAGATATGATTTTTTTTATCTTTAACAATGACTAAAGAAATATCAAGTTGCAATATTCTTCCTATGAGTATGTCTGACCACTCACCAGTAACACTAACACTAAATTTAAAGAGGAAAGAATTTACATGGCGTTTAAAAGAAGCTTTATTAGCAGATGAAGAGATAGTGACGAAAATAAAAAAAGACCTCTCGCTATTTTTCAAAGAAAATATGAACAAAGGGACACCCACACAAATAGTGTGGGATACAAGCAAGACAGTTGCAAGAGGCCTATTTATCCAACAAGAAAAAAGGAAAAAAAGAATGAAAGCAAAGCAAGAAGAGGAATTACAAGTTCAACTAAGGGAAGTAGAAAAACAACATAAACAAAAACCTAATGATATAAAAATTGAAAAAGAAAGACAAAGAATAAGGAGTCAAATAGATCAGATTACAATGCAAGAAATAGCAAACAAAATAAAATATATAAAACATTATCATTTTGAAAATGCAAATAAGGTGAGCAAATGGCTATCAAAAACACTTAAAGAGAAAAATATAATTTTAAAACTTAAAACAAAAGGGCAAGAATTTACTCAACAAAAAGATTTAAAGAAAATTATTCAAGAATATTATGAAAATCTATTTACTTCACTCGAGAGCTCACAAGAGAACAAGATAGAAATGAGGAAATATCTAGAAAATGGAAATATCATAAAATTAAACGGACAAGATATAAAAGATTTAAATTCTCCTATAACAATAGATGAAATTGACCAAGCTATTATAAATTTAAAGGAAAACAAAACACCAGGACCGGATGGTCTCTCAGCAAGATATTATAAAACATTTAGGAATGAATTAACAGAACCATTACACAAAACAATTCAAGAGATAGATAAGGGAAATTATCCAGATTCTTGGAGATATTCGCTCACAACACTAATCCATAAAGAAAATAAAGATCCAGAAAATATTAATAATTATCGCCCTATTGCTTTACTGAACCTTGACTATAAAATATATGCAGCAATTCTTGCAGCCAGATTAAAAAAGATCTTAGCCAGGTTAATCCATGAAGACCAAGCCGGTTTTCTACCTAAAAGGTATGCAAGAGATAGTATTAGGACAACGATAAATATTTTAGAATATTATAATATTTATAAATCCAAAAAATTAGGAATGGTATTCCTAGACCTAGAAAAGGCTTTTGATAATGTGAGTTGGGAATTTCTTGATTTGTTACTTCAAAAAATGGGGACAACAGGAACATTTCTAGAAGGAATTCGTCAAATATATAAGATACAAAAGACTCAAATCCAAATTAATGGAGAAAAAACAGAGACCTGTAATATAAAAAAGGGTACACGCCAGGGATGTCCCTTATCTCCACTTTTGTTTATACTGGTAATGGAAGTACTAAACACAAAAATAAGAAATGACGATAGAATTAAGTCACCAGAAATTAAAAAAATATAAATATAAACTCAAATCATATGCAGATGACATTATAATATGTCTGGAGGACCCACTGGAAAGCATAAAACATTTAGAAGAAATCTTGGAAAAATTTAGTCTAATGACGGGACTCAAGGTAAATAAAGCTAAAAGTGGAATCATAACGAAAAATTTAACAAAAAAAGAAGAAAAAACTTTACAAGAAAAATCAGGATATCACATATATAAAAAAGCAAGATATTTAGGAATAACAATTACAAATAATAATTCAGACTTATACAAAAATAATTATATACCACTATGGAAAAGTATAAAAACAGATTTGGAAACCACACATCTCATGCCTGTTTCAGTATGATTAGAGTGAAAAGGTTTGACAGTTATAAAATAACCAGCAATACCAATACAAAACCAAGATCTAAGTTTTCTTCAGCAGGGGGGCACCAAACATGCTGCTTTCTTTTAAGGAAACTGACACTACATCCGGCCCTCCATTTTCCATCTCAGACCATCTCCACAAAAACGGAGATTCGCAAATATTCAAGCCCCATAGGTTTGAATGGGGCGCGCCCCATTGATTTTAATGGAGGTTGCCCCTCTGTGAATATGCAAAACTGCACACTTCAAGTCCATGAGAATGGAGGGGTGACTGTACATTGAAATCTCTAACATTATCTGTCAGGGTGCTTGCCTGCTTCTTCATGCTCAATTTCTATTTTTGAAATATGTCCGTGCACACACAACAAATCTCTAATACTCTTTCTGTCCTAAACAAAACTGATCTCAGAGTTAGCCCTTGAAATACTTTATGTATTTTGAAGAGGTGATATTTACCTACTGTTATAAAAGAATGAATGGCCTTTGTCAGAATGAGAAACCAGAAAACAGAAAAGATAAAACTGACTCCAAGCCTATTGGATATTTTGCTGTCTATACCATTCAGAAGTTTAGCTATCCCACTGAAATAAACAAAATTGGACAAAGACACAATTCCCTTAGAGGCCTTTCTGCCTTGACAGAACCCCAGTGTGATGCCAAGACCTCCCATCTCCTTTTCTTAGACAGATGGAGCATGTCATGTGCTAGATGTATCACTAAAGGCAACTCAAAAAGAAGTCTGTCTTACCATTATTGCTCCCCTCTCAATCACTTTCCTTCCTAAATGTATGTTGACATTGGAACATGCTCCAGCTGTCTAGTTCACCCAATGAAGGATACTTTATATATGAAATGTGCAAAGAATACCCAATGTGATGAATACATTTTTTGCTTAGTGGCTAAAATTTTTTTTTATAGGCAATTAATTGCATAGTTGATTTTATTAAGCAATCGTTCTATCTTCATGAAGAATAGCAATCCAATGCAGACGAGGAAGTTGAAATTAATTTGTTTTCATGCTCTGAATGAGTATATAAATTCTGCACAGCATCAACCATATACCTAACTGTACAGTATAATGAATGGCAAAAATCAAGGAGAGAACTAGTGCTGCTTAAATAGGAGGATTTTTTTTTCTTATGAAAAGCACTGAATAACAGTATTTGAAAGGAAAACCTATGATGCAGCACAAACAACAGAACTCTACCACACCTCAAAGAGCAAGGGGCCTAAATGATATTGGTGAACTGCAAGTCCCAGCAGCCTTAAACAGGATAGCCAATTATGACAAACACTGGGAGGTACAGTCCAACAACAACATCTGGAGTGCTACATGATTCTTACCACATTCATAATAATAATAATAATAATAATAATAAAAAATATAATAAAATTTATTTGTACCCCGCCCATTGGTAATCCAATCTGGGCAGCATTTACAATTAAAAGATACAGATTACAAAAACATACAATATAAAAACCCCATTCAATAATTATCCCACTCATGCATTTTAACAGGGGAAGAGTCTTGCTGGCTTTGAGATGTTCTTGGACTGCAATTCCCAGCATTCTTCACCTTTGACTATGTTGGGTAGGGCTGCTGGAAATTGCAATTCAACAACATCTGGAGGCATGCACAATTCTCACCTCTGACCTCAATCCAATTAGAGAAAACAAATTAACTCAGTAGGAGTTACATAAGTGCTGATTCAATAGGTTTGTTCTAGCTGGGGAAGCAGTTGGATTTAGACCTAACAAATGTATTATAGAAGAGCTTTCATGGCATCAGATGCATGCAGTGTTATCCAGAATTTCAGGAGTATATTTAAGCAGTATGCATGAATGCAAGGACTGTAGACAACAGGGCCATTGGCCATGATAGCTGTGGGATTCTGGTCTGAAAAGTAATATTTTCAAGTATGAAAGTGAAAGGGGACTGCTAGAGAGAGAGAGAGAGAGAGAGAGAGAGAGAAGATTGACACTTTTACTTCTAGCTTTGTCTGTCAATAGCTTCAGCTCTATCCAGCACCAACCCACTCATACACAATACGCCCAGGGTGAAAATGTTCTTCAACTCCATTATTGACCTTCCTGAAAAGTTGTTACAGAGTTATCCTCTCAGATCAATTGGAAGACATGCTTACAGACACAGTGTTCCTGCACTTCAGGGGCAACAGTCAGCACTGACAATATTGATTTTATGAGGAAGGCAATTGACTCCAGGCTCCCCATTCTTTTCCCAACAACAAAATATGCATGTTCCAACTCTCTGGATTATTCTAACACACAGGAGAGGTGTACAATCCATGACTGCATGTAACCCAAAGGCTTGCGCCTCTTACTATGCCATGTAAAATCTAAAACAAATTTCCTTGTGGGTTCAAACTGTATGATTTGTACCAATAAATGTTGACACGAAAACAAATATGTTATCATCACAGCTAGGGGAAGTTTTCTGTTTGGACTCCGACTCTCAGAATTCCTAGGATCTCCAAAGGCTATGCTAGTTGAGGAATTCTGGGAGTTGGAATAAAAACACTTTTCCAACATCAACAACAATGATAACATAAATTTTATTTCTTGCCCATCTCTCCCCAAGGCTCGAGATGGGGTACAACATAGATTAAAACACATAAAACCATTTAAATGCATTAAGTTTAAACACATAAACATAGGGCATGTTAAAATTATGCAACATAACATTTAAAATATGCCAAATGAAAATTCATGGTTTAAAATTGACTGGGTAGGCCTACTGGAAGAGATAGGTCTTTAATACTGTTTTAAATTCAGACAGCAAGTTTAGATGTGAAATTTCTCCCAGCAGGTCATTCCACAGTCTAGGGAAAGCTGATGAAAATGTCCCCTGAGTGACAGTTGCCAGTCAAGTTCTGGCAGGTTGAAGAAAATGTCCCCTCAGATGACCTGAGTGTATGGGATGGATTATACAGGAGGTTTCGATTGCACTATATTCCTTTTTACAGTGGCTTAATCGACTGAAAAATGAATATATTTCTAAACCTTTCTATACCTTCCCCACAAAGCTGCCCCCCCCCCCCCAGTATACCATTACCATTGCCTCCCTGGGTACACTTCTCTGTCGGATTGGCAGAGCATGATATGGAATATATGGTCCCCATTTCCTTGTAGAATAGTGGGGTGTGAATGTGGTATTTTTAAAGCCATAAATGATTTCTTGAATGTTACCTCTCAAAGATCAGGACTGACAAAGAAAAATTCAGTAAGATTAATTTCCGGGCGTAGAAAAGCATGTTGAATAACAAGAGTGGGTTGGTATTATGAAAACATTATGCAGATCATGACTGAAATAAGCACAAGCAAAACAAATCAGAGGGGAAACAGAGCTGCTGTTCACTGAAATGAAGTCCCTACCTAGTTTATGGCATAGTCTGATTTGTGCTGTCTCCTGTTATAAGTATGTGCTACTACAGCCAGCACATGGCACAATATTAATTACCTGAGATCATGCTCAGTTCCTATTATATCATTTGATGTGTCTTTTAGACAGTTGACTCTGAACATCCATCTCTGCCTGAATAGCAGTAAATTAAACAATCCACAGACATATACAACAAGCTGAATGGTACAGGTCATTTTATCTATGCTCTGGAAAATTTCAATCAAAATCCATGGATTTGAAAACAAAGCCCCAGCATGACCAGATGTTATAGGATGATGATCTCAGTCAGTCTGCTTCCTCTGGTGGACCTTTTTATAGTTGTGAGTATATTCCTATTTTATGAGTAAGAGCAAACACTAAGAACTAACTCTTTCTTAGGAGTTCAAGAGTGAGGACTTAATGACATTGGCTGAAGGTTTACATCCTGATGGCAATGGCAAACCCCTCTGAAGAAACTTTCCAAGAAAACCCTCTGATAGATTCGCCTTAGGGTCACCATAAGTTGGAAACAATGTGAAGGCAAACAGCACAGCACTATCTTTATTCACACCACATTCACACCCCACAAGACACCATCTTTACAGCCACCTTGCTGCTATGTACATTTGCTCCTATACCAACTTGCCAGTCCATTAAGGTTGTTTTTAAGACCTCTTTTCCAGGTGACTGCCATCTGAGGTGAGGTGAGTAATGACCAGAGAGACCATCTTTTGTGTGGTGGCACTCATGCGGAGAGGTCATTGCCTGATGCCAGCATTGGCTCAAATCTTGTTGGTTAATTTCAACAAGAGTAGATCCATTGAATCAATTTTTGAATGGTGAGTCAATGTGCCAATAAATCTAATAGGCCTACTCTATCTGGGTTGAACAGTAGCATTTGGGTCACTATTTATCTTTTCAGCACTGAATACAGACTTTTAAAATTTTCCCAGACTATTCAATGTGTGTATGTGTGTACACACACACACACACACACGAACACACACACATTATATATTATATATATTATTATATATATTACATTCATACGTTTTTAAATATGTGGTTCATATTTTATTGGCATTTTATTTTATTTCTATAATTTGCCCTAGGATGAATAAGATAGATAGATAGATAGATAGATAGATAGATAGATAGATAGAGGATAGATGGACAGACAGATGATAGCTAGGTAGACAGATAGATAAATTGTAGGGCCTTTGCAGACTGACAGAAATAGTGCACATTAAATTGAGGCACTGCCCTGGCTCAGTGCTAGGGAATCATGGGAACTGTAATTTATTGTGGCACCAGAGCTCTCTGACAGAGAAGGCTCAATGTCCCAGAAAAAAATACAGATCCCATGACTCCCTAGCACTGAGCCAGGGCAGTGCCTCAATTTAATGTGCACTATTTCTGGCAGTCTGCAAAGGCCCATAGATAGGCTCTGTGAGCAGGGACAAAGAAGATACTAACATCTATTCCTGGTTTGCTGTTCTGTTTATGTATAGCTAAGACTAGTATTTCCTGCTTGGAGGCTCTACCATGTTTAAGCTTCCTGATTTGTGAAACACATATAAGTCATATTGACTTTGCAGCTCTGCCTATATTACCTCCCTCAGTCATTACTCCCTCCCTTATTTCTTGCCCTATTAGTCTTCTCCCCTTGTACTATATCAGGGACAGGCAACCTTTTGGAGACCTGGGCCAGTCTCCCATAGCCCAGGTCTCGGCTGGGCCAAGGGTGGGGGGGAATGGCGGCGCGCGTGCTAATGGTGAAGGCTTCATTACTGGCACTGGAAGCCACCAGAAGAAATAGGCACAATTGACTAATACTGTCTTGGTATAAATCAGAAAGAGCCATCATACCCTGAACCACCAAACCTCCTTAAAACAGCTGAAGTGGGGATGCAACCAAGCACAGTGGGACCTAGGTATACAATGGAGTTTGGTTCCAGGTTCCCCTATGGACACCAAATCTGAGGATTCTCATCCTATTATATAAAATGAAGTAATAAAATGGCACCCCTTATATATGCCGCCTTGAGTCCCTGTATTGGGAGAAAGGCGGGATATAAGATAATAATAATAATAATAATAATAATAATAATAATAATAATAATAATAATAAATAACAGGATTTTTTTTCTTGGAATATTTTTGAGCTATGGATGGTGAAATCACTAGATGCAGGATACTCAGATACAGAGGGCCTACACTTCCAGCCTGTAGAGGCTGACCTGAGTAAAACCAGTCCATTCTCAAGGTGATACCAGTGTCTGTAGAAACAGAAGCATAATACAGACAGGCCAAAATCAAATGAAGGAAACAGTCCTGAGCAAACCAAAAAATAAGAGGGGTGCCAGAGAGATTAGTCTGGGATATACAGTTGACCAAGCTGGTTGGGGCTTCTGGGACTGAGGTCCAGGACACCTGGAGGATCAAGGTTTGGAAATCACTGTGCTAGACGATCCCTTTCATACTGGTTTTCCAGATTGACATGGCTACGTCTTCAAATTGAAATGAAATGATTGATATTGAAAAAGATATACACATATGTTTGAACCTCCACTCTTGTCAATCAAATAATTAAATGGCCAGCGTGGCATAGTTGTTTGAGTGTTGGACTGTGACTCTGGAGGCCAGGGTTCAAATCTGCACTGAACCATGAAATCCACTAAGGGTGACCTTGGGCAAGTCATCACACCATCTCAGCCCCAGAGGTTGGCAATGGCATACCCCCTGGGAACAAATCTTCCAAAGAAAACTCTATAATAGGTTCACTTTAGGGTTGCCATAAATCAAAAATGATTTTTTAGATTGTAAGCCTGAAGGCAGGGAACCATCTAATTAATCAATTTGTAAGCTGCTCTGATAGCTTTTGTCTGAAGAGCGGGGTATAAATACATAATAATAATAATAATAACAACAACAACAACAACAACAACAATAATAATAATAATAATACAGTGAGCCTTTCTTATCCTTGGAGATTCCCATTCTGGACTTCCCTGCAGATGGCAAAAAACTGCAGGACCTGAAGTCCTGTGGTATTCCATGGTGGTGTATGCATGCACAGCCACTCTCCCAGGACTGTATGCACATGGATCATTGATGCCAATGGGGCTTGCTATCTGTGGATGCTCAAATCTGTGGATAGCAAGCCCATGGTTGGGGTGGGCACACTGTATGAAGTTGAGGATGTTGTACAAGGTTACCAAGAAAGGTTGGATCTGTGTCTGAAGCACTAGAATTCCCATGGGTGAGCTAATTTATAGATTCCTAGCACTCAGCTGCTAGCATCATTCTCTTGGCACTTCTCTTATCATTCTTCACCTGAGGATGCATCCTCCAGGTAAGGTAATACAAGAGCCAGGGAATGTGGGTAGGGTGTACTGTATATTTGGAGATGTTGGAGATACGTCTGAAGGCTGCCTTTTTAAAAATCTTAGAACAACAACTTTGACCCTTCCATCTTCTCATTCATTCATTCATTCATCTCCTGCTTTCCTCCCAATATTGGGATAAAAGGTAGATTACAATGGCTAAATACAGTTACAGAAAGAGAGGTAAAATATATACAATTTTATCATTATATACAGTTAAGCAATGCTCAGAGGCCCCATTCACACTACGGAAATAACCTGGTGTAAAACCAGGTTATTTCAATGACTCACACTGGCCCTTAATGCACCTGGTGCCGTTTGTGAGGGGGGACAGCACAGAAAAACCTGCTTTACCCAGTGTATTCGATACTAGGTTCTTGAACGCATCTTTTTCAAAGGTCCAGAGTGATCTGGATCTTCGGTAGTGTGGGTATGCTACTCAATTGATCTGGATTGCAGGGATTATTCCCAGACATGGATACACTTCCATGTTGAAGCAAAGTGGCATGTGTGTGAATGCCAGAGAGGATTTAAATGCCTTGGAGAGATTTGGTTGCGTAAAGCGTAGTGGGAACATCAATCCTGTATTGCATCACTGCAGAGATCCAGATCACTGTAGCCAAAGCATAATTTCCCCCATTGCACTTTTTTTAAAAAATGAGTGATATGCATATCAAGCTCTAATGGAACTGGGATTATGATAAAACTAAATCCTATGAGTGGTAAAGGGAAACAGCAGAAATTTTTTAGACTACAGCAGCAGTTAATAGAATTTGGTTCACCTATAATATCCCAGATATTATCTTTTCATAGTCATTAACGTGAGTAGATTACAATTGCCAGAAACACTTCAGTTTTCTATCTGTTCAACACATTTCTCCTATATAGACATGTCTGAGTTGGTAATAAATTTGTTGTCAGTATAACCTGGAAATAAAGAAAGCTAGACCACAGCAAAAGCTGCAGAATCTTTGTAAATATTTGCTTCAGTGTGAAGCAGACCAGAGGCATCCTGGGGTGCAGGGAATGTGGATTGCACCAGATGACACACTAAGAGGGGGTGACACCACTGTTGCCTTTTGGTAGAAATGGGATGTTGCATTCGCCCACATCCTTTTAAAACCATGGAGCTCAACAGAAGAGAAGGCATGAGTGGGATGAGGCTTAGTGAGTGGAGAAAGGAAAGGCTTCAGTTTTTTTTTTAAACTCTTTTAAATTTTTCTTTAAAAACATCACATCATTACAGTGGATCCTTGGTACCCACTGGGGGTTGGTTCCACAACCCTCCATGGATGCTAAAATCCATGAATGCTCAAGTCCCATTAAATACAATGCTGTAGTAAAATGGTGTCCCTTACATGAAATAGCAAAATCAAGGTTTACTTTTTGGAATTTATATATCTTTGGAATATTTTCAAGCCGTGGATAGTTGAATCCACAGAGAAAAAAAACCTGTGGATATGGAGGGTTGACTGTACTGTAGGAAGTCAATGTGGGGGGAGTGATGTCATGAGTTACTTCACCGGAAGACACCAAACCTAGTGACACCATTTGCACAGGTATAAGCAAACAGGGTCTCTTCAGAGATTGTTGGATTACATGATCCAGTGATTCGCATGATCCTGCACCATTGACTATGCTGGCTGCCTTGGTTTGATAGGCTCTGCAGTCCAACAACAGCTGGAAGGACAGAAGTGGCCAAGCATTGGCTGCAATTCTGCATTGTCACAGTGTAGCATGAGTATTTGCTGGCAGAGATAGGCTATGCTATCATTATACAGCTCCTAAACAGAATGGCTTCATTGTGCAACACATATCTACCAAGAGGCCCCTTTGTGCATGTGCATTGTATAACTCATATACCCTTTTTGTACATCCACAAGTGCAGCTGTTCAGCATATGCAATTCCACCACCATCAGCTCAATATGGGCATTGCATATTCTGCATGTGTTGAGCAACTTCATTTGCATATGTCACTGCTGTCAGCCACTGATTTAGTGAAAAGAGGCAAACAAGGATCCAGTTCAACCCATTAATATGGAAGTAGTAATGTGACTGAACAAACTAGGTACTGAACCTTCAGGTTCTACTGTTTTGTTTTATTGTTTTGTTACAGGCAAGAAGCTTATATGAGGCTCTTTGAGATTGGTCTAAAGACATTTTAAGCCTGGGAGAGGTCATTTTTAAGAATGAGCCAGTGTGCCATAGTGGTTTGAGTGCTGGACTCTGGAGGCCATAGTATGATTCCCAGCTTGGCCATGAAACCCACTCAGTGACCTTGGGCAAGTCACAGTTTCTCAGCCTCAGGGGAAGACAATTACAAACCTTCTCTGACCAAATCTTGCCAAGAAAACTCCATCATAGAGTCAACATAAGTCAGAAATGAATTCAAGGCAGACAACAAAAGCAACAACAGGCAACAAGAAGTTACCCAAGTTCACTTCCTGCTGCAGAAAAGGCATCTTTTGGGCCTAATATGCCCAAGGGGGTTGGGATCTGCTGTTGGGGCCTTCCTCCATCTCCCACCAGAAAGATCAGTACATGGCGTTGGGACATGGGAGAGGGCTTCTCAGCCATGGCACCCCAACTATGGAATGCCCTCCCTTTGGAGGCCCAACTGGCACCAATTTCATTTAGGTGCCAAATAAAAACTTGGCCATTCATTAAATTCTCTGGGCCTCATTAACTCATTCCAAATATGATGTAGATAGGTGTTTTTTTTTTTAAAGTCAAACCTTTAAATCTATTTTTAACATTACAGCAGTTTTATGTTTTTAATTTATTTAATTGTTTTAAACTGTATAACTTGTTTTAATGATTTTGTAAGCTGCCCTGAGATCTTTGACACAGATTGCCTTTGCAGACTGCTAGAAATAGTGCAAATTGAGTCCACGTTAACTGCTCTGGCTCAGTGCTAGGGAATCATGGGAATTGTATTTTTTTTCTGAGACATTGAGCCTTCTCTGTCAGAGAGCTCTGGTGCCACAATAAAATACAGTTCCCATGATTCCCTAGCACCGAGTCAGGGTAGTTAAAGTGGACTCAATTTGCACTATTTCTGGCAGTCTGGAGTGGAACATAAATATTTTAATAAATAAATAATAATTATTAAACCTGTAGAAAATGCCAGAAATCATTTATCTCATTGAAATTAATAGGATCCCTTATTAATTTCAGGTACCCATAGGGGATCTTGGGACATAATCCCACAGATATGGGGGTCATACCATACAGAATAATCATCTTATGAGAGTTTATTAGACTTTAAATAAGCAAACAAAAAAAGGGACTGTAAAATGGTCAGTTCTGAGACTGATTATACAATGATAGGTTTTTGAACCATAATTTCATAGTATTCAGCACTGATTGCAGATCCTGGAGGAGAGCATATCCCATAATGCAACTTTCTGACATCAGGTTCTTCTTAGTATGTTAAATGAACAGGAATTCAACATTTTATGAATGCTCATCTTAATTTCCCTGCACTCAGGAGCATCCAGAGATAGTGATTTGTTCTTGGAACATGTTTGTCCATGAAACACACCAGTTTGTTTCAGAAAGAGAAAGCTCATGGTATGCATGAAAAAAACCATGTGCACTGCAGCAAATGGTATATATAACTAAAATAGTTATGCCTTGTACCAATCCATTAAGGCTTTAGATATGGATGGTTGGAATCGTGTTATTTTTAAACAGATTTGCTTTGATGCTTAAAAATTGGGCTAAAATCTGAAAAGAATTCTTCAGCTGGGTGGGTGGTGTTTGGATGTTTGGATCATTGTTACCAAAACAAATCCCAAATGTTAAGTCAAAGGTTTTCATGGCTGGCATCCATAGTTTTTTCTGGATTTTTTGGCCTATGTGGCCATAATAATAATAATAATAATAATAATAATAATAATAAATTTTATTTATAGCCCGCCTCTCTGCCCAACAATCGAGGCGGGTTACACAAGTTAAAAATCAACAGTGAATGTATTCCTGACGTTTCACCAGCAGCTGTGGCTAGAACATGTGGCTAAACTCTTCTAGAACATGGCCACATAGCCTGAAAAACCCACAAAACCCCCTATAAATCCTAAATTATTAGATGGATAATTTGCAATCTGATCCTCAGTTGAATGGCCTTCTGAGCAAAACAATCAACATTCAGTGAGACTTCCCAGTAAGCTTGCCATCTTGGATCAGTTGCAGTTCTGTTGACCAAAGAGACCAAGACAATGGAATTCTGATACTACTATTACTACTACTACTACTACTAATAATAATAATAATAATAATAATTTATATCCCACCTTTCTGCAGAGCAATCGGGGCAGCTTACAACATTAAAATTTCCATACAGATATATTAATATAATCTAAACAGAACATAAAAATCCGAAATCCCATCCATCCTACATTATCTTTTAAAATAAATAGGGAAAGGGCCTGCAATACCCCTAATATTAGCTTCCTCTGGTCTTTATTTATTAAAATCATGCTTCCTTTTAACTTCCTATTATACTTCATGTTTGGGTCAACTTACCTGGATTGCTGGTGGAAGGTTCTTCATGACAAAGGGTCCTCTCCCTGCAGGCCACCATGTGAGATTCTTATTTCTTCTTTACAATACACAAGGAGAATCATAATTTCCTTCCGAATGCCTAAATCTTCAATATAATATCCATCCCATAATGCTTGCTAGCGCTCTTTTGAGAAATGAGCTAATCACATGAGTGTTTAATGAGCCTAGACAAGCTGCCAATATTACTAAACAAGTGGCTAAGATAATGTTACCTAGGTTTACAATGTTTCCACTTACAATACAGCCATTTGGTATGCTCTAGCTGTCAAAACCATCTGTTCACTCAGGCAACCTTTGCATGCAAATCAGTCAGTCTCACACATTTAAGAGTTGCTTTCAGACAACAAGCTGACAGCTTAAATGGAATTGGAGTCTTGTGATAAGGAACAGATTAATATACAAAGCTTTTTATTTTTACAATGTTTCTTGCAGTTGCATTTGAGGGAGAGGCTTGTGAAGGGACACAGATGTGCAAATCAGCTGTAATTTCTGGAGATTTTGACTATAAATAAAAATTAGCATAGCCCTGTGGGTGGCAACAGACAACAACAGATTGTTATTTTAAGGTGTCCTTTGTTTAAAGATCCATCCAATCCAACTCTACTTTAGAAACGGAAAAACAAAAGAAGCGGGAGCAGGGGCCCATATTTGCCTGTGAAACGTTAGCACCATAGACTATGTCTATGAGCCAGCACAGTGTAGTGGTTTGAGTGTTATATTATGAATCTGGAGACCAGGGTTCAAATCCCTGCTCAGCCACGGAAACCTACTCAATGACTTTCAGCAAGTCACACCCTCTCCGCCTCAGTGGAAGTCAAAGGGAAATGTACCCTCTGAACAAATATTGTCAAGAAAACCTTGTGATAGGGTCACCTTATGGTCTCTACATGTCATAGACAACTTGAAAGCATACAACAACAACCTAAACAATAATCATCTGGTTATAGATGTACTAGAGATGTACTGTAGTTCTATATATGTGTCAAGTTGCCTGTCGACTTATAGTGACCTCATTAACTTCATAGGGTTTTCTTAGGCAAGGAAAAGTCAGATTTGGCTTTCCAATTTCTTCTTGTGAAATATAGCCCATAGCACCTGGTTTTCCAGAGCTAATGCTGCTTAGCTGCCAAGATCAGGTGGGATCTGGTACCTTTTGGGTGTTTTAAAAGCTGTAGTTCTATGTACATTGTAGTACAGTTGGCCCTCTCCATCCCTGGATTTTTTAATCCATGGTTTAACCATCCATGGCTTGAAAACATTGAAAAATAATATAAATCCCAAAACACATCTTGTTTTTTGCCATTTTATATAAAGGTCACTGTTTTACTGCACCATTGTATTTATGGGATTTGAGCATCCACAGATTTTCATATCCATGGGGTGGTGATGATCCTGGAACCAAACCCCAATGGATACGAAGGGCCCACTGTAATTATTTTTAAATCTGCATCTCTTCATAACAGTTAACATATGCAAATTTTATGCCTTTTTTTGTACCTCTCCCTTCCTTTTGGATGAGAAATAAGTGACTATCCTTGCTCGATAAAATTGAACTTGGAACCTTTTGTATGCAAGCATCTGTTCTATCACTATGGTCCTTATGAGAGATTAGAATGATGAAGGCAATTTTATAAAATACCCCTTTAAAAGGAAGAGTATAAAGATGAAACAGGGGAAACTAGAAAAGATCTGGGGACTTTTATTTGTTTGGTAAAGGAATTAAAGGAAGTCCTGGTATGATTTTTACCTTACGCCATTCTGTTGAACCTCTGAACAGACTTTTGAGTTCTTCGATCCTGCAAAATCTGTACTAGAAATGCAAAGAATATGAAATTCATAAGACATTGGAGCAGCAGAACATAACTAAAAATGAACTCACCTTTCTAAAACCAAAGTATATGCAGAACCCATTACCTTGCCATTAGTATATTTAAATGGTCCATGGGATAAAATGCTTCCTTGAAATAACTGACTTATATGAATGGAGGTAGTTTCAGAAACCACTCTATTAGGAGATTAGAAGCAGGATAGAAAATGTTACTATGCATTGATCGACTGATGTTACCTGGGCAAAACTACAGGGGAAGAGAAGCATTTAGAAATGTAGAGACAGGAGGAAAAAAGACAAACTGATTTTGTATCTTCATCTATTTCATGTTGATATATGGTGATGGGCTGAATGATCCCTAGGGCAATAGGAATCCACTGCAAGACAATTACAATTGATTAAATGGCCCATTAGTGATTAAATGGGCCAGTGCTCAGCCTCCTGGCATGCAAAAAGCAGTCTTGGAAGTCAAACATGTTTGCAATAGAGGGAAAGCTGCAAGAGAAAGATATTCTCTGTGGCTTGCTTTTGTGGGGGGGTTGAGTGAATGGGAAAAGGAAATGGGGTGAGGGGCTGGAAAATGCTCCAACCCTCTAGTCCAGGGGTAGGCAACCTAAGGCCCGGGGGCCAGATGCGGCCCCACGAGGCCTTTGGACCGGCCCCAGGCCAATCCTGCCGCCGCTGCCGCCGCCGCCTGCCATGATGATATTGATTACTGTTGTTATTACTTGTTCTTGGGGTTTTCTTGGCAAAATCTCCACAGGGGTTTTGCCATGGCTTTTCTGGGGCTGAGAGAGTGTGCATGCATATTTTTTTAATTTTTAAATTTTTGTTTAAATTTTTTATATTTATTTATTTATTTATTTTTGGTGCTTCGGCCCTCCAATTATCTGAGGGACAGCAACCCGGCCCCCGGCTAAAAAAGGTTGCCTACCCCTGCTCTAGTCCTTTATTTGTATAGCTGTGTTTTCCCTCACTGCATGTTTTCTGTGCACATTATGCCTTCAGGACCCCAATGCAAGATTGGACAGCTCCCAGTCTGAGGGATCTACATATTGTTATAATGCTGTAACAGGTAACCTGAGCCCAGTGTGGAGTGGGGCTGGCAGATTGATATTTCCTGATGTTCCTCCTCTTGTCATTTCTAGAACTTCTTTTCTTTCTTTGAGGCTACTTCCTTCTTCTTCTCCTCCTTAGAAAGAGGCAGGCTGTGCATAGAATCGCTGCCCAAGGAGTCCTACCCACATGGAAGCCAGCTTTAGGGACTTCTGTAACTTGACTATTGCTGAAGGATTTCTTTGCCTGGATATCACAAAACACTTACTTAGGAGACTATCACATTATGTTATAAACCGGCTTATCCGAGCTGGCTTAAAATTAGAAGCAGGCAGCATCCTGATAGTACCAGATGCATTTAGCCGCCAAAATCACCATCCGGCTGCAGCCCAGCTCCATTGCTGCTCCAAGGGGCACTCCTCGTGCCTCTTCTCAAGTTTTTTCCGGCTAGACAAATGGCCACCAGAGCACTGCAGCTAGGTGGCAATTTTGGCAGATAAATGCATCTGATACTATCAGGATGCCACCCACTTCTAATTTTAAACCAGCTCAAGTAAGTTGGTTTATAATGTAATGCAATAATCTTCTTACTGTTATTACACTGTACTCTTAACATAACGACAACATATTCTTACACTTCATTTGACCCTTGTTACCCAAAATGTCAGGGTCCAGAGAGGACACCCACAATCAATATTTAATAGGGGAATTTTATTTGCTCAGTTACAGCACCTGAGAGGGCATAGGCAACTCAAAGCATGGATCAAGCCTATATATACCAGTTACGAAAAACAGAACTCCATAAAGCAAGGCCCAAATGTAGTTTTATTTGTAAAACGGAATCACCACTCACACAAAAGCATGCTCTCCCACACTCATAAGAACTAATGATATAAAAAGTGGTAGTAGATAGTGATTTTAGAGATTGCAGAAAGTAATAATGTACAGGTTCCAGGGGCAAATGTTCCAGTCGGGGGATTCTGTGAAGTGATATGGCTCAGCAGCTGCCTGTAGTGCTGAAGAATCAAGCAAGATACTGACAGAGTATGTGTCTGAATCTCAGCAAGACCAAATATGAGGACCCTTGGCAGGGATATTTGTAGGGCAAAATGTATCCCAGGGCAGATTTTGGAATTCAAATGAAGTTTCCAAGAGAGAAGAATGAGAAGGGAACCCATAAATGACTGCACAATCAGTGCACATGTCTCTGGAAAATGGAGTATCTCCTCCAGAGGTAATTGTACTGTACTGTTCATTTGTGAGCAAAAGGTCTATCACCCACCATCACTCCCATCAACAAAGGAATATGCAGATTCCAATCTTGCTTGATCTACCCTGGCCTTGTGCTCTTGAACTTCCATACTTAGCCAGTCAGGTGTCTTTATATAGTCACAGATGTCCTTATATAGCATGGCTAGCTTCCTGCACTTGGGGTGTCTTCTCGGCTACATGCCTAAAACATCCCTTTTGATATCAACACTATTGAAAAAGAGGAGGAGTACAAGGGGGTTAGACCTTTAGGTAACACTAGGCAACTGAAGAACATCACTGGTGCCACTGAAATTGGATGACAGTTGGAGCAGTTTTCTGTGCTACAGAGGGCTTGAAGACTTGCTTTAGTGAAGGGGTAGCCTGCATTTGCTGTGGACCTGCCCTTCCCACATGAAGATAGTTCACAGTCTAATCCAGCCTTTGTGTTGTGAAAACAAGGTGACATGTCCAGGGTGAAACAGGTTCATTTGGCCTGTGTAGATGTGCCTCTAAGCTGCTGCCATACTGCAGAATTGGTGCAGTTTGATATCCTTTTAACTGTCATGGTGCCATCTTGTGAAATCCTGGGATTTGTAGTTTGTTGTGGCATCAAAGCTCTCTGATAGAATCATAGAATCATAGAGTTGGAAGAGACCACAAGGGCCATCCAGTCCAACCCCCTGCCATGCAGGAACTCCCAATCAAAGCATCCCCGACAGATGACCATCCACCCGCTGCTTAAAGACCTCCAAGGAAGAAGACTCCACTACTCTCCGAGGGAGTGTGTTCCACTGTCGAACAGCCCTTACTGTCAGGAAGTTCCTCCTAATGTTGAGGTGGAATCTCTTTTCTTGCAGCTTGCATCCATTGTTTCGGGTCCTAGTCTCTGGAGCAGCAGAAAACAAGCTTGTTCCCTCCTCAATATGACATCCCTTCAAATATTTAAACACAGCTATCATATCACCTCTCAGTCTTCTCTTCTCCAGGCTAAACATCCCCAGCTCCCTAAGTCGTTCCTCATAGGGCTTGGTTTCCAGACCTTTCACCATTTTAGTTGCCCTCCTTTGGACATACTCCAGTTTCTCCACATCCTTTTTGAATTGTGGTGCCCAGAACTGGACACAGTATTCCAGGTGAGGCCTGACCAAAGCAGAATAGAGTGGCACTATTACTTCTCTTGATCTAGATAGAGAAGGTTAATATCTCACAAAACTACAAATCACACAATTCTATAGCATTGAGCTATGGCAGGTAAAGCAATGTCAAACTGCATTATTTCTGCTGTGTAGATGCAGCCATAAATAAATGGGAAAGTTAAATTTATCCCTTTTGGAAAGAATTGCAGTAATACAGTCATCCCTCCATATCCACAGATTCTTTATCCACAGTGGAAATATTTAAAAAAAATTAAATTTGAAAAAACAAACTTTGATTTTGCCATTTTATATAAGGGACACCATTTTACTATACCACTGTATTTAATAGGACTTGAACATCCATGGATTTTGGTATCCATGGGGTGTCCTGGAACCAAACCCCAGTGGATACCAAGCGCCCACTGTAAAAGCAAATGTTTTGCCAAGACTTTCATTTTTATTTTTCCAAATGATCCCCATTAGAAGAAATTGAATACCTTTTGTGCAAGAGCAGAAAGTAATCTCCAGATTTGTTTGACAAGCAACCCAGAATACAATTTAAAAGAATGTATGATGCTAAAGCAAGGGTGTTTTTTTGGGGGGGGGGCATTCCTAATATTAAATCGTATTATGAGGGCTGTTTAGGTTTGAAGGAATGGCTATTGCTTAGAGGTGAGAGATTCTTGAAGATTACTATTTAAGATCTGAGTTGCATGGTTACTTTGTTATAACAAAGTTAAGATACATACTGAGTTTATAAAACATTATATTAGAAAGGCTCTTCTATGAGTTTGATATAAATAGAGACATTTGACTAAAATAATCTTAGCCACCTCACCACAGGAAGCTTTTTAAAAGGAAAGAATGTGTTAAAAATGGGAGATGGTTGTACTATAATGATTTTTTTTACTTTGAACAAGGCAATTGAACATTTAAATCAAGAGAGATGATTTTTAAGGAAGGTAAAGATCTTAGTCAGTTTGCTTACTATATATGCAACTTAAAGACAGATTTAATCAAGATAAGAGAAATGCAGCAACAGAGGTTGG
The DNA here is from genome assembly GCA_026167975.1 of Phrynosoma blainvillii. Classification (NCBI taxonomy): domain Eukaryota; kingdom Metazoa; phylum Chordata; class Lepidosauria; order Squamata; family Phrynosomatidae; genus Phrynosoma; species Phrynosoma blainvillii. The sequence continues at coordinate 36,827,711 of JANUYF010000003.1, forward strand.
AGAAAATTAATTTTATTTAGAGTTGTGTAAAGACAACAAACATGTAATTTAAAAAGTGTATAAATGGCATTTAAAATTAGAGACAGAAGATGCACCTGTAAAAGAGCACATGATGAGATTGGCCCTGAAATTTGGACATAATATTCAAGGGACTGTATGGGGAAATATATGGTCCAAAGATATAAATTTTACTTTGTGTAGTAATTTAAAAGAAAACCTGTATTAGATGATGTAACTCCAAAGAAGCTATTGAAAAGATCTAAGGGTATTGTAATGCAATGTTGGGGATGTTGAGATAAAGGAGGTGTTTTTTTTCATATGTAATGGGCTTTGTACAAAGATTATTGGTCATTTATATTATTATATATTATTATATTATAGTTATTTATATGTAATTTTTTTTTAAAAAAGGTAGATTTTGTAATGTTACCAGAAATGTTTCTGCTGGCACTATGAATTAAGAACTGGATAATAAATATAGATTATTTCTTCAGTACATGATAACAGCTGCAAGATTATTGTTTGCTCAAAGTTGCAAATCAACTGATGCACCAACAACAGAAGAATTGATTATTAAGGTTGCTGAGTTAGCCCAGATTGCCAAATTAACATGTGTTCTAAAGGATAAACCAATTGAAAATTATTTTGAAAGACTGGAAACTATTTATGGTCTTTTTGAAGAGTATGCAATCTAACAATGTCATAATCTATGGTTATGCCCCCTTCTTCACATAATGGTTTGGTAATTTTCCAGCTTTTGCATGTGTCCCCCCCCCTTCTAAAATGCTGAAATGCCTCTCTAAAACTAGATTACAGGCAGTAAAGCCTTTCAGATGACAGCCTAGATCAGTTTGTTAGTCCTGACTAGAATAGGCCCACTGAATCAACTACTTAATGATAATTGAACGTTATCACACGTGGCTTTTAGGGTACATCTTGTCATTGATGGGAAAACTTGTCAATAAGCTCCTAAACATTCTGCTGTCCCATTAGCCCCCAGATATGATAAATTCTTTGCATGGAAGTTACAGGACAGTCCTTCTTTCCCCCAGTCCCGCCTTCTCCTTGATATTTAGGAAGGCTTCCCCTTCTTTTAAAGAGTTATTTTATTTTTTACTTTAAAAATCATATTAGCATATCTCCAGAACTGTGTAAAAACAAAACAAAACAAAACCCCCAAAATTAAAAACAAAACAAAACCTGAAAGGCACATTGGCTAGGGTATGGAGCAGGGTGGTAGGTTTAGGCATTAGTGTGGAAGCAAGGACAAGGGGCCATTTGCACTATTTTGAGGACATGTGAGAGGGAATGCTTCAAAACTGGAATGTATCCGGTTCCCCTTACTAGCATGATTGCCCTGAGAATGGGACTCATGTGAGAAACTCTTAATAAATCTGATTGATTTGGTAGGTCTACTTTAGCTAGAGTTGGCAATGCGATTTTAACCCAAATATGCTGGATTTTTGGTCCCACTATTTTGCCTTTGGCCCCACACATAACTGGAATGTGGAGAAAGTTCTCCAAAATGAAATTTAGCCCCTGGACTGAATGATATTTCCCAGCCTTGGTCTATATCCTCCTCAAAGTGTCATACCAGACCCAGACACAGTACTCCAGCTGAGGTCTGACTAGAGCAAAAATAGTGAAATGGTGTCCTCACTTAGAAATTGGCTGTAACAATGCATCCTAAAATCACATTAGGGTGTGAGTTTGTGTGTATGTGTGCCTTCACACCTCTGATACATGTTCTGCTGGTAGTCACTTATTCTGCTTCAAGGATAAGGGCTGAGGAGTTAGGAGGATCTTTCACACTACACAATTATATCACTGTGATTCCACTTTCCCTGTTATGGTTCCATCCTATGGGGCTCTGGGATTTGTAGTTTGGGGAGGTATATTTAGAATTCTTGGTAAAAGACTTCCAGTGTCTCACCAAATTACAAGCCCCAGGATTCCACAGACTATAGCCTTGGTAGTGAAAGCAGAATCAGAGTGCCATAGCTGTGGAGTGTGAAGGAGCCCAGAGTCTTGTTTGATCATAGACATCTGCCCCTTTGAGATCTGCTCTCAGCATAGTTTGTTGGCTTCCCTTTTTCACTTTCAAGATTCAGTCCATTTTGATACGGTAGTTCTAAATGAAAAAAAGTCCTGACCTGCTTTCCCCCCAGTTGCAATTGTATAGCTTTGGCTTAATACCATATTGCCATCTGGAATCCAGTTGTAAGCAAAGCTATGTGCATTATATAACCTGAATTGGTTTATACAAGAAGATGGGGCTATAGTATATCCTTAAGCCTTTTTGAATTGGAATAAATCCAACAACAGAAATGTGTTCTTATTATCGAGTCCTGCTAAATTTATGGAAGGGGGAAGCATGAGCACTGTTTTTAAAAATCAGCACCCCCAAACAATGGTTGCTTATGTGGTTATGTTAGGAGATCATACTATATAGTTTATTTGCTGCCTGTAACAGGCACAAAGATTTCTGTGCACAGGATCCTTGCTAATGCTCATTATACTCAGTGCTTTTCTTTTTTAAAAAATAAGATGGAGAATTGCTGGAATTTAACTCACATTGTCACAGCTGAATTTATAAGCCATGAATTGCAGTCTTCTACACTAGGGGAGGGCCTGGTCCCTCTTCTTCTATGCTCAGGGATGGGGGGGGGGGTTCAAAGCAAGAATGCTGCCCTGAAAATTGTGTGTATCTGTATTTTCCCCATTTCTTCGACCTGATTTTTTTTTTTTTTGGTATGGCATACTCTGTGCAACTGTTATTGATGCATAATCTATCTTGTTTAGTAACATCACCAGAGCTTGCCTCCAGTAAAATAACAGGTGGTGGGGTTATCCCTTTGACCCTGATAGTCCCAACATAGAAACCTGATTTGGAGGTGACATCTACTGCCAAAAAATGCCATAAAATTGATTCAGGGGCCAAGAATCAAAACTATCCAGAAGTACAACTGTGGTTTTGAAAAACTGGTGTGTGTCCCCCCACCCCATATTCATAGAATCCTAGAATCAGAGCTTTGGAAGAGGCCACAAGGGACATCCAGCTATTAAAAAAAGCAGGGGGAGGGAGTGGGGTGTTTTAAATTGTTTTCATTAGATTGCTTGTTTAATTTTTTAAAAAATGTTTGTATTATATATTGTTTGAATTCTGTTTTCTTTGAACTTATACACCATGCTTCCTTGGGTCCCATATAAGGAGAAATATGGGCAATAAATTAAACAGGTAAATAAGGATGGAATAATTGGAAATTATCATCTTCTATATAACATCTGGAACAACCTCCTACTATATGATTTACTTGTTTTGTTGTTGTTGTTAAATGCCCTTGGGTCCATCTCAATTCATGGCGACCCTATGGATGAGACACCTCCAAGACCCTCTGTCCTCCACTGCTCTGCTTAATTCCTGCAACCCCTTAATACCTGTGACCTCCGTAATAGAGTCCATCATCTGGCATGTGGCCTTCCTCTGTTCCCACTTCCCTTCACCTTCCCCAGCATTATTGTTTTTTCCAAAGAGTCCTATAGTATTGTGGCCTATTTGTTCAGCCGCTGGGACATTTCAAAAGAGCTGAAAAAGTGGGATGAAAAGATTATTCAGGGTTGCCCCTGCCAAATCAGGATGATTGGAGGGTATGCAGACTACACAGAATTTATTCCATATTCCTCATCTAACACCATAGTGATATCATAGCTAGTGTTGTTATTCCTGAAGGGCTGGAGTTCTTGGAAACTGAAATGTAGACTCACTTGAAGCAAGAAGCCTAAATGAAGGAGGCTATAATTTCTTATAGTGCTTTTCCTGTTCATGACTGCAGTCTAAATTGTCCTACCCTTCCCAGACACCAAATAAATAAATAAAAACTTATAGTATCAACAGAAGCCCATTCACGCTACACAAATATAGTGCTATAGCCTGCTATGCCATGGGGTTTGCAGTTTATGGAGGCACTAGAGCTCTCTGTAGACTATCACACAGGGGGAAATCAGGGATTAAAAAGGCATTTTCCTGGGAAAGTTGCGCGATCACGGTGAAGATTTTCATACACATTGCAATCTGAGAGGACTTATCCTGGAAAGAACCAGGAATGCTCCAGCAACAAACCATTCACAGGGAAATCCTGTGAATGGTTTGTTGCTGAAGCATTCCTGGCTCTTCCCAGGATAAGTCCACTTAGATCATGATGTCTGAAAATCTTTGCCTCAATCGTGCGACTTTCCCCGGGAAAATGCCTTTTTAATCCCCTCAGTTTCCTGGTGTGAGAGTCTCCTCTGATTGAGAATTCTGAGTGCCCCTTCCAAAACTGCCAATCTTAGGATTCCATAGGGTGTTGTCATGTCAATTAAAGTGGAAATTGTACTATCATTGGTTTTGTGAGTGGGCCTTGGGCCATGCTAGATTTGGCTTTGATCATTTCACAGTTATGGCAGAAACAGAAGGCTGATTTTCTGAAGCCATTGGCTACAACTCTGTTGGTAAGGGCACCTGAAGAACATCTTCAGTCTGTTATCTTATTGTACAGGTTGTGGCATCACTAGGGGATGTGGTGGTGTGGACTGTACCAGGTGACACACCAGAGGGTGGTCTCACCCAGTGGGGTAGTACACCCAGGGAGCAGGGGATGGGTGGCTGCTGCCTTCTGGGTCCCATGTGGCCATGGCCATGCAGGTCTCAGAACGTCGGTGTGTGTGTGTGTGAGGTTGGGCAGTTGCCTTCCAGGTCCTATGTGGCCATGCCCATGTGGGACATGGAAGACCAGGGGTCTTCTGAAGGGGTCAAGCATGCCTCCAGCTTGCTGCCATGGTGGCATTGTACGTGCTGCGGCAGCAAGGTGCAGGGAGTGACTTTTTGGCTTTGCCCCTGGAAACCCCATCCCCAGGAGCCCTGTCTCCCTGCACCAGGTGACACCCGAGGCAGGGATGCCACTTGTATACAGGTAGGCTAGGGAGAGAGAGAGAGAGGGAGAGAGAGATTCCTTCAGGATATGAAATATTGTTGGTTTTAAATTCCTGCTGTGTTGGTTACTTACTGGGAAAATTATGCTTGTATCCTCAAACCCTCCTCATTCTCTTTAGTGTGTCATCTACCAGAGACAGTGAAATGAGATCTCTACAGTTTCTGAAGAAAATGTATCAAATATGATTGGATAGGAACATGTTTAATGAGGGAAAAAAAGTAATCCTTGTGAAAAAATCTTGCCACCAGCTCTTCTTTTTAACAGAAGTCAATCCCATTGTGTTCAATGGACTTACTCCCAAATGAGTGTGAGCAGGATTGTTGCAGCCTTAGTGTATTTATTGCAATGGCAGAACACAAACAGAGAAATGCAATCATGTACACAGATACTCCAAATGTTCTTTAGGTCTTGAGGCTTTACAACAGAATTGTTAAGTGCTTCAGAAAATATCATAAGCAGTAATATTTACTAACATAATTACATTATGCATTAATATTTCAGTGCTATTTGGAAAAAAATAAAGGTGCTTCTGAAAGTGCCGTATTTTTCACCATATAAGGCACTCCGGCATATAAGACGCACCCAATTTTAAAGGAAGAAAATCCAGGAAAAAAGGATTCCTCCCTTTAGCCGCGGCCGGTTGTTCAATGGGCTGGTGCTGGGATCAGAGAACTTCTCCGATCCCAGCACCAGCCCATTGAACTGAGGTCGCGGGGGGAAGGAGGGCTCCTTCCCCCCGCGACCTCAGTCTTTGAATGGGCTGGTGCTGGGATCGAAGCGATCCCAGCACCAGCCCATTGAACTGGAGCCCTCCTTCCCCCCGCGACCTTCGATCCCAGCACCAGCCCATTCAAACACTGAGGTCGCGGGGGGAAGGAGCCCTCCTTCTCCCCGCGACCTCAGTTCAATGGGCTGGTGCTAGGATCGCTTCGATCCCAGCACCAGCCCATTCAACAACTGAGGTCGCGGGGGGAAGGAGGGCTCCTTCTCCCCGCGTCCTCAGTTCAATGGGCTGGTGCTAGGATCGCTTCGATCCCAGCACCAGCCGATTCAAAGACTGAGGTCGCGGGGGGAAGGAGCCCTCCTTCTCCCCGCGACCTCAGTTCAATGGGCTGGTGCTAGGATCGCTTCGATCCCAGCCCCAGCCCATTCAAAGACTGAGGTCGCGGGGGGAAGGAGGGCTCCTTCTCCCCGCGACCTCAGTTCAATGGGCTGGTGCTAGGATCGCTTCGATCCCAGCACCAGCCCATTCAAAGACTGAGGTCGCGGGGGGAAGGAGTCCTCCTTCTCCCCGTGACCTCGGCCCTTCGCCTTATAAGGCGCACCAACTTCCCCACCCACGTTTTGGGGAAGAAAAAGTGCGTGTTATAGGGCGAAAAATACGGTATATGCAAATTTCTTTTCAGTTTGTATCTCATCCTGTATTCATGCTGAAAATCCATTAATATGCATTTAATTAATTAATATGCATTCAATTAATATTCTTGAATGAAACATCCTTTGGCATTTGTGGCATTTGAACTTTGAGAGTTACTGTTTTAAAAGTAGCTAAGGCAATAAAATCACTCTGAGCAACTTGAGGGAATCCCTGAAAAATGTATAAACATATAGTGAATTTTAATCTACTTTGAGCCTATGAGCAAGAGATGCTTGCACATGCTATGTAAGTGTAATCTTACATGCAAAAGCTATATGTTTCTGATGGTCTAATTTATGACTTTTATTTTATTTATATCCCATATTTCTCCCAACAAGAGACCCAACAACATGGTTACAAAAATGTTAACAAGATTACACAGCAGTAATGGCCTCTATCTGTAGCGAGTCTTATTATCTAATAAATAAGTGTAAATAAGTAAATATGTTTATATCCCATTGTTTTTCTTATTTGCCTTAAAGTTGATTCCAACTTATGGTGACCCTCTAATAGGATTTTCTTGACAAGTTTTATTTAGAGTGGGATTGTCATTGCCTTCTTTTGAGGCTGAGAGGGTGTGATCCAAGTCTGCCAGTGGGTTTTGTTGGACAAGTGGGGATTAGAAGTGTTTTAGAGTCTAGTCCAACACTCAAACCACTACTCTACACAGAAACTCTCTTCTATATTTAATAATAATAATAAAAATAATAAAATGTATTTATATCCCGCCCTTTGGGGACCCAATCAGATATTTTTTAAAATATTTTTAATATCCTGCACACGTTATTATAGATTTATTGTGTATTTCTTCCATATTTGCACTTTCACTATTTTTATCTGTCTTAACTTTTCAACCCAATATTTCCGATATTGATTTCAAACTATTCATTGAAAATAAAGGTGGGAGCAAAAAAACTGTTGCTGTTGCTAGATTAACAAGAATGTTGTTTGTATATTGAAACAAATACCAAGAACTACAGCTGCTAATACCACAACCTCCAGTCTCTGGGGATCTCCTAAATCTAAGCATGAAAAGCAAACCAAGATATATCAATTGCTTGAGCAGAAAGTCTTTGGTTGCCACCTGCTGGTAGCAATTTCATATTATGTGGCAACGTCTCTTTCAATCTGAAGATACCATATGAGGCGGAAAAGCAAGTTCAACTTACTTTCATCTGTGTATTTTCTGAAACTGTTTCTTTCTAGAAATTTACACACCTTGATTCTTATTTAATTTTGTCATACATGATGTTTTATTTGTTAACCAAACTTTATTCTGGTAAACTTGTTTAAAATAACAATTTGTTGTTCTTATGTGCCTTCAAGTCATTTCTGACTTATGGAGGCCCTAAGGCATTCGCCTATCACGAGGTTTTCTTGGCACATTTCTTCAAAGACGATTTGCCATTGCCATCCTCTGAGGCTGAGAGAGAGTGTCTTTCCCAAGGTCACCCAGTGGGTTTCTATGGCTGAAGCAGGATTTGAACCCTGGTCCCTCAATGTTCTAGTCCAACACTCAAACCACTATGCCACTCTGGGCTCTCTAAGTTCCTAAGGAGGTTATGTTCCTTGTGAACTCTTTGCCATCCTCTGTAAATGTGTGTAAGGGTTTGGGGCACATGAACCAAGCAAGCAGACTGAGAATTTTAAAGTTAGAATGTTAAAATGTCTACCACTGAGTGGCTCTTGGATAGGTCCTGTTAAGGTCCTGTAGAACACAGAAATATATCAACTTGAATGATTGTAAAATGCATGAAACATGGGCCCTTGCTCTAATTTGCTTGTAAATGGCCCCAGATTGTATGATGTAACTTTAAACATTTTGAACATGTACAGTGGGCCCTCAGTATTTGCTGGAGTTTGGTTCCAGGATCCCTCTCCCTCGCTGGAGAAACCAAAAACTGTGGATGCTCAAGCCCCAATATATACAATGGTGTAGTAAAACAGCATCCATTATATAAATGTAAAATCAAGGTTTGCTTTTTGGATTTTTATTAAATATTTTTAAGCCATGGATGGTTGAATCCTTGGATACAGAGAGACTACTGTATTTTCATAAATGCAGCACTTTTCTCTCCCATTCACAGGTGTCAGCAGATTCCCACTTATTTCCAGTCTTGTGCTGTTCTGTAATACTAAGATCCTATAATGTAGATTTGATGATGGAACACTGGAGACAGGAAGAAATTATTTCCTCTTGCCATACACCATTGCATGGCCATAACAGGACTTTCTCCTTCTCTCCTTGGAAGAACTGATGGACCTTGGTTCATTATTTATCAGTCTTGCACTCTCTGCCTATATATTTTTCACTCCTAGGATATCATATGTCAATCTCTCTATCCCAACTATCGCTTCTACATTGGAAGAGAACCAATGAACAGCTGATTGTTTGTGTATCTGAAAGACTCTGCAGAAGATGATGGTTGGGGCTGAAAAATCAAGTCTTGAATCTTATTGTTAGTTTTTTTCTTCAAGAGTAGACCCATTGAATCAATGGGAATTGCCTACCTGTTAACTCACTATTGATTCAGTGGATCTAGATTAACTAGTAGGATTCAGGCCCAAGGGAAAGTGTATTGTAGATATGTGGAGGCTAGATTATATGTGAACTCAATTTGTGAGACAGTCTAATGTGTTTATGATGAAGATGCTGAGGCAGCTGCTTTAATTGATCTTTTCTCTGCTTTTTACTGAGTGAGTGAATATATCTTAATTTTCCTCTTAACCAATGGACGGTTTTGATCCTGGTATTTAGTACCCCTGAGGTGGTATATTCAGAGCTGCCACATTCAAAGCCCTGAGATTTACTACATACAAGAGAACTGAGAGAAAAACCAGGAATATGAAGGATAGCATAAGAAGAAAATATAGGTTTTCTATATCTTGGTTAGGAGATTTCAGATATTACATGTTGAAAAAAGCAACTAGTGCTTCTCAGTCTTTGGTCTTCAGAGGTTTTGGATTTCAACTCTAGAAGTCCCAACCAGCATGGCCAGTGGACAGGGATTCTGGGAACTGATATTGTATACATTTGAAGAACCAAAGCTTGAGAACCACTGCCCTACATTGCATTGTAGAGAAATATATGTGGCTAAAAACCCAGAGAAAAGGGTTACTGCATGTTTGAGGAGGAGGAAGGTCTCAGATTAGAATGCTGTTGACAGAAAAAATGTGACCATGAAGAAAAGAAGCAATTTGTAGTTATAATATTAAGAAATAAAGATCCTGTTGAAGTTAACTAGTTACTTTCTGTCTTAAATGTAGACTGTGAAGCTTATTCTGAAATATTAAGTGGTGTTTCTGCTGTGAAGAGTAGGAGGTTGCAAAGCACTAGAAAGTTCTACCAACCATAATTTTCAGCTGAGGTCTTTCAAAGGAATATTGCATAATTGTCCTTTTGAATACAGCTCCATTTTATCTGTGTTCCCATATGAGACAGAACCATAGACCCATATGTAAGAATACTCACAGACTTTTAAATCCTTGACAAGACATCAAGAAACCTTGTGTAGAAAGTGGTCAATCATTTTTTTAAATTTTATTTTGCATTTCAGGATTTGGAGCAAAGAATTTATTTGCACAAAAATACTTGTACAGAAGACAAGTTTTGTACATAGAACAGTTGTGGGGTGTCAGGTTCTTTTTGCACAAACTACACTATGTTTGCACAGGATATTGTTTAGTGGAAAAAAACGAAAGGCTTTTTTGCACATGTGAAGTTCTCACAAAAAACTCATAAATGCACAAAAATGACCCAAAAGCCTTGAATTATGCCTAATGGAACAACATTTTAAAAATTATTTCTTCATGTGTGACAGTGAAATAAACAATGAAATAAACATTTACATTCATAGTTCACACTTAGAAAAGAAAAATTAAATTAATTTAGATTTTATCTGTTTGTAGGTTTTCACAGTGGATGAGATTATTAAGGGCATGAATGAAACCATAATTGCTTTCCCAGTAAAATACCTTTAAGAACTAAATGGGCAGTAGTTCCCAAGACCATGATATTTATAGTTTTGAAACTCAGTTACATCACATCTTCTCTCCATCTCCTTTTTTATTGTTTGTTATATGCTCCTCTAGAACTCTACATAAACACTGGGATTATACAATCTGTAACCTACCAGATTTTTATTTATTTATTTATTTTACAAAACCTAGGGACATGGCAGCAGCATTGCTGAAAATGAACTTGGAATTAGTTTATCCTCTCCTAACTATATGCATTGTTGTTGTTATCTGATCTCATTGCCATACTCTTAATCATAGTTTGGGTTCTCCAGACTAGAGAGGAAATTCATGGTTTGTGAGACTCGTCTCCAAGAGCTTGGCATCAAGGAGAAAACCTAGGCTAGCCTCAGCCTGATATTTGATGATTTATCTCAGCAGAGATTATACAAGTGAAGAGGTATTTACAACACAGCATAGAGGTACCCTTGCTAGATCCTCCTGAAGCCAAGCCATCTGACAATTGCATTTATTCTATCATCCTTCAGCTTCCTCCAAAAGCAGAGGTGCTGGAATTCCTTGACCATCAAGGGGCAAGACCTGCCTGACAAGCTCTAGTCATAGTCCACTTTGGCAATCAGAAGGATCCAAACATCACTGAGCTTTTGCTGGATCCTCTTCCAAATCCAACATACCACCAAGATGTCACAGTGGAGAAGTATGGAGAGAAGTTAGCTTATTACAGAAGGATTTTATTAGATAATGAATTTGAAGAAATCAATACATTCTTGAAAAAGAAGGCATACCATAAGGTTTAAAACTTTATGCACAAGGTACTGGATTATAATGAAAGCACCAGGGTTCAAGTCAGGAGACCACCAGTCTAGAGTACTCACTTCCAAAAAGTTTCTGGCTTTTCTCTGCATCCAGTCAGATTTGAGGTTCAACTGGATTTTAGTAGTCTGGATATTTCTCACTGGATGGTGAAAAAAATATTCTATAATGGACAACTTTGATGACATGGAAGATATTGGGAGACAATTCAATGAAGGCCGTGTTAAAATAGCCGAGGTCAAAAAGTCTTCTTTTGATGGGGGATACTCATCATTAAAGCAGAGGGTGCCATCTGAAAGACCTGGCCCTCTGCACTATGAATGTCATGGACCACACTACAGAATCAGGAATAACCATGTTGTCTTCATAGCTTGGAGTTCTGCCTTTGGAATGGATGCATTCTGGGGGCCACGTGTCTTTGATATCAGGTTTAACGGTCAGAGGATAGTCTATGAACTAAGTCTGCAAGATGCAATTGCTGTCTATGGTTCCAATAATCCAGCATCAATGCTGACTAGATACATGGACATAAGCTAGGCCTTGGATATAGTGTATTCCTACTTACCCAGGGTGTGGATTGTCCCTACTTAGCTACTTATTTGGACAGACACTATTTTGTTGATACTTCATTACCTGTCACCCCCCCCCCCCCAAAAAAAATCTGCATCTTTGAGCAGAATGCTAAGGCGCCTGTGTGGCATCACTATGACAGGGCCCATGTAATGGAGGGCTTTGTGTTGAGGTCTATAACTACAGTTACTATCTGTGGGCCTTTGTAGACTGACAGGGACTTTATTTTTCACCAAAATGGAGCTGTTGCTGTCAGGGTCCATGCCAGTGGATACATTCAGTTAGCTTTTTTCTTTGGTGATGCTAAAGATTTTGGCAACAGGGTTGAGGATTGGATACTGGGGATAGTTCACACTCACAGCATTCAATTCAAGGTGGATATGGACATTGGTGGTAAGTACCTATCTCTACAGTAATTTTCCTAAAATGTTATAAATATATTTGTTTAGTGGTAAATTGCTCAGAGATGGATTTTGGGGGCGGGGCATGGAAAGATAGTGTCAGGTTATTTTGAATTCCCTTATTAAAAAGCCATAGACTGAAATGTGAGGAGGAGACAGAATGAAAAGACGAGTGAGCATGAGAGGCAAAAGCAGGAAGCTCTATTATTAGGAAAAATGCAAAAGGTATGATTGTATTTCCAGTACCTTTCCATCTACAGAAAAGCTGATGCTCAGGTGGAGCAAGAGATCAATGTGAAAAAGGGCCCAGACATTTAAAAAAAAAAAGAGTTGTGAATAAGTATGCCTTGTTGTTCAAGCAAAATTGAAGTTGACTATCTAGGAAGCTCTCTTGTGGTAGTGTGGTGGTGTTTGACTTCAAGTAATTTCTGACTTGTGGCAACCCTAATTCAACCTTATCACAAGATTTTCTTGGCAAATTTCTTCAGATGTGTTTGCTATTGCCATCCCCTGAGGCTGAGAGTCTGTGACTTGGCCAAGGTCATCCACTGGGTTTTTATGGCTGAGAAGAGATTTGAACCCTGCTGTCCAGAGTCATAAGAGATTATTACACCAGGACCAATGCAGCAATAATCATGGTAGTGAAAACAGATTGGAATAATGTGTCATGTTCCTACAAATCCATAGAAGCCTGCCATCAAAGTGTTGTGTCGTGTTCCTATGAATCCATAGAAACCTGCCATCAAATTGGTGTGTGTGTGGGAACAGATGTGACTATGATGATATGAGATGTGACTTTGAGTGTCATGATTCCCATAGGAAGCTGACAGCAAAGTAGTGTGGATGGTGATGGGTGAAAATCAAAGGAAGTTGCAGATTGGGGCAGATGACTGTAGCAAGAAAACTGGGGCTTTTTATGACAGTTTATGATGGTGCCTTCTTTTCTTGGGAGATAGTGGGGAGATAGGAATTGAGAAGAGGGCAAACTTCAAAGCGCCCTTTGAAGTGGTGCAAATGGTACTGGCTACAAGTGTGGGGAAGGGCTGCACAAAAGATTTTTAAAGTGTTGTATAACTTGGAAAAACTCAGAATTGATTCTAACTGTTGTGGGGTAGCTTTGTGTGTCTTAGGATCCAGAATAAAGCAATAGTTAATTTTCACTACAATGCTGTCCTGGTTCTTTAAGTCTCCAGCTACCAAACATGGCATAACAGTGCTGTAGCCCTGAATATTTTCACACAGTCATGCTCTCACGTAGAAACGATAGCCAAAACCCATTGCCTTCTACATATATCAGATAAGATTTGATATTACACTGGGATTGATCATTGTGCATATGTACGGTTTAAATCTTAAGTTTCCCAGGCTGCTCTGTGCAGCCCTTTAAATTTTAAATGTCCCTGGCTACTGCCCACAGCCACTTTAAAAATGAACAATCCCAGTTTGGTTGTCTTTGAAATGTGAAGATGCCTGGATGGTGCTGCCCCTTTAAAATGTCTGGATTGCTTCCCCAATGCCACAGTTGAACTGTGATTAGCTTTCGCAACCTGGTACTCACGCTTTAATCACGGTATTGAGAAGGTTATTCACTGGATGTCCCATGAATAGTTTAATTGCTGTTTCTGCCTGGGATAAGTCCTGATTGAGTGCGATGTCATTTGAACATCTGACGTGCGATCATCCTGGGACTATGCCTTTTACCTCCCCCTTCCCCCCATGTGATAATCTCCATAGTCTAACATTCAAACCAGTACATCACACCCTTGTGTTGTTGTTGTTGTGTGCCTTCAAGTTATTTCTGACTTATGACCATCCTAATGCAAACCTTTCATGGGGGTTTCGTGGCAAGATTTGTTCAGAGGAGGTTTGCCATTGTCTTTCCCTGAAGCTGAGAACTTGTGACTTGCCCAAGATCACCCAGAAGGTTTCATGGCCAAGCAGGGAATCAAACCCTGGACTCCAGAGTCCAAAACTCAAACCGCAACAACAAATAATCAGAAAAAGTCAGTATACCATATGATGTTTCCTCAAAGAAAGTTCTTCTTTGTCCCACTAGAGGGTGGTAAAACTGTTTGGTATTTAAACGACAATTGAATGTCAGCAAGGCATGATTCTGTTTGCACATTTCTGGATGACCCTTCAGAGTGTGAATGCTCTCTTGAGTGCAAGACATTAATCTAAGGGCTTTGTCTGGAGAAAGCTGGATGCTTTTTCAATACCACTGAAATTAATGGAATAGCAAAGTTGAGAGCACAGCATGCTCTGTCTAAACTGAGATATATAAACAACCAAATAAATACTTTGTTTGCCATGATCATCAAGGTTTAAAGCAGCCATGGCCACCTTCAGTGGATCTGCAACTGGGGGCCAATTTGAACCCTCCATCCCTCTGCAAGTCACACATAGGTGGTCACAAGCTAGGATCCTGTATTTAAGAGGAAACATATTTTGTAAGGATGTAGAAGCTTTTGGGTGCCAAGGGTCACCTCTAGGGTTGGCTGAGTAGTGAGAGGTTGTACATGCATATGCTTTTGCATGTTTATACATATAGAGATTGAGATTGAGACACAGAGAGATCTCATTATATTTCTCTCCTCCATTCGTATATCTCAGCAATCAAGTCTTCCATTCCCCATTAATCTCCATAGATAAAATGGATAAAAATGATCTCAGATATTAGAAGACAGATTTTTTTTCTCCCCTATAGGCAGCTGATCAGTTGAGCTACAAGGAAAGGTAAGTAGACTCTTTCTAGCTTTGGAGATCAAGGACTGTATGTGAACCCAAGTGTTCTGAATATTATAGGATTGGCTTTAAGGGAATTAGACCTTTCTAAGCAGGTTCCTCCCTGTGTGTAGGAGCTCTCCATGGGCAGAGAGGTACAGGTAACACATAATATCCAACAGATGTTCATCAGGTCAGGGGGGAGGCCATGCATGGTTCTGTTAGTGTGGGTGGATAGCCCTGTGTTAATTTAATGTGTGGAAGGATTTTGTGAAGGTCATTTCAGTTTCTTCTGAACTGTACCTCAAGTTACATGACCTCATTTGCAGTTTATGGTTGTCATCTACCAAAAAGCACAGATAATGTAAGTTAAGACACCATTACACCACCTTGTGCTGCTAGAAGTTTTGGTTGGGTGGAAAGTTACCCCAGCAGATGTGCAATGTATGAGTGACCTGGCAACTTTTAAGACACTGTTTTAGGATGTGCACTTGCTAAGCTCATGGGCATGTTGTAGTATGACAACTTGCCGAGCCACATGTTTCATGTTCCATACCCTTGATATAGATCTCATCTGTCAAATCACTAGGGAAATGTGCTTGCTTTTTGTTTTAACTTCATGCAACTCCTTTGAGGAACATAAAGTAAGCAGCAATGATTGAGACAAGACTTCACCTTTTAAATTTCCTTGTGCATTAAGGTTTCCTCCTCTCTTAAAACTCTTTGGCTTGGTTCCCAAATATGTTCAAGAAAGGAAGATTCTGTGTACACTCTTCATTTCTGCAGCCACCTAGGACTGCCAAAAGGTGTATCTAGGTAGAAGTGCAGCTGTAGGGGCTGAAAGTAGAGGAAAAATGGGGGCAGTAGTTCTCCCAAATAAGAATTCTATCCTCTCGTGAAATTTTTCTTCTGTTCCCAGATTTCTAACATTACAATAACTTCAAATTTTAGGTAAGCATCTAAAAATCCAGTTTTGGTCTCTAAAGAAAAGAGGCAGGCAAATCTATCTTGGGAATGTGAACACAGAAAGTATAAACGTTTTAGCTGTGAATGTTTTTCAGTGTCTCATTTTTCTCAATGCTAGAAAGTGGGGACTGGAGGAAACTTTCATTTGGGGGCAGAATTCTTATGGGGACAGCATTGCCCTAGTTTTGCTACTCCCATAACTGCAGCTCTATCTATGTGGGTTGTGGGCCTCCTCTGAACAAGGTGAGATGGATTACACGGTGGTCTCCTGAGAAAGGAACTGATCACCCCAAATTAGGTATTGATCCTAAGTTAAATGATAGTTTCCAAGCTCCCATTTGCACCCTATTCTAAATTGTTCAGAGGGGCTCCTTGACTCTCTGGAGTGGCTTTCCTTAGCTCACAGTTGGTTGCAAAAGGAAAAGAGAAGATAGGAGACAGTCCTTTCATAGTTAACTTGTCTTTGGATCCAGGCCTTTATTTTATGTATTTATTTATTTTTTTGCCACAGAGCAGCTTATGAAGCTCAATTCAAATCAAATATGATTTTAAAGCAACAGTAATAAAATAACATAAAGATAAAATCAGCAGCAACTCAGCAGACTATCAAACTTTCAAATTTAATCTTTTCCTCATATCTGTCTGAGTCTTAAAAATGCTGCCTAGCTCTGCAATCAGCTCTTTACAAATTGGTACAGACGTCAAGGAATCTGATCTGCAGATATGATAAAACCTGAGTGGGAAGCCTCTTGTCTTACAGTTCCATCTCTCAGCCATTACACTGTGGTAAGTGGAGTTTAGAAAGGATAACCTTTTTTTTCGGACAATAATCTCCAGAGTAGAATTGCGTGGTGTAGTGATTGGAGCATTGGACTACAACTCTGGAGACCATGGTTTGAAACCCATTGGATGACCTTGGTCAATTTATGCTCTCTCAGCCTCAGAAGAAGGCAATGGCAACCCCACTCTGTCTCTGAACAAATCTTGCAAAAAAACAAACAAACCCACCCTGTGATAGGATTGCCATAAGTGACAAATGACTTGAAGACACACTACAACAACACTAACAACACTAATAATAATAATAATCCTCAGAATCTTCCAGTCAGCAGTCACTTTCATGAAGATTTTTAAGGATCAGTGAAGCTGATGGCTAATTCTTTGAAAAATGACATGGTCGATGAAACCGCATACTCAAAATAGAGGCTATATATGCCAGAATTTATGCATGCCTTAAAAATCTTGTCAGAGATCAATAAGTAATGGAGACCAATCTTTCAAAGCTTTTTTGTTCATCAGCATTTATTCTTGCCATCATATTCCTGGATTAAGGACCCATTTTCGTTCTGAAGAAAAAGTGTTGATATATATGTCCATATTCATTTTGGAATACTTCATATCTAATCCTGTGTTTGGTACTCATCTATTACTGTGATATCCCCTCCCCACCCAATGTAGATTTGTTTTTCTAATTGGTTACCGGGGTGAGGAACCAAGGGCATAACAAACAAAGGGCCTTTGCAGACTGCCAGAAATAGTGCAAATTGAGTCCACTTTAAGGGTTAGGGTTAGTGCTAGGGAATCATGTGAATTGTTATTTTTTTTCCTGAGACATTGAGCCTTCTCTGTCAGAGAGCTCTGGTGCCACAATAAAATACAGTTCCCATGATTTCCTAACCCTAACCCTAACCCTTAAAGTGGACTCAATTTGCACTATTTCTGGCAGTCTGCAAAGGCCAAAGTGGACTGAGGGGCTATGCAGATAGGCAGGAAAAGGTGACCTGAAGTTGCCTTTTTCCTAAGCTGCAGCAACCGCACTGCCTGCCCTGAGGTTGCCCTAAATGGGGACGGAGCAACCGTACTGGGGGGAGTCAATGCAGCTTTTCTGAGGCTGTATTGAAGCCCCAGCAACTGCACCACCAGCCCCAAGGATGCTGCAAAGGGAGACAGAGCAACTGCATGGGCCAGCAAAGACTGCTTTAACTTTTTTTGTTCTCAAATGGATGTGCAGGTGCACAGGACCATCTCTCCACACCCGCACATCTGTGCAGGAAAACATCCCTGCACACCTGTACAGGACCTGTCATAGGCTAGTATACAGTTTGTCACTTTCTGTGTACAAAGGTGACTGAAGTCGGCATCTCTGTGTACCTGCACAGGACCTGTTATAGGGTGGTATACAGTCTGTCACTCTGTGTACAAAGCTGACTAAAGTTTGGCATTCCTGTGCACCTGCACAGGTTCTGTCATACACCCACATATCATGCAAAGATTCATTGACCTCTACTTCCCTAGGGTTAGGGTTCTAATATTCAAGCGTACCTGTGCCAGTGCATCCACACCTGGCAGGCCGTTTCATAGTCTGGGGGCCATTACCGAGAATGCCCTCTGGGAGGTAGCAGACAGCCTAGATTTTAATGGCTGTAGCAAATTCCTCCCAGAGGACCAGAGTGCGCGGGGAGGATTGTATGGGAGGAGTGGTCCCAAAGATAAGTTGGACCCAAGCCATTTGGGGCTTTAAAGGTAATAATCAACACCTTATACTGGGCCCAGAAACTAATAGGCAGCCAGTAGAGGGATTTTAATACTGGAGTTATGTGGTCTCTCCTACATGTTCCAGAGACCACTCTGGCTGCCATATTTTGTACTAACTGAAGTTTCCGGACCAAGCACAAGGGTAGCCCCATGTAGAGTGTGTTACAGAAATCGAGACGGGAGGTTACCAGCGTGTGCACCACAGTCTCAAGGTCCTTTACTTCCAGGAAAGGGCGCAGCTGGCATATCAGCCGAAGCTGATAACAGGCACTCATGACTGTCGCATTTACCTGATTAGTCATCAGGAGCGACAAATCAAGGAACAGCCCCAGACTGCGAACACAGTCCTTCACAGAGAGTGTGACCCCCTCCAGGACTGGAGGTTGCAGCCCAATTCCTGGTTTTGGGGCCGCTACTATGAGCACCTCTGTTTTGTCTGGATTCACTCTTAATCTGTTTTTCCTCATCTAGCTCATTACTGACTTAAGACATTCATTGAGAGGAGAGACGCCATCGGGAGTTGAGGCCGACGATTGAGACATGGAGAAATAGATCTGGGTGTCATCGGTGTACTTATAACACCCAGCCCCATGACTCCGAATGATCCCACCCAGTGGCTTCATATAGATGTTAAACAGCATTGGGAACAGAATGGTGCCTTGAGGAACGCCACAAGTGAGCTCCTTTTTTGCAGAGCAACTGTCCCCAAGCAACACCCTCTGGGATCTGCCTGAGAGGAAGGAATGGAACCACTGCAATGCAGTGCCTTCGATTCCTAACCCACTCAGGTGATCCAAGAGGATGCTATGATCAATCATATCAAAAGCCGCTGAGAGGTCTAAAGGCACCAACAGGGTCACACTACCCCTGTCGATGCTCAGTCGCAGGTCATTGGCCAAGGCAACCATGGCAGTCTCAACTCCAAATCCCGTCCTAAAGCCAGTTTGAAATGGGTCTAGATAATCGGTTTCATCCAAGACAGCTTGGAGTTGAAGAGCCTTGCTCAAAAATGTTAGCAAAGAGACTGGCCTATAGTTGTTCATATCCAGCGGGTCCAGGGAAGGTTTTTTCAGAAGCGGCCTAACAGCCACTTCCTTCAAACAAGATGGAATATAACCTTCCCTGAGGGATGCATTGATGATGTCTGTGAGGAACATCCTCAATGCATCCCCCCCCGGATGGCCAGCCATGATGGGCAAGGTTCAAGAGGGCAGGTCGTTTTCTTCACTCTTCCAAGGAGCTTGTCCACGTCATTGGTACTCACAGATTGGAACTGATCCAGGAAAATTTCATTAACAGAGTTGCTGGACACCTCGTCAATAGTTTTTGTCAAAACGCTGGCATCTAAGTCAGCTCTTATCTGAGAGATTTTATTTGCAAAAAAGTTGTTAAACACATCACAGCAGGCTGCTGTTGGGTTAAGCAATGGGTTCTGCGCAGATGGAACCTGCGTCAGCTCCCTTACCACCCTAAACAGTTCTGCTGGACGGGACTCTGCAGACGCAATATGTGTAGAACAGAAGGATCTCTGTGCTGCATGTATTGCCTCTCGATAGGACCAAAGAAAGTTCCTATGATGAGTCTTGTCAGATAAGAGTCAAGTTTTCTGCCAGGAGCGCTCTAGTCGTTGTCCAACCCGCTTCATTTTCCTAAGCTCTGCTGTATACCATGGCTTCCAATTTGAAGTGGGTTGGAAAGGATGCTTGGAAGTGATTGTGTTGATAGCCTTGGTAAGATCATTGTTCCAAGTATTAACCAAAGCTTTGACAGGATCACTGGTGTTACCAACCATTAAACCCTCCAAGGCTTTCTGGAATCCAATTGGTTCCATTAGCCTTTGAGGGCGGACCATTCTAATAGGTCCACCACCCCCGATGGGGCGAAAAGTGGCTCTTAGTTTAATCTTGACCAGGAAATGATCTGTCCATGACAATGCGGTGGTTTTGATAGCCTCCGCCCATGGATATTCCTGGTCCGTACTAAAGACCGCATCGAGGGTATGACCCACACAATGTGTGGGCCCGGCGACCAATTGGGATAGGCCCATGTTTGTCATGGATTCCATGAACTCCCAAGCTGCACCAGTTAGATTTAGCAAACTGGTCTTGAGTGGGATGTTGAAGTCGCCCAGAACTAAAAGTCTGGGCAACTCCAATAACAACTCTGAGACCAGCTGTGTCAGCTCAGTTAGGGAGTCTGCTAGGCAACGGAGTGGTCGGTATACTAGCAGAATCCCCAAACTATCCTTGGTCCTCAGGCTCAGGTACATGCACTCTAAGTGGGACTGTGTTCCAGACAGGTATCCTGGTCAAGGTCAGGTTGTTCTTATAGACCAGGGCCACTCCGCCTCCCCCCGCCCACTTCCCCTTACCTGCTCACTGACAGAGTACCCAGCTGGGAGGGCCTGCATCCTTGGTGGCTCATGAATATCGACTTAGGGAGTTGGGTATATTTAGCCTAGAGAAGAGAACGTTAAGAGGTGATATGATAGTCCTGTTTAAATATTTGAAACGATGTCATTCTGAAGATGGAGCAAGTTTGTTTTCTGCAGCTGCAGAGAATAGGACTGGGTCAGTGGATTCAAGCTACAGGGAAAGAGATTGCACCTCAACATTAGGAAGAACTTCCTGACAGTAGGAGCTGTTCAACAGTGGAATATGCCACTTTGGAGAATGATGGAGGTTTTTAAATAGAGGCTGGATGGCTATCCGTGGAGGTGCTTTGATTGTATCTTCCTGTATGGCAGGAAGTTGGACTTGATAGCCCTTGTGATCTCTTCCAACTCTATGATTCTACTATGTGGCAGAGCCAGCAAAATGACACTTGGGCAATGGGACCTATGGACAGTAGGACCAATGCCCATCAGGCAGCAATGTGCATCAGTCCCATTGTGCATCAGACACTAATGCTCATTAAGCACTCTTGCTATTGTCCTGATACACATCTTTGCAATTCACTAACAGGGCTTCTTAGCATCTCTGCTACTTAGCTAAGTATATATAAAATTGTGTTAAGTAAAAAGTGATATAGGATTCTAGAATATATTTTTATCCTTGTTTGTTGTAGGTCTCAAGGTTGCTACTAAACTTATTTGAAATCGAATAAAAACATATTAAACAATGAAACCACAAGATCATCACAATAATCAAAACCATCCAAATTATCACCATAAGACAAGATGTTTCTGCAGATGTTTCCCTTACTTCCTGCATTCTGTTTCTCAGCAAATGTGTCTTTACACTAAGATGAAAGATTGCCTGCTGTATTAATTTTTTCCACATGTTGCTTTGACTTTTAAGCAAAGCTGCCTTCTGTTATCATACCTACAAAAATTCCACATCTGAAAATTACCACATGCTACTTTTAACAATGTTCTCTTCACACCAGGATCTGTATCCCATATTATCCAACATTATCCAATATCCACCTCCCAGTAGGGGACCTAATGCCAGCCACTGAAGTTCCCTGTCTGGTTTGCTAATCCTTTTTGCTTGTCATTTCATGTTCTGCCTTGCCGCCTAAGAAAATGAAAAGTGACAGGAACGTGGATGAGGGATAGCATCCTCTAATTTCACAATACAGATGGGTCTCCTAGGTGCACAATGGGTGGATTAAAGAGTTCTCTAGCTGTGGTAATTCCTCCCACTAATCAGTCTAGGCTGGAATCCTATACTCACTTTCCTGTGGCCAAGACCAACAGATTTATTTTCTGGGTAGGATTTATTCCTGGGTAGACATGTAGAGCCAGCATGGTGTAGTAGTTTAAATGTTGGTCTACAACTCTGGAGACAGGGTTTGAGTCTCAGCTCAGCCATGAAACCCACTCTATGACCCTGGGGAAATCACATGTATTCAACCTCAGGGGAAGACAATAGCAAACCTCCTCTGAACAAATCTTGCCAAGAAAACCCCATGATTGATTTGCCTTAGGATTGCCATAAGTCAAAAACACACAGCAACAAGAAGAAGACATGTACAGTAAGAATGTACTGTGAGCTTATTTCTATAATTATTAGATTATATTAAGCTAGTTGTGGGACATCTGTGATACTCCAGAGATTGTTATTCTTCAAGTCTCATCAGCACTGCCCAACATGGATAATGGTGATAGACAAAGGAGGCTGAAGTTTAATGACATCTGGAGGGTTTCCTGAATATCTGCTGCACAACACTTGCTCAGTTTATCTAACCTCTCTCCTGCATCATGCCTGAACATTGTTCTCTTACAAGACCTTTTCCTTGTGAACCAAATAAAATTGAGTTTGCATTTCCCTTTGCAAAGATCTGGTTGCCTGGATTACTACTGGCTTCCTGCATATTCCACATGCTGAGGACATGCCTAACACTGCAACACTAGGGAATGAGCTTGGATTCCTTCTGAGACCCTACAACTATTTTGATTATGATTCCTCCATGTATTCTCCAGACAGCATTTTCTTCACCAGCCAGCAAGACCCCACTTCCTGTGATATCAACCAACTTCCATGTCTCCAAAAAAGAGTTGCATGCCTGCCCAACTTTCCCAACTTTTGTCTATAAGGGTTTCCAAAACATGACCAAGCTTTGAGGTCTGGTCTTTGGATGGTATGGGTATGTTTTGAGTTGGAAGGGAGAGGATGAACAGTTCACCATATAATCCCAGCATGGCATAGACCAGGGGTAGGCAACCTTTCCCCTTTAAGGGCCGAGGGACTTCAGCTCCCAGAATCCCAGGAGCTATTGGCCAACATGGGACTATTGGCCAACATGGCTGAGGCTTCTGGGAGCTGAAGTCCCTCGGCCCTTAAAGGGGAAAGGTTCCCTGCCATAGACTGTAATGTATACTAAGAGAAGCTCAGTTTGAGTTCTTACTGCCCAATATTTTTGAATCTCAATTCTTAAGCCTTGCTTTTACATGTTGCTTGTATTTGTAAGTTGTAATTCCAGTAGTTCTTTTCTTGGCTCTCAAATATCCCAATCAGATTGCTCAGTTGCAATTGATTTTCTGCACCAGTTGTATTCATATTTGTCTTTCTCTACTCTTTTGAGATGCTAATGGAGGTACCTGCACTCCAACAAGTAGGCCAAAGCAAGAGAAGGCAATGTTAGCCATACTGGATGTCTTCCCAAATTTTGGTGTGTGTGTATGCTTTCCATGACATGGCCCTAAGCAGACCCAGATGCTCTGAGCTGTCATGTGTCCAAAAGCCTGAGACCATGTATGCAGGACAAGCAGAGAGAGATCAAAAGGGGGGGGGGGTTAGGAGTCACATTTGGGAGAGGAATTCACACTTCCAGAAGACAGGAAGCCTAAGATAATTTACAACTGGGATGTTCTGCCACCAAGCTGGAATCCTAATTTACAACACATTTTCACCTCTGACATCCCTATCTCAAGTGATCTCCTTTCATATAGATCTGGGCTCTTTGATGTACATTTCCTTCGAGCTATTTTTGCCTTATTTAAGGACCTCATTTTTTTTGTTCTCTGAGCTAGTATGGAATACAGGGGGCCTTTATGTTTCTCTCTGGATTCCTTGCTAGTCTCCACTCATGCTGTCCCCCCCCCCCCCCCCCCCCCGCGAACGCTGCTCCATGAGTGGCTGAGTAATATCTTCATCATGAGACTGCATCTAAAGGAGCAACCAAGTTTTGGTAATTATCTTGTTAGTGAAGCCTCTCCTATTAGTTCTTGTGTGTATGTGTGTGTGTGTGTGCTTGCAGTGCTGTGTGTTTTCCCTTAATAAATACGATTCATTTGAAGAGGGGAAACAACTTCATTTGGACTGTGTGGACATGCCCAAGATCTGTTAATTCCCTATTCCTTCACACTCCATAAAAGTTGGGAAGATCTCAGGCTGAAGTAACCCAGCCAAATTAATTGTGCTAATTAAAATTTCCCCTAGGTCCAGGTTACATAACAGCAACTTGCAGCTTTTCACATGCTGTTGCGTTCCACCTCCTACCATGTCTCACCATTGGTTATCCAGCCTAGGGTTGATGGGACTTACAACTGGATGGCCACAAGATGCCCACCTTTGAGTTGAATAATTTCTACTCCCCCCCCCAGGGTGTATTGTTCTGTGAAGAGGATTAAGAGTCTTTTAATAAAACTAAACTCCTAGAATTTATTTGCATATTAATTTATTTGGGTTAGGGGTTGAAAAATGGGGGAGTGCTGACAGATATAAATCCAATACCACTTTATCAGACAATCTAATTATATATTGACTATAAATCTGGGATTGGGTAAATTGAGTATTTGGTTGTAGTGTTGATTTAGGGCCTTTACAGACTGCCAGAAATAATGCAGCTTGAGGCCACTTTAACTGTCCAGCCTCAGTGCTAAGGCATCATGGGAACTGTAGTTTATTGTGGCACCAGAGCTCTCTGACAGAGAAGGCTCAATATCCCAGGAAAAAAAAAATACAATTCCGATGATTCCCTAGCACTGAGCCAGGACAGTTAAAGTGACCTCAATCTGCATTATTTCTGGCAGTCTGTAAAGGCCTTTAGTTTGTTCTCTTGCTAAAGGGAGTGCTCATGAATCTAGGATTGCTAATGAAACTGAGAAGACCAGTGTAAAGAGAGGTCATGCTATTTTCTTCAATGTAAGAGTTAATCTGATTGGATCCTGATTGGATTGGATCCTTACTTTGCACTTGTGCATCCTTTCAAGTTGAATTCTAGATTAGCCAATATACCTGCATCTCCTGTTATGCTTCAGGTGGATTGTATCTCTCCGTCACTAGTTAAACTGCAGAAAAAGACATTGTAAAGAAAGTTTGGATAATTTTCCTTGCATCATTCTCTCACTGTGTGTTGTCACAATGGTACTTTTTGGTCCTCCAGATGTTGTGGGCTTCAGCTCTCAGAATTCCTTGGCCAACATGGCTGAAGCTTCTGGGAGCTGGAATCAAAACATCTGGAGAACCAAAAGTTGATAACCACTGGTCTTTTATTTATTTATTTATTGTTAAGAGACCTAGAGACACTCTGCCAGAACTGGCACAGAAATGAACTGAGCACAGATTCTTAGTGAATAGAAACAAATCAACATTTTCCAGGTCTAGATAGCTGTGCTTGGGTTTTCTAGGTTATTGTTCCCAGTGGGTAGAAGAGTGATCAAGACAAAAGAAAGAAGAAGCATAATTTATACCATTCTATCTAGCCCAGATGAAAACAGACAAAAAGCCTGGTGATGGTGGTGGTGGAGCTATCTAGGTGGTCATTGCCAGAGCTCAGAAAAGTTACCATTGTGGGTTACAAGTCCAACAATACCCAATTTGCATGCAAAATGCTGGACAGGGGATTCTTGGAGATGCAGCACTACATACTAAGTCGAAGAAAAATCAATCACATATATTCTGTGATTACCTGTGATCCTACAAGACATGCTTATTGTGGGATCAGCCTACACTATCACTGTAAAGTGAATCTGTAGCTACAATGCAGACACCACTCTAACTGCCATGGCTGAATGCTATGGAATTCTGGGACAGTTTCACAGTTCACAACACACTGCAGAAATAATCCAGTTTGAGACTGCTTCAACTGTCCTCCCTCAATGCTAGGGAATTCTTGGAACTGTAGCTTTGTGAGATATACAGCCTTCTCTGTCAGAGAGGTCTAGTGCCACAATAAACTACAAATCCCATGATTCCATAGGATGGGTCCATGACCGTTAAAGCAGTGTCAAACTGCATTAATTCTGCAGTGTAGCAGCAGCCTGATTTACTGAGATGAAAACACATTAATGTTCTTGAGTTGTTGAGTTATTATAAACTTGTATTTTTAAAAATTCCTATAATAAACCAGTATCACCTCAGACTCTCCTTCCAAGATGTTGGTGACACCTATCTGTAATATCAGATTGCAGAGAAAATGATTTTATAGAATTTATTGAATATTGCTTGGCTATGATGCTTCCTGAATATTAATAGAAAGAGCTATTCAATTCAACAAGCTTTTTGGTAGCAGCAGGAGCTGTGCTCTGAATTGTAATAAGTTTTTAATGTTTCATCTAATGACAACTGCCTTAGCTTTCTCTCTGTGTATAGTGAGAGATCATAGAGTTTGGCCTGCCTGGAAGCCTAGCACTGCTTTCTAATAATGTGAAATATGTGAAGATGGGTTGTAGTTGTTCAACAGAAAGAGAAATATATTTTGCATACTCTCCAACTCTCTTAATTTGGTAAGGATAGTCCCAATTGTTCTTCTCTCCTCCCACTTTCTCAGCTGCTTTAAAAATGTCCCAGATTCCCTCTCTTCCTAACGCTTTCTCCCTTTGTCCTCAACTTAACTTCAGTCACTGCAAACTGAATTCAAAAGTAGTTTGCACCAATTAATTCAGCAGAGAAGATATGACAGGTGGGATGGAATCTTGCCTTTCCCACTTGGCTTGGGCAAAAGAAAACTGCTGCAGCCTCTCCAAGTTTGTGTGTGTTTACACATTAATAGCTTTTGCCATTTGGCACACTCTGATGTTGTTTGACTACACATGTCCTGGTTTGCATCTTGAAAAGTTGGAAGGTATGACTGTACATATAGACATAGCATATCTTGGTTTCAGTAAGGCTTTTGACAAGATTCCCCCATGATATTCTTGCAAACAAGATAGTAAAATGTGGGCTAGACAATAGAATTGTTAGGTGGATTAGTAATTGGTTGATAGACCGAATCCAAAGGATGCTCATTTGATCACTTGATCCTGGAGAGAAGTGACCAGTGGGGTTCTGTCCTGGGCCCAGCGCTATTCAACATCTTTATCAAAGAAAAAATAGGGGGCATGCTTATCAAATTTGCAGATGATACCAAATTAGGAGGAATAACTAATACCCCAGAAGACAGGATCAACATTCAGAATTATCTTAATAGATTAGAAAGCTGGGCCAAAGCTAACAAAATGAATTTCAACACAGAGAAATGTAAGGTACTGTGCTCAGGGGCAAAAAAAATGAAATGCATAGCTATAAGATGGGGGACACTTGACTTAATGAGACTACGTGTGAAAGGGATCCAGGAGTCCTGGTAGAACACAAGTTGAACACGAATCAACAGTGTGATGCAGCAGCTAAAAAGGCCAAATGTGATTTTAGGCTGCATCAATAGAAACAGAATATATAGATCAAGGGAAATAATAGTGCCACTGTATTCTATTTTGGCCTCACCTGGAATACTGTGTCCAGTTCTGGGCACCACAATTCAAAAAGGATGTTGAAAAACTGGATTGTGTTCAGAGGCGGACGACTAAAATGGTGAAGGGTCTGGAAACCATGCCCTACGAGGAACGACTTAGGGAGCTGGGTATGTTTAGCCTGGAGAAGAGATGGTTAAGAGGGGATATGATAGCCCTCTTTAAATATTTGAAGGGATGTCATACTGAGGAGGATGCTAGCTTGTTTTCTGCTGCCCCAGAGAACAGGACCCGGAACAATGGATGCAAGCTACAGGAAAAGAGATTCCACCTCAGCATTAGGAGGAACTTCCTGACAGTGAGCGCTGTTCAATAATGGAACACACTTCTTTGGATGGCCGTCTGTCGGGGATGCTTTGATTGTGATTTCCTGCATGGCAGGAATGTTGGACTGGATGGCCCTTGTGATCTCTTCCAACTCTATGATTCTATGATATACTCAGTGATGCTGTATCTTTAATATTACGTGATGTGTGTCATAGC
This sequence comes from Phrynosoma blainvillii, assembly GCA_026167975.1. NCBI lineage: Eukaryota > Metazoa > Chordata > Lepidosauria > Squamata > Phrynosomatidae > Phrynosoma > Phrynosoma blainvillii. Next base: position 36,855,746 of record JANUYF010000003.1, read on the forward strand.
CAATTCCTACAATTGAAAATGGATTCCATTTTTTAGATACCATCTAAAAAAATTATGGGAAAACTACTTTTTAAAAGGAAGAAAAATGGAGGAACTGTATAATAATTAAATAACTGTTGATTTGCCTCAGTTATTATTTGCCATATACAACTGCAATGTACTTGTGGCAGCTGCAAGAACTAATGTCTTCTTTTCTAATAGTCATATTGTCTAACATGCTATCAATCTGCAATGCTATTTGCCTTCTCTTGAGTGGGGGCCTATTGCCAAAACAATGAGTATGACCATTTGTGAACCTCCTGTTGAGATGATTTATGGACCAATCCAAAAACAAAGTTGTTGGGCAAAACTCTTCATCACTTTGTGAGTAGAGAGTGGGAAAAGCAAAGTTTTTTTTTTTTTAAATTATCGGGAGTTATAAAGTAGTAATAATTTCACCTGGAATCAATATAAATTTGTATTTTATTATTTCCACAAGCGTTCATATTGCTTTAATGGATGCATGTCTGCCAAAGTCAAATAACCCAATATCCAGAGCACATTTTATCTAAAAAATCAAATTGCCTTTTAGTTTAGAAAAATTGAAATTGTTACATAAATGAGATTTTGTCACATCTCATTTTGGAGATGTCAGGATAAGTCAATTATCACTCCAGACATCAAGCTCAAACTGTAATTGTTTGTCTTTTTAAACAACAACTCGGCACCCTGTGATAGGCAGCCTGTCACATTGGAAGATGCAATTCAGGCGTGATCAAGAAGTGTGTATCTAGACCCTAGACACATGTCCATATCTCCCGTTCATTATAAATTGAAAATACAAATAAAACTATAACTTGATGACTCCTGTTGGCAACATTTCTATAGCAGTTGAGAAACCCTCTCTCTGTTCAACAGTGGAAAGAAAGCTTGTAAACTTTTGAGAGCCTAGATAATCCAAAACAGAAATGGTACCTATGTGGATATTTTGACACCATCCATGGAAATCTGTGTGTGACCCTAAAGCTAATTATAAGAGAACTACACAGTCAAATGTAGAGCTGCACGTGTCTGTTTTTATTGAATGTTTGAAAAACACTAATTCTTACCTGTATTTTATGTCAACTGTTGAAATGAAAATCTTGACATAAGACAAAATGTTCTTAAATAGTTTGTTCTACATAATTTCTTAAATTTATATTTATAAATGGAGATCTACAAATATTTGGAGAATGTGCTTTGGGTTGTTTTTTTAAAATGTATTTATTTCCTATCTCTTATGCCTCAGTGCTTCCCTCTGTCTTTCCACTAGCATGCAAAAGCTATTCTAGTGGGCTTTTGGGAATTGACTTCAAATTTCACTGATTATTTTATCAAATAAATCTTCTGCCTTTTAATGGTTTTGGTTTTAATGGTTTTAATTCTATAGATCCATGGTGGTGAACCCGTGGAATGTATGCCATTCCTGGCACGTGGCATGGGCCATGAGGGCACGGTGGCTACTGGTGTTAGGGGCATGGGGTGGGGCACATGCACATGGCCTGACTCCTTGCTGCAGCTCCGTTTGCCCTGGAACAACTGGGCAGCAGCAAGGAGGGTAGGGGACGTGCACACAACTGGCCCAGCTCCTTGCAGCAGCCTGGTTCTCCCATGGAAAACTGGGCCATAATAGGAAGCCGGGCTGCATAGCGACCTTCTGGCCAGAAGTTCTGCCCCTTCCATCTGGAAGTCCCACCCCTTTCTATGGGATTCTGGGAAATGTAGTTTTCTGTTCCAGGTCTGTGAGATTTCCTGCTAGTAGTATGGTGTCATCTGCATATCTTAGACTGTTGATATTCCTTCTTCCTATTTTCACTCCTCCTTCTTCTGTGTCCAAGCCTACTTTTCTTATAATATGTTCTGCATACAAGTTGAACAGATAGGGTGAAAGGATACAGCCTTGTCTGATCCCATTGCCAATTGGGAACCATTTTATTTCTCTGTGTTCTCTTCTGCCAGTAGCCTCTTGTCCTGAGTACAGATTCCTCATCAGGACTATCAGATGTGTTAGCACTCCCATGTCTTTAAGGGCATTCCATAGCCTTTCATGATCTATGCAGTCAAAGACTTTGCTACAGTCTATAAAGCACATACTGATTTTCTTTTGGAAGTCCCTAGTGTGCTCCATTAGCCATCGTATGTTTGCAATGTGGTCCCTCATGCCTCTTCCTTTCCTGAATCCTGCTTGGACCTGTGGGATTTCTCTTTCCATGTATGGTTGGAATCTATGTGGCAGAATTTGGAGCATGATTTGGCTTGCATGGGAGATCAGTGCTATGGTTCTATAGTTGCTGTAATCTCTTGTATCTCCCTTTTTGTGGATGGAATTTTCTTGGCAAGTTTTGTCAAAGGGGACTTTGCTATTACTATCCTGAGACTGAAAGAGTGTGCCTTGGGTTTTCCCCCTGGAAATCTCACCCCCAGAAGGTGGAAGTCCCACCCCCAAAACTCCTGTCCCTGAAAGTCCCAACCCCTGAAGACCTGCCTTGGCACCTGATGACACCCAGTGCGGAAATGCCATTGAGTTTGGGCACTCAGTCTCCAACAGGTTTGCCATCACTGCTATAGATTGTTTGGCTGTGTGTTTTTATTTGTATTTTTTAAACAATTTTTGTAAGCTGCTTAGAGTCCCAGTTTTAGAGAAATGTCAGGATATAACTGAAATTCATGCTCATGATAGCCTTTCTTCGGGCTAAAATGGTAGTGACATAAGAAAGCTATGATGAGGACCTCATCTATACTGGCTAGAATATGCTCAGCTGCCCCTGACTCCCACTGTTGTCTCTGAACTCCATAGTGACACTGGGTGACTGTCTACACATGAGTCTTACTGTGTCACTTGGTGCTGCCACCGTTGGTGCAAGTCGCTCCTCTCAGATCAGAAATGAGGCACCCAGCATCAATCAATAGCTGACACCTCACTGTGACCTCAGATGGAGTGACTTGCACTAGTGGCAGTGGTGGAGGGTGAAGCAGTGAAACAGTGGGACATAGGCATAAACAGCTACTTGACATTGCTCCAGAATGCTCCAGAATTTCCAGCCAAATCTAGAGCAAAAGGTAAGCTATTTTAAGATGGTTTAAGGAAGGGGATTCAGTGTGGAACTGGCCTTCCATTGTGAAGACAGTCCACATTTGAATTGAGTATTTGGCCCTTTATTGTGTAGGCAGGTTGCTATGAGGACAGAGGGGAGACAACCTCATTTGGACTGTGTGGACATGCCCAAGATCTCTTGAATTTTACTTTAAAAAAGAATGGTTGAAAGCTTGGGCTTTGACTGTGCATTGGCATTAGGCAACAGCTCCTATCCTCCACCACAAATCCTTCCTCCTGTAACATTTTCTCCATTTCTTCTGTTGTGTGAACTGCTAATCCAGTTTAAAACTGAACTCACCTTAGTTTTTTGTAGGTTTTTTGAGCTATGTGGCCATGTTCTGGAAGAATTTATTCCTGACGTTTCACTTCCATCTGTGGCTGGCATCTTCAGAGAATGGTGGCATGGAAGTGAGTGGGGTATATATATTTTGTGTGACCCTTGGTTGAGAGAAAGTGATTTCCATGTTAATCTGTGTATTGGTCTGTTGCTGAATGGCAAGACCTCAGGGTGGGAGGATATGCAAGAAGGATTTGTGTCTATTTAATTACTGATCCATTCTCTGCTGGGAAAACCGCTGACCCTGGGTGATGTTGATTTGCATGTGCTGACTCTTAATTTTGGTTTTTTTCAGGGCTGTTTGGTGTTTTTCAGGACTGGTAGCTAACCTAGCAGTCTCCTATAAGCAAGGCCAGGACTTTAAGAAACTGAACTAGGAAACTGAACTGGCTGGATGGGGAAGGGAATCTGAAACAGTGTGATTTCAGCTAGCTTGGTCAAAGATGATTGCTGACCCTCTCCCCAGTCTGCATAGAAATACTTTTTCTCAAAATAAAGAAGAATGGCAATGCTACTTTTTGCACCATCAATGCTATCTTTTTTCCCATAACTGTTGTGGCCAGTGAACTTCTGTGTATGCATTTTTTTCTTCCAGCTGGATTATTTAAGAACAGAAAACTGAAATTGTAGTGATGCCCCATCTCATATTGTGTCTTGCAAGTTCTCTCTTTGGAAGCTACAGCTAGTATGTTTTCTGGGAAGAACTGGTTATTTGAAATTCCACCTCAGGAGAGCATTATATTTACATGGAATTCAGTTGGGGAGGTGAGTGTTCTTCTGCAGCTCAGGTATCACCTTCTTAACCAGTTGCAGGTGAAGAGGCATTTGGGTGTCCTGAGTAATCTGATGGGAATATGTGGGCAGAGGTCTTTTGTTTGATTTGTGAGAGGATTGGATAACCAAAGCCATAGGAACCTGGGAGTGAGTGGACTCTCACAGCTGGTGTTAGATCACTGAGTACATAGCAAGGTGGTTATTGTACTCCTTCTTTGCTACCTTTTGGAAGAGGTCAAAGCCACCCTTAACCACTAGCAAATGGCCTAAAAAGGTCAGATCTATGTGGGCATAGTTATAAATGGTAGGAGGAAAGGGTTAAAAAGAAAAGCAGCTAGGAAATCTTTTGAGGGGGACTGTCAAAGGGGGAAAGAGAGAGATTGGGGTGTGTTTTCTACCCATCTTTGTAACCAACCAGTTGTAGGAAGAAGGAAGCTGCCTTTCCGTTCCTTGGTTTCTACAAAGGCCGTCAGTATAGCAGCTGATTAACCACAAGCTGGACAACAAACCTTGTTTCTGTGAGCTAACTACAATTTGCATGAATGTCTGAAAGCAGATCCTGGCTTGTTCCACAAGCAATGGTTAAAACAAACCATGGATTAACATTATGCTTGAACTTAATGAATTACGAATTTCAAAACATGATTCTAAACATGATTACAATATATTTTATTATTATATGGAGATGGCAGGCTGTCATTCTTTTACATATCCATACTGTAATATGAGGGTGCACTTCTTTCCCTGTCAGGGATTTGGGAGCCAATATTGGAGAGCTTAGCCCCTTAGCTGCTGTGTCACTGAAATAACAAAGGATTGTATGCACCTTGAAGACTAAAGGCCTCTCCAGACTGGCCGAAAGGGCTGGCCTGGAGGCAGAAATGGGGAAGGGCCACCCCAGCCCCAGCTCGATGACATCCTGACGCCACGCGCCGTTGTCCGCTGCACCAGAAGGGGCAAGACAGCTGTGTGCCGGCTCTTAGGGCGCCCTTTTGCCACACCTGAAAGGAGCGGCATTTTGCAGCTCTTTTTGGGGTGGCAAAAGGGAGGATCGGGGCTGTGGCATGCGGTAGCTGCGGCCCCGATCCTCCGCTTCCCAGGACAGCCTAGAGCCATGCGTCTGCAGCCCCCCTTAAGAAAAGTATTATAGCTTGAGCTTGCAAGGACTATAGCCCATTTCAGGTATGGTCATAAAAAGCAATTCTACAATAAATGTTTTAGGGCCTTTGCAGACTGCCAGAAATAGTGCAAATTGAGTCCACTTTAACTGCCCTGACTCAGTGCTAGGGAATCATGGGAACTGTAGTTTACTGTGGCATCAGAGCTCTCTGACAGAGAAAGCTCAATGTCTCAGAAAAAAATACAATTCCCATGATTCCCTAGCACTGAGCCAGGGCAGTTAAAGTAGACTCAATTTGCACTATTTCTAGCAGTCTGCAAAGTCTTTAGGGTGCCGCATGATATGTTGTTGTTTTTTGCTCTAATACACTAACAAGCTACCCTATGGAAACTGCAGAGCTAAATCCCCCAACCAGCATGGCAAGTGCTGTTAGGGGGACACTGGGAATTGTACAGGCTTTACAGACTACCAGAAATAATGCAGCTTGAGTCCACTTTAACTGTCTTGGCTCAATGCTAAGGAATCATGGGAATTGTAGTTTTTTCTGAGACATTGAGCCTTTTCTGTCAAGGAGCTCTAGTGTCACAATAAACTACAGTTCCCATGATTCCCTAGCACTGAGCCAGAGCAGTTAAAGTGGCCTCAAGCAGCATTATTTCTGGCAGTCTGTAAAGGCCCTATAGTCTCCAAATGTAACATTTCCAAGCTCTGAAAAATTCATACATTGAAATGCTTGTGGCAACAAGTCTTTGTCCCGTTATTTCTACCATATACTCCTGCCTGCCAAATGGCAGCCTACAGTAGCTGTTGCAAGCCATTTCTGTTTGACTTTCATAACTTTCCTAAAATGACGTTTTGTTATGTGTACATTCCAGCTCTAGTTTTGCTGATCAACCCTTTTAAAAAACCTTTCATCTAAATGAACCTCCTTGTACAAACTGCTGCAGAGAATGTTGACACCGTGTCCTTGTTCAAAACAACAAGGACTGGAAAGGGACCAATCTGCAAAGGTCAACACATCTTGTTAGGAATACATTGTTCGGGGTGGAAATTATTTCCACTAGATCAGGTGTGTGTGGTATATAATTAGCTGAAGCACAACAGATAGGATTGGTATGACACCAACTTTCCAGCCAGAAAAGTCCCTGCAAAGTGAATTTTGTAATAAACATTTCTGTGGTAGAAAGGGAAGAGAACCATATATCTTTTGACAATGCCCCAAATCCTGTTCCCAAAACATCTTTTATCTCCAGTATCAAATTTAAGCTGCTTTATCTTTCTCTTCTGACTTGTCCTAATAACACACCAGACGACACTGGTGGTATGCTTAGCACAAGAAAGCGGCAACAAATCCAGGGATGTTTTAGAAGCCTCCTGATAGATTCCAACTTGTCTATTATGTGTCATTTTCTCAGTACATGAAATCATTTCAGCTTGAATTGTACTCACTGTGAGAAAATGACTGACTGATGCCAACAGCATGTGGATGATCAGATCTACCCAGAGTTGCATGGCTGCGAGCACGTAGCTAACCTCCAGCTGGTTTTCAGTGTTGAATGTGATACTTCCATTAAACCCCAGCTTCAGTTTTTGAAGGCAACAAGCTTCTAGTAGCCTATAATTAAGAATGACACTCCAAAATGGTGAACACATGTGCAAGAATACCACATGGGCATCTTTGCAATTGGACTGATATAATTTTGCTAAGAGCTTGGAATGGTACTTATTAAAAATAATTACATTACTCATTATAACACTTTTACAAGTAATCCACAGATGCTTCTTGTTACAATGTTTAAAAAATAACTAATTGAGATGCTCATTGCTTTTTCATTATACTTTTTAAAAAGCCTTTGGATTGATAAGGGAATGGCATAAAACTGTAAAAATTCTTGTCAAAACACCTCTAAAATGCTCACCAAAAGTAAATATAGAAAGTAATTGGAAAATGATATTTTGTACCAGTAAATAACTTCATTCCACTTATCATGTTACTTTTGAAATATGAGATTGTTTCACTCTCATTACCAACAAGTAACACATTATAATCTCATAGGGAAAAAGTCCTAAATCTCTTTCTTAAAAAAATAAAAAAATAAAGCAAGTTGGCCAGTTTAAAGCTCTCTGTATACTTCCACAAGCATCAGGAGCATAATTTAAAAGGACCTGATCTGATGGTGACTAATGCATTCAAATGGTTAATTTAGATTTGGTTGCAATAAAGGAAAATGAGACATACAAAAATTAACCAAGTATTAAAGGGCTGCTCAGATTATCTGGAATCTTGTGTGGGCAACATCTTTATTGCACAGACTAATAATCAGTTAATGATTCGGACCTATAAATAAATAATGTATATGAAACAATGAGCTCCTTGTTGAAATAAGAAGCTAAGCTATTAGTAAAACAATGGAGTTTTATCACACAGGGAAAATGGGAGTTTAAACAATGATTAACCCATGAAAATTGCACAATTGACATTAAAATGTGCTTAAAATGACATAGTGCCATTATCCCGTGAAGAACCTGGGAATAACAATGGGAAAATTCCATGAACGAGTTACTGTTGTTTCTTGCCTGGTTATTAATGGGATAATGGCACTTTAATCACATTTCATCTCAACGTCATGTGAAAACCATTTGTGCAATTGTGTATAATTGCGGGTTAATCATGGGTTATTCATGAGATAATAGCACTTTGCACGTGATGTCATGCAAAAACCATTTGTGCAATTGCAGGTTAATAATGGGTTAATCACTATTTATACTTACAATTTCCCTCTGTATGATAAACTCCAATGTCTGCAAGTAACATTTAGTCTTGAGGCTGGAAATTTTGTCTCATGAAGGAAAATAAGATTTGAGTGGTTCTACTTCCTCAGTTCACCCCCCCCCCCCAACATACATCAACATTTTCCAGGTGAAAACCAGACATGCCAAGCAACATCAGAGTATGGTTGAGATGGCCAAAGTTATTAAGGAGGAGGAAAACCCAAGCTAGGACATGCTGAAGCATTTTTTTCACCGCCTCGACTGGCTTGCCAGAGGGGCGGTATATAAATAAATCATATTATTATTATTATTATTATTATTATTATTATTATTTTGCTTTTGCCTGGGCCTACTGAGAAGAGCAAGATCCCACCCCTCTCCTCTCTTCCTGATGAGTTAAGTGAGGCCTTGTTTGCACTGGCGAGAACACTCTGGGGAAGCTGAAAGTATCCTCGCCCATTGCTGCCCTGAACTTCCCCCTTTCCCTTGGCCTCCATGTCTGTGCTGTGGCAGCAATCTGCGTGGGCATCCCAAGAGGATGGCTGGCATATTTGCCATCAGCCACAGGATTTTCACTGCCCAGTGATTGTCACACATTGAGCACCTCATTCTAACCTCAGAATAAATGACCTGCAGTGGCAGCAGATGTACTGGGCAGCCCAGTGGGATGCGCATGTAGACAGCCGTTGCAACATAGAAATGGAGGCTTTGTATCTTCCCAGGAGATCTGGAGCAACGGGTAAGTTATTTTAATTCATCTTAAACTTGTGTACCCCGATTCTTGACATTGTCTAGACTGCCCATACCAGAACTGACATTTGTTCTGGGCATAGTCTGAATATGATGTTGCCAGGACAGGTCTTTTGGGCCATTCAGACAAGGCCTGAGTGGAAACTACTTTTATACTTTTGAACTCAGTTTGCAGCAACTGAAGTAAGCTGCACACAAAGGGAGAAAGAAGGAGGAGGCGGGAGAAACTGGAACATTTTAAAAGCAGCTGAAAAAGTGGGGTCACAGAGGATTAATCTGGCCTGTCCCTGAATAATAGGGACAGTTGGAGGGTATGCACACACTAATAATAATAATAATAATATGGTTTATTTATATACCGCTCCTCTGGCTAGCCAATCGAGGCGGTGAACAACAGAATACATTAATACATTACAACAAATTAAACAACAATAATGCAGTAATACAGAACAATACATCGAAATGAAACCCTATCCCTCTTTCACCCACCCACCCATCCCCCAAACATACAAACAAATTAATAACAATAGCTAAAAAACAATTTAAAAAGGTGAATCTTTCTTGTCTTATGGTCCTCCGGGGGCTGTAAGGTGGCAAAACAGTCCTCCGTGGCCATAACGTGGTGCCGGCAAGAATATTCTCCAGCAGCGTCATATGGCGAGGTGGAAGTGGGGCGGCTCAGGTCACACAGATGGTTTCCCGTCCCTCAGGTATTTCTCCTTAAGTCTGGAGGGGCTGGAGAGGACTGGAGAAGGTCTCCGAGCACAGCCAACGCTGCCTCGCATGCCGGGGGAGAGATGGTCCCAGGCAGGGGCTTTTATCCCCCCACCGAAACTCCTCCCGGCTCTCAGGCAGCGCGTCCCTCAGGTGTTTCTCCTCAAGGCTGGAGGGGGTGGAGGGGGCTGGAGAAGGTCTCTGAGTGCAGCCAACGCTGCCTCGCATGCCGGGGCACTGAAATACTTAAAACCTCAGTGGGGTTAACTCCTCATCTATGGCAAAAATTGCCCCATTGGAAAGGATACTTGGTGTTACTTGTCCCAGAGTGACCAGAGGTCCTAACCACAAAGGATGAGAAGGCACTGCAAAATGTAGGATGCTTGAGAAAAATGGAGGACATTTCAAAATAAATGCTAAAAACACTCATGTAAATGTAAATTCATGCTTCTTAGTCATGCTCAAAGTGGAGGACATTTTGGATTTTCTCCTGGACAGAAGGCTGAAATGTAGACATGTCTGGGAAAAGGAGGATGTCATCCTGTACTTGTCCATTTAGATCAGATGGATGATGGAGACAGTCTATCCACATTTCAGTGATGTTGACCTTGACCAACATAGGGACAGAAAAGACTGTCTTTTATTGCACCCCACTCCAGGAACAGCAGTGAGTTTCTTATGTCAAAATCTCAAAGCAGATGAAAGAGAGGCGTTATGGTTAAAAGGAACTGTTGGAAGTATTGAATATGACCATAGTACCATTGGCAACAATAACAGAGCAGGAAAGGAGATTCTTACTTGCTTTTATTTCTTTTTTGGCCCAGAGTTTGGACTCTCCCTACATGTTCCTGCTTGTTCCTACAATCATGCTGACTCTACTCTTGTTCAGCCAACTCTAGGAAGCAGGAGTAAAGCTGCCATTTGACTGGGAAGGGCCTCCTTCTCTTACCCCCATTAATTCCCTGGACAGACAAAATGGCACCAAAATGGCCATGTTTGGGGACCTTTAGGTATTAAGTTACCTGTCCTTGGTGTGAAAAGACTTTGCCATAGTATGACTGCAACAAAAGCAGTTGTATGTTTTCCTTTATCAAATGTAGGATTAAATTTAGGATAATGCCAAAGACAAAAAGAAAAATGTGAATGATGCAAACGGTCAAGATGTCAGTTTTTGGATTCCCTTCCCATTAATTTCTTGTGTGAATTTTATGACACAGGAAAGGCTACTGCAGAAAGAATGAGTAAGGTGTCCTGCCACCCCTTTCCTTGCCCGATCAGGCTGCAGCAACCACACACCATGGCCCCGATCTGGCCTTTCTATGGCACAAAAAGAAGCCACAAAAAGCAGTTCTTTTTTTGAACCACAGAAAGGGTACCCAATCTGTGGCAGCGGTGGCGTTTCTGCGCTCCTTTGGTGCAGTGCGTGTAGATGCTGTGCCAAGGGATCACCCTGATGGCTCCTGCTGTGTGGTGGGGTGCGCGGCATGAAGCCAGTGTGGGGATAGAGTTGGGGCGGCTGGCATATGGTCGCCACACCCCTTACTCTGCCCCCAGGTTGGCTTTTTATGCCCCCAGGTTGCCCCTAAGACAATCTGATGTGATTACCCTGGAGGTATATTTTCTATCAACAAGTGTTTCAATAGTGAGAGCTAGAAATATATTTTTTTAAAACCCTGTGCATTTAATGACTTCCTATATTCAACTTTGGGTATCTTTTATGCCTCTCATTAGGTCTAAAGAGGAATGTACTCTGGTTTTATTTTTGTAGACAGCATGGAAACCATAATCCTGAGATACACACACCTAATGTAAGTAAACACATATTTTCTTGCTTGATGAAATTTAGTTTGACTTTTCTTGTAGCAAGGCAAGACAAAACTTGCCTTGCTACAAGAAAAGCCCCAGTCTTGCCACAATTAGTATTAGTAAAAGGAACAGTTCTGTTCTTATGTGCATGTGTGTGTATAATTTTACATCATGTCTCCAAAAGTGGAGAAATAGGATTGGATATCTGAACTGTTTTTCTGAATGATATGCAATCGTGCTCAGACTTAAGGGATGTCATGGTATGAGTGTTGTTTTTTAAATTGCTGCTGTAACAAATAACATGCACTAGCTTACCAAATGCCAGGCTTTCCTGCTCATTAATCTTCATTTGAATATAGCATTCTGTTTAGCTATTCCAAAGACGCCAAATCAATACCAGAGAGTTAAATTATGGAACAGATTGCTCATGTGGGCTAAGTATCAAGAAAACTGGATTTTCCCCCAGTATAAACATATAGTTTACAAGCCAAGGAGAGAGAAAGGGAAGTGCAATAAAAGTAAATTTTACATTGATGTTAGCCACAACTGTGTTTGAGGCTTGGTATGTACCCATTTTATTAGTTTACTGAGAAAGCCTTTGCGTGTATATTCAGAATAACATCTGAGTTCAGTGGTGCTTACTTTTAGACCCTGCGGTTTTATTACACAAACTGAAGAATGAAGAATTTTATACTAAATAGTAAATCCTGTGCAGTGTAAGGTCTGGAAGAATGTATTCAGATTTGATCACATTATAGAGGTCTAAGACAAAACCATGATACTAATATGATAGTAGGGGTATCAGAGATTCTCAAACATGTATGTTTATTCAAAGTGGGGAAAGTGTGGCTTATATGTGCAGCTTCCAAAACCCCAAACAACCCTGCAGTAAGTGAAAACACTGCATCTACCTGAATGATAGTTAAAAGGAAAATGCAGCTCCCTTTTTTCCTTCTTGTGTCTGCTGCCATGGCGCAGAGAAGGTGACAGAATTTTGACACATGTAGGGAAGGCCCTGTACATTCCCTTATCCACTTGCCCACTTCTGATCTATATAGTTATAAAAGCCAGATGAAACTGTTGCAAACAGCAGCACAAGAAACAAAATCTGGAGAACACCTAATCAAATCCACAGGAAAAAAATCGAGACATATTTCCAAGTGCTCAGTGGATGGCTGTTTTTATTTTGGAAAAAAGTTCAATGTGTTTTGGCATGTATATATTACAGTGGCCTTCTTTGAGGGCTACACAAAAACATAAATATAAATATGGCTGGATGGCCATTTGTCAGGAGTGCTTTGATTGTGTCTTCCTTCATGGCAGGAGGATGGACTGAATGGCCCATGTGGTTTCTCCCAACTCTATGTGTCGATAAGTTTAAGTTTAAGTTCTTCATTTAGTTCTTGAAGAACCAAAATTTTTAATTTCAAAATCCATTCCACTTCTTTTTTTTAAAAAACAGCAACAAATATTCTCATTATTATTATTTACTTTTTCTATAGCCCAAAATCTAAAGTCTGTTTCAGGATGACAGCAGCCCAGTTGCATGAAATGTCCTTAAAGGAGTGAGAAGGGCTCTATGAGCTGATGTGCCTGCACTGATTTATTGAACAACCTGCACATGAGATACCTTTCATTATAATAAAAAGTAAAATCCCCCTTTACACAATTTCATAGTTGGACTGGGACAGGTTTTCTGCTTTCAAAGGGATTTTGTAGAATCTTTGAGAATAACAGAAAGAAAGAAAGAAAGAAGCAGGTAGCATGAGCTTTCACAGATGAGCCTACTTCTTCAGCTCCATAGGTTTTCTGATTAAAGCTATGCTACTATTTCCCTCTCACAGTTACCGGTAATTCCAGCCTCCTCATTACACAATAATTTTCTGATATACATTTTGACATCCTATTGGCATATTAATTGCAAAGACCACATTAATTCCCAGGAACCTCATACAAGTTCAAGACTTCTTCATGACCTTATTAAAAGACTAGTTAATTTGCAATGCTTGCATTTAAAATAATGTATTCTCGTCAGTGTCAGAGAAACTTAGGGTGCATCTACAGTGTAGAAATAATGCAGTCTGACAGCAGTTTAACTGTTCTGACTCCATCTTACAGAATTGTGGGGTTTGTAGTTTTGTAAGGCACCAGAACTCTTTGGCAGAGAATGCTAATGATGATATCAATCTACAAATTTCAGGATTCCATAGGATGGAGCAACAATACTTAAAGTTGTGCCAAACTGCATTATTTCTACAGTGTAGATGCACCCCAGGACTACAATCCTACACCCAATTACTTGGGGATAGGCCTTATTCAACTTGAGAGGATTAATTTTGAGTAGATGCATATAGAGCTGCATAGTAAAACCCAGTGTCAGCAAGCACAGTATCAGAGTGTCATTTCTCCACCTGTATATTTACACTGTTGTCATAGGGAGTAGTGACAGGTCCCTTGACCGCCTTTCCCTTCTGGTGTGCATGAACAAGCAAATTGGTTCCAGGCTCAGATCTATTAAGTGGACCTGAGAGCATTCTTGCATACCCGGAAGAGAGGGAGAAGATACTGTCTAAGTTGTAAAGCTGCTTCTTCATCAGGTACTTAACAGTAGCAGGAATGTACCTGGGTGTAGTCCCTTATCTGCTATGTGGTCAGGAGAATGGAGCTGCATGTGGAATCCCTTTGGCTTCTCTTACACACAACATTTTTCAGGAAGGTACAGGATGCATCCTTGAGCAACATCATTCAAAGTACATATGCTGAATGTCCAAGGGGTAGACTGGTACATGTCACCAGCAGGACCACCAGGTCCACTTGGTCATAGGCTATAATCTGTTATTAAGGTTATAGTAATATAACGCCCCTTGAGTAGAGTTTCATAGGATTTCATTGTTTAATATGCTTGGAGACAAGTACTGGAGCTTTTTTTTTTTTAAATCAACATACAATTACAATTAGCCCTCTGTATCCACAGATTTCTTATCCATGGATTTAATCATCCACAGCTGGAAAATATCCAAATATATATTCCAGAAAAGCAACCCTTGATTTTATCATTTTATATAAAACACACAGTTTTGCTATGTCATTATATTTAAGGGGACTTGAGCATCCATGGATTCTGATATCTACAGGGGGTACTGGAACCAAACTCCAGTGGATAGCATGACACATTCTCATGACTGACTTACAGGAAATTTCTAAAACATTACAGCCTCAATTAAATATTGGTGAAAATATAGTCCTATGCATAGTTTAAGAAAGGGAAACAGTGTGTTACTGGTGTGCTGTTGGTTTTTCCATTTGTACAAGCAATAGCTCATTTGGTCTTTTGGTCCCTAGGCACATTCTCACTTGGTCAATGGGTTGCACAACCAGCTGTACAATTGGAAACTAGGTACCAGCATCCCCCCTTTGTTCATAGTCCAGAAGTATGCCTCCATGACCACAGTATCAGCTATGTTAGCATAATGACACTGTTGGATATTGACCCTTAAAGTAATTTTTATCTACCCTTCATGTTAGGTTCCTAAGGAAATATGCAAAAGGCATAACAACTAAAATAAACCCTAAAATAGTATAAAATTTCTCCATACAGGAGGGGATTGGATTAAATGACAAATTGTAAATGTACTCCAGTTGTGACTTTATGACTATGCAGTAATCAGAATCATTCCTTTTCACATTGACTACAGTGTATTTAGTAGTTTGCCCATTAAAAAGAGTTCTCATGCTGTGAACAGAATTTTTGTGTTTCAAATGGGGACAATTTAATTTCAGTTTATTTTTTGTAGAATTTACCAAATTGCACAAATTTCTTCATTTTGAATAGTTGGATTTTCAGCTTTTAAAAAAATCTGAATGCTATAGAAAGCAAAATAGAGATTTCCATATACTTTCCTTAAACTCCTAACTCTTCCAACTGTTGAAGACAAATCAGTGGCACTCATGAGAGAAGCAGGTGCAGTGCATTCCACATATTGCTCTATTTAAAGCTTCAGAAAGCTCAGAGATGCAGCTGCAGACACAAACATTAAATCTGTTCTATTTAGACTAACAACAGAGGAATGGCACAAACAGGTATGCTGTTAAAAAGCCACATGTTTTAGACATGTTATTTAAGTTTGTGTGTTTGTCTCTCTGTGAATTAATGCATAGCTTGGAGATATTTCTACTTTAAATTTGTATTTTCTGTCTTGTGTGGGTTTTTTTTATATCAAACCCATCTAGTCTAAACCTTATATGTTTGGGATTTTTAAAAGGTTTTTTTTCCTTGCTCAGGAATCATTTATAACATTTAAAGCATCCTTTGCAGAAATGAAGATCCCTTTCCTTTTAAGGAAAAGGTCCCTTAAAATGAGCAGCGATTGCTACAAATATGTAAAAGAGGTTTTAAAATGAAGCCAATGTGTATGTGAAGATGAATGCAGTTAGTCATACAGCGTTAGACCCATTGAAATAAGTTAGTTATACAACGTTAGACCCATTGAAATAAATAGGACTTAGTTAGCTGTAACTAATCCATTGATTATACATTTTGAGAAAAACAGAATAAATTGGATGAACTTTTTATCAATTTTGATTTACAGCTTCTGATTACAATCAGTTTTGATCATAGAATAAAACTGTAAATTAATCTCTCTCCTGGTTTTAACAGCAAATAAGATAGAAAACTGGGATTGCATATGTAATTCTTTATTGCATTTCTTTATCAAAACATTTACATTGCTCCTTTTATCTGAAGTTCTATGGATCATTAATATAACAAAAACAATAAGCACAGCAAGAATATTATTAACATGATTTAATACAATTTTAAGCAATGCAAGCAATAAAAACCAATCAACAAAACTGAAATAAAAGAGGAATAAAATTAGATAACTTCTAGTATGCACTATTTACAAACACCCAGTTCTTCAGGTAAATATAAGCTTAGGGATAGTGGTTGTCTTTTTGCTGAGGGAACACTGATGGAGATCTATGGTTTATTACCAATATTTTACTTCGCAAGCATACTGGAAGCAAATGCATTAAGCAGGTAGCAAAGCTGCTATTCCTTCAACAGATTCCCATCACTTTACTTCTATCAAGTGTCTTTACTTATATCACTTTACTTTTATCAAGTTATATCTCTCTATGCCTCCTGATTCCCGATTCAAATTAGAAATGATTTTTCAAATTATTATTGTCTCTTCTGGAACAATGTTCTGTAAAGAACAACCAGGGATTCAAGACCATCCAAAATACATCCCCAGTAATTAAGAAGCTTTAATAATCTTGACTTCAAGTCCTTGATAATCACAATGTGAAATTTTAGGCAAAAATCATATTGATAGACCATCCAGAGTAACCAAGAAAGAACAACTCATAAGGATATTGACTTTGGACCCGATTGTAAATCAATGAAGGAAAGACAATTACAGATGAAACTTGATGTAGTTCACAAATGTAAGCAATGACTTTTGGTATTTTAATTATAAAAATAATCAAGCTACTTTTAAAATCATTGTTATGCACAAAGACTAGAAATGTAACCTTAAAACACTGCATTTCCCCTTTCATTTTGTGTATAAAATGGTTTTTGTAATATTATCATCTGAATTTAGTTAATTTGGATTTATTCCTTTTATCTTTCAGTTTTGAATTTGTATTTCCAAAACTCTAATTCTCTTATTTGCATGGAAGCAGGGATCTAAATTCTCAAATGCTTTGTCTTGTGCATGAGAATAAGAATCCTCTTTTTTTCTTCTTCTTCTCTTTGAGATGATTGAGATATTTTGTGCTAGTAACAATAAGAGTTCTCACATTTGCAAGGATCCATTAAAGAGAAAGATTTTGTGAAAAACTGCATGAATTGCTCAAATCGTGGAAGTCATTTAAAAGTATAATCAGTACCACCTTGCTGCACATTTTAAAAAATAGTGTTAGATAAATTTCTTGCATCTTTTTGATCAATCAGCCAGTCCTTCTGTACTTGCTGTGTGTATGTGTGCATGTGAGTGTGAGAGAGAATCCTTGCTTAGCTTTGTGGAAAGAAAAGAAGTTAGTTTTACAAAGAGACTTTTTTCACAAATTGTGGAAATCTGAATGAAAAAAATAGAGACCTTTGTTTTGTTCTTAGTAATATTCCTCTGAATAAATCTTGCCAATCATGTGAGAGAGTTGCCCTAATAACAAAGTTTAGAGTAGGGCTGCATATCCCAGACCTCAAATCCATGCATGTAATAAGCATATTATGGAAATTATTATAATTGTTGTTGTTAACTGCCCGTGTCAATCTTGACTCATGGTGACCCTGTCCTCCACTGCTCTGCCCAGCTTCTGCAAACTCATATGCACGGTCTCTTTAATAAAGTCCCCCCATCTAGCATGTGGCCTTTCTTTCTTTCTACTTCCCTCCACCTTTCCAAACATTCTTGTCTTTTCCAGTGATTCATGCCTTCTCATGATGTGTCCAAAGTATGACAGTCTAAGTCTTGTCATCTTGGCCTTTAGGGATATTTCTGGCTTGATCTGCTCTAGAACCCATTTGTTTGTCTTTTTGGCTGTCCATGGAATCTTCAGCACTCTTTCCCAGCACCACATCTC
This sequence comes from Phrynosoma blainvillii, assembly GCA_026167975.1. Classification (NCBI taxonomy): domain Eukaryota; kingdom Metazoa; phylum Chordata; class Lepidosauria; order Squamata; family Phrynosomatidae; genus Phrynosoma; species Phrynosoma blainvillii. The sequence goes on from JANUYF010000003.1 coordinate 36,873,722, forward strand.
AAATACATTGATTTTCCTCCTATCTTCTTGACTGTCCAGCTCTCACATCCATACATGGTAATAGGGAATACAATGGCTTGTATGATTCTGACTTTTTTGCTCAGTTGTATGTCTTTGCATTTTAGGATTTTTTCTAGTTCTTTCATAGCCCCCCTCCCCATTCTTAATCTTCTCCTGACTTCCTGGCTGCAGTCCCCATTCTGATCAATGTTTGATCCCAAATATGAGAACTTTTTTACTATTTCTATTTCCTCATTGGAGTTTATCATACGGGGAGCCCCGTGCAAAATCACTCTTTAAAGTAAAAAAAAACCCTGCAAAAGTGGAAGCTTTTAATGAATGGGATTTCTCCCATTCTGCCCTGTGTAAAAAGTAAAAGCGCTGTTAACAGGGAGGTTAATCTGAACAAAAAAACCTCATTTTTACTTTTGGTTTTTCTGAAAGTAAAAAGAAACATAAATGAGGGGTTTTCATTCAGATTAACCTCCTTTTAACAGCAATTTAACAGCAACACCGTGTGAAATCATGACCACTTTTGCGTTTTTTTTCTAATTTAAAGCAGCGATTTTGCATGGGATTTCCCCTCTGTGAAAAACTCCATTGTCTAGTTTGAATGTGTGTAAGTTCTCTGTGGTCATTATTTTTGTTTTCTTTATGTTCAACATTAAGCCTGCCTTTGCACTTTCTTCTTTGATCTTCCCTAGTAGTCGTTCTAGGTCTGTGAGGTTCTCTGCTAGTATTATGGTGTTGTCAGCATATCTCAGATTGTTGATATTTCTTCCTCCTATTTTTCACTCCTCCTCCTTCCATGTCCAAGCCTGCTTTCCTTACAATATGTTCTGCATATAAGTTGAATAAGTAGGGTGATAAGATGCAGCCTTGTCTGACTCCTTTGCCAATTGGGGACCATTCTGTTTCTCCATGTTCTGTTCTGATAGTAGCCTCTTGTCCTGAGTACAGATTCCTCATGAGGACTATCAGATGTGTTAGCACTCCATGTCTTTAGGGGCATTCCATAGCCTTTCAGGATCTATGAAGTCAAAGGCTTTGCTGTAGTCTATAAAGCACATGCTGGTTTTCTTTTGGAATTCCCTGCTACGCTCCATTAGCCATCGTATATTTGCAATGTGATCCCTGATGCCTCTTCCTTTTCTAAGCCCTGCTTGGACCTCTGGGATTTCTCTCTCCATGTTTGGTTGGAGCCTATGTTGCAGAATTTTGAGCATGATTTTGCTTGCATGGGAGATTGGTGCAATGGTTCTATAGTTGCTGCAGTCTCTTGTGTCTCCTATTTTGTGGATGGGGATATATATTGTTCACTTCCAATCTGTTGGCCATCATTTTGTTTTCTGTATCTGTTGACATGTGTTGCTTAGTACTAGAGTTGACTCTGTCAATGTGGATTGCAACAGTTCTATTGGAATATCATCTGTTCCTGGAGTCTTGTTTTTTGCCATTTCCTTTATTGCTGCTTCCACTTCAGTTTTTAGAATCTGGGGTTCATCTTCACATGGCTCTTCATTCCATATGTCCTTCATGTTGTCATCTCTTTTATATAACTCTTCTGTGCATGCATACATCATCTTTTTATTCCTTCCTGGTCTTGAATTATGTTATTTTTATTGTTGTATCGCATCCTGGTCCTTGGTTTGAACTTTCCCTTGATTTCTCGAATCCTGTGGAATAGGTCTCTCATTTTCCCCTTTTTGTTGGTGTCTTCTATTTCTCTACATTTCTTATTGTAGTTATAATTACGCACATTATTAATTTGTATGTTAACAAATTAAATTCAGTATACTAATAGTTGCATTTCCCCGTTACCACTGTCTTCACAGTAACTACTGTTCTAAGAGGACTAGTATCAAAATTCAAAATGACCATAATAGATTAGAAAGTTGAGCCAAAACTAACAAAATGTATTTCAACAGAGAAAAATGTAGGATAATAGTCTTAGCCAGAAAAAATAAAATGCACAGATATAGGATGGAGAACACCTGGCATGACAACAGAAAATGTGAAAGGGATCTAGGAGTCCTAGTAGACCACAAGTTAAATATGAGTCAATAGTGTGATGCAGCAGCTAAAAAACCAATGCAATTCTAGGTTGCATCAATAGATGTATGCTGTGTAGATCAAAGGAAGTAATAGTGCCAGTCTATTCTGCTTTGACCAGACCTCACCTGGAATACTGTGTTCAGTTCTGGGCACCACAGTTATGAAAAGATGTAGAAAATCTGAAGTGTTTCCAAAGGAAGGTGACCAAAATGATGAAAGGTCTGGAGACCATGTCTTATGAGGAGTGGCTTAGGGAGCTGGGTATGTTTAGCCTGGAGAAGAGAAGGTTATGAGGTGATATAAAAGAGGTGATATGATAGCCTTATTTAAATATTTTAAAGGATGTCATACTGAAGATGGAACAAGTTTGTTGTCTGTGGTTCCAGAGAATAGAACCTGGAGCAATGGATTCAAGCTAAAAGAGATTCTACCTCAACATTAGGAAGAACCTCCTGATAGTAAAAGCTATTTGACAGTGGGGTATGCTGCCTCAGAGTGGGGTAGAATCTCCTTTTTGGAAATTTTTTAAGAGGGCGGATAGTCATCTGGCATGAGTGCTTTGGTTTTATATTCCTGCATGGCAGAGGTAGACTTGATGGCCCTTGAGATCTTTTCCAACTCTATGATTCTATGAATATACAGTAATAATAAAAGTGATCAACTTGAAACAAGGCCCAAATGCTGGACTTTGAATAGTTTTGCCATACCACTCTGCTTCTTGCGCTCTGTCACTTGCATGTCTATCTCCTTTCCCTCTCTTCTTTCCCCCTCACCTTGTGCTATCACACCTCCTTTCTCTTGCACCTTGCATCTGTTGTACCTCCTACACTTGCTCCCTTTCCCTTAGCTTGTTTCACCTTGCCCTCTACTGTATTCAGTTTCCTTGCAGCCACAGCTCTCTTTACAACTTTCGCCTCCATCACTTCATTTCATATTGTTACCCACCTGTCTTCCAAAGGACCAGTGGCTATACAAAGCTATCAATACAGCTTAAAACAGAGGCCAGATATGCAGGCAGATGAAAGTAGTGGTGTCAGTGCTGCTGCAAGACATGGGGCAGGGAAATAAATTAAGATGTGTTAATCATAGATGTGAGACCACTGTATATATACACACACATACATGTGGATGCAAGTGCTATAAACTTGTGTTACATCATTAATAAGGTCTGATTTTTTTGGGAAATAAAGCTTGATAACTGCTTTGGCTTGAGAAGGCAGAATATCATCTATGGAATAAAGCAAACAAGCAACAGGTTGAGGGCTGGGCCTCTTGGGCTATCTATTCTGGCAAGATGCACTCATGTATCCTGCATTTTTTTGCATGCTGATCATGGGCCTGCATGCATTTCATGATTCCCCTGAAACAAAATCTCTCTCAGCCAGCTGCTCATGGAATCATGACATATGGTGGGCATCTCAGTGTCTCAGACCCTTCGGTTTTCATTATCGTTTTTAGCTAACTTGGATCTCAGTGAAGCAGCACGTTTTACAGCCTTGGAATCACAGAATCAGAGAGTTGGAAGTGACCACAAGGGCCCCCTAGTCCAACTCCTTGCTATGCAGGAATACAAAGTTAAAGCACCCCCAAAAGATGTCCATTCAAATCTCTGTATTTTCAGAATTCTTCTCTATCTTAGTTAATTTTTAGAAATGTTTATTGAATCTGCCATCTCAGTGTCTGCTCCCATGTTGTGGAGCTCTCTTCCATGGGAAGTTCAGTTGGCTTCTCCCTTCTGCTTCTGCCAACAGGTAAAGTTCTTATTTAGGCAGATTTTTGTTTTTTAACTTTTTGAAGTAGACAGAACTTTCAATGGAGTGTGTTGTGTCTATTTTTTAAATTACATATAGCAATAGCAAGTACATTTCTATATGGCTTATCAGTGAACTAGCATTTCCTAAGTGGTTTACAATATATAAACCAATTGCCCCCAACAACCTGGGTACTCATTTTACTGACATACAAAAGGATGCAGGGCTGAGTGCTCTGACTGCCTCCTGTTGCATTCTGGGATTTGCAGTTGAGGGAGGGACATTTAGAATTCTAAGCCAGGGAGCTGTTAGGCCTCACTGAACTACAAACCCCAGAATGCAACAGGAGACAGACAGAGCAGTAATAGTGGAATAGCAGCACTCTTTAGAGTGGAGTGCAGAAATGTGGGAAGGCTGAGTGGACCTTGGAGCCCTGCAGGATCGAACTCACAACCTTGTGGCTGCAATACTGGCATTAAAATACATCTTAAATGTATTTTAAAACTATTTTTAATTTGTGGTTTGTAATTTCCTTCCACTTTTGTATTAATAAGCTTTTAGCTGTACTTTATTTGAACTTGATGGAATCCGCCAGGAATCTTGTGCTAGGAGAAAGGCAGGACATTAAACAAAAAACAAAAAACAAACAAATATTTGCCATATGTAAGTCAGAATTCTATGTGACCTGTTACATTATATAACTTTATGTATACCTAGATAAGTAGAGAGCCAGTGTGGTGTAGTGGTTTGAACACTGGATTATGACTGTGGAGGTCAGGGTTTGATTCCCTGCTTTGCCATGGAAAACAACTGGGTGATCTTGGTGAGTTACACACTTTCAGTCCTAGAAAGCCCCATGATAGGTTTGCCTTAGGATCACTATAATTTGGAACTGAGTTGACACAACACGAATAAAACTATGTAGCAGAGATGCTAAGAAACCATTTTAGTGACTTGTGAAGATAACAGGTGTGCATTAGTGAGCATTGGGATGGATGCAATGCACATTGGGATGGATATGATGTGTATTGGGACCAATATTATTATTATTATTATTATTATGTACATTCTGTTGTGCATTGGTCATGTTCTGCACCATCCTATTGTTCATTGTAACTGGTTATTTCTAACTATTTTTTTCAAGTTCTGTTGAGGTTTGCACAGTGGGAGCAGAAAGGGCTGTTGGAGGGGATTATTCTAAACCATGGTTTGACTGATTGACTGATGGTTTGACTGATTGTTTCTTTAACCAGACTATTGCTTTTAAAGAACTTCATCCTTTGCTTAGGTTTAAAAATCCTGGTATGTAAAATACACTCTTTATTTTTCCCCTCAGAGACAGTTCTGTATTCCCAGTATTTTGTGCCCATTCTTCTCTTGATAGCCTGGATTGTAGGTTGTGTGCTGACAGTTTATTTTGTCTTCTCTTAAAACAGAGTAAGTATTTGCTATCTTCCTTGTCATTAATTGCTGTCAAGTCAGCTTTTACTTATGGTGGTCCTATGAATGATAGAACTTTAAGTCTCCCTCTCATCAGCAGCCTAGGTCCAGACTTTAGTTTCCTTGATGGCGTCTATCCACCTGTAATGTGGTTTTTCCTCTTTTCCTATTGCTTTCCACTTTATCAAGCATGATATTTTTTTATTTCTAATGAGACATATTGTCTCATGATATGCCCAAAATACGATAGCCTCAGTTTGGTCATTCTGGCTTCATGGAAGAGTTTTGATTTGATTCACTCTAGAACCCTTTCATTTGTGTTTTTGGTAATCCATAGTATCTATAGAACTCTTTCCACACTGCATTTCAAATGAGTTGATTCTTTTCCTTTCAGTTTTCTTCACTGTCCACCTTTCATAACCACACATAGAAATAAAAAAATATGATGACATGGACAATCTTAACTTTGTTATTCAATTATATACCTTTACACTTGAGGATTTTATCTAGCTCCTTCATAGTTGTCTTTCCAAGTCCTAGTCTTTGTCTGATTTCTTTGTGTACTATAGATATTATAACTATTATAACTACTGTTTATTAACTGTTTTTTTTCAGGAAAGAAGATTTTTCAAGCAACCTCTGAAACAGGATGAAGATGTCTGTTTCTTATTTTGAAAACACACCATGCAAATTATATTTCAAGAATATTACAACAAAGTCATGATATATACATTTAGTCTGTATAAAATTAAAAAAAATTAAAAAGCAATTTTGTAAATTTAAGTAATTTTGAATTAAAATGTCCAGATTTGGATGTCTGGTGGTAGAAAAATGTTTGCCCATCTCATTTTTAACTTGGAAAATTTGAAAACCTGAAAACAATTTGGTTAACAGCATAATTATTTACTCTTGTGTTAGTTTTTGTTAGGAGAGTGAAAGTTAATTTTTCTTGCTCTATACCTCTAAACAACAAATTGCCTTATCATTGATCATTTGTATTCCCTTTATTATATACATTGGAGAAATAATGACCCCAATCCCTTAGAAAACCTCTCGAGTAATATTTGCTTACTGTATAATTTTAAATACATTTTAATTTTGTTTAAATGTAGTCTGTTGTTGTTTGCATTCAAGTCATTTTCAACTTATGGTGAACCTAAGATCTATCGATCAGATTTTCTGAGGGTGAGATTGTGTGTCTCAGCTAAGGTTACCCAAGTGGGTGTCCATGACCAAGCTGGGAATCAAACCCTGATCTCCAGAATCGGAGTCCAATGCTCAAACCATAGATCCTAACCTGCATTTTGAATTGTGCTGAGAACAGACCAGGAGCCAGTGAAGATGGTGCAACAAGGGAGTTGCATGCTCCTTGTAACCACCCTCTGTTAACAATTGAGCTGCAGATTTTTGAATCGGCTGAAGTTTTCAAAAATTCTTCAAGACAGCCATACACAGCTAATCCCTTTGTCACCATGTCCAGCTCTGATGTTTGAAGGTAAGAGTGCAGCTGGCACACAAACCTTAACTCTGTGAATGCACTCTTGTCTGGCCCTGAAACATGGGCATCCAGGCTCAGGTTTGAGTCCAGGAGTACACCCAAGTTGTGACCCTGCATCTTCAGAGAGAGTATATCCCCATCCAGCACATGCTGAATCCCTGTTCCCTGCCTTTTGACTGACCAGAAGCATCTTTATCTTGTCCAAGTTAAGTTTCAATTTGTTTTTCCCCATGCAATCTATTATTGATGGCAGGCAACATTTTAGAAGCTAGACAGCTTCCTTGGGCTGCAGTGAAATGGTGCCATTCATTTACTGTTGGCACCAGAACTCCAAATTCCAGAAAAACACTCCTGGTGATTTCATGTATGTGTTAAACAATGCAGGGGGCAAAAAAGAACTCTACAGGACCTCACACCTTAATGGCAAAAGATTTGAATAAGGGTAATTTTAGGATACAGTCTTTTCAGATTAAAGGCTAAGAAAGTTTATAAATTTTAGGTACAATGGGAAGAAAGTAATGATTGCAGTTTATTTGTTCTACCTTATTCCTAGGACTTGGACTAGGAAATCCTGAAATAAATTCAGTCATGTAGTAGTCAATAAAAGCTATTGGTAGGGGTCCTTTTAGGGCAGGGGTTGGCAACCTACGGCCTGCAGCCTGCACCCGGCCCGCGGACCCCCGCCAACAGGCCCCAGTCGACCCCTGCCACCGCCGTCGCTGCCGCCACCGCGCACTCCCGCTGCCGTGAGCATGGCTGCCATTTTGTTTGCCAAAATGGCAACCGCGAGTTGTTTGCACATGCGCAGTACTCCTGCACATGCGCAAACAACCCACAGCTGCCATTTTGGCAAACAAAATGGCGGCTGCGAGAGGTGGGCCTTCCAAAATGACATCTGCATGGTGCGCGCATGCGTGCGTGATGTGGGAACCATTTTGGAAGGCCCCACGGCAGCTGCGCAGCCGCCGTGGGACCTTCAAAGGCTGCACCGCGGCTGCGCCAGGCGAATTCGCCCACTGCTGCCACTTCCCTGGGCCTTGGAAAGGCCCCTCTGCCACTGCTGCGGGCGAATTCACCCGCCGCAGGGGCGGGGGGGCCTTTAGAAGGCCCAGGGAAGCCCCTCCGTGGCTGCTGCGGGCGAATTTGCCTGCAGCAGTGGCAGACGGGTCTTTCCAAGGCCCAGGGAAGTGGCAGCAGCGGGCAAATTTGCCTGCAGCAGCCACGGAGGGGCTTCCTGGGGCCTTCTAAAGGCCCCTCCGCACCTGTGGTGGGTGAATTCACCCGCCACAGGGGTGGGGTGGGGGCCTTTGTAAGGCTCCGGGAAGCCCCCCTGCGGGGGGGCTTCCAAAATGGCGGTCGTGTTGCACGCATGCACGTGTGGGGGTGGAAGAGAGCGTGCATGAGCGCCTCCACCCCCCGTGGTGTTCCCCCCCTGGCCCCCCGGCAACAAAGGTTGCCGACCCCTGTTTTAGGGACTTAAGTTTTTGTAAATGAACATAAGTCTGTAGGAATCAGAATTATACAGTTCTGTAATGTTTGTATCTAGTAAATAGGCCAGCAAAGGGATTGATGTGCGTTGGTCCCATTGTGCATTGGAAAACCAACTAGGGATTGTTGGTGTGCATCAGGACACTCTTGTCCTGTTACACATCTTCATAATTCACTTACAGGGTTTCTTAGCACCTCTGTTACATAGCTAAGTATATGTAACATTTCACAATATACATAGACTATTATTATTACTATTAGTATATTTTAATTATATTCTGCTTTCATCCCAGAATTGGGACTCAAAGTGGCTCACAATTTTAAAAGAAAGATACAATTAAAAATGTACAAATCGAGAGCATTAAAATAGAATTAAACTGCTTGCCGTATTAAAACAAAGCAACTTCAATAAAATGCATTTGAAAAGATTTTCAAAGTTCTTAAAAATAATAAAATAATATAGATAAAATAATACAGCACCCCCCAAGCCTGTTCTTTAATGATGTTCTGTTTTAAAAGCTTGTCCGTATAAAAAGTGTTTTTCTGCCCCCAGAAGGACAACAAGGAGGGGGGCATTCTGGCCTCCCTGGGCAGGGAGCTCCAGATTCTAGGGGCAGCTATTGGGAAGGCCCTCTCTTGTGTCCCAAACAACCATGCTTGTGATTATGGTGAGACTAAGAGAAGGGTCTTTCATGATGATCTCAGAACCCAGGCTGGCTCATACAGGGAGATATGGTCTGCCAAATATCCTGGACCTGAGCCATATAGGGCTTTATAGGTCATAACTTTGAACTGTGCCCAGAAAAAAACAAAACAAAAACTGGCAGCCAGTGGAGCTGTTTCAATAGGGGCTTAGTATGGTCTCTGTAACCTGTCCCAGGTAACCTGGCTGAAGCTCTTTGAACCAACTGAAATTTCCAAACATTCTTCAAAGGCAGCCTCAAATGAAACATGTTAAAAGTAGTCAATGGGATGTAACAAAGGCATGGTCAGTTCTGGCGTCTCAAGGAATGGGTGCAGGCCCAGATGTTTTAAATGTGTGAATGTTTCTGGCTACCACAGAAACTTGGGCCTCCAGGTTCAAAGCTGAGTCCAAAAGTAGATTCACACTGTGAACCTGTATCTTCAGGGGGAGCATAACCCCACCTAAAACAGGCAGAGTCCCTATTCCCCGATCTGCCTTCTGACTGACCAAGAGCACTTCTATCTTAACTAGAGCAATTTTCAATTTGTTTACCCTCATCCAGTACATTACTGATGACAGACACCATTTTAGGACATGTGATAGAGGATTCTGGCCATCCTATTGTTAATTCCCTGCTCTTACTTAATATGGGTGGGTAGTGACACTGCACTGGATTTCTTTTCATGATTTGTCTTGGTTGGGAACATTACCTCCAAATGGCAATTCTGTGGAGCAGAGTCAACTTGCTATGGGTCAGTGGATGGAGGAAAAAAGCATGGTGATCTCTTTTTGCCAGACTCTTTGGCCACTTCTGTCATCCCACTGTAAGATTTTCTGTATCCCAATAGCCTTTGGTAGAATGCCAAACCTGTTGCATTAATTGCATAAATCTAATTTTGTGCACAGTTCTTTGCACACTAACTTGGTGACAAGTTCCATTGAACTTAGTACATCTTACTTCTGAGTAAGGATGGGGGAGTCTTTATCTGGACCCAAATGTGGATAGTGAATAGAAGTCTGACTATCAGTTTGTGATCCTATTTCCACATACACCCCCATTTGATAAATGCATACATTTGGAAAATGTTCATGAATACATATGTTTCAAAAGCATTAAAACATGCCTTAGTCAATAGGAGAAATAACTGCATACTTAAAAATGTATTGTGAAACATATATACGTGTGTGTGTGTGTGTGTGTGTGTGTGCACATCTAAAAACCTATGCATTTGTGTGTGAGGGAGAAACAATTCTCACAATCAGATACTAAACCAATTGGGATGAATTTGAAGATGAAACTAGAGAACAACAATGAGGTCAAAACTGATTCATTTACACATCTGTATTTTTGAATAAAGAGATATTTTGGACCCCTCAAGGCATTTTGAGATTGTAACAAATGGCAATCTTTTGATATTTTCCATTATTCTCTGCTTTTTCTCTTTACCAGCTTTGCTTTGTTTGGTTTTCATTTTGCTTAACAGGCAGTTCTTGAGAACACAGTACTTTATGATGTTTTAATTGGGATAAATAGTTTGGCCTTATTTGACTTTTATTCCCTCCCCCGCCCCCATGGACCAATACAGTATTTGTGCGTTTTAGCAGTCCATCTATGACACTGCCACACTCCAAAGTTTCAGCCAGTTATTTTCCAGATCTAGTAAGATTTTTTCACTGGAAGCAGCAGGAATTCAACACAAAACATTCTTGCAGGCTAAGCACATATTCTACAATTGAATAATAGTCTTGCTCCATAAGAGGCTTGTTTACAATTTGCCCTGTCTGTGCCATAGAGTCTGTGGTTTCTACCACCAGCACTCCAGAACATGTATACTTTTATTAAGCTTTCTTACACATTCTATGGTATCAGTTTCTTCCTATGTGTATTATGTTTCCAGAGTATTATGAACCTTGAAACTATAACTGTATCTATTTTTGTACAGGGTTTAATGAATGCTGAAAGAGAATGAAGGTTCATTATATAAAGCTGTTTGTCCAACTGTTGTTAACTGCCTTCGCATTGGTCTCAAGCTATGGCAACCCTATAGATGAGACATCTCCAGCGCCCCCCCGCCCCTGTCCTCTACTGCTCTGCCCAGCTCCTGCAAACTCATATTCATGGTCTCTTTAATAAAGTCCCTCCATCAAGCATGTGGCCTTCCTCTCTTTCTATTTCTCTCCACCTTTCCTATCATTGTCTTTTCCAGTGATTCATGCCTTCTCATGATGTGTCCAAAGTATGACAGTCTAAGTTTTGTCCTCTTGGCTTCTCTGGCTTGATCTGCTCTAGGACCCATTTGTTTGTCCTTTTGGCTGTCCATGGGATCCTCAACACTCTTCTCCAACACCACATCTCAAATTAGTTGATTTTCCTCCTATCTTCTTTCTTGACTGTCCAGCTCTCACATCCATACATGGTAATAGGGAATACTATGGCTTTTATGATTCTGACATTTGTGCTGAGTTGTATGTCTTTTTATTTTAGGATTTTTTCTAGTTCTTTCATAGCCCCATTCTTAATCTTCTCCTGATTTCCTGGCTGCAGTCTCAGTTCTGATCAATGTTTGATCCCAGATATGAAAACTTTTTTAATATTTCTGTTTCCTCATTGTCTAGTTTGAAAGTATGTACGTTCTCCGTGGAACTTAGAGAAGTTCAACTCCCTTATCATATTACCCACCACATGGTGGAGCTATGTGTTCCTGAAATGCCTTTTTAGAGTAGCATCCTTCATACATAACCAGTAGATGGCATTGCCTTTGCATGGGTACAGCTGTTGTTTTCACAACAATCACAATTACAAAATGTGATAAAACGTTTTTCTATGTTTACAGAAACTGGAGGACTTAATTACAAGCTCAGAAGCTGAATTGAAAGTGTGAGTAAGGAGTCAAAATATTTTGCTGATGTGAAATTGTTTTGTGTTCCCCAAAGAGAGATTCTGAAAAAAGATGTAACCAAAATACAAAACAAATACAAAAAAATGCATTACACTGCCAGATGTGTTCCAAAGGGAACACACATGGTTCAAACACATTGCTGCCTCTAAGAACTCCACATTTTTTTTTATAAAGTACATTGCAGTTGTTAAAGACATTCTTAATTCTCATTTCCATCTTCACATTTTAACCAAAATGGCTTACTACCTAACTGTCACCATTTTGGTAATCCTTCTTTGTATGAACCATTCTATATGGAGAGAGCTTCCACCACATGGACACATGTGTGCATACACACACACATACACATTTATTCACATTTTGGCTGAAGTAGTTTGCAACAAGTAGAAATGGAAAATGATCAAATTGTCCCATGAGTTGGCACCATGTTGAGGCAGTGTGCTTGAAGATTTATCTCATACATCTAAAGTATTTATAAGACATCCTAGCTAGGTGGATAAGAAAAGAGTAGTAAAATCCAGAGTGCTATTTGTAGAGCACTGCAGTGACACAGATGCCTGGATTTTATTGGTTAAGAACAGAATTGTTGAATAGTGAGTGAACATTTAGTTAAATCCTGTTAGTTCAGTGGGTCTACTTTAGTTGGAATTAACAATAGGATCCACATCAGTGCACCATTTATTGACACTTCCAGGGGGCTATAGAGCATTTCCACTGTATTCACTTCTCTTAGGACGTTATCACACATGGGCCAGAAAGCGATAATAAAGTGGAAATTAGGCATTCCGAAAATAAACCGAAAATAAACCTTGATTCTGCAAATGGCTTTCACATGTAATTACCTTAATTGCAAAATTACAGTAAGCACATTTAACGTTTACACACAAGTGAGAAAAGCCCATAAATGTACTAGAAATGATCTTCTTGCACATGCGCAGATAGAGGAATGCTCGCCGTGGAACCATGGGAAAAGCAGGGAAATGCTCCCAAATGCGCATTTGCTTTTCACATTATGGTAAATGCGAAATTACTGTAATTTCGCAAATGCATTTCCTCAAAACTACCGAATTTCAAAAGATCTCGGATAACACCAGTTTCTGTCCAGTTTCTGTGCGATGTCGTGTGAAATTGTGAGGCACAAATCCAGTTTCTGTTTGGGATTTGTGTGGATTAACCAGCAGATTTCCCCCGTGTGATAACGTCCTTACATGTTTGCCATGCAAACAAGATCAAATTTATCTGTCTGACATAGTGTCACCTTGTGGTAGATTTTGACACACTGTATAGCATACACTTCATACAGTCTCATAAGAGAGTGCTGGATCTCCAAGATTTATTCATGACTCTGAGTCTTTCCTTGAAGATGTTGGCAACTGCAAGCAATAACGCAACAGTAGTGATTCACTGTGTTGAACTACATGTTGTTCATGGAAAGTAGAAGGGACTGCAGATTGTGACTGTGTATGCCAGCTTTCAATTCTTGCACAAAGCAATAAAGTTAGTGTGGCCATGCATGCATTGCTAGAAAAGGGGACAAAATTTTGCATACAAGGTGTGTATGCCAATTTGTTTATATAGAATAACATTTAGAATTCATTTTTATAATTGCAAAATAAGTATATTAGGGAAGATAATGGGAGGGGGTGTACCCACAGTGCAGAGATAAAGCAGTTTAACATCATTTTAACTGCCATGAAATTATCCTACATAATCCTGGGATTTGTAGTTTGGTGAGACACCAGACCTCTCTGAAAGACCAGGCTAAATATCTCAACAAGCTACAAATTCCAGGATACTACAGGATGGAGTCATGGCAGTTAAAATAGCATCAAACTGCTTTATTTCTGCAGTGTGGAAGAGGTGACTAATCTATATGCCTTCTCAGTGTAATGTTCAGGTGCTCTCTCTTGTATCATTCTTTACTTTTTCAATGGGACATAAACTGGAAAACCTTTCAAAGAGTGGGCATCGTCAAAGAAAGGACTGATAGGAATCCTGCTTTGGGAGACACACATGTAGATAGCTATAGCTCTTTAGATACATCTCCCAATTTTATACTCCCAAGAGTTGACCTTTCAAACAACACAACCTCTGCAACAGGGCAATTTCCATTCCTTGAAGAGCCAGGGGATCACTGAAGATAGGTCTGGCTATTTTCTTGTAGCAGTGCAACAGTCGTGGAGGAACCTCAGGGGCTCCTCCCCACTTCTATTTTATAACAACCTTCTGAAATAAGTCAGAACAACAGAGAGAGCCAATGGGTGTCCAGGGGCACCCTGTGAGTTTCATGGCTGAGTGCAGGTTTGGATTGAGAGGAGATTCAGGTTCAATACCCTAACCAATAAGCCACACTGATATTGGCATACCATGAGGCCAATTGAATTGGTTGGTTCACCCAGCACCTGACAAATGGGTAACATCACAATCATTCTCTCTCAATATTAAAATGGATGAAAGAATTCCTTCCCATCATATTAGGTCAAAGCACTTACCATACTAATGGCAGTGCTGGAATCATAGTACTGGCCTTGTCCCTATTGCAGAGCCAAAGACCAGGAAAGGAACTTTTCACACTTGCTAAGGGTGACCTCCACAGCTGATGAACACTTCAGTTTCACTCACCTGCTGCTGCCCATCAACATTTATTTGCTACCAAACTTGCACGCCATGATCTCTATCTTACTGCTTTTCAAAAGCAGAGCTTGAAAAGGATACCTTTTGATCTATAAATCCCAAAATTCCCCAACCTGAGAGGATGCTGGAAACTGTAGTGCTAAAAGTAACATTTGCAAATTTTGTTCAAAAATGCCAATGCAGTTCAGTGACCTTGTTGTCATCTCCTCCTCCTCCTCCTCCTCCTCCTCCTCCTCCTCCTCCTCCTCCTCCTCCTCCTCCTCCTCCTCTCCTTTTGAGGAGAGGATAGCAGGGATGACAAAAAGTGTAGTTCATTATTAATGCATGGTGGTGCTCACAGTTGTCATAACAAACCATGTTCTTACTGCCACCCACTCACCTGATTCCTGAACAACTTTGCCACAGTCAGGCCTTCTTGTGCCAGCTCCATTCTGAGAATAACTCACACAAGTTCACCCATTCATAGCTAAACAATGGTGGTGCCTGCAGTCTGCATTCTCCAGCAGGTTTGACTTCATCTAATAGGTCTTTATCATTTCTGACCTTGCCTGCTTTGACATTAGCTTTCAGACTCTGGTGTGCTTAGTTCCTCAACCCCCATCTCTAATGTGGCTATCGAACTCCCACCATCACTTAAATCCTTCTAACTCCTATTTCCCATAACCTAAGTCTGACTTATATTGTAGTCATCTTGATTTTGCACCATTGACTATCAAAGGGAACTTTTCTGGTGGTTTAACAGAACAGAGTTTCATCCTATTTCATTCTATCTATAATTAATTAGATGGTGATAGCTTTCTATTCCATACACTCATTGATAAGCTTAACTAAAAAGAGTCTCATATTTGACCTCTTGAAGAAGAACTGGACAGGAAAACATTTTTGCAAGCCCCATGTTTCTTCTGGCCTCCTCATGTCAGTTTATACAAGTGAACTACACTTTCTATCATCCATGCTATCCTCTCCTCAAACCACCCAGTGGACAAATCCTTCCTTCCTTCCTTTCTTCTCTGCCCTTTATGATTCTCTCCTCCTAGTGTAGTCTGACACCTGCTCTGTGAGATAGGTTAGGATCTTAGAGACTAACCCCAAATTCTTCATGATTGAATGGGGATTTGAACCTGATTCTCCCTAGTCCTAGTTGGACCCTATAGTGACAGCATTCTGACATTCATAAATAAATTGTGAAACTTACTACCACAAGATTTGTGATGGCTTCTAACTTGGATGCCTTTAAAATGAGACTGGAGAAGTTCAAAGAGGATGGAGCTGCTATCAAAATAGCTGTCAGTCATGGTGGATATACTGTCCTTTCAATACCTTCAGAGACAGTATGCTTCTGTACATTAGCTGCTGGGCCTGAGTGAGGAAGTTCTTTAGCTATACAGGGTGGGTGAGGACATTGCCTCCAAATAAATATTCTGTCTTGCAATGCATTTTTTTCCAGTTCCCAAATTTCTAGTATTGCAGAGCATTTAGAAATACAGGCTGGCATCCTATTTAGTAATTACAGTCGGTCCTCTGTATCCATGGATTATTTGGCTATGGATTCAACCATCCATATTGTTTAAAAATATATATACATTCTTATTTTGCCATTTTAGACAAGGGGCACCATTTTACTGTGCCATTGTATTTAATGATTTTGATCCACTGATTTTGATATCCACAGCAGTTTTTGGAACCATACACCAGTGGATACCAAGGGTCCATTGTATGATGTGTAAGCCTATCTTCTAACATCTCAGTTCACTTCTACAGTCTTGCACATATAATGACCCAAAGTCTCCCCTAAGCCCACCTTTTCAGCAGATCATCCCTCATCCCACATGGCTATTTCCATGTTGCCAAAGAACAAAGGGATAAATAGAAACTCATCCAGCTCTCTTCCTCAGGAGAAGACAGCTTCAGTGTACAATGCGCCACTGCAATGCCCCTTTCCCATGTGCAATGTGTAACTGCAATGCATAGCATTGCTATATGCACAACTCCACTTTCACCACTGTCAGTGGAATATGTTTGCTGTCCATGGTGAATAATTCCACTCTGCATGTGTATAGTGATGTACACATGTATATGTCACTAAGGGGATGGCAGCCAATATTTCTCAAAGCTGAATAGGTGAAGCCTTCAGTGGCAGGCAATGAAATATGGTTGCTTCCAGGTCAGTGAGGTGGTGAGTTGTCTCTGGGTTTAAAGGCATTGTCTATGATGTCACATCCTTGAATCAGTGCCTTGGATAGCTCCTTTAAAGTTCAGACTAAAATTCAGAATGGATTAATCACTCCACTGACGTTGGCACCACCAGCTGCTACAGGTGATACAGTGGTGCCCAAACATTTTCAGGTTACCTCCCCTCTTTCTTCCTGGGTGACAGCCCTAGTGCTCCACAATGCCTATTTCTTGATATTAGGTCTAAAGTTTGTGGAGCAGCCACCCAGCCAGCAACATCTACCTCAGCTGTGCTGAGCTCGACCCTGCCTCTTCTTTTGCCTCAGCCTCTCATGTGTAAATTTAGACCTAGGAATGGTAAACACCGCAGATCACTTTAGACCTAGGAGTGGTAAACACTTGCAGGAACATAAAGCCTTTTCCAACTGAGTTCTTTTTCTGGGTCAGTAAATGCCGAAACAATCCCAAGCAGTTCTACAGCTGCACTGCCGACTGGTCCAACACAACAAGTAATTAATACTCAGGACATGTCTGTGAATATGTGGTTTACCATAAAGCTTCTTTGCTGATAAAAGCCAACAAAATCTCTCCCCCTCCCCCTATCCACATGAACTATGAAAGTATCAAAGAAATTACTCTTTGATAGTTGTGGTGGTAAGTAAAGATATCTGTGCTCTCAGAACTATTTCTTGCTACGAATTTTTGTTAATAAAGTTATTGCCAAAGAAAACAAAAAACAACCTACTAGGTAAAGGATGTGGCAGTAATGGGGATCACATTGACTGAGTCTTCTCAAGATACATAAAGACATGACCCAGGAAGGAGGCATGAAATGAGAGTGACTTTTTCACACTGTGAAGTTCAATTTAAGGAAGGGACATCTGTAAACCATGCTGAAATGGCTAATTTGAAAGTCTGGCACAGATGACAGGATTAGCGCTTGCCCTCTATTTTTAGATTCTGTTGAATTGCATGGCTTATTTCCAGAAGTATTAAAAGCAGAGATGCTTCTCTTGTTGATCCTTTTGGATCTTCTGCCTTTTTCATTTTTGGCTAAGGATAAATTTATACGTATGACCATAACATGCAGAGTGCTTTATATAGTCCCGTGCAATGACAAGAGGTGAACCAAGCCACTGTAGTCTTTTCTTTTCGCTTGTTTGAGATACTGGTAGCTCATTACTTGATAACAGCAACCATACAGAAGTAATTTCATAGAATCACAGAATTGGGCATTGCCTCAGAGGTGATCTAGTTTGATCCTTGTTATTACAGGAATTTTTCTTCAATAGCATATTTGTTAGATGCTGCAGAGAAAACAGAGTAATGTGCATCTTATGAAACAGAGTGGCTCATCCTCCTTGATCAATAAATCATGATCTTTATATCTGAACTTGTTTTCACTTTGTGATCCACTTTGCCTCCTTCAATAAATTCAGTTCTTTGGAGACTGGAAGTAACATGTTACAGGTACTGATGTTGGTTGCTAGATTTAAGTAGAATAGGCTAGTTGAAGTAATTGTTCACTACTAAGCCAATAAGCATGTAAATCTCACTGCTTCAATAGGTCTACTCTAGTTGGTATTTGCAAATGGCTTTAGATCATTATTTGTAATTTGCTACTTTTGGAGAAATAATTTTAGAAATGCCATTGCTTCAAAAATTAATATAAAACTGCTTCTTGTTGTGTGCCTTCAAGTAATTTGTGACATGGTGACACCAAGGTGACTCTATCATGGGGTTTTATTTGCAACATTTGTTCAGAAGGGGTTTGTACTTGCCTTCCTCTGAGGCTGAGAGAATGTGATTTGTCCAAGATCATTCAGTAAGTTTCCATGGCTGAGTGGGAATTCAAACACTGGTTTTCCAGTGTCCTAGTCCAATGTTGAAATCACTACACCACACTGGCTCATAAAAAAGCTACTGTTGGCAAACTTTTAGTGTAAAAAATAATGTTACTCATTACTCCCCAAACATTACTAATTATAGATTGGGGAAATATAAGGCCCGAGTCCTTAATTAATATGGTTTCAGTCAAAATTAAAGAATATTCAGTT
Organism: Phrynosoma blainvillii; assembly: GCA_026167975.1. Classification (NCBI taxonomy): domain Eukaryota; kingdom Metazoa; phylum Chordata; class Lepidosauria; order Squamata; family Phrynosomatidae; genus Phrynosoma; species Phrynosoma blainvillii. The sequence continues at coordinate 36,892,402 of JANUYF010000003.1, forward strand.
AAAATACTATATAGGTGTTTTTTCACATTAGTACTTTTTAGTACTTTTTTGTGCTTTTTTTTAGCCATGCAGTAGCTTAGTGGTTATGCCAGATATGATTATCGTAAGGTCAGAAAGTTGGCAGTTTGAGGCCCAAGTGCTGCATGATGGAACGAGCTCCTGTTACTAGTCCCAGCTTCTGCCAACCTAGCAGTTTGAAAGCATGCAAATGCAAGTAGATAAATAGGTACCACTTTGGTGGGAAGGTAACAGCGTTCCACGCAGTCATGCTAACCACATGACCACCAGAATAGTCTTTGGACAACCCTGGCTATTCTGCTTAGTAATGGAAATGAGAACTGCCCCCTACAGTCGGTTAAGACTAGACATTGGGGCTATACAGTAAGCACTGGCGTGGGGGTTAACATTTACTTGATGCAAATCTCAACCCCCAAGCTGGCGTCACACTGCCTGCTCAATCAGACGGTGGGCAGCACTGCAGTGCTCTGGCGGCATGACAACTATATGCCACATGCCAAAAGGAGCACTGAAAAGTGCCACTACAGCAGCAAGGGTGGCTTTTTTCTGTTCCTAAAAGGAGCATCATTTTGCCACTTCTTTTGGGGGTGGAAAAATGCTGGATTGGGGCTGTGGCATGTGGTTGCCACAGCCCCAATCTGGCGAGCAAAGGGCCAGCACACAGCCGCTTCTTCAGGGCAGTCTGTTTCACCTCATTCATGTCAAAGGAAAGCTTTTACTTTTAACCTAACTTTTAAGATCTAAATCTTGCTAGGGTACTTGTGGTGGCGTTGGAACATACTGCCACTTATGGTCGGATTGTCTTTTGGTGAACAGTCCAATCACAGACCAGAATATTACAATGTCTCTAAAACTGTGGGTGTTTTTTTTTTTAAAGATACTTGTCATGCAAAAAAACCCTAATCAATTTCCAGTGCTTAGCCGCATAACTGGAGATAGCAAAAAACTGGAAAACAGGTTATTTGGTTTTGATGAAAAAAACTTATCTATCAGTTGCAAGGATTAACAAACAAACAACACAGTCAACTGCGAAATTTGTACAACATGGTATCCTTTTATTTCATTTAAACACTTTTAGACAGGCATATTCATGCTCACAATCCCATTTACATCTGTGGAAGGATTTATTAATATAAAACATAATCTCTTCTCACTCTCTTTCTTTTGGATGAATGATTTGTTGGCATATTCCCTGGAAGTTCATTTGATTCTAAATCTCTGTGTATCGTATATTGTGCCAATTAATATTTCTTTCTCTAAGTTTGCATTATATAAAGTTGTTAAAAATGAATTATGGCCACTATCTAATTGGAGACTTACATCTTCATAAGTAGACTTAATGTCTGTGGGAATTAGAATGGGGCAGTTCTATGACATCTGTATTCAGTAAAGGCCTGCTTTTATGTTACTCTGTAAAGGACAGCAAAATAACTAATGTGCATTGTGACTGAAGCATTTCAGTCTTGTGCATTGGTCTCTGTGCATCGGGGACATAGGCTAGGGAGTGCTGATGTGCATATCCCATTATACAACTCAGAAATTTGCTAACAGAGCTTCTTAGCACTTTTGCTGTGAAGCAAAGAATATGTAAAGTTATGTAATGTGCTCCATGACTGAGGATTCTGGCCAATATATTATTAAAGAAAAAATATATTTAAGAGTTAAAAAAAATACTTCCAGGATCATTCTGGAAGATTTTTTTGCCTGTTGTATGTACATCCATTCACGATGCACATTCATACACAATGCATATCTGTTTTAACACAATGCCATGGAGTTGTGTTAAGAAATATTGTTTAATTTATTGGCTGCATAAATGAATATAGAGAGCCAGTGTGGTGTAGTGGTTTGAGTGTTAGACTATGACTCTGGAGACCAAGGTTGAAATCCCAGAGGCCAATGTTGGGTGAGTTTGAGCAAGTCACACTCTTTCAGCTTCAGAGGATGGCAATAACAAACCTCCTCTGAAGAAATCTGCCAAGAAAACCCCATGATACTTTTGTCTTAGGGTTGGCATAAGTTGGAAACGACTTGAAGGCACCCAACAACAATAAGAACAACAATAACAAATGAGTATAAGATAATGAGGGGCACAGAGTGGAATGTAGGTGTGAACACTGGTTGGTGGGATGTTTGAGGAGATTTGCATAAAACTGGTAAATCATAGGGCCTTTACAGACTGCAGAAATAGTGCTGCTTGAGGCCACTTTAACTGTCCTGGCTCAGTGCTAGGGAATCATGGGAATTGTATTTTTTTTCTGGGACATTGAGCCTTCTCTGTCAGAGTGCTCTGGTGCCACAATAAACTACAGTTCCCATGATTCCTTAGCACTGAGCCAGGACAGTTAAAGTGGCTTCAAGTTGCACTATTTCTAGCAGTCTGTAAAGGCCCATAGTTAACAGTTGAGTTAGACTAGGGTTGGAGTGAGAAAATAGTGTTTTGGGTTGGGGTTTTGGTAAGCCTGGTCAGATTCAGTTTGAATGGAGAGTTTTAAATGTAACAAGTATTTAATTTGTATCTATACATTTTACTTCAGTAAATAAAGATTTGTTTTTATATTTATACAGTTTTGGCCTCTGGAAATGCTGTCTATCTGAGAACTTGGATACAGACAAGGTGTCTGTGGTGGCAGCACTGAATATAAAGGGGATGTGTCCATTAAAGATAGAAGTTGCATAAATCCTCCTATGTGCCTTGAAGGTATTTAGACAGTCCCCACAGCTGGTGTCACACAGGTGGAACAAGAAGTAGTCCTTACATTGTGATAGGGGTCAGTGATCAGAGGAAGTCCTCACTCTTGATAAGTGCAGTGAACACCATGGAAGTCTTCACATCTGATGGGTTAAAGTATAGAAACCCCACATTTAGCCCGAGTGATGGGATTGCCTGAGAGGAACCCACATATTTGGTGACAATGGTGGGATTGCCCAAGTGGAAAATCTTAATTGGTGGGAGGTGGGTTGGAAAACCCCTACAGATACAACATGCTCAGCTTTGCTTTCCACACTTGAACCACATCACATGTTCCACCACTTCTATAAGGCAACTTTCATATCCGTAAGATACCAACCAGTGCAACTGACAGTTCAGGAATATCCCAGACCCTGAGTGTTTTTGGCAAAAACCTAGGGATGGCCTTGGGGATACCATTAAATGTTATCCATTAAGTACCAACCAGTTTTCACAGCTTGTTACATTCAAACACACGCAGAACATCTTTGGAAATTAAGAATTTTATTAGCTAAAGGAACTGTTCCCAGATCAAATAGAAATAAGAGGATGATATCTTCTCACTTTCTTACTGATTAAATGTGGAATAGATAGGAACACTGTTGGATCCATAATTGGTTGGAAAACCATGCTCAAAGAGTTGTCATCAATGGCTGTGCTTCAAAGTGGAAGGAGGTCTCAAGTGGAGTGCCTCAGCTTTCTGTGCTGATTAACATTTTAATCAATGATTCTTTAAAATTTTCATCAAAGGTCAAGGGAAATACTAGTCCCACTATATCCTGCACTGCTCAGGCCTCATTCAGTTCTGGGCACCTCATTTCAAGAAGGATATAGACAAGTTGGAGCAGGTTCAGAGAAGGGCAACAAGGATGATAAGAGCTATGGAGAACAAAACATATTAGGAGAGATTGAATGAGCTGGACATGTTCAACTCAGTGAAGAGAAGAGTGAGAGGTCATATGATTGCACTCTTTAAAGACCTCAAGAGCTGTCAGATAGAGGAGAGAGCAGGATAGGATCAGGTCAAATGATCTGAAGTTACAGGTGAGTAGATTTTGATTGAACATGAGAAAGAATGTCTAGGAGCAGTTTGGCAATGTAACCAAGAAATGCCCAGAAAGGTGGTGAGGTCTCCTTATCTGGATTTCTTCAAAAGAGGCTAGACATCTGCCTACCAAAGATGCTTTAGATGGAGATCCTGCATTGCACCATGTATTGGACTCAATGGCCCATGAAACCCCTTACAACTCTATGATTCCAGAGGAATGTGGATATTGGTTAATGTTTCAGGAAAATACCACGAGATGGTGTTGGCAAATTAAAACTGATAGCTTTTTCAAAGATCTTCCTGAGTTATGACAACAATATATAACTCTCTTTGGATTGTGCTGGCTGTGTTGTAAAGAAGTAAAAGACTTAGGCTGCAATCTGTATAAATGCAGACACATTGAATTCTCAGTGAATACCTGTAGAGATCAATCCATAAGTCAACCGAAACTGAGGAGATTTTGGGGGAGGGGGATGGTTAAATCTTGGTTAAGTTTATATTTTTCCACAGTTTGAGACAGGGTAAGAGTATGATTGGATTACTTTTCCAAGAGACCAGCCTGTCTTGGGTCTAGGGTTGCCAGATCAGGAGTATCACAGATCCCAAGACATCAGGATGTCTGACATCCTAGGGATGTCTTGTTGAGAAGTCACAGGGATGGGGCCTGGTGATATTACAAGGGTAATGTCACAGAGTGTCGGCACTGTTGATGTCATTACGCACAGTTGCAGAGAGTATGCCATTAATGATTCCATAAAGCACAGTTGCACAGAGTATGCCATTCATTTTTTTTAAAAAATATATATATGTGAAGCATAAAAAATGTGAAAAATAGATATGAATACATTTTCAAGGCAGCACTCTTGCCCTGAGATTCTTTCTCCTTGTCCTAGGAACTGGAGAATAGGGGTCAGGCTCTGAAATCTGGGACCCCTACTTTGGCCATCTATGTTCCACAGACCTCAGTGGGAGCTATTGCACCTGTACATGGTCTGTACCTTTGGCCTCCTGTCCAAAGCACATTGGTGTTGGTTTGTTTGGGCAGCAATATGGCATGAATCCAACGAGATAGTACTTTGATGTAAGAACTGATCAGGATGAAGCAGGTGATACTGGGGGTGGATGGGATTCTAGAATGCTGCTAATGGTGGTGGTAGTGATGGGTCTCCTACATCATAGGATGTGTCATTCATGAGGAGCAAAACTGTCCCTTCTACATCCTGTTGGAAGAGCAGATCCTTCCAGAAATCACTTTTCTATCCACTATCACTCTCTGCCTGCAAAATATGTGTTAGCACTTACCTTGCTTGGCCTATAGGATATAAATCAAATAGCAGTTATAAACTTTGAATTGACAATTAAATTACAAATTAGGTTAATAAACCAAAGCTAATACAAATTCAGTAACCGTCATATTTGTTCTTGGCATATTTCTCTCTATGCAGAGAGAAATTCAAAGCACACAATTCAAAGTCCTGGTCAATACCTACAGAATCTTTTACACCTTAGGCCTAGACCAGGGGTAGGCAATCTAAGGCCCGGGGGCCGGATGCGGTCCCCCAAAGCCTTTGGACCGGCCCCAGGCTGGTCCTGCCGCCGCCACCGCCGCCGCCCCCCCACCCGCCATTATAATATTGATTATTGTTGTTATTACTTGCTCTTGGGGTTTTCTTGGCAAAATCTCCACAGGGGGTTTGCCATGGCTTTTCTGGGGCTGAGAGAGTGTGCATGCATATTTTTTAAATTTTTAAAAAATGTTTTATTTTTATTTTATTATTTATTTATTTATTTATTTTTGGTGCTTCGGCCCCCCCAATTGTCTGAGGGACAGCAACCCGGCCCCCGGCTCAAAAAGGTTGCCTACCCCTGGCCTAGACTATCTGAAATACTGTATTTATGTACATGGACCTGCCAGAGTCTTAAGATCTACAGTGGAAGGCTTTCCCTCAGTCTTGCCACCATCACAGACTTGTGACTTTATCACTTGGTGTTTTAAAATGACTGAAGCCTCGCGGGCTGCAATCGGGAGGTGGGATGGAGGCGGGGATTATCGTAAACTAAATCACCACCAAATCACCAGCCACCAGCCGCCATCAGCCCGGGTCCAAGCCAAGCTCAGACAGCACTTTTTAGAAACCAGAAAGCGTCCCAGTTTCTAAAAAGCACCAGCTGAGCCCGGCTTGGATTCAGGCTGATGGCGACTGGTGATTTGGCAGTGATTTAGCTTGCGATAATCCCACCTCCATCCCACCTCCCAGCTGCAGCCTAGGAGGTATGAGTTGTTTTAAAATGCCAAGCGATAGTCGTTACTTGGAGAAGACATGAAAGAGAGACTTCTCAGTGGTTATTCCCACTCTCTGAAAATCCCTTCCATGGGGGAGGAGAGCTAGGGTGGCCCCCTCCCTGCTCTTCTTTCACCCACAGGCAAAAATACCTTTTCGTTTGTTTTATCTTTTTAGATGTTTGCATGCATTTTAAATGATTTTATACTATTTTAATGTGATGATTTTTAATTGTTTTTAAAATGTTATTAGGTTTTTAATTGCTTCTTTATGTGAGCCTTGCTGGATCCCACTCAGGAGAAATATGGTATACAAATAAAATAAATAAATTTGAGCTAGGAGAAAATGGTCTGCACCCGTTGTATAGTATATATGTTGCTGTCTGTGATCTTGCCTCAAAGTCACTTATGAAATCAGTTCCCTCCACTTAAATACTTATCTTGATGTACTCATTACATTGTACTGAAATAAATGCCATGGATGAGCCTTTTCTTTTCCAGCAAATTCTGGGACTGAATATTCAACACAATATGTGCAAGGTTTAAGTTCCTTGACAACGGGGCTTAATTCTGACATTGCCTTTTTTGTATTTGCCTGCTGTCTCCTACAGCTTGAGGCACTACAGTGTCCCATTGGGCATGTTTCATAACATCATAAAAATGCAATAAGATTAACATCAATATTATCTGGGGGAAATTGTTATTTTTTTGCTTCTTTTAATGGTGTGTCTCTGTGTGTAAATGTTGCCTTGCACATGAGTACGTAGTTGTGTGCAGAAAATCTTATGGCAATATATGGAGAAAATTGTACTTCCTGGAAAAATAAAGTTGCAATTTGTAAGGCAATGACAACTCTCCTCTGAGAAAATCTTGCCAAGAAAGCCACATGATAGGTTTACCTTAGGGTCACCATAAGTCAGAAATGACTAGAAGGCATACACAATAACAAAGTTTAGAAATGGCTGTGTTTTTTCTTTCTTTCTCTTGCTCTCATACGCCTATCTCACACCAACATTGTTGCAATGGTGCTGTGACTACCAGGGACAAGAAGCATTTGCAGAAATTAGTTTATTTTCTCATTCCAGCCTTCGACCTTGGGGTTTGTGGGTCAGCATGGACATAGTGGCTGAAATGCCCACACTCCTTCTCAACTTTGCCCTTAGAGATTTGCTTCATCTGATAGAACTTTTTGTACCTCTATTTGAGAAGGTGTGAATAAAACACTGAAAGGCATGCTGAGGAAAGTCCCCTAAATTCCTAAGTAAGCCATTCTGCTCATCCCAGTGACTGAAGGAAAATTATACAGGGCTTACTATTTGTGATAGACTAGGATGGAAGCAAGGGAAAGAATGTAATTCCATTGAGTTCAGGAAGGGTTGAACACATAGTGAGCAAATGAAGGAGTGTCTTATGCAGCAATAATATTTACATATTTTATGGCATATGTTTTCATTTGAAGTCCTTAGAAAACGAGAGCAACAGATGTAACCAAGTGTTTTGATTACTTTAATTGCTTGTATTCTAAATGAATCTGGCAGGGTCACTAATCTCTTAATTAAATATGGTACTTCATCAGCCTTTTTCAAGCCTGAAACAAAATCCTGAGTGTACATAAGTAAAATAGGGATTGACATATGCTTAAGTGTTCTTATAAATTATCCAGCATACTTGAAAGAATAAAGTTTCTCAGCCATATAGTAAGAATTGGTGTAATAACAGTCTAAGGCAGGTTTGAGGAATCTTGGGCTCTACAGATGTTGATGAACTCCTCCTCCCGTCATCCCTCACTATTGGGCAGGCCAGCAAGAGCAGATGAGAACTGGAGTTTAACAATGGCCAATTACAATTGCTGTCATACCACAATCACCAATGATGTTGCATTGTGAATAATTGCTTGCATGTGCATTACACTCATGCAGGAATTCAGTGCAATTTCCCATTCTGCAATGAGTTGCAAAATTAGCTCCACACACAATGACTGAAGCAGTTGTACAGTTGATTACATAACTGGTTGTGCCACCACTTATGCAAAATCACTGCATAAGGGATTGAAGAACCAATCACACAAGTAGTAGTGTGCCTTTGGGACCACACGAAGAAGTGTGTTACTGCTTATAAAGCTTAAAAAACCCCAAATTGCTCAACAAGTAAAGTTTTCCTCTGTCAGTGTTACATTGGATTTAGACCACTATTTCGAGTGCTGTATGTTCCCCAACCTTAGTATAAGGATCTGAGCTAAAAACTGATAAGTCTTTGCACCAGCACCATTTGAAATTTCCATAGGTAGTGTACTTACGTTTTTATACCTTATGATTATACTAAGGCACCTTTATCAATAGAGGTTGCAGACAGAAAGCTGCATAATGTATAGAAACAGGGAGTTGGTTAGGGATAAAATTACATCTGAATTTTTAGTTTCAAACATGGAAACAGTGTCTTTAAATCATGCACCTTGTTTCATTTGTTAGTCCAGCCCTGAACTCACTGAGCTGCCTTATGCAACAGGGCTGGTGACCCCTTTAGGTCCCATATTGGAGAAAAGTGGGATATGAATCAAACAAACAAACAAACAAACAAACAAATAATAAAGGGACGCTGCCAAGGTTCACACCTCAATGCAGCAACCACTGTCAACTTTGGGAGCTTTCTGGCCCTGATGCATTTTCTTCTTTCTATAGTTGCCCATCTGACCTCATGGGGTGAGTGAGCCATGACAGGAGCAAGAAGAAACCATAGTGACAACTCACCAAAGTCTCTCCTGATTGATCAAATGAAGAGGACAAGTGGTAGTAGCTGCAGGGAGAAGGTGAGCCGACCAAGGCAATCTTTCCTGAAGCTATATCTCCCCTCCCCCCAAACCCCCCAGGAGGCAGCACTGTTACAAAAGGCACTCTCAGGGTGCATCCAGACTGATTGCAAAGTCCCAGATCTTGTTCCTGTTCTTTACAATTTTATGTTGTAAAATTTATGTTTTATGTTGATCCAATATTATGTTGGGTTAAAATAAACTAAAAACAAACTAAAATAAAACAAAACAAAACACTATAAGCAATAAGGAAAAGAGAAGAAAGACAAAAGGGAGATAGGCACAAACTAAGAATTATGAATGCAACAGTACAATGGCTTGTGTGGAAAGATAAAGAAAATTACTACAAAGACCAATGCAGAGAAATACAAAACAACAACAAAAAGGGAAGAACAAGAGATCTATTTCACAAGATCTGAGAAATTAAAGAAAAATTCAAACCAAGGACCGGGATGCTCTATCACAAGAAAAATAACATAATTCAAGACCAGGAAAATAAATAAAGACATTGGATGCAATACACAGAAGAATTATACAAAAGAGATGACAAAGTGTAGGACACATGGAATGAAGAGCCATATGAAGATGAACCCCAAATTCTAAAAAACTAGGTGGAAACTGCAATAAGCAAAATAGCGAAAAACAAATCACCAGGAACAGATGATATTCCAATTGAACAGCTCCAATCCACATTGACAGAGTCAACTTTAGTGGTGACCAACATATGTCAACAGATATGGAAAACAAAATGGCCAACAGATTGGAAGTGGTCAATATACATCCCCATCCACAAAAAAGGGAGACACAAGAGACTGCAGCAACTATAGGACCATAGTACTGATCTCCCATTCAAGCAAAATCATGCTCAAAAGTCTGCAACATAGACTCCAACCAAACATGGAGAGAGAAATCCCAGAGGTCCAAGCAGGGTTCAGGAGCTATTAGGGACCATGTTGCAAACATATAATGGTTAATGGAGCGCACCAGGGAATTCCAAAAGAAAATCAGCATGTGCTTTATAGCCTATAGCAAAGCCTTTGACTGCATAGATCATGAAAGGCTATGGAATGCCCTTAAAGACATGGGAGTGCCAACACATCTGATAGTCCCGATGAGGAATTTGTATTCAGGACAAGAGACTACTGTCAGAACAGAACACAGTGAAACAGAATGGTTCCCAATTAGTAAAGAAGACAGACAAGGTTGCATACTTTCACCCTATCTGTTCAACTTGTATTGAGAACATATTATAAGAAAAGCAGGCTTGGACACAGAAGAAGGAGAAGTGAAAATAGGAGGAAGGAATATCAGCAATCTAAGGACCTTATCACACGTGGCCCACAAAGTGATAATAATCCTGAAATGACAAAACCCAAAAAGAAACCGCAAAGAAACCGTCATTACGCAAATGGTTATCACACGCAATTAGCATCATCGCGCATTTAAGGAAATACGTATCTGCCGTGCACACACTAGCGAGGAAATCCCATACATGAACAAGCAATTATGTTCTTGCACATGCGCACTATGCTTGCCGCAGCTGTCACTCACTCGCCGCGGCTGTCACCCTTTCCCAGGCCGCAGCGTTCACCGAGGAGGTCCTCCTTGGAGCGCCGGCTGTGTGGAGGGCCAGCTGCACCGAGGACAACCTGGGAAAGGGTGACAGCTGCGGCGAGTGACAGCTCCGACGCAGGGCCGGCGCTACAAGGGGGACTCCCTCGGAGCGTTGAACCGACGCAGGGCCGGCGCTACAAGGAGGATCTCCTTGGAGCGCCGATCCGACGCAGGGCTGGCTCTCCAAGGGGGTCCTCCTTGAAGTGCTGGCCCTGCGTCGGATCAGCGCTCCAAGGAGGTTCTCCTTGGAGTGCCAGCCCTGCCTCGGCGTGGGGCTCCGAGGAGGTACCCTTGGAGAGGCGGCACTATGAGGAAATGCTCCCCAATACGTATTTGGCGATACGTATTGGGTGACCATACTTACGGCAAAAGCAATATTAATCCCGTCGCGCAATTGTACTTCCTGAAGAAACCGAAATTCAAAAGAACTCGGATCATGCTGCATTGTGTCGGGGTTCTGTGCGACGTCGTGTATAAACACGGAAAAATAATACGTATTAGGTCGGGATTCCTTTTGGATTCTGTCAGGATTTGGCCCCGTGTGATAAGGTCCTAAGATATGCAGATGACACCATAATGCTAGCAGAAAACCTCACAGACCTGAAACACCTACTAAGGAAGATCAAAGAAGAAAATGCAAAGGCAGACTTAATGTTGAACATAAAGAAAAAAAATGACCACTGAGGACCTTCACAAGTTCAACCTAGCAATGAAGAAATAGAAATAGTAGAAGAACTCTCATACTTGGGATTAATCATTGATAGAAATGGTGACTGCAGTCAGAAAATCAGTAGAAGATTAAGATTGGGGAGGATGGCTATGAAAGAACTAGAAAAGATTCTAAAATGCAAAGATATACAACTCAGCACCAAAGTTAAAATCATAAAAGCCATTTTATTCCCTATTACCCTATGTGGATGTGAGAGCTGGACAGTTAAGAAAGATGATAGGAAGAAAATCAACTCCTTTGAGATGCGGTGCTGGAGAAGTGTGTTGAGGTTTCCATGAACAGCCAAAAAGACAAACAAATGGGTCCTAGAACAGATCAAACTGGAAACCTCCTTGGAAGCCAAGACTACCAAAACTGAGGCTCTTGTATTTCGGACACATCATGAGAAGAGAAGACTCATTAGAAAAGACAGTAATGCTGGGGAAAGTGGAGGGAAGTAGGAAATGAGGAAGGCCACATGCCAGATGGATGGACTCTATTAAGGAGTCATGGGTATTGGGTTGCAAGAACTAAGCAGAGCAGTGGAGGATAGGGAGTCCTGGAGATGTCTCATCCATAGGGTCACTATGGTCGAGATTGACTTGAGGGCAGTTAACAACAAACAAAATAAACTGACCAGGGGAGCTGGTATAAAAAGCTTCTGATTGTACCTGGAGCTGACAGAAAATATTCTGGGATAAATAAAACATGCATGGATCTCAAAACTAAAATGGGAAAGAACAGGAACAAAATCTGGGACTTTCTGGTCTTTTTAATCAATCTGGAGGTGCCGTCACTCTCATACCTCCAACTATACTGATAAAAACTGAGCACTTCAACATAAATATGGTTAATGCACAGCAAAAGAGACAGATAAGACAGACGAGGTAGAACTGAGGGAAAGGTGCTAATTTTATAGCAAAGCCATTTCCCTTCATTGGAATACTGCTGCTTTTTCCTTTCTGAACCCACAGAAGACAAACTAGTCCCAAGATTGCCACCATATGTTTTGGAATGAAGGATACACACTTCCATGTGCTAAATGTTTGCCACCATATTTCATTATGTGCTTCAGCCTGATCAGCCTCTTATCACTTGGATTATGTATGTCTGACATTTCATCTTGCCATTCCAACATGGTAGTGTGCAGAATAAGCATTTCAATAAACTGAAATCAAGACTTGGTAAGGAGTGGAGGATCTGAGGAACTACCAGCAAGCCACTTCTGAAGGCATGGAAGTTACTGGAATGCATTAGCTCCTCCAGTGACTCTCAGAGTTTGGAAGATGGATCTCACAGACATGCCCTTGGAGAGCAGGATACTTCAGATCCATGGATACAGTAAGTGTTGGTGGAAAGGTATGGCTTGTCAAAGCAACAGGAGAACAAACTTGAAAAGTTTGACTTAGGCTGGAGTTTGAAAAAAAAGGGGAGGCAATCATATAAACATGTCACTAGACACTTTCATTGCAAGCAGAAGCTGAAAGTTTCCAAATCATAAATACAAAGATTTATAATAGCAGGCAGAATTTCAGCTTTAGAATCTCATGGCAACAAATCAGATGACTCTTTCAGCACATGGATCTGAACAATCTCATGCAGGGCAATGTCCAAGAGACATGAATATCTAACTTAATCATACAGAATGTGTAAACTAATGAATATATGCCACACTTTCTTTCCAAGGAAACACACACTGCAACAGCTGGAGACAGTAAGAAATATGGATTCTATTTAATTATAAAATGTTCCATCCAATGACAAATTTGATAAGTAAAATGCACACAGATTCTTTAAATGCACAGAAATAGACCCATCCAAATCATCCGAGGTATCTGGTATTTATTTATTTGGAAATTTCTCTGTGCTTCAATACTAGAAGCAATATGTTCCTAGGCCACCTGTGGGAGGGCACTTTAAAATTATTATAGCACAGTTCAAAAGACTTTGTACTACTAAGAGTCCAGATATGCAAACGCCTACAATTGTAACATTATTACGGAAGCAAATGTCTTGTTGATTCAGAGGACTTATAAACATCACCCACATTAGGTGTGCAGGTCCCAGTAGTTGTAGAACTGGCCTTCTCAGAATTTATTTCAAAATCATTCCATCAGTCTGTACACCCTATTGGTAGAAACCTTGTGTTCAGAAGGATCCTGATACACTATATACCCATTGTAATAATATATAACAATTCATGTCTGGTATTGTTCAGCATTAAATATAAAAAAGTATGATCTTATAATCTTATATATTATTACAAAATTTTTCCTTAAAAAAAGAAAGAACAAGATTTGAGATAAAGCAGGAAAATCTTAGAAAAAAACATGGAGGAATTTTTGATTACACTTGGACAGATTACAATATATGCTAAAAACAGTAATAAATTATCTACATTATTATTTCAACCAGAAAGCAGCACGTAATACATTTGGTCAATCATTAATCTCTGAAGTAGGTTACAATTTGTCTTTGGATCGTTCTTAAGAAAAATGGCTTCAAATAAAAATGAAACAGGGAAAATCTTAAGATAGAGCCCAGGGGGCATGGGGCATGTGCCTTGCACACACCATCTCATAGGTGATATAGCATGGAAGCAGAAAGGAAAAACAGCTTGTCCTGCTTAGCTATCTCCCATTAAGATAAAAAGCAGCAGATATGAGGAGAAATAAAGGCCTGATGGGTGGCTATTCCTTCAGCCAGAGCTGGGGCAGTGCCAGCCACACATATCTAATTCTGCAAGAAACTGAATTGCATCTGGTTGCACAGCTCCATCTGTATTGCACTATTCCTTCAGGTATGACTGATTTTGAACATCTGTTGCAAACAGGAATAATCATGACATGTGGTACTACCAGTTCTTACACAGGACTAGCCGCCTCTCACTGAAGCAGGGCCTAGGTGTTGCTTTGTATAAAAATGTCTGGATGAAAATGGGTTTCTATTTTTGTTTAACTTCGAGCAGTCTGATTTTAGGGCCCCTATAGATTTCTCTTTCTGAAGGCCACCACTGAAAAACAAGGATTTGGCAAAGCACTTGAGCGATAACAGGAGATAATAAAGAACCCCATCCCCTCAATGACACCCCCTTTAACTCATCATAATGCTTCACATTCAAGCTATGATGTTATTTGATACTCACTTCTAGCATCTGATTATAAATAACAGAATACATTTTAGGGCAACAGATTGTTAAGTCAAAGCACACTTCCATCGGTTCAGTATGTTTTCAAGCCAATATCTGGATGAACTGAGTCAAATGTTAAAGAAAATCTGCAAACTGAATAGAAATCGGAAATATTATTTCATAGTTAAAAAATGAAGAAACTTTAGGTATGCAGCCATTTAGCATTTCCCGAGTTGAGTCCAGTTAATGGTTGGCAGTGGCTGCCTTAGCAAGGTATTCTTTTCTTTTTCTGGAGACTGCATTGCTTTAGTGCACTTGATCAGTTTCTGTTTTTGTTCCTTTTGCAGCAAATCCCCTCCCAGCACCTTTCAAACCATTCCAGATTTCTGGAGACCTCTTCTTTCTTGGTAGCCCTGTCACCAAACTCGGCACTTTTTCACAGGATCCATGTATTGCGTGTTGGTACATTTAAAGGCCTCAGAAAACTCTGCAGTGTTCTGTAGTGTTCCCAGAACCCTTTAAAACAAGAGAACATAACAATTTGGCACCACTAGGTCTATGTCACCAATAAGACTGAACAAAGCACAAGGTCATTCTTTTCATCCTCAATTCTAAAAGGCAAGGTCTTCCCAAACAGATGTCTTCTCCTATGGGCTGGAATTCAACTGGGCAGTTATGAATGTGCAACCTAGATTTACATGTTCATAACTGTCTGGCATTCATGATCCCTATGTATTTCCTAATTTTGGGATATGTAGGGACTGTGAAAGTGTCAGAATCTCCACTTACCAGGCAGCAGCTACTGTGATTGACTGGGGTGGCTGGTAGGGGTCTGTTTCCCTGTCAGTCAAGAATCAGCAGACTGACATTCCTGACCACCTTGTGTGAGCTCTCCGGTATGAGGAGGAATTGTGATAGGGACCCCATTTCTGCCTGTCACAACTGAGATTGCTCATGGGAAGGGGTGGTAATATCAGTCAGCTGCTTCCAGAGTGACTGGGGAATGGAGCCCTGTTGATTGAAGAAGCTCCTGTCTTGTTAAGTGGGAATGGAGGGGAGGGATTGGGACAGAAGTCACTACATAACTGTAATTATAGTGGTTCTGCATTTGTAAGTGCCCAAGAGGATTCTGGCTCTCATGTTTAGTATGACAGCCTTCTAAGGCTGGAATGCTATTGACAACTTACAATGGTGTAATTGGAAATGATATCACTATAAATACTTTTTTGAGGGACATTGCACAAAGTGATATCCAGAAAAATTGCAGGGATTCCTTTTTTTCACTCAAAACCTTTGGAAAACTGGAAAAATTGAAAACAAAGCAAACAAAATGATGGAATATTTATTTTCAGAATGATGAATAAAATGTTTAAGACACTGGGTTACAGCCTATGTTATCTTCATGCAGTGCATATTTTTATCTGCTAGTAGAATTATCCTATGCTAGTACTTTGCAAACTCTGTACTAATTACCACTAAATAGTCCAGCATATGAGAATGTGCATAGCTGTCACTTCATTGCACAATGAGCAATGAACAGAGGCATTGCATAATATGCAATGAGCAATGACACATTACTTTAGTTGCATTATTGCACATCTGCAATGGTTCTGCATGTGGAATTCCTACTCCTGCCATCATCGGCTGGATACATGCATTGTACATTGCCAAAAAAAAAAAAGTAATTCTGCATGTATAGCACAACTTTCACCTATATATGTCACCAAGAGGATTCTGGTCATATATTTGTTGTTATTGTTAGTGTGTGCCTTCAAGTTATTTTCAACTTATGGCGACCCTAATGCAAAC
Source organism: Phrynosoma blainvillii (assembly GCA_026167975.1). Lineage (NCBI taxonomy): Eukaryota > Metazoa > Chordata > Lepidosauria > Squamata > Phrynosomatidae > Phrynosoma > Phrynosoma blainvillii. The sequence goes on from JANUYF010000003.1 coordinate 36,908,548, forward strand.
CTATCATAGGGTTTTCTTGCCAAGATTTGTTCAGAGGGGGTTTGCTTTTCCCATCCTCTGAGGCTAAGAGAGTATGACTTGCCCAAAGTCACACAGTGGGTTTCCATGGGGATTCAAACCTGGTTTCCCAGAGTCCTAGTCCAAAACTAAAATCACTACTCCATGCTGGCTCTCATTTTTCCACCCCAAAAAATTCTAAAAAAAACATGAAGACTTTTTTTTGTAAAACTATGTAAATGATCAGATTATTGCAATGATTGTTCTTGGTTTCATTTTCTCAGTTGTTTTTATGGGAAGGAGCAGTTTATGTATGACACTGAAAGATTACAGGACATGACATAATTTTTTTGTTTCATTAATGTTCATGATTTCTGCTATTTTTATTTTATTGTATTTTATTTGCCATCTACTCACAAGTTAGTAAAACCAATGAGGTTCCTATATATAGGCTTCTGGAGGGCTCTCATTCATAGGGTCACTTTAAATCAAAAGTCAAATAGCAATAACAAATAGCAATAACAACAAATCTTGTTCAATAGTTACAAGATTGTAAACTGGGCTTACAAATTTGTAGCTGCTGGAGATTCATGTCTATGGTCCACCTTTCCAGCATGGCAGCATCCTAGCCAAATGGCTTCTGAAGCACTGCATACTGGGAATGATATATTCAGCACCTTGATCTGCAGCACCTCAGAAAACATTTGCTTGGGCATCATCAGGTTGAAAAGTTAAGTTTTTGGGGTTGCGTCATCACATATAATGTCTGACAATGCGGGATCTTGGCCACAGCCTCAATAAATCCCACTGTTAATACAGTGGTCCTTTGCTATGGAGATTATCACACAGGAGGGTTTCATCCTCCTCCTATCATGAAATCATGTTTAAATCATCGTAATAGCACAATTGATGTTCACACCCCCGCACTTTTCTCCCATTCTTCTCCCATCACACTTGCCAGCACACTTGTCCTGTCAGTAAAGCATCATTGAGCTGCCATTTGGCAATAACGGTATCTTCCCGTTATTTAAGGACGGGAGAAGGATAGGAGAAAAGTTTGGGGTGTGAACCCTGATCACGCTATTATGTTGATTTAAGTGCAATTTAATGACGGGAGGAGGATGAAAGCCTCCTGTGTGATAATCTCCTATGTGCTGCAGACTAATTTCAGTCCCTCCTGTGGATACCAAAATTCGTGGATGCCCAAGTCCCATTATATACAATGGCATAGTAAATGGGGTCCCTTATTTAAAAATGGCAAAATCAAGGTATGCTTTTGGGTTTTTTTTTTTTTTTTGAGGGGGTGGGTATTTTCAATGGTGGATCTGTGGATGCTGAATCTGTGGATATGGAAGGTTGGCTCTATACCAAAGATGACGATTTTATGCTAAACCAAATTATGTCTAATACATTTTCTATTCCAAAAGTAAAAAAAGTGAGTTGTTGTAGTAGTAGGCTTGCGATGACCTCCAAGAGGGCTTTTTCTGCTGTCGCCCCCAAACTCTGGAACGACCTGCCGGACGAGATCCGTCAGCTGACATCCTTAAACAGCTTCAAAAAGGCTGTTAAGATGGATCTCTTTTGGCAGGCCTTTCCAGATTAATTACCCCAGCCTTGGGCTTCCTGGTCCCCTTGAGTCATTCAGTCTCCTACCTTACCTGGCCTCCTGTTCCTCTTGTGGCCCCATCATTCTGATGGACGAGGAACATTTTAGAGGTTGGCAGGGTTTGTTTTGCTGGCTTGTTTGTTTGTTTTGTTTGTCTGTTTTATTCTGTTGGTTTATTATGATTTTATTATTGTTTGATTATTTTAATTATGAGATATTTAATACTGTTTTAAGGGGGGTGGATTGGTCTCAGGGGTTATATTGTACGAGTTTTTATGTAAGCTGCTTGGATTGTCTTTGTCAATAAGTGGGATATAAATAAATTTTATTATTTATTATTATTATTAGTTGTTGTGTGCCTTCAAGTTGTTTCTGACTTATGGCAATCCTAAGGTGAATCTATCATGGGGTTTTCTTGGCAAGATTTCTTCAGAGGGGGTTTGCTATTGCCATCCTCTGAGGCTGAGAAAGTGTGACTTGGCCCAGGTCACCCAGTCAGTTCTTCTGCCACAGCCAGGATTCTAACCCTGGTCTCGAAAGTCCTAGGCCAATGCTCAAACCACTACACCATGCTGCCTCAAAAAAATTGAGTGTCAATCTGTAAAGGGTGCTAATATTGCATTTGTTTCAATGTTGTAATAATTCATCATCATCATCATCATCATCTGCTTTTGGACAAAAAGCAAAAACGCAAGGACCTCCCCCCTCCATCACTTCAAAATCGCCAGATATTTTGCATCTCTATCTCCTTGCACTATGTTTTTTTCCTAGGCTATTCAATGACAGCTTGGCAGGGTCAGGTGCAGCTTTATCCCTCCCCCAGAAGTCACTGATTGGCCAGGAGACATGTGTAAGGATGTCATTGTCCTCCCTCCCAGACCTTCTGCATAAATACATTCATAAAGTTGTCTGCCAGTGCTAAATTCTCAGTCTTTGTATCATTAATGTAGCAATTAACTGGTAGTTCAAGAACAAAGGAAAATAACCAAGGAGATCTACAGTCCATTCATAAAAAAGCCATCCTGAAATACTGCTATTAGGATTACAGCCAAGCTCACAAGGAAGTAAAGAGAGATGAGACTGGTCTCATCCAGACTGGGCATGATTTTTACTATTGTAATTACCACTTCTGTTTTTGAGATCCAGATGATGCATTAATAATTCCAGGAAGTCTGGGGGCAATGAAGTCCTTTATGTTTTAGAAAAGTCCTGCTTCTGGAGAAGATGAACACTCCTAGAATTAGTATGCAAAGGCATTTTGCAACACCTATGAGACTAACTGAAAGATAAAAGTTGGTAGCATGAGCCTTCATAGACTTCAGCCTACTTTCTCAGATGCATCTGAAGAAGTAGGCTCAAGTCTATGAAGGCTCATGCTACCGACTTTTATGAATCTAAGGAAGTAGGCTCAATGCTCATGCTACCAGCTTTTATCTTTTAGGGGGGTTGCAGACTGCCAGAAATAGTGCAAATTGAGTCCACTTTTAGGGTTAGGGTTAGTGCTAGGGAATCATGGGAATTGTTTTTTTCCTGAGACATTGACCCTTCTCTGTCAGAGAGTTCTGGTGCCACAATAAAATACAGTTCCCATGATTCCCTAGCACTAACCCTAACCCTAAAAGTGGACTCAATTTGCACTATTTCTGGCAGTCTGCAACCCCCCTTAGTTAGTCTCAAAAATGTTCTGCAAGATCCCTTTGCATACTGATTGACCAGACTATGTCTTTGATTCCCAGAATTGTTAGCTGATATGGATCTCTACAGCTGCCTGCATTTTAGGATAGCCCTTGAGGCACGGCTATGGGAACCACTGAACAATATAACTTCAGAAAGTTAAGTCCCAGTCCATTAGCTCCCTCTTGTTAAAGGTTCCAGTTACCTCAGAAGCTACCACTATTACCAGCACAACTATGTATATTCCCTTCTTTTCCCTTTAAACTGGTAACAGGAAAAGGAGGGCTGAAGGTTGGCATTCTTGTATGTAATGGATGATGCCATGCTTCTTTTCTTGTGGCTACCATTCCTCATTAGATGCAGCATAATCATACCAGGGACATGAGTTGCCCTGAGTGGACATATAACCTGTACATCAACATCTACTCAGGAATGAAACATAGGAGTTTATCCCAAAAATAAAAATGTGGTGCAATTTTGCCGCTTCATTCATGGATTAATATTAGGATAATGCCGAAGGTGCCCGACATATGTGAAAACAATTCTGCTTTTGTGGGATATTCACAGATTTAAATCCTGTTTATTCACGGGATTTGGGCGCTTCCCTTCGATGTGATAAACTCCATAGTCCCTGTTATGGAACACTAAATTATGTTGAATGCAAGTAATGAATGTGAAGAATGGGCAAACAAAGCAAATGAGGAAAACACCCACCAGGCAAAGGTCCTGGGAATTGCAACTGATCAAAGCAAACACTGTAGCAAAAATTAGGCTATGTGCAGGAGTTTGAATATAATTGCTTCAAGGAGAAAGTTACAGATTTCCCGGAAAAACTTAAAAATTCAAGAAAACACCCCCATGAAAATACCATTGTGATGCCAGAGTTAGGGACAATGGCTGCTTTAAGTACAAATGTAATTAAGTACTATACGACAAATGGTTATCTAATAAACTGAGAATTGACTAAAAAAGAATCTCTTTTAAAACTGAAGCAAAATTTGACCAAGCAGGTATAGAAGACATGATGACAACTTCATGAGAACTGATACTTAGAAACATATTGTAATGTTTTAATGTTTTCCATTCTTATTCTATTTTGACTGAATTAAAAGGGAAACACTGTATTTCAGAAAATTTCTCTGTCTGGATCATCCTAGAAGCTTAGAACTGAATGCAGACACTTATGAAACTGTCTTCTGAAGGCATGCATTCAATGTGCACACTACAAACACTGTACGCAAAGGGATTTTGTAGCACCTTTGAGACTAACTGTGAGAAAGATGTTGTAGCATAAGCTTTTATAGACTATACTTCCTTAGTTGCAAACACTTGAAAAATCTTTCTATGTTACTTCTAAACATGCTGACATATTGATAAGGCTAGATTCCTGCATGGATCTCGGTGATCAACACAAATGTAAACAAATTCCTATTAGAATTTTACCACCTGTGTCCAGACAGCCATTTTGCTAAGGCCACGAAAGCCCTGTGTAATGTTATAATTACACATCAGGTCCTCTATAATTATATAATTACATCAGGACATGTAAAAATATCTGGGCTTGAAACAATTACTTTCTAAGGCTACAACTCCCAGGATCTCCTAGCCAGCTTGGAGACCCCAAAAAAGTAAATTTTCTTAGCTCTGACCCTTCCCTCATAGCTCATTTAATGGTACCAATAAAATATTAAGGGTGGGTATAGAACATGAGCATTACTGGCCTTTCCAGTCTTGTAGTGATAGATTTTCATATGCCTATATTCATCATTATAACTCTCATAACTGAGAGGTTTTCCAAACATCCAGAGAGGTTTTCCAAAATACAGGCCTTGAACCATTCCATTAAACTGGTTCTAGCAGTCTTCACCTCCATCAGGACCTGCTGAACCAAACACGGGGACAATGTGGGTTCTTCTCACATGCCCTAATCCAAGTCTCCACTCTCATCATCAACAGCCAAAATATTGGGAAGGTCATGGATGCTCAGGAGTGACAATGGCAGCTAGGGAGCTTCTGAGAGTTGTAATCCCCCTCCCCAAAACAAAGAAAAAAAAAAGGGTACCATGTTCAACTTATCACCTAGATCTTCTGATGTCACCAAAAATGATGAAGAGATAACTATGATTGTTTCAGACAACAACAGGATTGACAGCAAGAAAAATGGCAAAGGGCTTTGTGGCACATCAAAAAACAACAAATCTATTATGGGATGAGCATTTGCAGGCCCAGCAGCCACTTTTGTGTGTAAATAAACAAGGCTGTTTAAGCAATGGAACATTAAAACACTGACCTGAACTTGCCCGGGCTGTGGGAATCTGTTTTAATAGAGTTGACAGCATATTCTGGCCTGTAGGTTCCACACCAAATCTTTAAAAACAACAACAGAAGATTGAGAGGGAAAGGTTGTTATCACAGTAATGACTGCTTTAGTTTCGCAGAAATCTATTTGAGGCTATGAGTGTAGATTTAAAACTGAGACAGAGAAAGAACATGTTTAAACAACTGCGTATTACAAAGGACCTATACATGTGTCTGTGACCACACGCAATGGGCCTCTTCAGACTCACCTCCTGAATGTATTTATGCACTTAGCTGTGATTAACTTAATCTGACAGGCCACTCTCCTCTTGGCCCTGCTGCCACAAAAGCTGTTCGACTTGGCAATTCTGCCAGTTCACATTAAAAGGAGAAAAGCCAGCCTGCTGTTTCCAACTTAGCTGTGAAATTGCAACTCAAAATAATTTTCAAAGCTTTCAATCAAAGCAAGCATAATACCTGTGCAAAGTTCAGGAAGAACAACTGCTTATGGTTGAAGTCGAGCCCAGGAAGGAGTTTCTCTTGTCCATTCTTTTTGACAAAGTTTTCATAGGCCTACAAAGGGTCAGAGCAAAAAGAGAGAAAGAGTGAACAGAGAGATATATCATCTTTTCCAAATGGCCCAGTGCTATATAAATGTTTTATTTAGAAGGAAATCCTATTGAGTTTAACAGGGCTTACTCTGATTCACATCCCAAAGGTCACATCAGTGGAGTCAATGTTGTTAACCTACCTACTATGTGAGAAATATAGTACAGTTGTAATCTTTGCCTTCATTAAACCAATATAGAGTTGAGTATTAATGTTTGCTTTCTGCTTTTGTAAAAAACAAAACAAAACAAAACAAAACAATCCCCTCCCCCAGAACAAACCCTTTGGTAATCACAGGAGGAGGAGGAAATGCACTCAGATTCCAATCTGGAGCATCTTTTGCTTTGTCTTATTGGCATGCTAAAACACTAATCATTTAATTTTTAAAGAGAGCTGGAATGCAAATATCTTAAGCAATGATCAGACCTGTCCACGTTTTTTGTAATGCATGCATTAAGGCTTGTAAAAAATTTACAGGGGGTTGTGGTGACCAAAAACTTCTCACCAGGAGATAATGCTGTGGTGTAAACTACCTACTAACTAAGGGAGTTGCTGGCAAGGTTTTTTGTTGTTGTTGTTGTTGTTGCTAACAGTGAGAAAGGGTTTCTTAGCATGTCAAGTAAAAGCTGTCCTCCCAAAGCCCCCCCGTTAACCACTGTATTTCCATTTTGTTTATAGGTTTTCCTCCGCCCTCTTTTTTTTTTTTTTTAAAAATTGTCCCAGGCAAGCCATTCTTTGAAACATATCTACATGCAATGGATTCAAAATAATCAATAATACAGGGAGCAAATGTTAAAACAGTTTTACCTTTACCTTACCAACTTGACTTCCACCAGCAAATGAAATCTCAGCTCTATGAACAACCACTCAGTACGTTATGCAGCATTGTTAGTGGACATGGCTGTTCAATTGTTGTTTGTCAAATCATATTGCAGTGATGGAAGCACAAAAGAAATAAACCCTCAAACTTGCAATTGACACAAAGGAGACACAGGCCAAGATCATATTTGACACTGGTAGTAGGTGGTGATGAGGGCTGCTCCTTTTCCCCTACCTCAGTATGGCAGCTGGATAGGGTCTGGGTGCATTCTGCAGCCTACCAGTGACCATTAACTCAGGGGAGCAGAGCTGCAACTGACACCATCTGGCTTCTGTTGCACTGCCAGGAGGAAAGCATTGAAGTATCCCAAATGTACTTATGCTGGTGCAAGTGACCAAGATGATTCTGGCTGATATCAACTGCATCATTCATTATAGGTGTAGGGTAGACTGTGCCTCTCCCTTTCACATTTCAAAATGAAATGCTGTCATACTATTTGATGCAAACATGAATCAAATATTGGTTTATCTGGCTGCCAGATAATATATGAGCTATCTTCTAGTCTGCCATGGTTTCTCATGTATTTGGTTTCTGAATCGCACTATTTTAGGATGAAAAGTGGGGCATGAGGGGGTGTGAACCCCTGCAGAAACAACAGCCACACCTCTGCAACTTTGTTTTTTTTTCAGATTTTTCCATATTTCTTCATAGTTTTTTTAATATTGAGGCTTTGAGGCTATTTTTTAAATGCTTCCCTCAGTGTCCATTACATTTGATCCCAGCTAATCAGGGATTACAAAATAAGTAAGAAAGGGCAATAGTGCCATACAGCATTGTAGGTTATGGATGGCATATAATGGCTTGAATCTTGTTGGTGACACATGTGGGCATAATCTGGGTTTATCTCCAAATAAGTACATTTTTAGACCACAGATCTAATAATCAATAAATAACTTGGCATTCAGTAACAAATGGAGCTGACTAATACATTGACTGGCTATGTGGCTGCACTGGGCTCATTCTGGCTGCAATTGAGCACCAAGAGAGGAAAGAGCTGCCTTATGCTGGGGGCAGAAGTTCCTCCTTCTTCTGTCAGTGCTCAAGAGCAGTCAGAATGAGCCTGGGCTCACCCCACAGTCAGTCAGGGATCAGAAAGATAGAGGTGTGTCCAACAGCCCCTTAGTTGTCGTTGCGGTCCGAGCTGAAAGAGCAGGCTTTGTCCTCTCCCATAAATATACTGGTGGAGACTTATGTTTGCCAGCATGACACAGGATCTTGGCTAATTTCGCCAGGACAGAACAATGTTGGATGTAAAAAGAAGTCTGTGTTCCTATTTGAAAGAGCTTGAAAGAGAATGCACTGGAGCCCCTTATCAAAAACTGTTTCTCATGTCCACTGGAAGCACTTCAGGCTAGTATAAAAAACATAATTAGGCACAAGGAAAAAGAATGTCTTCTATGTGTCTTATGTGGCTACAGTTCATCTTGGTTTATTCTGGATACACTGGTGGGAATGTCCTTGACCAATGTTAGTGAAAGATAAGAGAACTGTAATATCTGCACAGACAAGCAAAAACAGGGTGATCCTTATTGGAATGTACTTTGTCCTGGACATTTAGCTAATTTGACTGTGCGTTCTGTACTTTTAAAAATTAAGATAAAGACAATATAAGGCAGGGACTATTTTCCCCCACAGCCACATGTGAGCAAACACCTCATCAGTTAATTGTTCATCAAAATTATATTTAAACTTACTTGCTTTATTTTTCCATGCTGTTTATTTTCCCATATGCGGTTATTAATTGCTATCAAGGCAACTTCAACATATGGCAACCCTGAAAATGAGAGACCTCGAAGTCACGCTATCATCAACAGCACTGCTTAGCTCTTGCAGACCCAGGGCTGTAGCTTCCTAGATTAAAGGCCTAAGCAGACTGCCAGAAATAGTGCACATTAAATTGAGGCACTGCCCTGGCTCAGTGCTAGGGAGTCATGGGAATTGTATTTTTTTCTGGGACATTGAGCCTTCTCTGTCAGAGAGCTCTGGAGCCACAATAAATTACAGTTCCCATGATTCCCTAGCACTGAGCCAGGGCAGTGCCTCAATTTAATGTGCACTATTTCTGGCAGTCTGCTTAGGCCCATAGTCTATCTATCAGTAATGTGGTCTTCTTCTTTTCTATACATATTACCTTACCAAACATTATTGTCTTTCTAGTGAGTCATGCTTTCTCATGATGTGTCCAAAATACAACAGTCTCAATTTAGTCATCATTGCTTCTAGGGAGAATTCAGGCGTGATGTACTCCAGGACCCATTTATCTGTCTTTTTAGAAGTCCACAGTATCAGTAGAACACTTTCAAAGCACCACTTTTCAAATGAGTCGATTGTCTTCCCATCAGCTTTCTTCATTGTCCAGTTTTCACAACCATACATAGAAACTGGAAATATAATAGCATTGGCAATCCTAACTTTGGCATTTTTACACTTCAGGATCTTTCCTAGTTCCTTCATAACTGCCCTTCCAAATCATAGTCGTCTTCTGATTTCTTGACTGAAGTCCCCATTTTGATCAATGACTGAGGCAAGCCATAGGGAATATTTCACTATCTTGATGTCTCCATTGTCTACTTTAAAGTTATGCAAATTATCTATGGTCATAATTTTTGATTTCTTAATGTTCAACTCTAAACCTGCCTTTGCACTTTCTTCCTTGATCTTCTTCAGTACTAGCTCCAAGTTTTTGCTATTTTCTGCTAGTAGTACGGTATCATCTCCATGTCTTAAATTGTTGATGTTTCTTTCTCCAGTTTTCACACCCCCTTCCTCATAGTCCAGTCCAATTTTGTGTATGGTATGTTCAGCGTACAAGTTAAACAAACAAGGTGATAATATGCAGCCTCACCCGACTCCCTTGCCAATTGGAAACCACTCTGTTTCTTCATATTCTGTCCCAACAGTAGCTTGATGTGCTTATGCATTATGTAATGCATTAGGATAATCAAATGTTCTGGTGCATCCATTTCTTTAAAAGTGATGTATAGTTTTTCATGATCTATAAAATCAAAGTCTTTGCTATAATCCAAAAAGCATAGGCTGATTTTCCTCTGAAATTCTTTGCTGTACATTATCCAATATATGTTTGCAATATAATCCCTCATGCCTCTTTCTCTTCTGAACCGAACATAAACATCTGGCATTTCTTACTCCATATATGGTAAGAGTCTCTGTTGTAGAATTGTTAGCATCTTTTTGACTGTATAGGATTAATGCAATGGTTGAGTGATTACTGAAATATCCAGTGTACTCTTTTCTTGGGGACTGGAATGTATATTGAGCGTTTCCAGTCTGTTGGCCATTCTTTTGTTTTCCATATTTGTTGATAGTTGACAAATGTCAGTTGACAGATTTTAGTTAGAATTTGGGTGGATTCTGTCTCTGTTGCTTGAAACATCTCTATTGGTATGCCATCTGTTCCTGGTGATTTATTTATCCCAAGTGCTCTGACTTCAGTTTCCACTTCACTTTCTAAAATTTTAGATGTTTCCTTGAATGAATCTGTCATGCTTTCATCTTTTATTATATACTGTAGTTCTACAGTGTATTATTTCTATCATCTTTTTATTTCTTCTTGATCATTCATTGTGTTCCCCTGCTGGTCATAGAGCATCCTCATTCTTTGTTTAAATTTCTTGGATCTTGTGGAAGAAGTCTCCTGTCCTACCTTTTCTGTTGTCATCTTATATTTCTCTGCATTGATTGTAATAGTTAGTAGTTCTCTTTGTCCCTATGCACAAGTTGTTGAACAGTTGTGCTCAGGGCCCTATTTCTGTCTCCTCTTCCTTCTCTTCTGTCCTTAATTGAAGAGTTTGATCTGCAATCCAGTGGTGCTTTTCTTTCTTTTTTGGCTAGAGATATTGTCTTTTACATTATTCTCTCACAATGTCCCTGGTTTCAATCCAGATTTCTTCTGGCTCCTGGTCAGTTAGGCCTAAAAGTGTAAATCTATTTTTTTTAAATATTATCTTTAAATGCTAAAGGAATGCTCTTTTGACAAAGTGACTGATTTGGTGTTTAGTATTACTCTAATTTTTGATAATAGCAGTTCATGGGCTGTGCAACAGTCAGCTCCTGGTCTTGTTTTGCAAAGAACAGAGCTTCTTCATCTTCTATTTTCAATTATGTAGTCTATCTGATTTCTATATTGGCCATCAAGTGATGCCCATATATACAGTCACCTCTTTGGTTGCCTGAAGAATGTGTTTGTGATGAATAAGCTGTTGTTTTCACAAAATTCTGTTAGTGGTTTTGCTGCTTCTTTTCTTGATCCTAGGCAAAAGTCTCTTACAAAGTTTAGCTCTTGTTCCAATTGCCTGTGTCTACTAATATGTCTTGTTTTGGTGTGTAATTAATTTCCTCCTGGACTCCAAGGTAGAATCTTTCAGTTTCTTCTTATTCTGCCTCTGTAGTTGGAGCATAAACTTGGATTATGGTTACACTGACGCATTCTTCCTGAAGTTTTGTTGATATGGTTCGGTCAGGAAATTTTCAATCCTGTTCACTTTAGTCACTCAGCCCAAATATTGCAATGTTTACACATTCCATATCTTGTTTTACAATGTTTAGCTTCCCTTGATTCATCCTTCTCACATTCCATGTTTCTATAATATGTGTTGTGCAGCTCTTGACTTTTCTTTCAGTTCTGAGCACATCAGCAGCTGAACATCCTTAGCCACAGCACTACTTGTACTTATTCTTTCCAAACTCATTGCAAAACACTTGTCAAAAGCCACAGTATCAATTGTAAATTTTGTGTATGTGTATCTATATAAAGATCACAGATGCTTTCTTCACTACACATGCACACACTATAGTTCTGGGTGAATTATTCATGGTTATGTGAATAGTTATGGTTTGGGGGCTCTGAGGGCATGTGTAGACTGGAATCCCATTCAGCAGGGGTAGGCAACCTTTCCCCTTTAAGGGCCAAAGGACTTCATCTCCCAGAATCCCAGGAGCTATTGGCCAACATGGGACTATTGGCCAACATGGCTGAGGCTTCTGGGAGCTGAAGTCCCTTGGCCCTTAAAGGGGAAAGGTTGCCTACCCCTGCCATTCAGTATTTATGATGTCATGAGACTTAGAAGATTACAAATTTAGAAATTCACATTTATGTTTGTTGTACTGTTGCAAAGGCCAAACATTTTCTTCAAAACCCATCTTTCATCAGCATAGCTCCCCTCCATAAGAAGGCTGTCTGAGGCACTGGAGAGTAGAGCAATGTGTAATGATGCCTCCAACTGTCTCCTGGCATTAGAGTGCTTTGCAACAGGCTAAGTGCCTTGTTGCTGGGTGTGGGCTGGAGGCATCATCACATAGTGCTCTCTCTCTCTCTCTAGTGCCTCAGAAATCCTTTTGTTGGGGGGTGGAGTTTCTAACTGCTGAAAAGTTAGTTTTGCAGGGGCAATACCAGTTGCCATAGCCACAACATCCCCTGAAACAGAACTCAGCCTAAATATATAATACATTCCATAAATACAGGAGAAATGAGGTTCTATGTGCTTGGGCTCTAAGATGCTTCCTTTCCGAAGTTCTTCTTAAAATATATTAAAATATTAAAAGAAACTGGCCTGCTTCATAGTGTGGCACATGATAATTTGGCAGCTGAATGATCATAAAAGCCATGTAAGCCACCTTGATAGCCTTGGCTAAAGTTGGGGTATAAATAAAATTTTATTATATATATATATGCATATATATATATATATGTGTGTGTGTACAAGCATCTCATCTAGAATGCAAGCAGCCTAAAATGTGTTTGATTAAAAATGTGCAAATATTATTTAGAAAATGGGGGAAATGCATACATTAAGTTAAATACCCACATCGGGGGGGGGGGGGGGGAGGAATTTAAATGAAGCAAGGAAAAAAAAGTCTCATAACCTGGTAGGAAAAGTATGGGGGAAATACACATGGGTTGGAAGAAAAAAACAACTTCAAGGCAGAGATTTTCATATCCTTACCTGTGTCCCTCTTCATGTATTTTTTAATACAATGCAGGAAGAGCTGAACTTCCCAATGCAAAGAGACAATCCAGATTATATCCCAAATGATATATAAATAACTTTGTGGCTTTAATAAGTCAACTCTGTGAAAAATTACCACCAATTTGTGCTACATATTACCTATTTTTGTTTAAACTGCTTTTTATTTAATCTTTTCTAAGAAATAATTTTCTGAACTATGATGACAGAGAGACATTTCTCACCCTGTATGCTTGTCTAATGCCACCATTGTCAGCAATGTTCTCGCCAAGGGTATTGATTCCACTGAGCTGCAAAATAATAATAATAATAATAATAATAATAATAATAATAAATATTTATTTATATCCCGCCCCTCTGCAGAGCAATCGGGGGGGGGGGCTTACAACATTAAAATTTACATAAAGATATGTTAATACAATGTAAACAGAACCTAAAAATCCTGAAACCCACCCGCCCCTTATAAGGTAAGGGCTCTTCTTCTTATTCCAGGCCCGATGGTGCTGGGCCTAGTCCAGATGACATTGGGAATTTCAAACCTCTGGTCCCCAGACTCCTAGTCCAACACTCAAATCACTACATTACACTAGGAAAGGAAAAGGAAAAATAATCTAAACATTGTTGACTTTTCTGTAGATTGAAATGATGGATTGCAGGAAGCAGAATGAGGCATGATTTTAAGGTTGAAATGGAGGACTGAGACAATCTAGATATGGAGAGGATGAACAACTTTCAGAAGAAAAGAACTTAATAGCTGGACTTAGCAGAGGGCTAACATGCTCAACAATTGCAAATAACTGGGTATGGAAAACCCAGGGGCCAGTGTGGAATATTATGAATTGCACCAACAGTCTTATGTCCCTAAATTGTATAAGTCTATATCTATCTATCTATCATCCATCCATCCATTTTGCTGGAACAAAATCAGTAAGCAACATTACAATGACTTGGGCCCAAATCCCTGATACATAAACCCGTTAGATCATTGCTGAATGGTAAATCAACACTTGTATTTGATTCAGTGGGGCTACAAATTAGATTTAGACCCTGCTCTTTAACAATGGAAATGAACATTGTTCTTGTTGAGTGTGTTCTGTCAACAGAAACATAAATGATGATATATATTTGCTGTGCATCCACAATGAAAGAATTCATAACTCAATGGGAAAACCTCAATTAACTACTAACATAGGCCATATGCAAACCATCTGTGTCCTACTGATAGAGCCCATTTGAGAAGATTGCCTTGCAGATGTGCTAAATAAATGCATCTGAAACCCAGTTTAGCTTAAATTGCATCCCTTGCTGATGAACTGCTGATCTTTTTGTTTCTTTCCATTTTAAGAGTCACAGATATTAGCACAACCTTTGCTCCTATTTGGAAATGACAGAAAATCATAGCTGAGTGAGCACTCTGAGCACGAATAGAAGTGAGCTTTGAGTTCTTTCCACAGTCTCTTTCTTCTCTCACCACTATAATCATGAAAAGGAGATAAAATGGCATCACTTTCTGTTTTAAACTAAACAGAGTTCTTTGTTATGCTTGAATTTAAGACAACTTATTCTAAACTGTGATTTGGTCACACAAGCTAGAATCAACCCATTATTTTAGCCTGGCTTGTTAACAAATCATAGCTTAAATTGATAAGAATTGCTCCAATCTGAATGTACCAAAAATGTTTCTGACTTCCTTATTATAATAGGTAGATGCTTCTAACTTCCCTCTTATAGTAGTATATGAGAGAAGGAGGGTATGGCTGAGCTCAAGACTAACTACTGTTTGTCTTTAATGTCATGTCCAAACAGGCCATTATTTCTTCTGAATGCTGGCACAGGTACCTATAGGTGTGACAACCATCTAAATGAGATGAATAAGAAGAAACAAAGGACATACATGTTGTCCGCCAGCCAGATCCCATGTGAAATTTCCATACTGGTATACTATGCACTCGGACTGTTTCTTAAAATTGTTTGCAGATTCTTGACTCCACCAGTCTATTAAATCTCCATCAGCATTAAAATTTCTACCTGAAATAAGGAATATGCATGGATGGTCAGAAAGACACTGGAAATAGAAAACTGTCGTGTACTGCAACAAACCATTGCTCCACTTGGTTTAGCACACTCTGTTGAGAACAGTAGCACTTCTCCAAGGTGCCAGTCTCTGGAGCTGCTAGCTGAGATTCTTTTCAGGTTTTTGAGACCTGAGAAATGCAAAGTATGGATTTATGTCCTGAGCTCCGCCTTTCTTTACATTAAAAAAGAAGTACTTTTGCACTCACTGTACATAGTTCCAAACCAACCAATCATGCACCAATATAGAAGATGTCAATAGAACAGATGCTTATTCTAAGATACTTCATAACAAATCAACAATTTCTTATAACATTTTGTGAAAAATGTGCAATCTCAAGCTATTTATTCTTTGAGAGCTGTTCTCATTTTTGTTTTCATTGCCATCAGCACTTGGTAGGCATGTTTTTAAGTTAACAGCACCTCCTAGCAAGGATAGAAGATTGCTGGGATATGTGTGTGGGGCCTTCATCTCAACATCTAGTCTGAAAAGGTTGTGATTTGTTAAATGCTCTTTGCAAATAAGGAAATGTTATGTTCCATTCATTTTTACTTCATGGATAGTTAATGCAAGGACCCCAAAGTAGTGTACCATTTCCTGGTTATGGAACTCCTTTCTGTCACTTGTCTTTTAGCCACAAGTTAAATTTGTCTGTTTCTACAAATGTTAAGAGAATAAGCGTGTGTTTCAGTTGTCTCTGACTTGTTTGTTTGCACCCATTCTATTATATTTTAGTAGATATTTGTAATTTATAATTTCAGATATCTGTAGCTTTACTATTTGTAACTCACAAGTTTAGATGAGCCAGCACTATGGAATGGTTTGAGCACTGAACTATGATTCTGGAGATCAGGGTGTGAATCCCACTGGGGGATCCTGGGCAAGTCACACTCTCTCAGCTTCAGAGAAAGTCAAAAGAAACCCTCCTCTGAAGAAATCTTGCCCACCCAACCCCCATTCCCATGGTAGGTGTGGCACAGGTCAGAAATGGGTCAGCCTAAGCCAGAAATGACTTGAATGTATAGAACAACAACAACAACAAAAAATAGACTTGTGTTTTTAGGTATTTGTAATTTGTGATTTTAGCCAAATCATCTTTTCTATAAGATTATTAACTTCTCCAAATTCTTATTATGATGAGTGGCATATAAATCAAATAAAAAATAACCACTACTACTACTTCTGAGAATCATATGGAGATGTGTGTATCTTGTACATATGTATCTTGTTCATTAGTTTTGCACTGCCAGATAATATGAAAAGGAGGAACACATGCTTTTTGGCACCTGTAATAACAGATAATGCTTTTTTTAGCCTGTTGGGAATTATCCAATGCAAAGGACATAATCTCTACATGTAAAATAAAGTGTAATGGTAAACAACAAGAACAAGAACAACAGCAGCAGCAGCTCCCTTTCATGTTCTATAGAATATAGTAATAAAATTTCTTATAATTAAATATTAATTCTTTCTCTTACCATTATCATCAAAACCATGTGTGATTTCGTGGCCGATGACCATGCCAATGCCACCATAATTCAAGGATTTAGGCTGGGATGCACTAAAGAAAGGTGGTTGCAAAATCCCTGCAGGAAAGACTGGACAAAGAGAGGTAACACCATAGATGACCCTTCCAGAGTGTGTACATTTGCAAAATGAAAAAACACACACCAAAAACAACCCCCCCCCCCAAAAAAAAACAAAAAACAAACAAACCCAAAACAACAATACTGGTGATCTTTAGTAAAAAGAATGGCTCAATCTGTTCAGCTCAGCATGTAACCATTCATCACACCCCACTGTCTTTATTCTTGAGCTACAATTTAAAAGGTGGTCTTCACAGACATACATGTTGGATGGAAACCTCTTATACATGATGTCCTGTCATCCTTCACAGAAACTCCTGTGAATGCCACCCCTGCGTAGTATGTTTCATTTGTCTAAGTCTTTCCTCTTGGAACTGTGAATGCCAGTTCTGTGAAGAAAGAGCTACATTTAGTCTTATTATTAACAACTGTATCCCTGCAGCCAGGGATTATAGTGTGCAGTCCCCATGTTGCTGCTGGACATGCAGATAAAGAGCATTTTTAACTTCCAAAAGTCATTTGCCTATCTCCCCAGAGCAACAGAATCCCTTGTGTCTGGTGTACCCATGGATGGTGCAAGGTTTTTCATTTCTCCTAGGCTTTTCTTTTCCTGATTGCCTTTCCTCTTGCAACTCTCCCCTTTCTTTCATCTTCCTCCCCTTTCTAGACATCCTAATATCTTTACCACTGACTACTCTTTGTCTATTATCTCCTATTGTCCTGCTTTCTGGAATCTCTTCTCCCCTGTAACTCTCAAATGTTTCCCCTAAAGCTTCTGACTGGCATTTTAGGCTCTGGTAAATTGAACATGTAATGTTTTCTCATAATTATCCAATACTGAGAGGAACTGGTCCAGATGTTGCAATGTTGCAATGAGCCATTAGTTTGTCCAGTGTTTTACTAAGATCATGTTAACTGTCTGTGGTCTTGTGGCCTTGCAAAAATGAGAATGTTGTCCTAGTTGGATGCTTTGATAAAGGCAGGACAATACAACCACATAGAGAGATCTTTCCACTAAGGCCCTTGGAATGCCTCCATATTGTATTATCCCCTTTCTCATGGTTTTAACCAAAAATATGCAATAATTGGTAGACCCAGACCACACAGGAAAAAACAACAGGAGAAGACCATCACCTCAGGGAATAATCAAACTATAATGACTTGAGTTAAATCTCATTCTGTCTCCACCACACATGGTTCTAGAGAATATCAGTACAAACAAAAATAAATACACTAAGCCACACACATGTTGGCTGTGCCTGCTTTGCAATTTGATTAATAGTTTCACTTTGCACCACAGCAACTCAAAGCGCTGAAACGTTTTGATGCTTACTGTGTTAAAGAAGTACCAGTTTAATGGATGAGATGTTTATACTAAGCCACTTCATAACAAACCAATGCTCATTTATAACTTTTGTGAAAATTGAGCAATCTTAAGCTATGGGGGAGAAGAGAATTATTCTTTAGGGGCCTTTCTCAATTACCAAAATGCTTGCCCATATCAACACAGAAATAAATACAGTTGTGGCCAGGGAATCACAATTCTTTTCCTGACTGCCTATTCAAAGACTGTTAGGAAAAGAATCCTAAATTCTTTATCCCTTGAGCCTAACCACAAAGACTTTTGCCATAATGTGTTTATACACAGAATGCAAACCCTGTGGAATTAGCCTTTCTGCTTTGTAAATGAATAAACATTCCAGATAAAGCGTTTCTTCATGTTGCCTTGCTTATGCATAGCAGAAGATTTGGAGGTTGTTGTTTTTTTGGTCACCAAATATTTTATGATTGTCTAAAGGTTTGAATCCTTGTTCTAAACTCAAGAATGTAATTAATGGCTTTTGTTGTATAATTAACTAGGGCTCCCCTCCCCAAATGTCATCTTCCTCCACAGGGAATATGGCTAGAATGAATTTGCCATGTAAATGCCACTGCAAGAAAGATATTCTGTTGGGCTTTTTCCTACGTGCATAGTTTAATGAATTTTCAGGGAAACATTTGTTTATTTTCAGCCAATCCTTTTTTCTACATTGTTTTGACCTCTTGGCCCTGTAAAACTGGAACCTAGAAACATTATTTGTTTGGACTAAAACTCCTACAGTCATGCAATCAGTGCTCTCTCATGTGGATTGTACACTGTTAGTGAGCCAGTGTGGTATAGTGGTTAGAGTGCTGGATTGAGGCTATGGAGACCTAGGTTTCATTTCCCATAAATCCATGATCTGAACCTGACCTTGGGCCAGTAACTCTTTCTCAGCCTAAGCTACCCCACAGGGTTATGGATGTGAGGATAAAGACAGGGAAACATGATTCACAAAAGCCTCAGTGTATGATTTTGAAAGAGACATACAGAGCCCTGGCTGAATATGCTGGGAATGTGTCTTAAGGAAAACAACCTATAGTACAAATGTATACTATTTTAACAGCAATACCTCTCCATGTAGAAATAGAAATAGCTCTGAAACAGAGAGAAAGAGAGTGTATGCACACCACACAATTATAGTACTTTGACACCTCTTCGTCATGCTTCTTTGCTAGAGAATTATGAGACTTGTGGTTTCATCCTTTCTATCAGACTGCTTTAATGCTCCAGTTCAGGAATGTTCCATGGGGAATTCTATGTTCCTCACCCAACTACACATCTCAGGATTCTTTAGTTACAGCAGTTAAAATTGTATGAAACAGCAAAATTATGCAATATGGATTCAACTGTAGTTCTCATGATTCTTTGAGGAAACATGATAGGTACACAAGTATAAAATTAAACATAGCTCCAATTTCCACTTTTTATTCCCACATATGCTCCCTTCTTTACATTGCTGTTCAGCAGGGAAAATCAGACTTAACAGATCACATGTTTTGTACTTTGTACTAAAGTACAAAATACAAAACAAGCAGAGAGGTGGTTGATCAGGAAGAACTGCATTTTTTTTTTGCTGTGTTAATAAAGTGTGAACATATAGTCCCAGAACAGTTTCAACTGCCACTTCTATTTCTGAATTTAATGCTCAAGGAGAGAGTTAGTCTTGCTCATAGACTTAAAAAAAACTTGTATCAAAATGACTTCATGATTAGCTTAAAACTAGAAAGAGCAGTGCAAGAAGAAATGAATTGAATGTACATAAATGATTTCCAGCACCTTAACATCCTTAAAATTCCATTTCCTGATTCAATGGGTAAGCCAAGGCTGCTCCCAAGATGTTTTTGGTTAACAATTCCTATAAACCCTACACAGCATGGCCAATAAAAGATTGTGGGAGTTGTAGTTCAAGGACCCAGAGGGCCAAAGGTTCACCATTCCTGGTTTAAGCATTGCATGATTCCTCCTTTACTGTCCATTTCCAAATGACAGTCAAGTTAAATAAGCTTTCCTTTTAAAAAGAGATAATCTTTAAAGCCTCTGACCAAAGTCAAACCATAAGAGAGGGAAAGATTTTTGAAATACCACACAAGACCAGCATTCTGAGAAGCAAGATTTTATGCTGCAGATCAAGGACATCAAACATCAAAAGGAGCAGATTTATTATTAGTATGGTATAATATAGTGCACTAATATGCTGAGCAGATATAGATAATTGAGCAAGAAGAGCTGAACATCTACTTCCTGCCCCAGTCAAGATGTACACAAAGTTGTGTCAGGTGTGAGGAAATAATTTGTTCCTCCCCAAATGACTGGACAGTCCTTCTTAAAGAGGCCCAGCTTACCAATCTGATTTCTGTTCGCTGAATAAAAGGCATTGACTACAGCTGCTCCACTTATCCACCTGTGGAAAATTTAAGAAAGTCATGAAAGTGTTAATGATACCATCAGTGAGAGGAGAAAAATTAATGGCTATCAATATTTCTGAAACTCGATAGTAGTTTTAAAAACACATTTTACAATGAGTCCCATGTACCAGATCATCCCTGTGCTCAAGCCACACTGAAATGAGAGAATGAAGTGCAAATGTACATGCAAGACCACATAGGTGTATTGTACTGTTGCCTTTGATTGCATGTTATGCTTCCTTGTCACCTCAATTGAGAAAATGGCTTGGCAGTGTCACCATAAGTCAGACATGACTTGAAGGCACACAATAACAAGTACTTTTCTTACATTTACCTTTAAATTGTTGCCAATACATTTTATTGCATGATCCTGACTTCTTCTCCTTTTGCATCTTCTTCAGCTTTTCAATATATATTTGGGATGATTACAATTATACAAAGCATTCTAAATGTGGCTGTACCATTAATTTACATAATGGCATGATGGCAGGATAATCCCACAGTCAAAAGAAACATAACCTTTGACTTTTTAAAGATCAAGAGGAGCTACAAATCTAGATGTGGGTAGCTGTTTATATTCAGAAAACATGTTTAATGAGAAGAAATATGGAATCTCTATTATGAACAACCTGACTACAGAAATTTAGTGTGCACAATTCTTTAAAAACCACACGTGCAGCATTTAAAAATAATCCATGGGACATTTCTCAGACCTACAAACTGAATAAATTATTATTATTATTATTATTATTATTATTATTATTATTATTATTATTCTGCTTTCCCCAAAAATTGAGACTCAAAGCAGCTTACAGTCTAAAGGCACAGTACAATTAAAAACTTACAAAAGTGACAATTAAAATGGAATTAAACTATTACAATATTAAAATAGATCATTTGTTTAAAAATAGAACACAATAAAAAAAGATAAAAGCATTTGAAACCATACACTTTAGAACAGTACAACACCCCCAAGATGTTCTTTAAAAAACTTTCAGTTTTAAAAGCCTTTCAGTGCTGTAAATATATGGCACTGCATTCATTTAGATATCATGCTAACTCATGGTTTAGTGTTAGAAAACCAAACCTAAATTACCATATCTGACATGAGTCTTAGCTTCTCTACATATATTGGAAGAACATGAAACTTTGTGTCTTTCTAATTGCTTCATTGAACCTCCACCCTAAATTATGGTAGCCAAAACATATCAGAAGTTACCCATTAAGTAAACTCTTTATCCGACTGGCCAAACTCTTCCATCTTTCCTATTTGTGGTGTTCCTCCATTATTTGTTTGCCCTCTCTAATTCAGTATATGAATTTCACTAATTAGAAACTACACAAACATTTTGTTATTCAACTTTGGCAACTTATGTAAGAAAAAAAAGGAGGAAAACAGTCATACACATCCCCCTTTAAAACAGAGCATAGAAGAGAACACAGCTATCCAAATAGTTTATAAGTTTAGGGGGAAATAAGAAATGATAAGTACATTTTAAACAAAAGTACAGTGCATCTCAGCATAGTCTGAACACCTGCTCAGTTCAGATGTTGGGCCAGTCCAGAATTTGCCCATTGGACTGGGCTGGGCAAATTCAAGGTTCCCTTCTTAGGCTTCTTTATCTTTAAATGGGATTTGAACTGGGCAGCTTTTCACATACAGAACTGTCCTTAGTAAAGCAGGACAGATGGACATCCTGTCCTAAACACCTCTACTGGGAGTATGTCTAAGTAAGCTCATTTAGTATTATTCTGTTAATGTTGTGCTCAACCCCAATGGAATGCAGCTGATGAAAAAATAATGCTGATAGACACTAAAGCATGGATGATCTGGAAGTCTTTTCCTCCTAGTATCAGATTACTTTTGAAGAGTGGTAGAAGAAAAGCTACTAGCCTGTGTTGGTAGGCACTTTGTTGTTGTATCAGGTCTTGAATATAGATGTGCATTCACCACATATACATTTACCCTGAATGTGTACACTTCACCCTAAGGCTAGTTTCATTTATCTTTCATATTTTTTAAAAATAATTTAACCCCATCCACCCTCAAAGGAAATACTTGGGACTTATTTTACGATGCTGCAATTGGTCATATCTTTCTCTGTTAGCAATGTAATATTTAGCTTCCATTGTGGAAACATAAACATGTTTGTTTCTCGAGTAGATTGTTGCACTTTGAACACACACACACACACACACATATATATATATATATATTAAAAAACCTTGTTAGAACTGGGACTCAGTGAATAGAAAGTTCAGCTCAGCACTTCCTGTAAAATGCTTTCCTTGTACTGCATACATAAAGTAACCTGCATAATTTTTTTTAAAAAGCTTTATAGGTAGTTGAGACTGTTATTTTTCAGATCAGGTACACTGTCCATTAATAGCTGAGGGAAAAATTACTGAATCAGACCATCTATTCCAATATTGTATCCCTTTCAGTGCTGTGTATATATATGTCACAGTAGTTAAAAGACTGGTGGGAGTGGGCCATGTTCTTTAACAATATTAACTGGGCTAACATAAACTTGGAGGAAAAACAATAAACCCTGACTTTCTCCCAATAATAGAACTCAAGGCGACTAACATTTTATAAACAATACAGATTAAAAACACGCCAAAAGTTAAATGAAGATATAAAATATACAATTAAATAATCATATATTAAAATACTTAAAAATATTAAAATGCATTAAAAACAGTAACAATAAAAACCATATACAGACCCTGCAAAACCTTCAAAACCAGCACCACACAGCATTAAGAGCCCAACTTCAACAATTTGTAAAGGCCTGGGGGCACAAAAATGTTTTAACCTTCCACTAGAAGGAGAACAAAGACGAGGCCAGCCTGGTCTCTCTGGGGAGGGAGTTCCAAAGTCTGGGAGCAGCCACTGAGAAAGTCCTCTGCCTTGTTCCCACCAAATGAGCCTGAGATGGTGGTGAGACAGCGGGGAAGGCCTCTTCAAATGACCTTAATGGGTTCATATAGGGAGATATGTATCTTAGCATTTTGATGACCCCAACATCATCACGGTGGTGGTACAACCTACAACCTATTGTTATTGTTGTTATTAATTCATCTTTAGAAATTCCCTGTGCCTGCACTTGTATGTGCATAGGGACTAGCGTTGGAGCAAACATTTAAAAAATGGCTTGACTAAGCAAGTGCTCCTGCTCAAGTTACAGCAAACAGAATCAAGGAAGGGATAGTGTATCTTAAGCACACCTTTGCCTCAAGTCTGCTACTCCTTCCTTCATCAAGGAGAAACAAAGCTTCATCATAGGGAAGGTGCAGTGGAGTGGTAAGTGGAAGAGAATTTCAGAGATGCCTTTCCTTGATGTCCTGCTCACTATTGAGAATCACAAAACTGTCACAGATGTTCTCAATAAGACTGATACTCATGTTTACTTGGACTGGAGATTCTGCCACCCAAGCACATTAAAAGAAATATTATCTACAGCTTTGCTCTAAGAAGCTGACACATCTGGAACATGGATGTAAAAAGACAAATGAACTCAAGCGACATCTGCTTCAAAGGGGATATCTGCCTCATATAAGTGATGACAACATCAGGAGAGCAACAATCATTTTGAGAGAAAATCTTCACAGAAGACATGAGTAACAACCAACAACACATTCCCTTTGTGACAAATTTTGTTCTAGCAGCTCCCAACTACCATGTGACAATTAGAGACAGTGATTAATTGCTAATTCTGAACAACCTGCTAAAGCCATCAGCAAGCCTCCAGTTATAGCTTTCCACCAGCCACCAAACCTACAAGGATTGATGGTAAAAGCTATCCTAAAAACACCACTCAGCAATTCAGAATTGTACCCTTGTGATTCAAAGTGCTGCATCCTTTGTAAGTACTTTAAGCAGACTATCACTTTTAGGAGCAACTGTAACTGGCAGGACCTACTGTATGGACCTACAATCTTGTTTTTGTGACTGCATATAGATATATAGGAGGTCACCTGCAGGAGCAAAACTACCACAGTGGTGTCCCTACAATTGGTGTCACCCCCTCTAATTGTCCTCTTCCTCCCATTTCACATCATACAGAATGCTTA
The DNA here is from genome assembly GCA_026167975.1 of Phrynosoma blainvillii. Lineage (NCBI taxonomy): Eukaryota > Metazoa > Chordata > Lepidosauria > Squamata > Phrynosomatidae > Phrynosoma > Phrynosoma blainvillii. The sequence continues at coordinate 36,933,101 of JANUYF010000003.1, forward strand.
GTAAAATTTTTTGCACTAATGTTACTCATAAATCATAATTCCCATACACCACTGAATGTAATGCTAATAGTTATGACATAAACAACTAGCAAAATTAAAATTATATCTTCAAATTACAATATCATATGCATAACCTAAATGTATTCACATATAGATGGTGAAGATTTGGTTAAAATGTAATGTTTTTAAAGAAAATTTAAAAAGAATATTTTTGTAAAAAAAATAATCAAAATTTTGATTTTTTAAAAAAAATAAAAATTTGAAATTTTAATTTTAAAAAATTCTAGGGGCCCTCCTTCTCCCACTGAGGTTCATATCACTCCCTCCATCTCTCAAAGCATTTTAAAGGGATACAGGCAAATGCCACAATGTTTCTGCTAAAATACAGGTGTTTGCGCAGAAGTGGTGCCACTTCACCTTAGGGTGTCACCTGGTGTGGTCCGCACTCCCTGCACCCCCCTAATCACGCCACTGCCACAGACCTGCACACATGCCTCAGGAATTTTAAGTCTGCAATTCTGACCAGGATGCTCGAGTAACCCCTGCCCAGGCATTTTAGCTCTGAACATAAAAGTCTCTATGATTTTTCCTTTTTTGATATTGAGGTGTCTTCTCCATACATTTTGCACAATATGGGGGGAAATGGATCTATAGACTTAAGACCCAGCACCAAATGGCCTTCAACTGAGAAGATAATACTATCATCAAATATCTCTAGCAACTGGAGAAGGCAAAAGCCAAAATGTTTTACTTACATTATATTTTCAATTGACAATTGTTTGTCAATTGCTTACTAAACATATATATATCAAATATTTGAAATGTGTTGCTTGTAAAGAGTTGTATAGATTCCATGGATGGGTCTTAGAGCAAAGCCTGAACTCAAATTGGGGCTGTCAAACTTTGGACATATCTTTTTGTGGGTTTTTCAGGCTGTGTGGCCATGTTCTAGAAGAGTTTCTTTCTGACATTTCGCCAGCATCTGTGGCTGGTGAAACATCAGAAAGAAACTCTTCTAGAACATGGCCACACAGCCCATAAAACCCACAAAAAACTATGGATGCCGGCCATGAAAGCCTACGACTTCATTTTGGACATATCATCAGACAACATGACTCACTGGAAAAGACAATGATGCTTGGTGGCTCAGTGGTTGCTCCCAGGCCTTGGAACTCCTGCCCAAAGAAGTCAGACTGGGATCCTCCCTACTTTCTTCACAGACAAACAAAGACTTTTTGTTTCCGGCAGGCATTTAAGGAGTGATGATATAAAGCTCATCTTGTGCAGTGCACTGGATATTGCTAAATGTTGTGTTGATGTATGTGTTTTTTTAAAATGATATATGTTTTAACCTGGTTTTCATTTTTTCCCTGATTGTTTAATTGTGTTTTAACTTTTCTATCATGGATTTTTAACAATTTTTATAATCATTGTAAGCCACTTGAGTCATAATCTGGAGAAAAGGTAGCATAAAAATAACAACAACAATAACGATGGAAGTCAGCAGAAGAGGAAGATCACATTATGGGTGGATTGATTCAATCAAGGTAGTCATTGCCCTGCATTTGCATGATGTGAGCAGAACAGTTGATGACCAGAGCTCCCTAGGTGATTTTATGAGTTATAGCTGATTGAATTTTGTCCTGCCTTTTTAATACCTATAATATATGTATTTGTGTTTGTTTTTAGCCCCAGAAGAAGGCCTTTTCTTATTGAGGCTGAAATGCATCAGGCTTTTTTTTTCTTTTTCTTTTTAAACTGAATAAACAAGTGACCATCTCAGAGCACATGGAGCTTGTCTCCTCACTGTTTTCTGCTCTTGGAGATCTCTTGTTCATAGGGCTGCCATAGGCTGAAGTCGACTTGATGGCAAGTAACAGCAACAAATATATATTATTTGAGCACAATATTAAAAGAGCTTAAATACATACTCTTCTTTGTCGACTTTTTCTCTAAGCTTCTTCAGCCTTTCCTTTTGGGCAAACTTTAAATTCTCAATCATGTTTTCAAAATATTCTTCTTCTTTGTAGCTTAGCTTTAAAAAAAAAAAAGAGAGACAAAAGAAATTACGGTGCAATTTCTATGAGAAGCAGAGAGAGCTTGTGCCAGCCAGGCTAGTTCAGATAGCAGTCTGGATAGGATGAACCTTTCTGCCTTGCCAAAATGCTTTGAAAAAATACATATGCTGATTTATATATACAGATGAAAATATAAAGACAATTATTATATTTCTAAAAGAGAAATACATCTCACAATAGTGGGGACAACTGAATGGGTGACATATGTGCTTGCTAGAGACCTAAATCATTGCTTATTTCTTCCTCATAGGTAAGAACAAAAACATTCAAAACTCTTCCCCACACTGGGCAAGATTATGATAGATGCTGCATATTTTTCAGTGACTGTTCACTTCCAGATTCTTTTGGGTTTGTTTGATGGCAAAACAAGCAAAAATTGTGTGGAAAATTTTTGGTCAAAACCCTAATTTTCTATGCAATATAAGCTCTTGAACATCTTTTGTATAATTTGTGCCAAATAGGTTTTTGTGTGCCTGCAAGAATCCCAAAGCTGCACAGATGGAACTGACTACAATTCCAAATATTTACTGCTGTAAAATTGTTTTTAATAGAATAAATATAGCCTACATTGCCCTTTTCTGTAGTAGTGGAATTGCTTTTGCAAAAGACACCAATATTTGCATTACTTTGTTCTAGACTTCTGCCACACTGCAGAATTGATGCAATTTGACACTACTTTAACTGTCATGGCTTCATCCTATGGAATTCTGGTATTTGTAGTCTGTTGTGGCACCAGAGCTCTCTGACAGAGAAGGCTAAATATCTCACAAAACTATAAATCCCAGAATTCCACAGCAATGAGACGTGGCAGTTAAAGTAGTGTCAAACTGTGTTAATTCTGCTGTGTAGATGCAGTCCAACTGCATTCAGTGCTTGTATAATGTGCTTAAATACTCACATTTATAAATGGGTGTCATTAATTAATATATCATGAAGGCATTTCCTTATTTCTTGCCAGTTAGATAAGATAATGTGACATGATCAGATTTTCAGAACATTCAACAAGATATGTTCTGGAACCCAGATGAGCTAAATTTTGGAGACTGCCATTAAGAATTAATGTTTAAATAATCCTTCCAGTTATTAAATTTTGCATTCTGGGGACTCTACTCAGGACTTCTCTCTACATATATTTGGCTTTCATATTTTGCAACCTAAATTGTTTTCAGAATCCTCTGCATTCCAACAGAAACATCCACCCAGAATTATCAAGTTGCTTTCCACAATTCTCACAGCAATCCAAGAAGAGAACTATCATTGCTGACCTACTTGCTCAACAGAATGACTTGCAAATGTGTTAAACCAGTTGACAAATGAAGGACAACATGAGGTAATGGGGTAGGCACTGGATAATGTAAAAGGAGTGGCAATCATTCAGCTCAAAAGCACATTTAGGATCAAATTACCTGGCAAATCTTAAAACATTGATAATTGGTAGTTGTTTATCAGGAAAACCCTTAAAAGTGTGAGCTCATTTTCATTTAATTTTTCATTTTTTCTTGTTCACAGAAACAAATTCTTACAGGTTTCCTCAATATCGACAATATATTTTACTTCTAGACTCATCACTAAAAGTGTCTCTATTATGGTAGGTTTTGTAATCTAGCACTCATTCTTTGGTATTACTTAATTCAGATTGTGTTTCTCCAAGGAAATCCTTCTATAAGGTCTGAACAAATCAGCACTGTTAGTGTGCAATGAACAGTGAAAACAATGTGGGGTTAAGGAGGCAGAAATAGCTGCCTGCAGTTGCCTTATAAAATTCAATGTTTTTATCCTAAAACATGATTGGAAGAGAATCTGAGATTGGCATTCCCCCTCCCCATGGTTTGGGAAAAATGGGAGCAACAATATCAATGAAAAATCATGATGGATTGAATCCAAATGTAGGGACAAAGCAAAAGCAAAAAGCAGCTTATTTATATACCGCTTCATATCACGCTATGGGATGTCTAAGCGGTTTACAACTGTGAGCTGATTGCCCCCCAACAAGCTGGGTACTCATTTTAGCGACCTCGGAAGGATGCAGGCCTGAGTCATGCCTACAAAGGTTGGGATAGAGTTCTTCCGCCAAATCGCAGTCCCTCCAATGCTGTACAGAGGATAGGGGGACCCTGTTGAAAGAGACTGCAATGTGAGCAGAAGGGGGATTATTGTCAAATTGGGCAAAGACACATATTACCTGCTACCATCTAGACTGGCATTTTCCAACCTGCTACCCACCACCTGTGTTGGGCTACCCCAGTTAGCACTGTTAATAGTTGGGGATGATGGGTTTACTAATCCAACACATCTAATAGGCTGGGAGATGCTGATATCAATCTTATACTCTCGTTGTTGATTACAATATCTTTTTAGATGTACTTACATCCTTATATTCTGCATTCAGCTTAGCAGTGTCTGTCATGATCTCATTAGGATAGCCAATTCTTTCTTTAATTGATAGAGCCTGGAAAAATAACAACACTAAAGTGTGAAGTGTACTGTACTCACATTGTAAATTTGAACATTATAGAGTTGGTCAGAAATCATCCACACATTTACAGAGCTTTTTCAATCTGTTTTTCTAGATTTTATTTAGCAATCAGGCTTCAGAGTAACAGATATTTTCTGTCTGATGCCTTGTAATGGGTTTTTTTCCAAAGCAATAAGAAATCAGGAACTCCTTGAGTATCCTTTTTGACATGTCCAATATATAAATGCCACAACAAATTTAACATCACTGCCAATTCAGTTAACATTTGTGAAGCTCTCCCTGCCTCTTCCCCCCCCCCCTTCCCTCCACTGCTTTAACACACATGCTCAACACAATTCAGGCAGAATTAAGCATTTAAGTTTCACTGATTTTAAAGGGATGGAATAGTTATAGGTATGTTTAAGTATCTTCTATTAAATTTAACAGGACTTCAAAGTCTTTGCTTTTGGCTGGGTCTGCAGTCCTTTATGGTCATCCAGTTCATCATTCCATTTGGTTGTTAATTGAAGTCATGAATGCAGGAAATACTAAGTGATTTTTTAGTTCCCTGATTAGCAGATATTGTTAAAGTTTCAGTGGCAGATAAACATCTTCCCACAAAGTATAGAAATAGATCCAGAAGGGTGTGACCACCCACTTGAAAATGTAATAATACAGAGTATTGAAAGCATGGAACCTTCATATTTCCTTTATTGGCTCATATCACTAATGCTGGAGTCAGAGCTTATTTGGACTATAACTCCCATAATCCTCCAACCAGTGTGACTGGTGTTTTATTTGCACAGGTAGGGGGTGTCAAAGCCTTTCCCAGCCATTTCACCCCATGTATTTCCATTTTTGTTTTTGCTTCATTTTTATTGTTAGCAGCCTTGTATACTGCTTTTGGCAGAAAAGCAGAATTTATAAATCAGCAAATAATACATGAAAATCAATAAACAATCACTATCATATGTTTGCCATTGTGGCTTGACTAGAACTCTGGGTAATCAGGATCGTAATTGTGATCTGCCTTAAAGATCCATTAGGTGACCTTGGGCAAGTCCACTCTTTCAGCCCAAGATGAAGACAGTGATAAAACCCCTATGAATAATTCTGGTCAAGAAAACCCAGTAGTAGGATTGTCAGAGTTGACTCGAAGGAACATAACAACAAGAACTAGCAGTGCTGATTTTGAAAATAAGTAATTAGCAATTGAGAATTCCTGTTAGTCAGCTATATTTATATTTTGCCTTTCTTCTTGAGAGCCCAAGGTAGCAAGGATAGCAATCTTTCTTTATCTTCCTTGCAAGCCTATGAGGTAAGTCAGGCTAAGAGAGAATAATTGACCCAAAGTTATTGTGTGTGTGTTTGTGTTTAACTTTGAGGAAATTTTGAGCCTAGGTCTCCCATGTCCTAATGCAATATTCTGATCACTACAACACACTGATTACCACACAGGTTGGCTTCTTGTTAGTCACTTACAAGTGCAATAATGCTAGGAATGGTGATGGGAAGTAGAAAGACAGGAAGGCTTCATACTAGATGGATGGACTCTATTAAAGAGATCATGAGTATGAGTTTGCAGGAGCTGGGCAGAGAAGTGGAGGACAGGTGGTCTTGGGGATGTCTCATCAGCAGGGTCACCATGGGTTGAGATCGACTCCAGGGTGGTTAACAACAACAATAACAAAGTGTAGCTTATGTGTTCATAAGTCCCTTTTTGGAAGGAGCACAGAGAACTACTGTTTTGTCCTTGTCATCTGTCCAAAATCTCTACTCCAGGACAGGCTGCTGCTGTTGCTTCTAGAGGGGAGGGCAGGGCTGGGGGAAGCAATGCAGAGCATGAAGTTCCAGTTGCTCTGACTTCTTGTGGGAAGGAAAAGGTGGATGTACTCCATTTGAGAGCACACACTTATTTGTCTCCCCTCCACCTCTAGACTGAGCTAAAACTATCTGCTTCCCCATGGCCTGAAGTGTCTCCTTCCCTCCTCCACCAGTGACAGCAACAGAGGTCCCTCCTGGGACTTGACAGCTGCCAGGCAGATGTATAAAAAATGGAAAATGGCCAAATGGTGATGTCATAGGAAAGGAGGCACTGCCATTTGGGAAACATCAGAGGCCCAGGTTGGAACCCCATGAGAGCCATATTCAGCTCTAGGGTAGATTCAAATTTTTCACCTTAGAGTTAAAGACTGGAGTGGGTGGGTTGGATTTTAAAATTACACATTAATGTACTGAAGCTATCATGGGATACCTCCATCCCTCTAATTAAAAACACCGTCTTGACTAGCTGTTGTATGTGATAAAATGCTTCAAGGTAATGGCATCTGTACACAGATAATAGTAAGCACTCAACTGTATGCTGTATTTAGTTATTCAGCAGCAAATGTTTACCAGTTTCAGTCAGGTAGAAAAAAAGCTGACCACCATGAAGAATTCCAGATGTTCTCTGAAGAATGCTCTATTCTCCCTGCCTCCCCCAGCGAATAAGTGATCCTTTGCAATGAACTGTTCCTGCTATTATGTTTTACTCATTCAGATTTTGATGAAGAATTGACAGTCTTTTATTTACTCCCAAACTGCAAAATAAATCTTTAAGATGCTTGCCTTGGCTTCTGCTTTCCTTTTGGTTTCTGCATCCATCCAAATGAGTTCTTCCAGCGTATGTATGAAAACTTCACGGATTTGTGCAATCATTTCTTGAACCTGGGGGCAGAAAAAAATATAATAGGGTTAAGTTTGCAAAACATTAGCTCCTTTCTTGGGAAGTAAGCTCCATCTAATTCAAGGGGATTTGTTCTGAGTAGATTATATGAACACACAAACAATTGCCTAGTTAAACTTCCTATTTTGGTCATAGAATTCAAAGACATAGGTGGAGGATTTTTTAGGAAAACAAACGTTTAATAAATTAACACAGTCACAACAGGAAACATTAAATATGGACATTACAGAAATGGAAATACAACAGGCGATAACAAAGTTAAAAACAGATAAAGCTCCGGGACCTGATGGATTTACAGCAAAGTACTATAAAATATATCTAGAAGAATTAAAAGGTCCATTACTTAAAACTTTGAATAGTATTAACAAAGACGGAATTCCAGACACTTGGAAAAGAGCTAACATTGTATTATTGCCTAAAGAAGGAAAAGATGAGGAAGAAGTGGGAAATTACAGACCAATATCTTTATTGAATACAGACTATAAAATTCTTGCACTGATTATGGCAGAGAGACTGAAAAAGATATTGATTACTACTATTCATGATGACCAGGCAGGGTTTTTACCTAAAAGACAGTTAAAAGACAATATCAGAATGATCGTAAATACTATTGAATATTATGAAAAAAAAATAATGATAAAAAACTGGCTTTGATTTTTCTCGACGCGGAGAAAGCTTTCGATAACGTAAATTGGAACTTTATGACAATGGTCTTAGAAAAAATGCAAATGGGAAAGAAATTTATCGGATGGATAAAGCAGATATATACAAATCAATTTGCTAATTTGTTGATTAATGGAGCTAGTACAGAAATGTTTAAGATAGCTAAAGGTACAAGACAAGGCTGTCCATTATCACCCTTGTTATTTATAACAGTTTTTGAAATATTACTGCAAAGTATAAGACAAAACACAAAAATAAAAGGAATGAAAATAAAAGGAAAGGAAGAAAAACTTCGTGCGTTTGCTGACGATTTGGTTTTGATTGTGGAAGATCCTCAAGAACAAATCACTGAAGTATTTCAAACATTGGAAGATTTTGGTAGAATATCTGGATTTAAAATAAATTACAACAAAACAGTAATACTCACAAAAAATTTATCAAAAAAAGAGGACATTGTATTAGAGAAAACTACAAAATGTGTTATACAAAATAAAGTTAAATACCTTGGAATATGGATTAGCAAAAGAAACGTAGATTTGTTTGAAAATAACTACAAAGTCAAATGGAAGGAAATTAAAATGGACTTAGAGAAGTGGAGTAAATTAAATTTGACATTAATGGGAAGAATAGAAGCAATCAAAATGATAATCCTTCCGAAAATGAACTTCTTATTTCAATGTATACCGATAATACACAACATGAAAAATTTTCAGGAATGGAATAAAGAATTGAAAGGATTTGTGTGGAAGGGAAAAAGAGCAAGGGTGAGATGGAAATCTATGACTATGGGCAAGAAAGATGGCGGTATGAATTTACCAGACTTACAAAATTATCATAAAGCTAATGCATTAGACTGGCTGATAGATTGGGTACAATTAGAAAGGACAGATATAGTAAATGTGGAAGGATTCAATAATAGGTTTGGATGGCATGGATACCTGGGATATGGGAAAGCAACAGTACATAAAGAATTTAAGCACCATGTCATAAGAAGATCTTTATTGAATATATGGGAGGGAATTAAAAAGAACATGTACAGAAAGCTACCGCTATGGTTATCCCCACATGAAGCCTTTTTTGGGAGATGGACAGCCGTAAAAACATGGATGAGATACAAGGATATATTAAAAAAATCAGAGGAGCAAGGATTTATTTTTAGATCAATAGAGGAAATGGAACAACTGGATTCTAAAATGCACTGGTTTTTATACATCCAATTAAAGGAGAGATTTAAGATGGACTTAAAACTACAAGAATTTGAGGAAGAATTTACAGACTTGGATAAGTTGTTAATGCAACCTCGGATTAAAAGAGTAAGTAAAATCTACAAATTTTTAATGGAAAGGGAGAACGAAACAGAGAAAATATCAGAGAACATGATAAAGTGGGCAACAGATTGTGGAAGAATAATAGAACTTGAATGTTGGGAGAACGCAAGGACAAAAACTGGGAAATTTACTTGCTTGCAAGACTTGAAAGAAAATTACTGGAAAATGGAGCAAAGGTGGCATTTAACCCCTTTAAAGATAGCAAAGATATACAAAGTAAAATCAAGTAATTGTTGGAAATGTAACCAGAACGTAGGCTCCTGGATACATGTTCGGTGGAAATGCTCAAAAATGAAAATATTTTGGAAGAAGGTTCACATCTTAATAGAAGAAATTTTGAAAATCAGATTTGAACTTTGTCCAGAGCTTTATTTGTTAAATATGACGAATAAACTAGGACAGACACTTGAGAAGAGATGTTGGAGAATAATACTCTATATGATAACAGCTGCTAGATTATTGGTTGCCAAAAAATGGAAGAAAGAGCAAATTCCTACTATAGAGGAATGGTTAACAAAACTAATGGAAATGAAGGAAATGGACAGGTTGACGGCTTTAATTAATCAAAAAGATATTATTAAGGTGGAAAAAGAATGGGCTCCAATTGATGAATATATTAAAGCAATGTGGGGATGAAACAGCAAAGTCAACACAAAGGGCAATAAATTGGCTTTATTTAAATGTATAAAAAGACTAAAATGATAGTAGAATAATGAGAGCTAATAAATAGGAGGTATATGATGAAGTAGAAGAGGTGATAAGCTGAAATGGATCTGTACATACTGTCAAAGAACTAAGGAAGTTTATGTTAAGTGGTGTTAAGTGGTGTTATGTTAGATTGTTAGTTTAGTTATGTTATTTTGTTTATTGTTTATGTCATGTTTTTTTTGTCTGTGTTATGTATGTATGTATAATGTTATTTTAATAAATTAATAACTTACAAAAAAAAAAGAATTCAAAGACATAGCCATGTTAATCTGGAAAGTCAGTATGAAAAGGGATCTTGCCAACTTCTTGTTGATATCATGAGCTTTCATAGACTTGAAACTACTTCCTCAGATGCATGGGGCAGAGTGGAAAGCCCAGGGACAGGCCTATATAGCAGTCTGTGTGCAAGAATGTCCACAGGAATGCAAAACTTTGTGGGTGTGGAGATGAGGTGACAAGTTTGGTTTTTAAAATGGTTGGGGACAAGAAAAGGATGTTGCCTAAAGCCAAGTTTAGCAGATAACAAAACCAAAAACCAAACTAAGACAAAAAACCCAATTGTAGAACACTTCAATCTTCCTGGACATTCCATCTTGTTCAAGTGGTCCTTGAACAAAAAGAATACAAAGGAAGATTGGAATGAGAAAATAGTATATCAACAAGCTGCAGTCCATCAGAAGTTGGTTGAATAGAGACAATGATTTCCTGGCACACTACACATATTGTAACACTAGATTACCCCCAGCCACATGGGGCTCTCTTGACCTGCTCATCACATCTTTGTTATGGCTCCCATACTACATCCCAATATTCATTTATATGGTTATCTACTAACCTTAGCTTTAGGCAACATCCTTGTCTTGTCCCTCAATGACCATCCATCTTAAAACTGAACTTGTCACCTTATCTCTACACCTACAAAGTTTTTTGCATTCCTATGGACATTCTCACACACAGACTGCTATGTAGGTTTGTCCCTGGACTTTCCACTCCACCAAATGCATTTCAGGAAGTAGGGTGAAGTCTGTGAAAGGTCATGCGCACCAAATTTTGGTGAGAGGATATATTGTCCAACATGCTATAATATAACATTTACCCCAATGGATTATTTTATTTTACTTTATTTTAATAAATTATTTATATCCCACCCTTGATTGTGGGATCTCAAGATAGCATACAATATTAATAATTTAAAATATTTCAGAGTAAAATAATATATAATTTAAACAAGACATTAAACAGGACAATAATTAGAACAAGTTAAAAATCCTGTAACAATTTAAAACCATGTTCTACACATATCGTTTAAAGTACATTAGTCCCCAAAGGTTTTAATAAAAAGCCATGTTTTGGTTTGGCCCTGAAAAGAAACCAACTTTGGCACCAACCAGACCACCAAGTGGAGGCATTCCACAATTTTTGCATGTTCAGGCACATATGTTTTAAATGAGATGTCTTCCACCAAAGAAACCTGAGAATGGCATTTTTGGTGAGGCTGTTGCTGTGGTCCTAGTCTCCACCTCACAGACAACAGTTTCTATAGTTCTTTGGCAGGAAGACAAGACTGAGTCTCTAGCTTAGGACCAAGCTAGATAGGATATTGCTTCCATGAAGCTAGTGAGCATCATTTTGGTTATGTACCTAGCAGCTCTGAAGAAGCCTAGCTAGCCTCTATTTGTATTTCAAGGGAGTCTTTCATTGATCCCATTTCTGAAACGTCCTGGGCTTCCTGTGCCATATTTATGTGACTCAACAACAAGGATTTGTAGAGTTAACATCACAGTCCTTCATTGCATTGCACATCTCCTTTGGGAAAATCTGAAGTGGCTTCATTTGTCATCAGAAGGTAGACCAGGGAACACTATACACTTCTGAACAGACAGCAGAGGAATATTCCACATGATCAGGGCTGTGCCTACAACTGAGTGCACACACAAAGGTGAAAATACTATGGGCTGGCAAATGAGTATATATCCTTTGTGGCTGGTTTGTTAGTTACTACAAGGAATGCATGTGTGCCCACATACAGATTTTAGTCTCTGGCTCTACATCTAACTTAACAAGTGGTTGATGGGATTAGAAGGGTAATAAGGTTTGGAGTTTGCCTCAGGGACCCTTTAGATATCCCTTACAGACTTGTCATTCTGGGCTCTAAGACTGGGGTTTGGAAAGGAACTAGTAAGTCTGCTGGACACAATCACTGTGGTTCTGGCAAATGGTATCCTGCTTTGTTAAGATGTTTCTCAAAAGAAAATCTCTTCTGAGACAAGTGAATATTTTTAGCAAGGAGGTTGACCTCTCACACCACAAATGTGTTGATTTTTTCTGTATTGAGTTTACAGAAAGGCTTGTAGTAGTTGCAGTTGTGGTCAGACACAGAAAGAGAGAGGCTGGTTTTTAGATGCCAGAAACTGACATTGAGATGTCTCTCTTGCAAAATCCATTGGAGAAGCACAGTGAACTTTCTGTTGGGAGTTATTACCTATGAAACTCAGTTGATCTTAACTAGTGTATATGAATAAATAAATCACATATCACAAAAATGCCAAAGAAACCACTACTCATAATTAAGAGCATACTGAGATCAAACTATATGATATATTTAACCCATTTTTAGAAGTGTTTCCCTAACTGGTGAATTATCTCTGTTACAGAATCTGGGTTTCCTCATCTTTGTATCTTACATTTGATGTCATTTGGTTTATGATTGGTCATTGCAAAGCAAACACTGGATTAATTTCCAAGTCTGATTGCCATGGCAGATATGTCAGAGGAAATCCCATTGTGGAAGAGAAATGAATTACAGTTGGCCCTCAGTTTTTGCAGGGGATCTGTTCCAGACCCCCTCCCCAAAATGGAGATTTGTGAATATAGGGTGCGCTCCTGTGGGCGCACCCCATTGTTTTAAACAGAGACCACCCCTCCCTGAATATATAAAACCGCGGACATGAAGTCTGCGAGAACAGGGGCCGACTGTAATCCTTGGCACTTCCAATTCTCTCTAATGTCCAATTTGACCCTTAATTTGGATCAAAGGGAAAATATCAGTTCGTCCTATCATTATGCAGAAAAAAAGGCAACTACTTCAGGGAGCAGATACTGAAGCCAGCAGTGGCAGCCCTGTCAGCTGCTCTTCTTGAAACCTTCCGCCTTTCTGTTGTCTTGGAGAACACAACCCCTAAAATGGACTGCTACCCTTAAGTGTGATCTCACTGTCATCTTCAAGTAATGTTCAATTGCCAGTTCATTCAACAGGTACCATTTTGTGTGTTGCCTCAGGCAATCAAACATGCTGGGTTGGGTTTAAAAAGACTAGCATTTGAGGGCATCACAGTTGGTATATATACACCTAACTCTCAGAATAGCAAAGAACAACCTGAAAGCAGATGATCCCTAATGGAAACTGACTGACAAAAGTTAGGATAGAAAAATTATATATAATAACTTTTCTATCCTATAATAACTTTTCTATTCTAACTTTTGCTCATCAGTTTCCACTGTGTATAAGTTAGGTATACTTCCCTCTTTTTGTGTGATAACAGACAACCCCTAACAGATGAAGATCTGTTAGGAGGATGAGAAACTGCCTGCATCCAACAATCCACTTAAAAACCTTTCAACTGCAGACCTAGAAGTGCAGCACCAGATGGGCATACCTACTGTTCTGTTTATGGAGACCCTTCTGTAAACTTTCCACCTCCTATTGACCATCTGTCAGCAGGAAGAAGACAGGACCACTGACTGTGTAACCAACACTGGTTCTTTCATGGATCTACTGATCTAGCACAGATTCTTATTTTTATTTGGACATTTCTTTATTGAAACAGGTTTCTTCTTACAAAAAAAAAGATTTATGGGTAGAGACCAAGGGGGCTCTTCTGTTTACTGCGACACCCTCCTGTTTGTGGGAATAAATATTCCATTTTTGATTAACTATCTGTTCATCAGGAAGAAGACAGATTTGCTGGTTGTGTAACCAGCACTTGGTGTTTTGTGGATCTACAGATGCAGCACAGTGGTGCTCAGCTGATGATTTACAGTTAGAGTGAGATACATTACTCTTATTTGTACATTCCCATATTGAAACAGGTTTAGTCACATAAAAAAAGAACTGAAAACTGCAATGGGTTGTTTCATAGCATGGTGCCAAACAGCAGTGAAATAACCAATGGATAATAACTAATGGATAATTCAATTTAAAATCTATCTGATGATGGAAGAAACTATATTTATATTGATTCACAGGTTGCATTTTTTTTCTTCCCAGTGTAGCAGTTAACCAAATTGAGTTTCTTTCCTATAATCTTTATAATCTCCTGTTCTTCAACACCTTCAGTCTATAACATGCAAGGACTTCTAATCTTCATCATTAGCTAATAACTTGACTACTGTCCTGGAAGAGCTACATAATCTCATCATCAGTCTGACTAACAAAAGATGTTGATTTCTCCCAGTCTCTCAAATCTACTTTTCAGAACTCCACTGTATATGATTTTCTTCTACCTCCTCCCTCCTTTTTGAAAATTTGGCAGTCATTTTTTTTGTGCTAGGGAGTGCCAAATATATATAAGGTCATCCAGTGGGTTTTATGGCCAAGCTGGGAATCAAATTCCGGTCTCTTGAGTCATAGCCTAGTGGGCTACTAGGAATATATATATATATAATGTGTATGTGGATGCCACACAATACAGAAGGGAATACAGAAGCCCAATCGTGGGCTACTAGGAATATATATATATATATATATATTCCTAGTAGCCCACGACTGGGCTTCTGTATTCCCTTCTGTATTGTGTGGCATCCACATACACATTATATATATTTGCCATTGCCTCCCAGAGGTTGAGATCATCTGACTTGCCTAAGGTCACCCACTGGGTTTTATGGTCAAGCTGGGAATCGAACTCTGGTCTCCAGAGTCATAGCCCAACAATCAAACCATTACTCCATGCTGGCTATTACATCAAATATATCACACTTTTTTGTGTGGTTTGACTGTTGGTCTATGACTCTGGAGACCGGAGTTCGATTCCCAGCTGGCCATAAAACCCACTGGGTGACCTTGGGCAAGTTGTATGATCTCAACCTCTGGGAGGCAATGGCAAACCTCTGGGAGGCAATGGCAATGAAGAAATATTGCCAAGAAAACCCAACAATAAATTTGCCTTAGGGTCACCATAAGTTGGAAATGAGTTGAAGGCACATAATACACACTTGGGCCTAAAACAGATGGTGGGTAAGGGTCAGCTTGCCGCTGCCCCTTTGATCGCCGGGTTGGTGCTGCGGCAACCACATGCCATGCTCCCAACCTGTCATTTTCTAGCACAGAAAGAAGCAGCATAAAGCCATTCCTTTTTGCGCTGGGAAAAGGTGCTTTTGCTGTCACCATGGCAGTTTTTCTGGGTTTCTTCGTCGCATATAAATGCTGCACAGAAACACCATGAAGCCACCGCACGTGTGATTAGCCATATGGCTTCCTGGCAGGGTGGTGGCATACTGCTGTCTGAACGCCACTCCCCCACACTGCTGGGAAGCCAGCTCTTACTGCTGGTCTATACCAGCCCATAGATGGTAAATTGATATGTTTTATTTTCCAAATAGCCATTGGGTATTCTGAAGATAATAGGCATTCAAATAAACAGATGAGTGGCAATCTGAGAATCTTACCATTTGTTTACTTTCTCCAGCAAATGCTTCTGTTACATACAGTCTCCCCACAGCATTTTCCATATTGCCATTGACATAATTTGCACAACGGCGCCAAATAGCAGTGTCTGATGTTGTCCCATACAGCACCTGATAAGCATGAACATTAGAGAAATTAAGGACATATTTTACTGTATTTGAACTGAAGACTACTTTCCAGAAGCCTCAGCTGACATGGCCAGAATCTGTCATCCTCTAGTTGATGGATTGTATGAGTTGTAGTTGGAAAAGAGTAACTTCTCCAAGCTCTGTGACAAATAACCATGGTTTTCAAATCACCACTGAATTGTCATTAGTAAGGATCAATGGAAATGAAGCGTTATTTTAAAAAAGGACACTGGTTAAGTGAGCATGTGGAAACCTCTCTTCTGTTCCTCTTTGCATTTCTCAAATACTTATTGTTTCAATAATCAGAAAACAGCAAATGTATCTGGCTCAGCATGGTGAGGGTAGGCATCTATGTTTTTCTTGTGCAAGCAGTCTCGGGAGAACACATAAATGCCCTGAGTGTGACCATCATTCATTCTAAGCTGCATCTTGCTCATCCCAGTTAATAGCAGCACTCCTTCTAAGGGAAGAAAGAAACCCCATAAATATCAAAGTGATCCAAGCCCTTGACAGAAGAGATGATGTTGTCAGAGATCTTTTTATACTCATGTTTAATGTATTTCACATACAGCAGGAAAACTGGCTAAAAAGGTGGGCTAGTCTACATAGGGGCAAAAAGTACAAATGGACTCTTGCCCCTGCACTACCCAACTGTCCCTGTGGAGTTTCCTGGCTCTGCTGCTCCCTGCCACCACCACCACTGCTGCCACCTTCAAACCATGGCGTCAGTTTCTGGCCCAGTTTCCCTCCCCCTCACTTGGCAGTGCTGGCTCTGCGGCTGCACCCATTGCTCTGAGGCAAATGAGGTGGACAGCATATGATATGGACATGTCATCTAGTGGTGAGCTGGCAGTGATGGCACTGCCAAGGAAGAGAGGGGGGAAACCTTTTGAAGTTGGCAATAGTGTGGGTTCAAACTTGGGAAAATTCTGGTTTAAAAACTCCTCAATAAAGAAGTATACCCCAAATCTGGGGCAGATAGGGCCATGTGTCGTGTGGCCTTATTGCCCCATAATTTTTTTTTTGGGGGGGGGGGAGGATGGGTTTTTCACCAGGGCTGGTGTTGTGGCCTTACAGTGATCTAAATGGTGGTACACAAAGGATTGCTCTTTCTTGGAGACTGCACAAGGATGCTAGGCTATCTAGTGTTGCACAAGCACCGTGACACTGATATAAGCCATTTGTGTGGCATAGTGGTTTGAGTGTTGGTCTGGAGACCAGGGTTCGATTCCCAGCTCGGCCATGAAACCCACTGGGTGACCTTGGGAATGTCACATGGTCTTAGCCTCAGGTGAATGCAATGGCAAACCTCTTCTGAACAAATCGTGAACAGAAAACCCTATGATAGGTTTGCCTTAGGGTCAACATAAGTCGAAAATGACTCGAAGGTACACAACAACAAACAAAAAGTCTAGGAGATTCCTCAGTACTGGGTGGAAGTGGGATGGACTGGGAGAGCATATGGCAACAGTGGGATCCCACATCAGTGCACAGCTTTTTATTATTATGTGTTGTCAAGTCAAATTCAATTTATGGCATCCCAATTAATGTGTCACCTGCAAGGGACTCTGTTATTAACAGGCCTGCTCAAATATTGCAAGCCTAGGGCAACAGCTTCTTTCACTGAGTCTATCCACCCATGATGAGTCTTCCTCTTTTACATTGTACATTCAGTGAACAGGATCTCAAAAGCTATCAGGTTTGCTTTCTCTTGCACTTTTTAAAAAAACTTCCTTTCCATCTCCATCATGTGTGAATAATACTTGGCAAATACTTCAGAAAGCCCCCCAAACTTTTCACTCATTTGCTTGAGCTAAATTCCACAGGCACAGCTATGCAGTTTGACATCATTTTAACTGTGACGGCTCCATCCTACAGAATCTTGGGATATGCAGCTTTGTGAGGCATTTGCACTCTTTGAGAGAAGACTAAAGACCTTGTAAAACTACAAAACCTGCAGTTCTATAGAATGGAGCTGTAGCACTTAAAGTGGTTTAAACTGCATTATTTCTATAGTGTAGATGCACCCTAAGAGAGAGAGAGAGAGAGAGAGAGAACTCCAGATGGTAATCCTGCTCAGCACTAGCCTAGTTGAATGCAGAGGGATTAAAACACACATTTTAAAGAGTTAAATATTTCTTGCCTTGGGCCTAGATGAATCTTTTGATTTTTTTTTAAAATCCCTTCTGAAATATGAAGCAATTCCTGAATCTTAGTAAATTCTGATTTAAAAAACAGACACAAGCCTCATTCAGGTGTTCCTTCCTTTCTCTTCTCTGTCCTTTACCACCACTTGCAGGACATGAAAAAAGCAGGATTCAGTCTTAAAATATAAAGCTTTGGAAATGAGCAGGGATGGACTGTTAAGGATGGCCTTGCCGGGGAGAACTGCCATGCTGATTAATATCATCTCTTTCTCATACAAAGCAAACTCTTGGTTAATTTCACAACTCAGTTTGCGAAACTTCCTTTGTGCCGGTGCAACAAGATGAATACTGAGTCAAACTTAGTACAATTCCTTGCAGGGACTGGAGAGTAAACAGGACTTTGGGCTGTTCAGATTCTACCTTCACTGACCTTGCTGAGTTAGGTGAGAAGCAGCCTAGGCTTAAGACATAGGCTGCGCTAGAGAAATACGATACAGTAAATACAATCTAAGTAAATGTCAATTCACTTCTCTAGCAAGCAGCATTTTTAGTTTCAGAGCTCATAACAGTGGTTTACATGTTTACTACAGACCAGAGCTTGAAAAGTTAGCTTTTTGTAACACAACTCTCTCAATCCCCAGACCATCATGCTGGCTGAGAGATTTTAGGAACTGCCATTAAGATAAATAACTTTTCCAAGTTTTGCTACAGATGGGATCCTCCCCAGTTCATTTTGGCTTGGTATCACCATACAGTTAAGGTTCTATATTGCAGTTTTTATTCTTCATTAAAAAAAATATATAAACCAATCAACAATTATTTTATTAAATGCACTGTCACAATGTCCATAATGTAGTAAATACTTGCAGTTCTGTTAATGTGTAATAAGAATAAAAAGTAAAAGTATTCCCTGTTGGCAAGGTTGTCAAGTCGTGTCCGACCACAGGGGGCGGTGCTCATCTCCGTTACTAAGCCGAAGAGCCAGCATTGTCAGAGACTATTCTGTAATCATGTGGCCAGCAGGACTGCACAGAACACTGTTTACCTTCCCACTGAGAAGTGGTACTTATTTATCTACTTGCATTTGCATGCTTTTGAACTGCTAGGTTGGCAGAAGCTGGGACTAGTGACAGGAGCTCATCCCGTCATGCAGCACTCGGGCCTCGAACTGCCAACCTGCTGATCTTGCAATCAACAGAGTCAGCGTCATAACCACTTGAGCCACTGCATCTTTATTCTTATTTATAAGAATAAAACAACCACTGATTTTCCAGTGAATCACTGCAACAATGCACCATGGTGTGAATGAACATGGATGATGCCTTATTTATACTTAGATGTTAAATTCCCATACAAACTTGCAAGAGCCCTAAGATCTGCAGGAGAAGGCTTTCTCTCAGTCCCACTAATATCATAGTCTCACCTGGTGAGGACATGAGAGAGAGCCTTCTTGGTGGCTGCTCCCACCCTTTGGAATGCCCTTCCATGGGCATCTAGATTGGTCCCCTCCCAGCTGGCCTTTCACCAGCAGGTAAAGACATTCCTATGCAAGCAGGCTTCTTGAAGTCATGCAAGCCTGGTTTTATTGGGGGGAGTTGTTGTTTTAGATTATGTTTTTAACTTTTGTATATTTTATGTGATTTTATATTAGATATGTTTTAATTGTTTTGAATTTTATTGCCATTTTAAATATTTTATCTGTGAGCCGTCTTGGGTTCCTCTGGGGAGAAAGGCAGTAAATAAATAAATAAAATTATTCCTAGTGAAGTAGGTCAGGGGTGCTATATTATATAGCTGTCATCACCAGTGGCACATGGTGTCCAAACGTGGGGGAAAGCCAAATTTATACATATTCTACCAATACATACATGCCAACAATACATATATGCTTATATTAATTATGCTGAAATCTTTCTTTATGGGTGTGTACAGGGATGGGAGGGGAAAATTTGCTTGGTTCATATGAACCAAGGGCTAATTTCAAAGAAAGTCTTATCCAAATTATATCACTGAAATCAATGGAACTTACATTTGCTGTAATTAACAAGTCCAATTCATTTCAACAAATCTACCCTAGGTGGAAATAAGGTTGTATTTAGTTCTAAACTAATTGTGAACCACAACACAATGATCATTGGTTTTCACATCTCTATGAATTTTGCAATGTGCTTTTATGACTAAATAGCACAAAAAGGCACATATTAGGGAACATTAACAATATAGGCTACCTGCGATAGCAAGCCAATTTTTGTGCCTGTTCCCCATCTCCAGGGCAGAATGAGAAATATATCTTGCAAGGTGTTGCAAAAATTCAGTGGTATAATCAGTGCAAAAAGGAATCTAATGTATCATAGTCAATCTCAGAGTCAGTGTCACAGTCAATTTAGTCTTTTTTTTTTTTTGGTTCAATATCACACGTCAATTAATTAAAGCCAATTCAAGCATATTTAAAGTCCAATTAAATATATAAATTTAACAATTAATCAGGCATGAGTGCAGGATTTTGTTTATTATTATTATATAAAAAGTAATAATAATCAAACATGAATGGGATATTTTAATATATCTAACAATATTTATTGGATCATTAAATTTAATATCAGCCATTTTTATTGTGTTACATATATGTAGCATACATTTGTTTGTATTTGTACCTGTATCCTTGGTTTTTTACTCCTCACTTATAATTTGCTTCTTCCCTAACTTCTGGGTTTGCCTGAGGTAGTGCTTGAAAGTGCAAATTATGTGGACCACACCTTCCAGCCGGTGGTCATGTAAATGCATTGACCCCAGAACAGGGGGTGTTTTTCCTAAGAATAGGAAAGGGTGAGTGCCCCTGAAATGATCTGGGAGAACTGGACCACAAAGATTCCTACAAAATGTAATGAGCGTAAGATGCTGTGTCGTCCTTATTCATTTTTAATTAATATATTTATATCCTACTCTGTAACCAAAATTCTCAGGAAAAAATTCTCATGGTTATGCAATTATGGTAACACTGAGTTTATATAATTCAAAGTTTACAGCACCCTGTTCAGTTGGTGATTTAGAAGTGTGTGTTAGTAAGGATGCAGTCAAAAGGACAAACAAGTGGGTCCTAGAGCAGATCAAACCGGAAACCTCCCTGGAAGCCAAGATGACCAAACTGGCTGTCATACTTTGGACACATCATGAGAAGGAAGAACTCATTGGAAAAGACAATAATGCTGGGAAAGGTGGAGGGAAGTAGGAAGAGAGGAATGCCACATGCCAGATGGATGGACTCTATTAAGGAAGTCAGGGGTATTAAGGGGTTGCAGGAATTAAGCAGAGTAGTGGAGGACAGAGGTTCTTGGAGATGTCTCATCCATAGGGCCGCCATGAGTGGAGATTGACTTGAGGGCAATTATCAACAACAACAAAAGGATTCAGAACTTATATTGTTGTTCCCTGAAACCTTTTTTTCTTTGACTGGAATAGTTTTTGTATCTTTCTTTACAACTGCCAGTTCTCTTAACCTTGTGTCTAAAGTTCTTCAAGTAATCATTTATGAAATTCCATCCTTTGGACAGAATGAAAGGCACTGAAAAAGAACAGGTTGTTTCCAATCCTAATAAGTGCATACAGAATGAGGAAAAGGGGGAAAGGTCTAGGGAAGTCTTATCAGCAAAGCTAGAAAAGAACAGCCTGCTGCTAGGCTAACCCCTCTAAAATTACTTGATCTCAAGTTTTTGTTGTTATTGTTGTTGGTACTTCTGTGATTTAGTGCTGCAAAGGAGTATCTGTATGGAACAGGGCCAGCCTTTGACATCTAGATTTGTTTTCTCATCCTCAGAAGTATAGCCATGTGCCTTGAATCAAAGACAACATAGGCTGCAATCCAAAGTTAAGTTATTTTTGTCCAGTTAAGTATTAAGTACATGTGCTACTCTCTTCTCCTGAAATACCTGGGAATTACAAGTGCTTAAATTTTGTTGGATTTCATCTTATATTTGGATTTATACAACAGTGATGCTGGATTTGGAGGTGTTTCATTACACTCTGGTGTGTTTATGTTTTTTTCAGTTGGACACATTTTTATTTTTTAAAAAGATGTAGAATGAAAACACCTAATCAATAAAATCCTATGAATAATGTAAGTAGCATTAACATGCTTTTAGTAAGGATATAATTGTTTGCTACTTTCATTCTCAAAAGAAACTATGAGTCATTTTAGCAATTTTCTTCCTGCTGCAACAAGTTTTTAAGAACTGCATAGTTTTTGAAGACTATCTGCAGTTCAGGATTATTCTGCACAAAATTTGCACTGAAAACAACCTTTTCTGAGTTGGAAATGGTTTTTATTCTCAGAAAATAAAGTTTCTGTTATTTTCTGTGCACAAAATATTTTCAGCACAAAAAATATATATGCTGTTTTTTGTGCCAAAAAGCCATATGTGAATTCTACAGAAGAAGTCCTGAACTGTGAAGATTCTCATCAGTCCAGGATTTCCCTCATCAGGATTTCCTAACACTTGAGAAACACATTCTTTGACCATCATAATTTTTTTTTAAATTTTTCTTTCTATCCCTATTGGTGACTAATCTGTGTTTACACAAGGAACAAAAGATAAACACTCCAGCAGCCTTCTGAATGCAATTTCTGGCTAAGAACCTAAAGCATCATGTTATTAAGAAAGAAAACCAATACACTTCATCATGCTGTACTCTCTGGTCTTTTATGCCCCAGCCAGACTGGTAATGCATTTCAAGAGATAAAAGAGTACCTAACAGCATCCTAATTTTACCTCCATTTAGCCAGTTATACTTCTCTTTCCTTCCTGCTAGAGATGGACTGGTCCACATACATGGCTCCCAGTCAATGTGGTCTGGTAGGTACTTCTCCACACCCTTACTTTCCATAGTTTCTACCTAGCTTGTGTCTGAGTGATACTCCCAATAACACTCCACGTTATCTGCATAGTCAGTGGCAGGTTAAGATGCGATGGCAGCCCAATAAGATCTGGAGGACTGAAAGCTGACTACTCCTCTATAAATTCTAAAACCTATTAATTTGAAGGACAGGAAACGCTAAGCCACTTTGCACTTCCAAGCCTCATATTCTGCATACTTGTCTTGAACATCTCAGGACAAGGATAGGATAACAAATAATTACCTGCTTTTTGCCACTGAGAGAGATCAAAGAGAGGTTTGACAGGTTTGTGAGGGTACCACAAAGGACTAAAATATGAATATGTGCCCCACCAGACCCAAATTATGGGCAGATGTCATATCAGATCAAGCCACTTTTTTCAAATCCGCTTTATAAATGTGACAAATTCTGCGCACCTGTCCTGACTGAGGCCTAGCTTCACTTGAGAAAAGTTACTTGTGTGTGTCAGGGCATGGATAGGGATACCTCTCAAAGCACATTCAAATGCACAGCCTACTAAAAAAGCAAGATGGAGAAATATCATCTGGAGTTGAATATGCACTGCAATGTATTTGATTTATGCTTGTAGTTCCTGATCAGCAAATGCTATGACCTTAGACACTTTTTAATTCAGTAAATTGTTGTTTAGATTTATATCTCACATCTTCTTCAAGAAAAGCATCAAGGTGGCATATGTGGAGAGATAGTGAGTGGCCTAAAATGGTTTAGTGAGCTTTATGGTTGAGTAGAAACATGAACTAGGACTTGGAGACCTGAGTTTCTCAACATCCATTCCATCAAAGTGGCGCTTGCTCTTCATATGAATACATAGTAACAACCTGATACAGACTGAGACCATTAGTTTATTTAACTTGGTATCATATAAACTAACATGGGCTCATTGGGCTGTTAGATGTAAGACTGCTACCTGAGATCCTTTCACAGGAGATAATGAACACTGAACCTATGGTCTTCTGTAAGGTGGAATCATAGGACTAAATGCTCTCAATAGTTTTAGCAAACATCTGTACCTTTTTGTATTCTAATTTTTAAGTAAATATATTTGGTAGAGCTGATTCTGAAAAAAAATCTGTAGACATGACAAATTTGGAGTGAAAATAGCAGGTTCTGTACCTTACGGAAATTATTCCTTGTGTCCTTGTAGTCACGGCTTAGACTGTTTACCATTTCCATTATATATCGCCAGCTCATGTAATTTTGAATTTCTCTGCATTGTAACACAAAAAGGAGACGCTGATGATATTTCTAGAACCATAGAACAAATGGGTATTAATATTCTTTTTAAAAAAACATATATGGCATACCTACCTGGCTGTGTATTTATTAAGGATAGATTCTAACTTGATTAGATATTCTGGAGCACAAACAATAACATTTTCTGTATTTTCAATGTTAATTTGCACTGTTGACATAATATTATTTAAGAATGTTGACCAGTCGAATTGCTGTGGAGGCAAAAAGATATACATTAAGGTAATGTTCAACTTGTTTAATACAACAAAGTTTCATTTTTAATAATTAGCCATATGATTTGCTGTGCTGTTTTTAAAAATATATTGAGAAGACTTATGGTTGTGATTAAATGGATCTGTTGTATAACGGCCTCTATTTATATATTAGATTTACATCCTGCCAACTTCATTGAATATTCTTTCAGGAAAGCTCTTGACAAAACAGTCAAAATTTCATACATTATAAGAGCAATCTAAAAAACAACATATCCCTCTCACTTGATTTAGTAAAAATCAAAATTATATCAGTTAAAAATATGTTGTTGTTTTTTAAAAAAATAATCAATTAAAACCTTATGAATCCATCAGTGCTAGTGCATCATTAAAACAGGGCTTCATTTTTGACAGGATTTTTTTTTAAATGATGCAGCTATTTTTCAAGACAAGACTAGATGTCAAGTAATAGGATAAGACAAGCATCTCTTCTTACCACTAAGCAATTTTGACACATTTAGATTACGGATAAGAGATTCCAATGTCCTGATTCATTTGAGCCTTAGTGACTCCTGTTTTAGAAATTACAAAGCTTGAACATTGGCTGGAGAAACGTATGCATACCTTGAGAGCAGGGGTATCAGAATGGATATACAAATGCAAAATATTCTGTAATACAAGTACTATGACTTTTAAAAAGGGGATGTGGGAATATCTCAGTGTCCTTCACAACTCACATTACACTGTACAAGAGGCAAGTGGTGCATAAATATATTCAATCTGCCATCTCAGCTAACCAAATGTACTACCTTTCCAGGTAGTGGGTGAGAGACTGAATATTAAAGAGGCATGAATGCAAAATGCAGCAGCTAGACTACTGAATGGAACACCAAATAGAAATTAGGGCCCATTCAAAATTATAGTACCATTATTCCACTGTAACTGCCATGTTTCCATCCTATGGAATACTGTGATTTTCAGTTTATAGCAACTGCAATAGCAAGTACATTTCTATACCACTTATCAGTGAACTAGTACCCCCTAAGCTGTTTACAATGTTTAAGACAGTAGCCCCCAACAAGCTGGGTACTCATTTTATCGATCGACAAAAGCATGGAAGGCTGAGTCAACTTTGAAGCCCATGGGATCAAACTCACAACCTTGTGGCTACAGTACTGGCATTTAATCACCGTACCACCAGGGCTCCCTGTGTTTAGGGAGAGACATTTCTAATTGTCAGCCAGAGAACTCTAGTGCCTCAGCAAACTACAAACCCCAGGATTACAGAGGATGGAACCATGGCAGCTAAGGTGGAACAACAGTGCTATGAGTGGGCCCTTGGTATTTGCTAGGGTTTGGTTCCAGGATCCCCACTGGATACAAAAATTTGTGGATGCTCACATACTATTATATACAATGGCATGGTAAAATTGAGTCCCTTATATAAAAAGACAAAATCAAGGTTTGCTTTTTGTATGTATATGTGTGTGTGTGTGTGTGTGTGTGTGTGTGTGTGTATACAGGGGTCATTTGGGTTTGTCTTCTCGCTTTAGGTTTGCTGCAGTTAGATTGCTACTGAAAAAAATTAAAATCTTCATAAGTAACAAAGTGGGAAAAATGCTCAGTATTAAATGTCTGTTAAGCAATTTCACAGTTATCTCAGATATTCTTGGCCAAGAGGCAATAAAGTGAGCTGAATTAGCTTTAATGTAAGGTTAATGAGCTGTAAAACAATAAAAGGCTATGATTGCTAATTACTTTGCATAACTGTAAGTCTTACAATGAAAGGGTTCTACAGTATTTCCATATGTTGGACATGATCCAACCAATTTCAGTGGGATTTAAACATACTAAAGGAATGTTCCACGGCAAAGTCAAACTCCCATCCTGATCAAAATCAACATCAAATTTTCTATTGTGTTTGTTGAAATCAAACAAAATAAAAATTGGATACAATTTTGAATTTCATTTGTGGGATCTATTGATTTTATTTTAGCCTGTATGGCTTAGAATCAACACCTAATAATTGAAAAGCTAAAACCCTATTAAATAATCAATCCTATTTTTTTTAAAAAACTAATTTAAAACAGACTAAAGGAGATAGTAGATTTGGGTAGTGACATCTGATATCAAAATTCATTGTGTGAAATATGACATGAGAATGTGACAATAAATTCCACTGTTGAACAGCTTTCATAGTACAAAAGAATGCTCTTCCTAGGTGGAATTTATTTTCTTGTTATTTGAACCTTTTAATTTGTGTTCTAGTCTCTGCAGCAGCAGAAAACAAGCTTGCTCCAACTTCTACATGACATCCTTCAAATATTGCACTTGTTTTTTCTCCTCCAGGGTAAACATACCCAGCTCTCTCAGTTGTTCCCTAAAAATACTTCTTTTCAAGAAGGGATTTTGTTCATTTAGATCAGGGGGTGGGGAACTGTGTGGCAGGTCAGGACTAACCTTCCTTTCAGATACCACAGGCCAACCCCAAAGCAATCCTAAATACCTCTATTTTCCTCTGCAGTCCCCCTGAAAATGGCGATAAGCAGTGACTATCACTTCCTGTTCCCATTTTTAGAAGGACTGCAGAGGAAAATGTAGATATCTGTGGGGTAATACAGTGCATGTGGCATTTTTTTAAATTTTTCACACATTTGAAGGAATTTCTGTGTAGTTTGGGAGCAAAATTATGCCTTTTATTTTTAAATATGGGGGGCTCATGGCTTTGGGAGAATGATGGGCAGCTTCAATTGTCACAAAAATGGTCTGGGGCCACATGCATCCCACAAAATGTAACATGCATACCCCTGCTTTAAGTGCTAGTATATTCAGATCCTGGAAAAGTTACTTTTATGGATCCCAGATCATGGAATCTCTCATGGGTTACCAAGCTCTGAATATGCTAGAGCGATAGTAAATGACAAACAAAAATACAAAGAGAACAAGAGCTTCCAGGAGCAGACCGAAGGTCTAACATTCTGCTTTCTTAACCAGCTGCATAATGTTCATGTGAGCCCAGAAGAAGGTGATAAAGTCAAGAGTCCTCTTCTGTTGCCACTTTCTATTAGCCAGCATTCAATTGCATAAGATTCTCAGCAAAGATTGGAAAGTTACTCTTTTGGATTACAGCTCCCAGAATCTTTGGATGACAACCTCCCCCAGGGGCCACCTCCCCCTTGGCTGTAGCATTTTGGGGGTTGTATTGTCCGAAGGTAATCTTTCTAATCTCTATTTCATAATCTGGAGTGACAAAATTAAGGACAGCATTATTTTCCATTTTGGTTCCTCTCATCCTTCCTTCAACATCTCCAAAATTGCCTAATGATTGGTGTTTCACAACCAATTTAAATAAATTTAAATTTATAAATTTAAATTTAATAAATCCATTAAATCTATTTATAAATAAGTCAATTTATTAATAGACCAAATGACTGGTGTAGAAGAATGACAAACGATCAATTTCCTCAGTTACAGCCCTGTAAATAAATTGCAATTTAGTGCCAAAGAACTCAGCCTTTGGACTGAAACCTGCTGAAGTGTCATACACAATTTTTCCTTACTCAGTATCAGAGAAAGAATGTGTTTATGATAAACCTTTTCAGGGAGACTTCAGCTCTTTATGATGGAAAACTAATCATTTAATTAAACTTTGTCCATGTGTCAGCTGTTTGGTTTAAAACTAATAATGCTGATTTAACCTTTTTGTCCCAATCCAACTAAGCAAGGCACCCATGTAGAAGGAGACTTTGGCACAAATACATCGGGCTGGATAAGGAATGATGTGTTTTGATAGCTATTGTCTGGATGGTTGATTCCCTAATCCAGCTACCGAGCCCTGGCATCCTTCAGCATCTCAGGGCTTGAATTTCCTTTTGGGGGCAATACCTTTTGGACTATATTGGAAAATTATTTTTTTTGTCTCAGAGATTTAATGTTTGACCTACAACTTCCAGTATCTCCACATCAGCACAGCCAATAGCTATGGTGCCTGGAGGAATTCTGATAGCTATAATATACACAGACACATATACAACTTTTCCATGTTATGCCCTGTCTTGAAAAATCAGTGCTAGCACTTCTTGCTCTTTGGGAGGAAGGAAAGAGGCAAGTTTTTTTGTTGCAACACTATAGATGCCTACCTGAGCATAAGTGCTAGTGAACTGATTGGGATTCACTTCTGAGCCAACATATATAGGACATGTCAGTTCTATTGCAGTCCCCTCCCCATGGTCCTCTATTTACCATTACTGTCAACTGTCTGAGAGGGCCACTACATATGTTTGATTGGCTTGGGGCCTTGTTTTCCTTTTCCTGCCATCAGTTCAGTATACAACAAGGTGACAAATTCATAACAAAACACATTAGACTACTGCATGAACCAATCAATGGTAGAACTGAAAACAATGCATCACTGATCTTTTGTTCTTACCTTGTGATTGATTTCCAAAGAGAAATTCTTCTGAACATCTTGGAGTGTCATTTTGTTATATAGCAAAAGTGGGTCAGTTCTGTCATCAGCTTTGGTGGTAGCCTGGGAAACATACACGTACACACACATTTACAACACATGAAGGGACTCCTCTGAAGAAACAGCAGGGCAAACAAGAGTTGGGGAAAAGCTGCACTGATTTCAGTGGTTCTCCTACAAATATGACTGCTTGAATGCAAAACAGTCTGTGACAGACAATGTTACCAGATGCTACATCAAATCAGATTCATGTAGTCAGATATCATCATAATTATTTTTGCCCAGGATCCTGATACTGATTATTTTAACTTTAGCTTCCTCCATTCAGTTCTGTGCATAAATCTGAGACAACTGACTTACATTTGCAATCTCTGTTTCCAGAGCCATTACTCTTCTCATTTCTGCAGAAATTTCAGCATCATTGATGGTAAGGTTTCTTTCCTGGCGAATCAGCTTTGCTACAGAAATCATAAAATCAACATAGGCTGAGCATGCCTGTAAGAAAAAAATATATACATATCCATATTTTGTAAATACGTTTGAACATTGTACAGAACATTGTACTAGACAATTAGATATCTAAGTTATGCATACACTGCATTTTGTGTGTGTGTGTGTGCGCGCACACACACAGAGGACAATTTGAAGGACCACTGCACATGAAACTTCCCATTGGTCACAGTCATCTGCCAAGGCTCTGTTCTGCAATTTAACATCAAAGTAAGTTGGATGATGAGAATATGAGACAGGGACTTTTTTGTGGCAGCCCCTAAACAGCAAAACTCTTTCACAAGAAAAGTTAGAGTGGATACCTCTCTAGTGCCCTTTAGTCAGGCAATTAAAACAATATCCTCTGCAACGGTGGCAGATAATTTTATGAAGCAGGGCCCAAAAATGCACATGATGATGCCACAATATTGGCTAAGTGATCCTACGTATGAAGGTGGGAGGGAAGGAACATGACCTGGGTAGGCAGCCTTCCTGTACCAGCCTGCCTGCCTGTTTCATATTATAGAGTAGCCTTCACTTTCCCTTCCTTACTTCTAAACAATATTTTCTTTTAAAACAGGGTAGAAAAAGTGCAGCCTGCAGGGTACATAAATAATCTCCATTTTTTTCGGTCTCCAAAAGACCCCCATGATGCCCCCGATCCTCCAAATGTTCTTTTAATTGACCAATTTTGGTCCAAATATGTCCCAAATACCTTTAAATCTCTCTTTTACATGTGCACACGTGGGCGTGCATGGACACACATTATGGCCTTTTCTTCCTCCCCCTCATAACAGCCATGTGCACGTGTCTATGGATGCACATTGGCTTCCATCCTTCTCACAGTCGCCCAGCCCTGTTTACATGCTTTACACCAGGAAAGGGGAATATGTTGCCCTCTATATGTTATAGTGAGCTTGCAACTCACTAATGCTTATGCTGGAAAATGTTGCAGTCCAACAATCTCAAGAGGACAATATGTTCCCCATCCCTGTACTAGAGGCCCTTCCTGCCCTTATCTATTACCTTGAAACAGACTGTTGATGAAGAAAATGGATAAAATTGGTAGTATTTGACTGGGGAAAAATACATCATCACATTGTTACGTTGAAATTACTCTTAACAAAAGTAACAAACCCCACATTAATTTTAAGTATTATAATATGTACCAGACTTTAGTTATGAGTGTAATTATATATTTACTAGTGTGCATTTAAAAGCTAAGACTTCGATTAGAGCTTTCTTAACAAGCTTACTTAATTGCCATTTAGGAAAATGTGGCTTCCAGACTGTGGTCATAAACAGATTAGCTGGGTGGAGATACTCATTAGAGGAACAAATGATTCAGTGTTGCCAATTTGTATGAGTGTCTGTAGCAAGTTCTATTGTGGGTGTTTTTCTTCTTGTTAGAGATTTTGTTATAGTATACTGGCAGCTGTTCATTAGTATCCTTGTTCAGACTGACTTCACATGTAACAACATCCTAGATGGATTCTGACTTTCATCCAGGAAGGAAATCTGTGCAAATTTATTAGGGGTTTTCAGCCAATCAGAATTCACCCCATGTGTTCACAATGTAAGTAGTTGCATACTTGTGTGTCCAGAGACAGACTACCACCAGACAAGTGGAGTAGTTACCTTGAGCAATAGATTTTAAGAATCCAGGGTGATATGGAAAGGAGAAATAGTATTAGGCAACTTCTGCTCATGTCAATGTGTCTGGTGCTGTAAAATGGAACAAATGTTTATAGGAGCAATAGTACTGTGTGGGAGATGTGGATATTCTAAAACGTTATGGTTGGGTTCCTCACATAAGAGATATGTACAAAATACAATAGTTTAAAATCATTGGCTGGCATTTTGTTCAGTACTTACTTATCATCTCATAACTGTTGAGATTCATGTTTACAGCCATTAATGGCCAAATGTGACCCACAAAACCTACCTCTTAAGCCAAATAGTTTATGAGGTGATGCAGACTGGGGTGCTGGAAAATGACAACTGCAGCATTGTCCCTGTCTCAGTGTGTGTTCTTTCTTAATTTTGGAAATGGAGGTATAAACATAAGACACATTCAAGGAAGTTATGGTGCGTTCATAATTTGTTGGGGGGAGAGTGGTACATCTACCATATTTCTTGTATCCCCTACAGTTATATTCCTCCCAGTGAGGCTTCTTAATTAGTTGGAAAACAGGAAATTTGAGAGTTTGTCCTATAGAATTGACAAAATTACTGATCTATGAGCATACCTCCTTGTATACTCCAGTGCATTCATAGTAATCACGGGAAGGGAGTCCAAGTGAAGGCTGATCTATCTATAAAATGAACATTAAAAGATATTCAGGCTAGAGATACAATGGCAATTCATAAAAAGATACAGGCTTGAAGATTCATACCTAACTTTCATACTTTCATACCTAAATGGCTCTGTTTCTTTGTAAATACCTCTGAAGTAAAATATGTGGACATAAAAATAATTCTAAATTAAAAAAAATACTAGAGTACAAAAGTGGTTGCAGGATATTTGGGGAATGGCTTTACTCAAATAATAGATAATACAGCCTGGATTTAGAGAGAAAGGATTAAGGCAAGGAGTAAACTGCTGCAAAAGAAAAGATGATATAATCAGTGAGGGTAAGAGGAAGTAATAGTTCTGTGATGGCCACCATGGTGTAGTGTAGTGGCTTGAGTATTGTATAAGGATGCTGGCATACCAAGGTTCAAATCCTTACTCAGCCATGAAAATCTACTCTCTCAGCCTCAGAGCAAGGCAATGGCAACCCTTTTCTCAACAAATTCTGCCAAGAAAACCCTGTGATTGGGTTCCCTTATGTCAGAAATGACTTGAAGGCACGCAACAATAAATAAATAAGACAAGAATATTGCTACTTAATGGAGAAAAAGGGGATGAGGGGACCACTGATGCTGCTGCTGAATGATATCTCAAGCCCTCCCAATGTTCTTTGTGGTCAGACACAATCCATGTGTCGCTATGGAGAACATCACAAGGCCCAAAAAGGACGGGAGCAAAGCAAGATGCTCCCATCCTTATCGTGCGATCATGCAAAGATCATCACATACCATTGTGCTTATCCCGTCATTATCCCTGCGGATAATGATGGGATAAGCACGATGTCATGTGATGATCATGTTAATACAAAATGACAGGGCCATTCCACTTCACTGATGGGAGAAGGATGGGAAAAGTGCGACTGTGTGGTAATCTTTTGCAGCAATCACGTGATAATGACGAGAGATCTGTTTCATTCCTGTCCTTTTAGGTCATGTGATAATCTCCACAGTCACCATCTGTTGATTATTGTCAGCACAAATGGAGAACAAAGAAAGACAGGATGTACAACAAAGGGGAAAGGAACTATAGGGTAGGTGGCACAGATCCAGCCACTTAGGTAGTATTTTGATACCCTTAGAACTCTCTGGAGGCAATACACCCCTAACTTAAACCTTACACCTTGTCACATAAAAGAGCAATGATCAGGCTGTAAGATTCTACCACACTGGAACATACAAACTTGGCTTGACATAGCCAAACATATATCATTCAACACTAATGAAAACTTGCATTTTTGTTCTTACTACATGACCACTTTGCACGGTATGATACAAAGTTGAGTATGATAACAGGAAAGTGGATAACATGCAACGATTCAAAAAGTAGAAATGAAACATCTCTTGATTAAGAACAGAGGTGGGGAGGTTAAAAATGTCCAGTGGTAAAGCAAATGTGACAGACATGACAGGAGATGAGGTAGCTCACATATATTTTGCTAATTTATATATGTTTGCATGAGAATATGTTACAGATGCATCAAGTGAATTGCAACGTTCTTAGTATTATACAGAAGTGATGTTTGCATGACCCATCTTCTCTTTGTTAAGGCATTCACAGTCCTCTCATTAGAGACATTTATGCATCTGCTTCAGAAAGCAGAAATGGAGGAGCCAGGACTTGAAAGGAAAGAGCTGTTTGCCAGGTTGCCTGCCCCCAACCTCAGGTTCCATGGATCACAAAATCATAAAATTTAAAGTGACCACAAGAGCCACCTAGTCCAACTCTGCCATGCAAGAATATGCAACTAAAGTGTTCCTGAGAGATGGCTATCCAACCTCTGTTTAAAAATCTGCAAAGAAGGAGTCTGTCTCCTAGACAGTATATTCCATTCTTAAACAGCTGTTGTAGTCAATAAGTATTTCCTAAAGTTTAAATTGAACAACATCAGGACAGAACCTTGAGACACTATACTAATCACTTCTCCAGGACAAAGAGGAACCATTGGTGAGTATTCTTTGGGTTTTGTTCATCAACTGGTGGAAGGTGCTGTCATTTCATTAGTCCTAAAGTAAACTTAATTGTCAGTACAGCTTCTGTACATGAGATGGAGAGGAGTAACTCCATCTTGTCCTTCACATAAGACAATGAATATCATGGACCATCTCTGGGCAATTATTTATTTCCCAAGTTCCATGACTTTGGCATCATAAAAGTATGTGTATATGTTCAAGACTTCCCAAGAGTGCTGGACTTACATGAATTATATGTTGTGTAGAGTTCTTATCATCTGTACCAATATAAAAATTAATGATGACCTTTTTCCCATACTTATAGTTTAGCTCTGAAATAGACTTTTCAGCTGTCCATGAGGTGCCTAAAACAGCAAAAGAAAAGAAAAAAGAAAGAAAAGACACACATACTTAGCATTTTGATGAAGACAGACATCCCAGCCCTTTTTAGGGAAACAATAATGAAGAAATAATGAGAACTCTCCTACCATAATCACGATCCCAGCTGTCCAATGCTACAGGCCAGTCAGAAAAAGTTGACATTATGTTGATGAGTGGTTTTCCTCCTCTGCTGTCAATAGCCGCTTGTGAAAACAAACATCGTTTCATAAGTTTTAGGGATGTATTCCTCACATCACCCAATTATTATATGGATATAGAAGAATTGTACTATCTAGATCCCCATATGACCCCGCCTATGTCTTAAGATCTTCTGGGCAGACCCTTTTCTGTCTTCCCACCCTCATAGGTCCATCAGATGGAGAAACAGGAGAGGGCCTTCTCAGTGGCTTGTCCCAAGCTCTGGAACGCCCTTCCTTAGAGAGGGTAGACTGGTGCCCTCTTTGCTATCCTTTCACAGGCAGGAGATGAACTTTTTGTTCCAGCAGACATTTGAGTACTGACTGCTCAGCAGGAAAGTGCCTTTCATGTGTTGTGTTGTTTACATTTGTTGTTCTTGTTTTAATGGCTATGTGTTTAACTGCTTTTAATCTTAGTTATATTTAATTATATTTTTAGCTTGTGTATGATACAGTTTTAAGCTGCATCAGTATCTGTACCTGGATAATAATATTAATATCGTAGTAGTAGTAATGGTGTTTCCACTACAGAGTCACCCATCTCCTCATAAAATAACCTCCAGTGTTATTTAATGTCCTTTGAAGACAACACACACACAGACAATAAAAAGTTACTAACAGATAGAAGTAGTTATCATTGTAAGCATAGGTTGACTTTCTGGGTCAGGCTACATGTTTTTAGCATGTTGTTTGAATGATATTCATCACCTATGTTCTGCGGATTGAGTCAGAGTTTAACTTCTGCTTATTTCCATATAAACTGAAACATATCAGAAACAATAACTTCTCTGTTTTCATCTTGATGACAATATCTGTATGATGAAATCATTTATTTTACAGTTGTGACTTGGTTCCACAAATACAAGTTAGAGACTCCTATATGAATACATTTTCTTGAGTAGACAAATCACTGCTATGAGACTGTTTTACTGACTAAGGATATATGAGGCATACACTCCAGCCAACTTTTCTTTTTGCAACCTGCACTTCTTAGACTTTTCAAGGAGTTCAAGAATGTGCACCTCTGGAATGTGCACACTGGCAAATGGTTGTACACACTGAGTGCATATGGAAAATGCATACATGGAAAATAGCAAAAACAGGACAGATACCAGGATGGACAAGGGATAGACTTGGCTGTAAAAAGGTAGAAACTCTGAAGAAGTGAACTTTATAGCGGTGCACCTCCTAATTGCTGACAAAGGGTTTGAGATTAATGATTCAAGGTAATGAGCAGAAAGTCAGGGCTGGAACACTTTGGGATAGTTTGGCCAGTGAATACGATTTCTAACCTCCCACAAGAGTTTAGAATTAACATCTCATGCTATGTTGACTGGCTAAACTGGGGTGGACAAAGTGCTGCCTTGGGGTAACGTCACCCCCAAGCGTGTATTTACAGCCCTTGTCCCCTTCAGTTTCCAGCAAAAATTAATAATAAATTAACTCTCATGGAAGCCTCCAGAAGCAGCAGCTAGCTGCCTTTTAAATAGCTGATAGCCCTTTTAAACACTTTTTAAAATACCTGTTGTTCAAAACCAACCACTTCCAGTTCTCTTTCTTTCTTTCTTTCTTTCTTTCTTTCTTTCTTTTTCTTTCTCCCTGTCTCTATCTCTGTCATTTTTGCATTTTTGGGAATCTCTGCAGCCATATAGGATCCCATAGACGTGATGCAGTCATCCATTTCTCATGTAAGTGGAACAATTCCTTTGGTTATTCTTTCCTTAATTTGGAGATTTAATTTCCCATTTAATTGAACTACCTATTTAATTTTCAGGTGCAAGAATCTGAAACAATCCTTTTACATTTCTAACCACTTTTCCTAAGAACTTCTAGAGGGTAGATTTAAATTTCCAGTGTAAACATACTATATTTACACTAGTAACATACTAGTGTATGTTACACAGTGAAAGATGTATGGAGAGAATGAGATAAATCAATATGTTTATTAATCATTTATTAATACTATTTATTATTATTTAGTTATAGTAATTTAATACAAGGTTAATTTTAAACATGGGTGCTTTTATATGTATAAAACATAGTTGATCTTACTGGAGAATTCCTTTTAAATGGGAGTTTTTCTTTGCACTTTAAGATTAGAACAGGACATCCTTTCTGCAAATGGTGCCCTCCAGATATGCTAGACTACAGCTCAAATCATGCTTAGCCAGGCTCCCTCATGGTTACTCTAAGATATAGCAAAATACAATGAAACTTACTCTCATTTATGCAAGATCTGTAAAGTGTTTTTGCTTTCTTAACAGCTTCTATATCATCACTGTTTTCCTTGTCAAGGACATCTGAAAACAACAGAGATATACTCATCAAATGTTATAGACTTAATAGTTACTGCATATTTTATCAATTTCTCATGGTATCTTGGGTAAGGATGCCCATTTTACAGATTCTAACCTCAAGACATTAAACAATAAATGATTATGACTGCATAATTTCAGAATATCTTGGAGGAAACCTGTGCTCCTTCAGAGGAATACTGTCTGCTGCTACAGATCCCCTCATAATGTTGTTGGTTGTTGTGTGCCTTCAAGTCATTTCTGACTTAATGGCAACCCTTAAGTAAACCTATCATGGGGCTTTCTAGGCAAGATTTGTTCAGAGATGGTTTGCCATTGCCTCCTCTTGAGTCTGAGAGAGCATAATTTGCCCAGGGTCATCTATCTGACTTCCATGGCTAAACAGAAATGTAAACCAGAGTCTTAGTCTTAACATTCAAACCCTTACACAATGCTGGCTCTTATTATTTCCCAATGAAAATGCCATACAGCCAAAGAAATAGTTTCATTTCTTTTCTTAGCCTCAATGCATGTCTCTAAAGGATTGTCTTATTTTATCTGCTTCTGAATTTGGCAGCCACATCTTCTGATGTTTTGGAAAGAAACATATCTTGATATGGCGGTTATATGCCTATGTTTAGAAAGTGCTTACTTGGCTATATCTAAATACAAGGGACAGGATATAAAGTTGGTCACAACTGGCTACCAATGTTTTTAGCAGCATTCCCTGGTGAATTGGCATGAAAGAAATTGCCTTTTTCTCACACCTAGGACAGCTGTCCACTCTTGCAGGGTCATGAGGGTACTGGCGTCAGCTGTTGAAAGAGTTGGAATGTAATGCCAAGCTCATTCTCCTGTGGGACCAGATCCACCCCAGCCAGAAAACAGTGTCTGCTTCCTTTTTGCCAGACACAACAGATTTATTCAAAATTGCATTCATATTACCAGGCAAATGGTCTGGGTTGGTTTTAGAGAGTGAAACAAAGAAATAAACATGTGGCACAAAATAGTAACTTTTGTTTTTGCTCTTCTGACCCAGGCTGGAGGAGTAGAAGATAAGATGGAAATCTTCCATATTTTTAGTTTACAAATTTATATTCCAACTGACCTTTCAAAACAACTTCTAGCTCATCTCTTAAAATGTCGAAGTTACTATAACGGGAACTTGTCTCTGGAATGATGTTCTTCTTTAACCACCCTCCACAAGCATACTGATAGAAATTTTTGCAAGGTTCTGATGTTGTATCCATATTGTCAATTATTCGGGCAGCTGTTGTAAGGGAGAAATAAAGGCACAGAAGAAGAAGAGAGAAGAAGAAAACAATTAGAAACAGTTTTTTTAAAACAACAACAGCAGCAACATACAATTCTGAACTGCAGATATAAAAGGAAAAAAATGTAGATACATTGTTATCAGATAGTCATCTTAATAAATATCTTGTTAAACTGAGTTAGAACTGCACAGTTGATTGGGACTAAGGGCCCATCTGCACCATAGAAATAATACAGTTTGACACCACTTTAACTGCCATGGCTCCATCCTACAGAATCTTGGGTTTTGACTGTCTCCTTCCTGTGTCTAATAAGTGGGAGGATGAGGAGGAGTGAGGAAGTATCCAGAATTGCCAAAGGTGGAAAGAGAAGGCAGAACAATCAAATAGGTTAATCTCCAGAGGAAACATTGCCTGAGAATCCTCAAACTTGACAGTGTTACTGAGTTCAGACAGGTTGCCTATTTCTGAAACCATCGGGCGACAGCAATTCCTTAGATATATTCTATTAAAAATATTGACATCTTTCAAGAACGGCCAGCATGATCAGTTTACACAAAACTTCTCATAAACCCTTGGTGAGTTCACCCTTCTTTAAAATGAGGGTTGCCAGGGTAAATAGAGGTCAGGAGTCTTGTATCTTTAATTGTTTACAGATTCTGGAGCAGTAAGATAAAGCATAAAGCTCCAGGTGGAGCTATTTGACATCTCCCGTCATCCCACGCCACTCTTCTTTTGGCTGTTACGTCTCTTCTCCAACATGGCCATTTTACTAGCTGGTGGTGAATGGAGGGGGTGGTGGAGAATGGTCCAAGTGTATTCCTGTGGCTGAAAGCTCCTTACGGATATCATCCTTCAGTTATAGAAACATATTGGGACACCTTGTTGTTACTTCTCACTTTCTATCAGCCAGTAAATGACCATATTGGGAATGCGTGTGTGGCAGGTAAAAGGTGGATTTGGGGTGTGAGGGAAGTGCATTTGGAGCTGGTGGAGCTTCCTGCTTCAAGATATGTTAACCAGTAAAGATACAGCACCCCTGCTCCGTTTTCAGGCTGGTAACTATTTAAAGCAGAAAAAAGGATACTAGACTGGGAAATGAATTATCTTGTCAAGGAAATTTCAAAGAGCTCCATCATTATTAAGACCATTTTATTAAAAAGAGATCGGAACATCATGTTGCATGAATGTAAATATTTTCATCTTACCATTCCTCTTTTTGTGTTTCCACTTGAAGGAAGGAGTTGTGTGTGTAAGAGTAATTATCCAAAACTCTTTCTCTTCAAATTTCTGGATCAGTCAAATTTTTGTTTCTTGCTAACTCTAAACATTAGGTGCCACTCATTTAAGACAACTGTTTACATGTGGCTGGTCCTCTTTAACAACTTGCATCCTCATGTCCAGAGGAGGGCAACCAACATAGTAAAAGGTCTTCAAACCAATCTTCCTCTTTAACTATTTGAAGGGATCTCATGTAGAAGATGGAACAAACTTGTTTTCTGCTGCTCCAGTTCCAACTCCTGGATGTCAGGAGTGCTTTCCTTCACTGATGGTTGTCTGGACTAGATGCTCCAACATCACAACTCTGTGAACTTACTGTGAGATAGCTCTTAACTATTGGTCAGCAGCTCATAAGTTAAGCAAGGGCTGAGGATCTATGGCCCTCCAGATCGTCTTTATGGTTGTTAAAGCCAGTGGAAGCCATAGCCAAAACATTCAGAGAATCAAAAACACATCACCTCTAAGATAGGTACATGTTGTTGTTGTTGTTGTTGATGATGTTGTTGTGTGCCTTTAAGTCATTTACAATTTATGGAGACCCTATGGTATGGGGATATTCTTGGCAAGATTTGTTCAGAGGAGTTTTTGCCTTTGTCTTCCTCTGAGGCTGAGAGCATGTGCTTTGCCCAAAGTCACCCAATATGCTTCTATGCCCAAGTCCTGCTCTCTTCTAGATTTGTAGTTCATCCTCAAATCACTACATTAAAAAAACAAAAACACTGAAGCATAGTAAAGCTCAGTCCACTAGACGGTGAGAAGTTAAAGTTAGGCAGAGCTTGAAAAAGTTTTTTTTAAAAGTCCTACAATATTTTGGATGAGAACATGACCAATGGCCATCCTGGCTAAGGGAACTGGAGAACAAAAAATTACCTTTTCCAAACTCTAGAAACATTCTATAGCACCCTACCAGTAGAAGAAGTGTCGTCTTCTATATGAACCTGCCCATACATTATGATGTATATGCCTTAACACTGGAATTCACTGGGAGTTCCGCAAAGGTTGGCCATCCTGACAGCTCAATGAGAGGATTAACAGGAGTGGGATGATCTGTAAAGGGCTACTTGTATATATTTAAAATATCAACAACCCACCCACCCTTTAAAAAAATTAAACTTCTTCCCCTACTAAACTAATTCTTGAGAGAAAACACAACAGGATAACAGGAGCAGGCCTGGAGAGATTATAAAGGTCAGTGAGTAAAGAGATAAAGATATCCTAAAGAGCAACTGGAAGCACGTAGACATTTAAGCTTACTTCTGAATAGTGCTAATGACTACAGACATGTCATACAGGAGTTAGATTTCTCACATGAACTTTCCCATACACGAAAGACATTTCAGAAGCTCTTTCCCAGATGACCCCAGATGTCTTCCCTGGTGAAGGAGTGATGATGGTAAGATTTTTCTCAGTATCTGCACCCTTTCTTTGCAATTTCCTCCAGGTTTGAAGGGGGAAGACAACCAGCTTATTAGTCAATGGCAGTTTTATGGCATGTGTGGAGAGCATAAGACCCTGTTATTTTCTCAGGTCACTGAAACTGGGTGATCACATAGGCCAGAATCCTGTCTGTTAGGGAGGTTCAAATTACAATGGATGTCTGTTAGCTTGTGGGAATTTCTCCCCATCAGTTCTTCCTGCCACCTGACAATTTGCTCCATGTATCTGCGTGTGTTTCTAACTCTCCAAACAGATTTTGAGGGCACACCGACAATTACAAGAAGGTTTTCCCCTCTGAGTTCTGCAGACAGAATTTGAAGCCTTTCCATAGGTTTCACTATGCTGCTATGTATCTGATACATTTGCCAGCTGTTTTTCATGTGGTTCTGTTTTAATAAGGCATTTTATGATTGTATTGGGTCAATTGTTCTACAGATTTGTTAGCTGTCTTGGGAGTTGTGTGTGTGCACTTTCAAGTTGCCTGTTGACTTATGGTGATCTCATGAATTTCATAGGGTTCTCTTGGGTAAAGAATACTCAGAGGTGGCTTTGTCAGTTCATTCCTCTGAAACATAGTCTACAACATCTGGTATTCATTGGCAGTCTCTCATCCAACTACTAACCATGGCTGATCTTGCTTAGCTTTCACAATCAAATGGAATCTGGTGCCTTTACGCTCCTGGGAGTAGCATCTAATAAATCAGTTAACACTAGGAAAATTCTAGCATACTACCAGAAAAAAGCCTGTAAGACTTGCAATTCTGGGTATTATCTAATTGAAAGTAATTTATTAATCTTGTTGCCAATTTCAAATTGTCAAGATGAGGATCTTCCTTTTGAATGGCCATGCTCTTTAAAAATTATAGTTAAGGACTATATTCTTTCACTAAGATAATGAATCAAAAAGGACTTAAATTATAATGCCATTTTCTCTCTGAAAGTGGAAATATTTTTAAAAATTATCTGAGGAGAACATTTGTAGAACTGGTATATAATAAAATTAAAACACCTGATTGAAATGTCTGCCTGGCATTCTCCCCACCAGGGACTTTGATCCTCTCTTTGGACTTTGTAACAGGGTAGTGTTAATTTGGAATTACAGCATTTTCTCGTGGCTAACTCTGAAGCTGGAAGAGGGAGGTTCAAATTCAAATGTTGGGAATGATGCTGGAAGTAGTCCACCACCTCACATACCACCACACAGTTGAGGTGTCACAGCCTTCAGGGCTAATAGAGTTAGGGAGAATCATATGCATTGCTGAACAGATGGAGGCATACTGGCTATTCAAATCTATCATAATTTCCCTCCCACAATGGTTCCATGAAGTACAGTTTATAAATCCAAGAGCAGACAGAGAGATGTAGGGCAAGTCTACAGTTAGGTGGAAAGTACAGATAGACTCCACATCTTTTCTGCTTCTCACCTGCCACCATGTACATGTTCTATCCACAGAAGTTCTCTACACTGCAGATATTGCTGTGGTCTGCAGTCAGCTTCCACTGTTGCTGCCACCTTTCCCACAACTCCAAGACAGATCACTGCTGGCCGCTATTTATCTTCCATTTCCAGAACTACATTTTCTCTATTTTCTCCTCCTCCACACTGCTCTTGGCAGAGAGCTTTGAGGTCACAATGAGGTGCCATGCACCTCAGAAGCAGAAAAAATAATAACATTTATTTCAATGTCATTCCAGACAGGGAGGGTAAACAACAGCTGGCAGCGATCAGTCTTGCAGCTGTGGGAAAGGCAACGATGGCAGGCACTGACTGAAAATGATGGCGCCTGTGACCTATCCTGCCTGCCCCCTCCCCTGAAACCAGCACAAATCTATTGGACAGATGTAGGAAATGCTGGAGTTTCCTGTACACTCCTCAGCAAACTGTGAGTTTTAAAAATCTGCATTAAGATATTTTCACTCTGAGTTTGCTGAGGACTGGGCCCTGTATCTTGTGTCCTGATTGTTCCAGATTCAGATAAAATGCCATGCACTGTGTGTTCTGATCAGCATAGATTTCAGGGGGGATTTGTCTCCCCCCCCCCTTGTGTAGACTTAGCCTTTGTCATCTTCAGTATTAGGCTAGAGTGCAACCCATGTTATTCCTTGGTTTTTCATCATAATTCTTCCAGAGTAACAAGGCTGCTGGCAGATTTTTATTTTTGAGCCTCAGTTCAGTGGGCAA
Organism: Phrynosoma blainvillii; assembly: GCA_026167975.1. Classification (NCBI taxonomy): domain Eukaryota; kingdom Metazoa; phylum Chordata; class Lepidosauria; order Squamata; family Phrynosomatidae; genus Phrynosoma; species Phrynosoma blainvillii. Next base: position 36,975,678 of record JANUYF010000003.1, read on the forward strand.
CTGCACCATGGTGAGGGCTATTTTTTTACCCTATGCCTGATTCATGTCACTTTCTGTTTGGATCCTAAGTGGTTTGCACAACTGTGCCTAATACGCTGGATAACCACGGGTTCTGACCCATTTAAACTTCCAATTTTTTCCCCCCATGAGATAAACTCCCACGACTCATAGTCAGCCAAGGCATGGAATACTTGATCCAGAGAGGTGGGTTTTGGTCAATTCCTTACAGTGAACACAAAATGCCTTGTTTCCTTTCTCATTAGGACAGGGGCATGGAAAGTGCACCGTGGGGCCTCAAAACCCTTTTTAGTGGCCATAGGTGACTCCATGACCCTCCCCTTATATCCTCCCAATTTATTACAAAAGTGGTTTATTGCCCCAAATCTATCAAAACACATCAGTTTCACTTTTCATGCTTCTCCCACTTAAAAACAAAGTAAGGGCAGTACAATAAATTTTTATAAAGAAAATTGTGTAAATAAAATTGTTTATTTCTCTGGGTGATTTCTGGTAATGCAACTACTGCATCTGTGTGCTTGCGCAAAAAAGTTATTTCCAAATCATCAATGGGATTTGTCTACATCTGTGTGAAAATCAAATGTGCTTTCTACCCACTTTCTCACATTAGTAATGTGCTTTTAACGCAGGGGTAGGCAACCTTTCCCCTTTAAGGGCCGAGGGACTTCAGCTCCCAGAAGCCTCAGCCATGTTGGCCAATAGTCCCATGTTGGCCAATAGGTCCTGGGATTCTGGGAGCTGAAGTCCCTCGGCCCTTAAAGGGGAAAGGTTGCCTACCCCTGCTTTAACACATTATTGTGCTCTGCATGTGAAAATCATTTGCATATTTGTGTGTTTTTCTGGGATACGGACACTTTAACCATTTTTGAGATGGAAGCACATAGGTCCCCGTGTGATAAACTCCAGACAGTGCCCTAGAAGAAGATGGATTACTGCCATCATGGAAGGAGGTTTTCAAGCCTAGCTAGCTGCAAGTAATGTTCAGCAGATGCTTGAAAATTCTCCACACAATAGTAGTGAGTCATATGCATATGTGAATATTTATTTCTATCTTTTTGTACAAAAGTAGATACACACACATAACTTCTTTGATGGATTCTTCAGATCTCTGGACTTCATTATTCCCTTTTTAATCAAAGTCATAGTACCACAACATTTGTTGTTTGTTTGTCTCTTTCAAAGACAAGGCCAAGTGAGAATGTGGAAGGACATCTGAGTTAAAGGACTGTGCCTGTTCTTCTTTCCTATGATTCTTGGTGCCACTTTAGCCCAATTTAGTCCATTTCTGGGGGTCCTTTACACTGTAAAATTATAGTACTATGATTCCACTTTAACTGCCATGGCTGCATCCTTTGAAACTGTGGGGCTTCTAGATACCGATCCATAAATTGCAAATCCCAGGATTCACAGGAGGGAACCATAGTAGTTAAAATGAATCATAGTGCTATAATTCTGTAATATGAAAGGGCCCTAGGTTCAGAACAAGTAAACTACCTACTATTTGGTACCAAGGGTTGTGTGGTTCACAGTTTCCCTTCACATCGAGGAGGGGGAACATGTGGCCCTGCATATGCCATAAAACTATAACTGCCTTGCTAATGGTTAGGGCTGATAGGAGTTGTAGTCCAACATCTTGCTGCACACTTTCCATATCCACCTTAAGCCTTGGCAGTCTTGAAATTCCAAGCAAGAAGTATTTTAGATTTGACAGTTAATTGCTCAGGTGACAATTTTAATACTTATGTCTAGTAAACAACTGTCTGATGTTGTATATTTGTCTGATATGCTGTTCATTAAAAAAAAGTTTTAACCATTTGGCTTTTCCTCCTGAAGGTAAACATTGCGGAGTTTGTATTTTAGGATAGCATTCTTTATTCCTTTGAATGTTTCAATAGCTGGAAGCAATTTAAACTTACTGTACTGTAAAATAAGACCAATCTTTTCATACAGAAAGAGAAATACAGTGCTCATAGGTAACTTGTGAACAAACCTGTCCCACACATGGCAAATTGAAGCAAGATTTGGGATAGATTTAGTACTGGTGTCCATCCCATTTTAACTGCCATGGCAACATCCCACAGAATCCTGGCATTTATACTGTAGAGTGTGTCATTTAGACTTCTCTGCCAGATCACTCCAGTCCTTACAAACCCCAGGATTCCATGGGGGAAGCTATGGCAGTAGAATGGCTTAGTGGTTTGAGTGTTGGACTATGACGCTGGAGACCAAGGTTTGATTCTCCGCTTGGCTATAAAACCCACTGGGTGACCATGGGTAAGCTGCATGGTCTCAGACTCAAGGGAAGGCAAGGACAAAGGGCAAGAGGCTCTTCTTAGAGTTGCCATAAGTCAGAAATAACTTGAAGGCACACAACAACAACAAACTGTGCACTGTGAATGTGTCCCAGCTCTGCCCTGTCTCCAATGAAATGGCTTCCTCTAATAGACAAGATGTCATGTATTTCCATATATATTTGTCTAGCAGTTAATCCTTTATCCACTCAAGTGGCACAACCAGTCATACATAATTTTACTGATATTGGAAAAATATTTAAAACAGAAAAATAAATGATATAAAGAAGAAAAGAAAGATGAAGTACAGTAACATATGCCACTTCTTAGGAATTCTATTAATCCTTTTGAAACAGTTTTGAATTAATAATTTTAACTCTGTATTTACATAGCAATACTTCAGGGGACTGGGGAGGGACCTCAATTTCTGGTATTTCTGAATCCCACAAGCTTGTGTAGGATGGAAAGTGGTGTGTATATCTTTCCTTCATTTCCTCACCACAGGATTAACTACAGCAATGGTTGGCTGATGTTCTTGTATATATCTAGCAGCGACCCTCAGCTGCACTTAACATGCTCTCAGACTGTTATGTTTTTAGCTTCACTACTGTCAGACATTTTCAACTACATTCAGTTAGACTGAACTGAACCAGTCCTGGACTGGGGAAAAAACAGGAAGATGGTATCAATTATACTAATATTAGTACTAAATCATTTCCAATCTGTCAATTGGATATAGCCTATTAAAACATACCATATTTTCTGATGTATAAGATGACTTTTTAACCTTGGAAAAGGGTCTCAAAAGTCGGGGGTCGTCTTATACGCCGGGTAGAGGAGGAGGAGGAGGAGGGGAGAAAGAGGAGGAAGCCAGGAGAGAGAAGGAGGATGATGAGAACGAGGGGAGAAAGAGAAGAGAGCCAGGAGAGAGGAGGAGGAGGAGGATGAGAACGAGGGGAGAAAGAGGAGGAAGCCAGGAGAGAGAAGATGAGAATGAGGGAAGAAAGAGAAGGGAGCCAGAAGAGAGGAGGAGGAGGATGAGAACGAGGGGAGAAGTAGAAGGAAGCCAGGAGAGAGGAGGAGAAGGACAAGAACGAGGGGAGAAAGAGAAGAGAGACAGGAGAGAGGAAGAAAGAGAAGGGAGCCAGGAGAGAGGAGGAGAACGATGAGAATGAAGGAAGAAAGAGAAGGGAGCCAGGAGAGAGGAGGACGACGATGAGAACGAAGGGAGAAAGAGAAGAGATCCAGGAGAGAGGAGGAGGAGGAGGATGAGAATGAAGGGAGAAAGAGAAGAGAGCCAGAAGAGAGGAGGAGGAGGAGGAGAATGAGGGGATAAAGAGGAGGAAACCAGTTCTACAGTATGGATGCAGCCTGAATCTGCACTGCAGAAATAATGCAGTTTGACACCGCTTTAACTGCCATGGCTCCATCCTATGGACTCACAGAATCATAGAGTTGGAAGAGACCACAAGGGCCATCCAGTCCAACCCCCTGCCATGCAGGAACTCCCAATCAAAGCATCCCTAGGATCTGCAGTTTGCTTTGTGGTACCAGAGCTCTCTGACAGAAAAGGCTAAATATCTCACAAAACTGCAAATCCCAGAATTCCATAGTCTTGAGCCAGGGCAGTTAAAGTGGTGTCAAACTGCTTTAATAAATTTCTGCAATGCAGACACAGCCAAAGTTGATGTGTTGCTTGGCCATGGCTTCTTTAACAAATAATTCTGCACAATGAGAGAGAGAGAGAGAGAGAGAGAGTACCTTTGAAGATTTATCTAAAGAAGAACCAAGTTCCTTAACTTGGAAGTTATATGTGTATGTTGTTTGCCTTCAAATTGTTCCTGATTTATGGTGATCATGGGGTTTTCTTGGCAAGATTTGCTCAGAGGTGGTTTGATATTGCCTTCCCCTGAGGCTGAGAGTGTGTGACTTGTCCAAGTTCACCCAGTGGGTTTCATGGCAGAGTGAGGAATCAAACCCAGGTCTCCAGAGTGGTAGTCCAACACTCAAACCACTACACCATGCTGGCTCCTATTCCCATGTACTACCTATGAAAGAACTGCAGACATTTTTGTTGTTCTTGTGTGTCTTCAAGTCCTTTCTGACTTATGGCGACCCTAAGGCAACCTTATCATGAGTTTTTCTTGGCATGTTTCTTCAAATGGGGGTTGCCATTACCATCCTCTGAGGCTGAGAATGTGTGACATGCCCAGGGTCACTTAATTGGCTGCAAATTGTAGATACCCCAGAATGCATCACCTAATATATTGGCAGTCCTTCCCCCCAACACTCTCTCATTTCCCCCCAACCATCTCATAGCTGAGAGATGGAAATAATTTTTAAAACAGCATTTAAATCTGGACTATTTTTAAAAAAGTAAGGTCCAAAACACACTGCAGAAATAAATGCTAGGGAACATGGGAGCTGTAGTTTGTTGTGTTTATAAGTGACAGTTTTCCTGCTAAGTACCTGCATGTCATAAGCATTTGAATTAAAATTACCATATTGAAATCAAATCTGATTGTTTTTTAATTTTTATTTGGTGTGCATTGGAAGAGGGGTAGTCTTATACAGCGAGTATATCCCAAACTGTATATTTTAACTGGAAAAGTTTGGGGTCGTCTTATACGACCAGTTGTCTTATACGCCAGAAAATATGGTGCATTTCTCCTATTATGTAGGTATTTAGCATTTAGGAATAAATTCTAAACTTAGATCCTGAAACTAGCTTAAAATAGTTGACAGCTGGGAAGTAGTGATATTTATTTTTTATTTTTCTTGCATATGGCTAATTGTTCAACAGTGCAATCTTACACTTGTATGTTGTAAAACAATTCCATTAATCCCAATGGAACCTCCCTCCAGATGCTTGAATACAGGATTGCAGCCTAAATTGTAAAGGCTCATTGTATGATAATATTTAAACATTGTGGGTAGGTAGGTCTAAGATATCATTCTCAAGAGTTAAGAGAGAATATAATCAGTTAAGAATAACTATAATAGATTGGGGACAGTTTGTATTGTGGTTTGGATCGTTTGTTATATTGGGAAGAGACAAAGGAAAATCAGTTTTTTTTTTTTTTTTTTTTTACCTTTTAACAAATCTGAGTGTTGAGAAACAGGTCAATAGTAAAACAAAGTAAAAATAGAAAAAACAAAGCACAAAGCATATGAAGGAGTATCGTAAAGTAATAATTATCACCTTTTAAAAAAATTGACAGAAAGTTTGTTTTGATTTGTAGTTGTTATCTTATCTCTACCTAGTCATCATTCAGATGTGCACATTTCCCCAGCATTTCTCCAAATTGTAGATGTCTGCAGATTGCACCTTTTGAGGGGGTATCATAAAGTAATAATGATCACCCAGAAGTTATTATGGTATATAGATGGAATTTTGTCAGTGTCATCACTGGTCCCTACATGCATGATGTTAAGAAAATAAGCTCATTGTGTCCTTTATTTCTGTGATAGGTTGGGCCAGAAGTGACTGTGTAAAATCCTCATAAGACGCAATCTGCAGACTTCTACAATAACAGTTTTTGGAGGGTTAAGAAATGTGGGGAAATGTGTAAGTCTGTAGAGATAAGTTAACAACTACAAATAAAAACAAACTTTCTGTCAATTTTTTAAAAGGTGATAATTAAAACTTTACGATGCCCCCTCATAACATTGCTACATAATATGATGACTAGATCAGAGCCAGCTGTATCTATATCGGTCACTCTCTTAACAAAAATCCATCAGTGATACCTTTATTGGCCAACCAAAATGCACAATATACTTGTTGCAAGCTTTTGAAGCCCCATGACAGTTGAGCATAAGAAGCAAATATCCCTACAGAATCTATTACAGAAAATGAACTACTGCTGAACAATCTTTGCAAACTAGATATTTTGAGGTTTTCATGGATTGAGCCATTTCAATGTTATCTTGCATCCACATGTGATGGACAAAATTTTCTGTTCGATCCAAATTACAAAAACTTTTGCTGTTTTAAGAATAAATCCTGTGATGGTGTCATGAATATGAGACAGCTGCAAACAGATGGCTTATGAACAAGACTGTTAAGGTTGCCAAGACATTGTTCTGTGAAACCACAACAGGCATGCTGAGGGTGGCATTTTAAGGCAGGTGGGGGAGATTCCCTCCCCCTTTAGTTTCTGTAACAACATGGATCAGTTCCAAATACCATTTGTTCTAGCTGGCACAGAAAGGATGGGAGTTAAGGGATGACATTTTGGGCTATGTCAAAGGTGACAAACTGGTCAAGAAGAAAGAAGTCAGAGAAAAAGCTTTTAAGATCTAGAATGGGAGTGGGTGGTGAGGCCAGTTTCAGTAAATTGTAATGTATGAAAATATAGGCAGAGAAAGCCCAGATATAAACTGGAGATTTTTAAAAAGCAATAATGTAGAATTTGAAAACAACCATATTTGGGTGGTGTGGGTAGGATCTCTGGTAGATCTACCATCAGATCCCAAACCTTGCTGCAAAGTGGAAAGATCGGGATAATTTTTTCTTGCCTTTTGACTTATTAAAACAAAACAAAAACAAAACCTTCTTTCTCTCCAACTGCAATCAAAGGGGAAAGGGTATAAACTATGCCAGCTCCAGCACTGGTATAATTTAGGATGTTGAGAGTTGTATCTAGGGAAAAAGGAAGCTTCTGCAGCTGGAGATCTAGGGCTTAACATAGTCTTGTCTTTGGAGTGACATAGAAGCACCATGTGTGGAGCAGCAGTGATAGTGGACGTTTCTACCACCTCTTCACAAGGTTATCTCTGATAGTGGACTGTCCCCACCACTGATCCAGGAAGGACCACTTGCTCCCTCTCTATTGGTCCTCTGCAGCATTTACCATATATACTCAACTATAAGTCAACCTCATGTAAAAGATGAGGGCAGGTTTGGGAGCCAAAATTATGGATTTTGATATAACCCATGGATAAGTCAAGGGTAAAACTTAGGGCATGTAACAAAGGATGTAAAGGATGAAGCAAAGGAAAACCAAAGAAGGCATAATTGTTTGTGTTCACCCTAAAGGCTGGGTGGATGAGGTGGAAACTATGATAAATGGTGGCTGTGTGAAGAAAGGGACCATGTGCAGGCAGGCCCTCGATCAAATGTACATGTGAAAAAGGATGAAAAAGCAAATGATGACTATGGGGCTTTGCAGATGGGCGACCACGGGCCGCCCTGACAAACGGAGGATTGGGGCCAAAGCTGCCCCATGCCTCGGCCCCAATCTACCCTTTGGGTGGCCCTGGAAGGAGTGCCAAAATGCTGCCCCTTCCAGAGTCAGCGAAAAGGGCGCCGGAAGAGCTGTGCCTCTTCTGGCACAGCGCGCGCTCTGATGATGTCCTCGGGAAGGGATTGAGGTGGCCGCCTTGCGGCTGCCCCTCCTCCTTCACTGTCTCCAAGATGGCGCTTTGTGCTGTTTGTATCCTCCCTATGTTAGCAATGATTACAGCCATTCATTAATGTGATATCTTTGCCTGATTTTAACCCAGAAAAACTGACAAACATACACAAATCTTATTCAAATCCTTTAAAGCCTGATTCCTCTCAGTGCTCCTTTGACAGAAAGGGCCAAAAAACTGCCACCACCACTATTTTTCCAGCCAGGCATTCAAAAAAGTCAGATAGGGTGTCAGTGCTTCTTTTAGATGCTCCCAGGATAGACTAAACTCTCACCTTTCGCCACTCTACTCCGAGAAGAGAATGATTCCTTTTTTGATAAGAGTTAAAGTCAGTACTTGTGTTGTCCTGTGGATAAGTCAATCCAGGTTTTGGAAATCTTTTTTTTTTTTAAACTAAAATGTCTGGACATACACGAGTATATACATTAGTATTCCCACCCTGGGAGCTTTAGATTGTTACCACAACTAATGTGATTTAATGGTTTGGATGGAAATGGAAAGAGGAAGATGGGGCCATTATCTATGATATGGGGTGGTATTCAATTAGTCGGGACTGTACCACTTAAGAATGCAGTTGGAAGTTCATGTGCTTGAATGTTTCTTTCATACATACTTTTTAAAGAAAATGTGTTCCACTTAGAAAACCAAGTTTCGGGGACTTGGGTTCTATCCTAATCTTTGCTCTATCACGCTAATGCTCTCTATACGAACGAGAAAGATTGAGAGAGGGCAATTTTTCATCTGTGCTCCTGCCAGTAATTTGGCACAACTATGACAAGCATTTATTGTGTCACGGAGACCTAAGCCTAAAGAGACAAGGCTGCTCCAAGACAATTTGCTCTCTGACATGGAACAGCAAACCGCTAGCTGCCCCTCAACTGAGGTATGCAGTGATCAAGGCTGGTATGTTATTTTGTCACTGGAAGCAGTATATCCTTCACATGTCTCTCTCCTGCTTGCCTGTAAGAATGCAAAACTACTACACTCAAGAACAATCAGTTCTCTGCTCCTATATAGCACCCCAAACCTATAGCCTTGAACAACTGCCTCACAATAGGTCTGGCCCTACAAAGAGGAGAGGTGGGGTCAAGAGACCTTTATTAAGGACAGAGATTGATATGATGATGCTTGAAAGAACAGCTAAGGCCATAAATTGGAGAATGAGAAGGAATAGAACAAGACAGGAGGAAGATGAGCACAGTGGCATAAATGGATTAATTGAAAGAATAATGTAGGTTACAAGACTGGAGATGGAAGGAAAGCAAGGTACTTCAAAATCAAAGGAGGAATCTGACTCTATTTTCTTTTTCAGTTTCCTTTGGGGAGGGGAGGTGTCTGTAGGGGTGGAGGAAGAGAATATCCTTCCCTAAACTGCAAATCTCAGGATTCCATATGATGGAACCATGACAGTTAAAATGAGGTCATAGTGCTATAACTGTAATGTAATGTGTTAGGCATCTTCAAGGCCCTACAATTCTTCCCTTGGGATTCTTTGTCTTTCATTGACACTTGTTCTGTCACTGGAGTGACATAGGAGCACCATGTGTGGAACAGCACACATATTCTTAGAGGGAGCAGTCCTCTCTTTGAAGGCATCCTCTGCTGTGAAAAGCTGCTCAGAACAAGTGCAGCTGAAAGGTAAAGAAACCCAAGGGAAGAGTTGTAGGGTCTTGAAGATGCCTAACACATTACACAGTTACACACAGCACTATGATCTCATGTAATTGTCATAGGAGTTTATTACACAGGGGAAATTGGGAGTTTAAAAAATGATTAACCTGTGAAAATCATGCAATTGACATTAAAAAATGCTTAAAACAACATTAATGCAAGTGCCATTATCCCGTGAAGAACCAGGGAATAACCAGGCAAGAAACAGCAAAAAGCCATTCACGGGAAAATTCTGTGAATGAGTTACTGCTGTTTCTTGCCTGGTTCTTCACGGGACAATGGCACTTTAATCACCTTTTGTTTCAACATCATGGGAAAACCATTCGCGCATTTATGCTCAAGCGTGGGTTAATCACGGATTCTGCATGAGATAACAGTGCTTTGCATGTGAAAACCATTCACGCAATTGTGGGTTAATCATGGGTTAATCACTGTTTATACTCCCAATTTTCCCCTGTGTGATAAACTCCATGCTTCCATCATATGGAATCCTGGGATTTGCAGTTTAGGGAAGGAAATTCTCTTCCTGGTAGCTCAAATACTTCACCAAACTACAAACTCCAACATTTCTAGAATTCAGCCACTGTAGTTAAAGTGGAACCATAATGCTAACTGAATAGTGTGAATGGCGCAGGCTTTGCCTTAGGTCAGCAGACTGAGCACAGGTCACCAGTCCACAATCTTCTCTGTTGAAAGCACTCTAGTTTAACTATAAATCTAAATATCCATCTAAACATAAAATGCAGCTTAAACACACTTTGTGCAAAGCACTGTCGTGTGTGTGTGTGTGTGTGTGTGTGTGTTTTGGCAGTCAGTGCCTAAGAAGTCAGCTTGCAGTACTTCCAATTCCCTCTGCCCAACTATCTTTCATGTTTTTAGATAGAGTTCTTGGCAATTTTCAAATCTCTCTCTCATTTTCAGATTGCTCTGCATTGAACAACGTTCTTTGAGCTTCCTACAACATCTGTTTTAAGCTTATTTTAAATTAGTAAACAAATAAAAAAATTACACAATTCCTGTGCCTTTGCCCAAGACCTCTGATTACAAGAATGACAGCCACAAATATAGTAATCATCCTGGGATAATCCCGGGGCTTAATTGCTCTGCCTATTTTTTTCCTGCTTGAGAAATGTGTCCTCAGTGTTGCTTTGAGCCTTAGCAACTTCATCTAGTGATGAAAATGTACCTAGAAACACTCAGCAACAGCCACTCCACTCCCTCTTTTGCAAAATCAGAAAACTTGGAAATCTTATCATTGTCATTCATGTTGATTCCACAACCCTGGCCACGTTGCTTGGACTTTTGAACTAGAACTCCCAAACTCCTTTGTCCATTCAGGTTGAGTGATTTGCAGATATGTTCAAGAATTGTTCAGAACTCCAGATAGTTGGAACAGAGGGGCTGAAGGAGGGATACATTTTAGGAATGGATAAAAGATACAATGCTATTTTTATTTTCCATCCCAGGCTTCACTTGTGTTTTGTAATGTTAGATGCCTGCTGCCCCAAATCTGAGCATTTTATATCTATGTAGCATGTATAGGAAGGAGGGGGGATGCAATTCTGGATACTGTAAATGGGGGAAAGTTTATTTTTTCCTTTCCTCCCTCTTGAAACATCTCTATATAATGTGCGGAGAGGGACACAGAGTTTTTTAAACCTCATTTCACATACAGGCTATTTCAATCCTCCCTCCAACACCCCCCCCCACCCCAGTTACAAAGTGAAAGATATTAGAGCTTGAGGAGCCCACTTTTCCCTCTTTGCTTGCCCTCCATTTTTGTCCTCCTATAAAATGACACCCTATATTACATGACTCGCTTATTCCCCATTGCTTTCAGACCATAGTCATAACTGCTAGTGTCTTACAGTCTGCCTAACGTCTGGTTCTTCTATTCCTGTTCCTGTGCACATTTATTCAGAAGAAAATCCTACCATGTTCAATGGTTGCTATTTGGAAACATGCACAGCAATGCAACCTTGTCCCCCCTCCCTGTTGCCAGAACTGATGTATTCCCATGGAGTGGAGGAAATGAAGAAATCCAGGATTTCAGCACAGCTGTGACTGGCAGCTCAGTGACTTCCCCAGATAAATGGGCAGGAATTCCTGTCTTTGCCTTAAGTATAAATTTAGAAGTTCTATGTACAGATAATCAAGTGGGTTACCCTAGGTTTTTGGTTTTTAAACATCTTTTCAGGGTCCACTGCCATCAGTGTTCTATAAATCCTAGAAATGCACACATATTTGTCAAACCATTTTGGTTTTCTAGTGCTTTTTAAAATTGAGAAATGTATTTATTTCTCCATACCTCAAGCTTTCTAAAGTATTTAGAAATCATCTCTTTGCTTTCCAGACTGATCGGTACTCAACTACCCAAGTTTGCTATTAGATGGAAAGATGGGGATCTTAACACTCACTCACATCCTCAGTTCAACAACTTTCAATGAGCTTATCTGCAAAGTATGTTTGCACCCCCCCCCCCCCCAGTTAAATCTCCACAGTTGCAGAAAGACACAACATGAGCCACAATCTGAAGACCTTCTGTTATCGCCATGGCTAGATTAAAACAAACAAACACAAAACTCTCCCCCCCCCACACACACACCATTACTCAGCAAATGCTATGATTCTTGGAAATGATTAAAATCCAATTCATTGTAAGTGGTTTCAGTTACAGTGATTTTAGGAGTATGGAATCTATGGCATAAAGGTGCTAAATATGCCTAGATTATCACTGCCAGCTATAAACAGTTCAAAGTAGTCAGTAAACACTTTTATTTCATAACCACTTTTCATAAGCACTTTCTTCAATATCAGAGAGTGCTAATCGTTCAGTAATGCAAAATATATTTTTGAAACCTACAGGAGTTGATTAAACAACTATAAATAATATATGTCCCACCCTTTTACAGCAGGGATAGAGAACCTTTTTCATTCCAGGGGCCAAATTCCAATTTTGGGATTGTTGCAGGGGCTGCATTTCACCACTGGGTGAGATAAGGGCACAGATAGAACCAAGGACAGAGTACAAAGACATGACATTACATAACCTATGTAAACAATTTGGATTTCTATAATTACACTACAGTACACTATGTTAGATAGTAAGTAAAGTTAGGAGACTGTATGAAGACTGAGTGACAAGAGTAAGATGTTGGATAACCGCATATGCTTGGTGATTGGCTGAGAGAAGGGAGAGAGGGTGGAGTGCAGAAATGATGTGAGAGTGAGGACGATACTTTGTAGGATTAAGGTTTGGATGAAGACAGAAGTCCTATTCAGGCCTTTTTCTGAACACATGTTGGGCTAAATCTGTGTATGGCGGCAGAGATGACACATAAGCACCACACCCTATGTTCTAAATCTCCACAAAACAAACTAGGCTTTGCACGCTGAACATGAAAGTCTGAAGGAGACACTGTGTAACTATGTTCATCTGAATGCAGTTACAAACCTCTCATGAGCAGAAGCCTTGCCTTATCAGAGTTCTCACAGGTGCTTTGTAACAGCCCTCTTCAGTCAAACGCAGGCCAGGAGCAGATGGAGGACAAAAGCTGGCTTATCCCTGCCCAGGGTTTCTCAGTTCATGATGAGAACCCACTGACTGCACTGCCAGCTCCCACAATGGCAACAAATGACGTCCAGTCCACACTGCCCCCTCCCACTGTGAGGAAGGATCACATTATGCCATTTTTTCCTATTCCATCACAACAGCTGCCACCAGCAGCTGCCAATCCACATCCCCACCCCCCCACAGCATATTGGACACACCATGCAACCAGCCTTCGATTGCACAATTGATCGACTACCTATACAGCACATCAGTGTGTCTAGTGACAAGTTGGTACAGCACAATCATGGAGCTCCCCCACCCGTACATACCCACTTTCTTCCCTGTCCTCCCATGGCCCCCCATTGGACTGGCCAGTTTGTTAATGTGTTTATTAACTCCATTGTATTGCTGGTAACTTGATGAGTTTGTCATTGTTTCGCTCCACAGGGTGTACAGTGGGTTGACAGTGCAGGTGACTACTTCTATACTTTTGCAATTGTTTCACGGGTGGGTGACAAAAAATAAAATAAAATAAAATAAATAAAAAATGGCCAGCAATGGTGCTGGCATCTCACCTGTCTCCTCCCCCATTTCCACACTGGCTTGTAGACAGTGCTCTTTCTGGCTTGAATTGGGGCAAACCGGGATTTATTTTGCTCCAGTGTTTGGCCCTGGAGTACAGCTTGGGTCTATTTTCTTTCTGTTTTAGCCACATGCTCAAAGATGTTGGGAAGGAGGAGATGATGCACACACACACACACATATATGTTCATATAGCTCTAGGCATCTTAAGTTGAATGACAAAACAGGGCTAGAAAGATGAAAGGTCTTAGTGTTAGAGTCTGATTACGTAAGGACAAACTGTGTAAGTCATTAATACTGCTTGGTTATTAAAATTTATTGGTTATTAAAAGCTGGTTATTAACAATTCATAAACATATCAAAATGTATTTAATAAACTTCATGGTTTGTTCAACATAACCATGCTCACTGCCACCTGGTCACTATTTTAGTGCTTTAGTTGAGTTAGAGGCTAAACAACAATATAGCCATTGTAGAGGATGAGAACCTGGAGGATGTCGATCCAGTGGTTGGTCCTAGGGGCAGCATGCCCTTGTATTGTTGCTAACTTACAAAATGAGTGGGAAGACTCCGAGGTGAGATTCCATGATGGAATCATCACCATGGGGACTAATATAATTCTTACCAATTTGAACCTTCTCCTACCACATATGCTGCTCAATTCCAGGCAACAGTTTTCATTCCTGCAAATTACAACACAGTTCCATGTGGGGTATTTAAAAAGTTAAGTACCAATCCTTGTCCTATTATCTCTGATCCCTGATCTGAAAGGAAAATGGAAGCTTATGTGTCAAATAGGGGATCACCATAGTCCACATCCAGACTCCAGGGGCCCTTTCACACTACAAAATTATAACTCTTTAATAGCCATGGCAGCATCCTATCTGTAGTTTCTGAAAGACTGGAGCTCTCTGGCATGGAATTCTAAATGCTCCCCCTAAACTGAAAATCCCACGATTCCATAGGAGGGAACCATAGCAGTTAAAGTGGAATCATAGCACTATAACTGTGTACTGTGAAATGGTCCCAGATTGAAAATTCACTATCTTTGGCCCTGTATAGACTGGCCACAAGGGCAAGCCTCGGGGTGGAGTCGGGGCATGGCGACTACATGCTGGCTGCCCCACCACATTGTCCTCATGCCGCCCACTGAAACAGACAGTGGGCAGCGTCAGGGCACTCCCTTGGCACAGCATTTAGACATGCTGCACCAAAGAAGTGCAGAAAAGCTGCCGCCACAGCGGCAAAAGGGGCTTTTTGCCGCTCCAAAAAGAAACAGCATTTGCCAGCTCTTTTTTGGAGCGGCAAAGTGCTGGATTGGTGTGCGATTGCTGCAGCCCAATCCGGCACTCCTAGGGACCATCTGTAGAGCTCCTTAGTTTTACACTCCTATCTGAAAGTACTGCATTCTGCTGAACTTAATGATACTGCCATATGAACAGAAGTGTTACAGCATTGTACTGTTAAAATTGTCTACAGCCTTGATCATTTACACTGAATAGTAGCCCATGTCACAGATAAAACACCTTTTCTGAAATGTAAAATAATAAATAGTTAAATAACTCAGTAAGAGCTGTTTGACAGTGGAACCCACTCCCTCAGAGTGTAGTGGAATCTCCTTCTTTGAAGATTTTAAAACAGAGGCTGGATGGCCATATGTCTGGGGTGATTTGGTTGTGTATTCCTGTATGGCGGGGGCTTGGGCTGGATGGCCCTTGAGGTCTCTTCCAACTCTTTGATTCTAAATATATACAGTTGGCCCTCCACATTCACGGGGGTTGGGACACAGGATCCCTGTGAAAGTGGGAATACCGTGAATATCCATGGCACCCCCCTTCCTCAGCAGGGCCCTCTTGAGGATGTTGAGAGGAGATGAGGGGTGGTCCCAGATCCAGGATGGTTCACTCCTTGTCCCTGCCCCTCCCTTTGCCCCTCCCTTGGTGTCTCTTTTTCCGTGCATGCTAGGCTTCCCTGCCTCTTCCTTTGTCCACCCGTTCTCCCTCCTTGTCTCTTTCTCTACCTGTCCACCCATCCTTCCTCCCTCTTGTTTCCGAGGCCAGGGCACACATGGACGGAAAGAGACCACTTTCTCTTCCTCTCTGCCTACTTCACTTTTGTCCATTCTTCCTGCCCATTCTGGACAAACTCGGGAATATTCAAATCTGCAAATGTTAAACCTGTGAATGAGGTGGGCAACTAAATTTGGAAAAGCATGGTGGGAATCCCATTGACTCATGGAAATCAGGTAGCTAATTGTTTAACCTGTGGCCTTCAAGATCTACCTTTGGTGCTATCTCTGTTCAGCCAGATTAGAATTCACTATCACCAGCATTTCTTTTTGCTCCTGCAGACCAATTATGGATAGAAAACTTCTATTCAGTACAAAAGTGGAGAGAAAAGTAGCCTCATACACATTAGGATGCAGAAAATCTCTTCTGCCAATCTTCCAGGAGTTGATAGTATGCCATGAATTTTGACAACTCTGTATCATTCACTTTTAACTATCTCAAAAGCTTTTGTGCACTGTCCTAGCATGCTCCCCTCCCCATGTCAATCAGTGAAAGAAACAGAGCATAGGATAAATGATTTGTTTGTACAGGTGAAAGAAAACCTGTCATATCTCATAAAAAAAAAATTAAAGATGTTTATGCAAATTTTAAAATGCCCATTATGAGAATGATGGGAGAAAACTTCTAAGCAGCCAGAAATGGCGTTAGACTAGTCTGATTTAAAACGGGTCTGATTTTATTACAGTTTTAATGTTGTTTTTTATTATTGCTTTGTGTTGCTTGTGATTTTAAGTTTTGTAACCTGCCTTGTGTGAGTTTTCCATAAAAATGAGATAATAAAACGCTTTAAAAATAACAAACAATCCACATATCAACCTTTTCTGCGAGAATGTGTTCTTTCTAACATGGGCTGAAAGTTCTCAGAAAACCATCTATCTTTGTGCCAGTGTGAATTCTTTCATATAATTTTGTAGCCATCACTGCTGCTTTGGCTCCATTTCCCTTCTACTTTCTTTCTATTTGATCCCAACCTATCAGGGATCAGTGCAATGGACAAGACCCCAAGCACTACATAGCAGATTTGATGACACCACTGAGACAAAACCAAACCACTCATATTGCCTTGAAAGGAGTGGGTAGGTGAAGAGGAAACCTATCTCTGTTGTAAAAACAACTGAGGTTATGGCAATAGATCCAACACTCTTAACATGGAACAGGAACAAATAACTTTTTAAAAGGAACTTCCTAAGCTCTGCCCTGTCCTATCTTGCCACATTGGAGCAGTGTCTTCACTTGTCTGGTTTTATCACTGCAGGAGAGTGGCAAGACAGTGACTACTCTCCTGGTTGCTTTGGCAAAGGCGATAAATATTCTGTCACTTCTGCCACAGATTCAGAATGGCAGTTTTTGCTAATTTTTGTTGAAAGTCTCCTCCTTAACAAATCACCAAAAGCGCAAGTACTTTTCACAGCTTTCAAAATCTTGGGTGAACTATTCCCCCTTTCATCTCCATCTTACTACTTTAGGACCATGTCATGTACCTAATGATACTGGCTCAGGGATCCTGGAGGATTGATGTCCAGAAAAGTGTTTTTCTCAAGCTCTGCTTAGGGCCATTTAGTCCTATTACCTTTGTATTCTAAACAGTGCTACTCGAGGTAGCAATCTGTGAAACTGTGCCAGTTCAGGAACTGATAGCTAGTGGTCTCTGCTGAGTTTCCAGGAAACAAAAGGATAAAAAAGTACCCTGACCCTAGTACATTGGATAAAAAAATCAACTGCCAGTTCCCTCCATCAGACAGCTTTGGAAGCACTAGCCAAAAATATTGTGTTGGGAGTGTTGTAATCCATTGAAACATTAATTAATTAATTAATTCAATTAATGCAAATTAAGACATAACATAGTAATACCATCTAAAACACAGCAATAATTAAAAAAATAACACTGAATCAACAGTATCCCCCCATCAATAAGAGTTATTCATTCATTTATTAAAATATTTCTATCCTGCCCTATATATGAAAAAGATCTCAGGATGACTTATAGAGTTGCTTAATTGATAAAAGCCTTGCATGTATAAAAATGTGTTTGCTTGCTGGCAGTAAGACAACATACGCACAGAGAAAGAGAGCTTGCAGGGAAATTCTGGGTGTGGCCACTAAAAATACCCACTCTTGCATCTCCACCAGATGTGCCTCTGATCATGGAAGAACCAACAGAAGAAGGGCCTTTGAGAAAGAAGCTCCTGAACTTGGCACTATGTTAAGAAGCTGATCATACTTGGGTGTAGGCAAATCATGCATACAAGTGCTACTATCCTCAGTTCAAATCTCCCTAAAAGTAATGACTGATCCACTCTCATTTCTGAGAAACAGAAAAAGGAGCCTGGAAACGCAAATTCTTATTTGTGTATTACATAACATTTCACTCAACCTAGTCAGGGGATATTGGCACAACAGAAATTCTCCTTCTTCGTTCCAGTAGCATTCTGAATCACCAACACCACTTCCTATAACATTAGGTGTTTTGCAGATATATTTCATGGGTTGTGCCAGATTGTTTGTGGGGAACCTATTAATATCTCATGACAAGGCTCTTGTATTTGCAGAAACAGAATGTGAAGACTATAAAATCCCAACCAATCTCAAGTATCTTGCAAAGTTGAGATTCTACTATTAGGGTTTTTTTTTAAATGAAAAACTCTGGCTTGTGGGAAATACCCCAGCATCATAACTTCATTTCATTTCATTTATATACCGCTTCATATCGCACTATGGGATGTCTAAGTGGTTTACAACTGTGAGCTGATTGCCCCCCAACAAGCTGGGTACTCATTTTAGCGACCTCGGAAGGATGCAGGCCTGAGTCGAGCCTCAGCCCTGCCTGGTACTGAACTTGCAACCTTGTGGTCTATGAGTGGCTGCAGTACAGGCATTTAACCACTGCGCCACCAGGGCATAAGGAGGCAACCCATCAGATGCATATATTTCATTGTCTACAATCTCCTTTCTGCACTTAGGGGTGGAAAAGACTGCCCCAAAGGGGTAGCTTTAAGTCACCCCCGAGAAAGTCGGGTTGGGGCTGCAGCAACCACACACCACAGCCCCAACTGGGTTTTTTGTTGGCCCAAAAAGAAGCAGCAAATTGCCACTTCTTTTTGAGTTGACAAAAAGCCATGTTTTCCTGTGCTGCCATGGCTTTGTGGCACTCCTGTGGCATGTGGCATGTAAGCGCCGTGCCGCCAGAGCACTGTGAAGCCGGCCCATGTGTGGTCATGTGGGCAGTGTGACGCCGGCTTCGGGGCAGCATCAGGGCATGTGACATCTAAATGCCACACCCTCAAGCTAGCAGGAAGCTGGAGTTTCAAGCTGGTCTGTTTTGGCTCTTAGTTTACCAAGTGGAATGGAACTGGTAAGATGGAGAAAGATATTACCATACACAAGAACACAAACTCAAAGCCCTCTTGTGGATGTGCATGGGTCTTTGAGATACATCATACACAGAAACTCATATCAATACATCATAGTAAACCAAAAACTGTATAAAGTCTTACCTGATTTTATGCAGTCAGATGTTTTACAAACACCATCTGAAAGAGATTATATTGCATATTTATATTGTTAAGTATTTTCCAGATAGAGCAACATATTTTATCTTGAAATTCTGAGCCTTTCTGATAGCACAGGTAACTTAATATTGCATACATGTTTATACAAAAGTTTATCTTAAGGACCGCCTCCTCCCGTATAATCCTCCCCACGCCCTCCGGTCCTCTGGGAGGAATCTGTTACAGCCTCAAAAAACGAGGCTGGTGACGACCTCCCAGAGGGCATTTTCTGTAGTTGCCCCCAAACTGTGGAATGGCCTGCCGGAGGAGATCCGCCAATTGTCATCACTTGACAGCTTCAAGAAAGCTGTCAAGACGGATCTCTTCCAGCAGGCCTTCCTGGATTAATTCACTAGCTTGGCTCCAGAATCTTTTTCCCTCCGACATGTCCCCCTCCTCTGTGATGGGGTTCCTTCTTGAGCCAGCATCCGACATCCGCCGGCACTTTTTGTTTCTTTATGTATTACTTGTTTTAATGGAGGAATTTACCTCCTTATATTGTGTTTCTTTTAAACTGTATTGGGTTTAATAACTTTTTAAGGGGGGGAGGGGGAGGAAATTGTTCTTAACTGTTGTTGATAATTTTATGATGTAAGCCGCCCCGATTGTGCTCAGAGGGGCGGGGTATTAAATAAAAAATATTATTATTATTATTATTCCGTTATGGATGCTTAGAGAAAGTTAACTAGAAGAAATCCCACCACCACCACCACACCACTTATAGTACTTAAACCTGGGATAATTCACTGAAGCCAAATGGTAAGACATTTAATACAGATTAAAAGACAACGCTGGCTCTTCGGCTTACTAACAGAGATGAGCACTGCCCCCTATGGTTGGACACAACTTGACAACCTTGTCAATGGGGAATACCTTAACCTTAATCTTTACCTAAATGAAGTACTCCAACCTCAACATATTAAAATCATGGATCTCATGGTCATCTCTGTGGAAGATGCCATGAAACCCACCCTGAGTACCAGGTTTTGTTGGAAGTTGTTTCTGCACTTATTCTTGTTAGAGCATGGTCTCACATAGAGCATGGTTTGGAATGGCTTAGGGCACTGGGTATGTTTAGCCTGGAGAAGATAGGGTTAAGAGACATGTTTAAATAGTTGAAAGGATGTCTTATTGACATAACATCTGTACATGGTGAAGGGGTTTGGACGATTCTAACTTTAACTTCTAACTCTAAGATTCTAACTTCTAACCCTGTTCTTTTTCTTTTCTTCATTCATTTACTCCTTGAAGCATTTCCTCTGTTATCCATTTTTTTCCTTCTCTTTCTTTGGCCACTCTTGGTATCTTTCTGCCTTCTTCTTTGATTGTCATTGACTTCTGACCATAGTTCCTCTGGTTCCCTCGATTCTGCTTAATAGCACGAATCTATTTCTTACATGGTTTGTAAATTCTGTTGGTATATTATTCAGACCATACTTTGGTATGATTACTATTTTTGTTTTCTTCTTCAGCTTTATTCTAATTTTTGATATAAATAGTTCGTAATCTGTTCCACAGCCAACTCCTGGTCTAGTTTTGGCCACAAGAATAGAGCTTCTTGATCTTCTGCTTCTAATTATATAGAGCCTCTACAGACAGGCACTTTGGGCAGTCCTGGATGCAGGGATGGGGAGGGGCAGCCACATGCTGGTCGCCTCAACCCCTCCCCGAAGATGTCCTGATGTTACGCACCAATACGCATGGCACGTGGTGTCAGGACGTCCTTCTGGCACAGCGTTTTGACGCGCTGCACTAGAAGGGCTGCTAAAGAGCCACGTGGCAGCTCTTAGAGCAGCCTTCTGCAGGCCCTGAAAGGAGCGGCATTTTGCCACTCTTTTCTGGGCTGGCAAAAGAGAGGATTGGGGCTGACGCATCCGGCAGCCTCGGCCCCGATCCTCCATTTCCCGAGGCGGCCCAGGGCCGCCCATCTGCATCCCCCCATAGTCAGAAGAAGTATGACTCTATATACCGGTGGTAACCAAAATGCACAGACCCATAAAAGGTGGTACTAGAGTCACATCCAGGTTGTGGGCTTTCTATAGCAACTGATGGGCCACTTTGGGGACAGAATGTTGGGCTAGATAGGCCTTTGAAGTGGTCCAAGTTGGACCTTGTTATGTTCTTATATTCACAGCAATACACATCTGTTTTCCAAGGATTGGAAGCTTTGCCTGTCCAGTGACCATTTTGAGGCGCAAGGAAGGAGATGAAGGGGAAAGTATGCATAGGTGAAACTGGGGTGGGCAAAAGTGCAACCCATGGCACACATGAATGCCTTGGAAAGAAACAAATTAAAGTATAGAAATGAGAAGATGTTTACAGTTTTCTACTTTTATTCACTCTGCATGCACTCAGAGAAGGAAAAGATGGAAATGTGTATGGAGGAATAACAAATACTTCTTGGAGAAATGACTGGGGCAGAAAAATCCTTTATCAGACTTCTTCTCCCATGGCTGCTTCACAAAAGCCTAAATGAATGGGCTCAGATATAAATGCCACATATCTTATTTTTGTGAGGAAGAACACCACCAAAAAAACCCAACAACCCTATCCCCCCCCCAACCAGGAAAATGGTGAGAGGTTTTTATATGTGTTCATAAAGTATTTATATTTGTGAATTTTTACACAAACTGCACAAGCAATTTATGCACAAATTGCAATCCTTATTGTCTTGATATGCTTTGAAAAGCATAAAGACTAGATGGGGAGTCTGAGCCCTTTTCTAAATCAGTAATCATGACTCTTTGTGTTTTCTGTGTGTTTGTCAGGCAGGGGTGGGTGAGACTAGTTCTTGACAGTGCATTCTTGTGCAAATTGTAAGGAAATAGATGAAAAAAGTGCTTTTCATTTAATTCTTGCACAGGAGATGAAAAATTCACTGTAATTGGTGGGACACACCTTGGGGAGGGGGAAAATAACAAATAATCTCTAGTAAAAGGTGAAAAATTTATACGATATGAAGAGAAACCAATGTAATCTTTATATCCCTAGCTCATTCCCCTAGAATTGGTACAAGCCAGAAGCAAGCTGAGAAAGTGGAAGCAAGTGAAAAACTTGCATATTACAGGGAAAAAAGAAATTGGGAAAGTTTGGGACCATATGGTATACAAATAAGTAAGAAGGTGAATGGAGAGTAGGATTTCTTGCTACCAGTGTGCCTGACAAAGTCCCAATGGTTCTGATTAATGTATTCCAAGACACCATAGTTAAAGCTGGTGGCACATAAACTAGAATATACATGCAAAGTTGTGGAAAGGTGAAAATAGCCAGCCAGCAGTGATGTGAGAGAACTCTCCCGGCACACCTATGTAGCCAATCAGTGACCACTTGTACCAGGGATGGAGCTGTGCCCACGTATTGTCCACCAACTATAGTTCAGCCTGGCAAAAATCACTGCATATGGAGGTACTGAAGACCTCCTTACCCAATGTTATAAAAAGGAATTAGGGACAGTGATTGTTCAGCGTTGATCCTCCAGATGTTTTGGACTTCAACTCCCATTAGCCCCCTAGCCAGCTTAGAAAACAGTCATGAATTATGGGAGCTGAAGTTCAAAACATCTGGATGACCAAAGTTTGAGAACTGCCATACTAGCATATAGCCCCAGGAGGATCACAGACAAAGACTTGTAGATGAACTTAGGGCCTTTGCAGACTGCCAGAAATAGTGCAAATTGAGTCCACTTTAAGGGCTAGGGTTAGTGCTAGGGAATCATGGGAATTGTGGGTTTTTTTCCTGAGACATTGAACCTTCTCTGTCAGAGAGCTCTGGTGCCACAATAAACTACAGTTCCCATGATTCCCTAACCCTAACCCTTAAAGAGGACTCAATTTGCACTATTTCTGGCAGTTTGCAAAGGCCTTTAGTTCAGGCCAGGGAGTGAATTGGGTTGATAGGGAAATTGGTTCCAGAGAAGTAAGAGCAATTTTTACTTTCCATGGAGAGATGTGATTGGATATTTAATTCAGAGCCCTTTCACACTACAGAATGATGATGATGATGATGATGATGATGATGTATTTATACCCTGCTCTTCAGCCAAAAGGTTATCAGAGCTGCTTGCAAATGGTTAATTAGACATTTCCCTGCCCTGAGGCTTACAATCTAAAAAGATAAGACACAAAAGGAGAAGGGAATGGTGGTGGAGAAGAGGAATAAGTCCAGCAGATCTTCTCTCTCTCTAAAGCCTGGACCAAATCAGATGGACTGTAGAGGCTCTCAAGATACCTGTGGGATATTTTGCTGCTTTTATCTCCAATAGACACAAAGGCTCTCTTTCTGCCACCACAGACACCGTATCTGAACCCACCCTATCTATCTACCTATTACATATGGGGAGGGGAGAATGTTCCCAGAGGCAAGAAGCAAATGAAACATAAAAGCAATACCTTATTAATAGAAGGAGTGCATAAGGGAAAAGATTACTAATTTAATACATTAAAAAGTATTTCACTCTCACTTATAGTCTTATCTACAAAAACTACCAGAACAGACTCTTAAATGCAACTCGTTAATTCCCAAACCTGACTCTATTAACCCAAATCCTTGCTCATTCACCCCACACTCCACACCAACCCTCCCACCAGACTAACTCCAACCTTATTCAAATCCCTTCAAACATTCCACCAATCACACTCATTCTCACACCTTCCCCCTCCCAGCAGCTCCTTACCTGATATATTAAATGCATTAAACAGTATATTATTATTGCATTTAACATTATTGCATTTTAACTGCCATAACTGCATCCTATGTAATTCTGAGGATTGTAGTTTGGTAAGGCACTAGAACTCTGAGAATTCTGAATGCCCTTCTGTAATCTGTCAAATCCCAGGATTACAGAGGACAGAACCATGGCAATTGAGTGGAAGCATTCTGCTATAATTCTGTATTGTGAAAGGGCCTTTGGCTTTCACAGAGTTGGTGATGGGTGTGTTCTTGTGTCTAGCGGCAGAAATCACCCCAGATATGTAGCATTATGCACCCCCAAGGCAAGGAACAACACAGGAAAATAATCCTTTTGGGGTCTGTGTGTACACGCACATGCTTTTAGAACTGTTTCTTCATTCTTCAGATTTGTTTAGCCATAAGGGAGAATTATTCCAAAAACTTCTCTACGGAAGTGGGTCAAGGATGTTTAGGATAAGTAGGAAAAAATGTGACTTGACATGAATTTGTAACTGCTGAGCTTTTGTGGCTGTATCTTTTGAACTAGCAAGAGAAAACTTTCAAGACTATATTGCACTAAGACAACAAATTTACACAGAAAAGAGAACTGAAAATGTCTTAGGTGAATATCTCTTTCTGGAACATGGTTCTGATGATATAAAATGGAACTCCTCCTCTCTCCACTGTGTAACAGAGTGATTCATATTCCTAAGAAATGTCGAAGTTGTGGGGAATGGTAAAATTATTTTGTCTAAGGGAAAAGAAATCTAACTTCTGTCTGCAAGGACCTAAAACAGAACATTGAAACCTGAAGGATTTCGATGTTAATATAACTTTGTCTTATGTCTTAAAGGCTGAAAAGTGAATAGAAACTACAAAAAAGAAAAGAAAAGAAAAGAAAAGAAAAGAAAAGAGGTTTATATAGTGACGAAAGGGGAAATGACTAGGTAAAACTGTGCTTCAGTTTCACTAGTCATATAAATTTTAATGTCATTTTTAAATCTGTTAATCTGTATCCTTCAGGGAAAAAGAAGTTACCTCTAGGGAGAAAAAAACGGTCTAGGGTGGGAAGGGTTTCTCTGAGAAACAGCTAGCATAGTGAAGTTGAGTGAGTATCAGGAACTGACTATTATGTGTCCTATCATATGGTGAAGTATGTCAAGATATGCATGACAAATAGAGAAACTTCTAACCTGTCTAGTGTCAGTATATAATCTTCAACCTATTTTAAATAATTGTATTTCAGTTAGTATTGGGCTTGTATGTTTCTGTTACCAATCAATCATTTCTTCTTAATCATGTGTGAATATGAGATTGGTTTGTTTCTTATAGTTGTATGCATGTAAAAGCCCAGTTAGGGCTTAAATACCGTAAAGGCACAAGATCCTTTACAAGATTTTGAAAGATAAGCAGGTTAAGCCTTGGTTAGTACTTGCATGGGAGACCATCAATGAATACCAAATGCTGTAGGCTATATTTCAGAGGAATGAACTGACAAAACCATCTCTGAGTATTCCTTGCTTCAAAAAACCCATGAAATTCATGGGGTCACCATAAGTTGCCAGGTGACTTGAAAGTACACACACGCACACCCCCCATTGCTTAATGCAAAATGAACTTGATTTGATGATCAGTGATTTATATAGAAAGTGTTAATGAGGCCAGAATGACTGCAATATTACTAAAAAATCAATACGGTAGCCCCTCCCAATTCTCGGGGGATCCATTCCAGACCTCCCCCCAAAAAATGGCAGCTCACAAATATTTGAGCTCCATTTAAAATAATGGCAGGCGCACCCCCATTTTGTCCCCCTCCATTTGCTACCTGCAAATGGGCAAGGGATGCAAACTTCAAGGCTGCAAAAAGAGAGGGGTGACTGTAGTAAGGTTGCCTGAGGAGAGCCAGTGTGGTGTAGTGGTTTGAGCACTGGACCACAACTCTGGAGACCTAGGTTCAAAACCCTGCTTGTTCGTGGAAATCCAATGGGTGACCTTAGGCAAGTCATGCTCTCTCAGCCTCTGAGGAAGGCAATGGCAAACCCCTTCTGAATAAATCTTGCCAATAAAATCCCATGATTTATAGTGACTTTAAGAATGCTATAACTTGGAAACAAATTGAAGGCAATCATCATCATCATCAAAAACAACAACTGCCTGAATACCTTTTGTTTGGGGTAATTATAGAAATATGGCTCCAAAGTGTGGGGAAAATAATTGGAGGTGATCAATGTTTCCCTTTTTCATCGAAAGGGAGAGGCCAGTTAAGTTTAATTAAGAGGAAAATATTAGAAACATTTGGAGAGAATAGTGCAGTCATTGAGTGGGCTGTTTGTAGCAACCATGTGGCTATCCAGATGCTGTTGGACTGTAAGTCCTATCTAGTATAGCCAGTATTGAAGAATGCTTGGAAATGCAGTCCAGCAATATATGGAGGGGCATTAAGTCCTCATCTCATTCTAGATACAGGGTAGTGCAGTTTGCTGGTTTAGATCTAAATCCAATTGCTAGTTCTTACTAGATTCAACTCACTGAATTAACAGGAACTTGGTAAGTCAACACAAGAATTCCACTGATTCAATGCTATTTGAAACTAGTAATTGTCTTTATCTATGTGCAGCCTGAACTTAGGGAAATAAATTCAATTTTTGCAAAATATTTTGTGCAAACCTCCAGTGATCTGCTTCCAAAAATAAACACAGGGAAGTACTGTGTCCTTGGAAATTTTCAAGAAGTAACATTGGCAAATGCTTTTTCCTTTAAATGTTCTAGTTACCCATGGAATCCTAACATGATATCTTAAAGAAGCCAGTCTCAAACATCTATCAGTCAGCAAGTCCAATACATACTGTTATTATAACAAGCAAGACAAGTTATTTTAGATAATTAAAAACAAGCAGTTCCAAAGGAAACATGGATCTCTTTCAAGTTTAGTAGCTAAAATTTCAACGATAGTTCCAGCTAATAAGTTCAGAATGTTCCAAAATATTTTACCATGGTATAATAATCAACCCCCTTTAAGTGCAATTATATTTCATGCTGACATTTCCAACTCTCCCTTTGAGCTTCTGAATGAACTTTTTTCATGAAACTTATAGTTTAAGGAGCTTCCACTTACCATCATAGGTGGCATACAGAGCGATCATGGTGATAGCCACAATGGCAAGGAGAATGACTACAACAGTTAGCCCTATTTCCAGTGCACTCCATTGCAGTTTTTTCTTTTGTTTTGGAGAGTTCATCTCAGTTATATCCATCTGACTTTCTGACTTGCCCATAACCTAGAGTCTGGAAAGAAAAAGAAAAAAAGCACAGTTGTCAAGTCTGAAAGAATGGAAATTCTCAAGTTCCTCCTACCTAGCTAAGTCATTTTTTGTTTTTTCCAGTGAGAAAGAGGAAACATTAGTGGCTGTATATTTTTAAGGCACAAAACTGTTAGTCACAACAGTAAATTCACATAGCATTTTGCCACTTACAGTCCACAGGAAAATGTTGTTTTAGGCACAGAGCCCCTAAAAAAGGAATGAAAACATATCAGCAACCTGCTTTTATTGCTATCATATCTATTTTAATTGCACTCCTGTGGTACAAGAGTTCACAAGTGAGTGAAATTCAGCTGTTACTGTTTGAATAAAAATTAACTTAACCTTTCAGTCTTTGATCGTTCGCCAGTCATCAAACGCGTTTGGTTTTGGAGTTGTTCATTTTTTAAAAAATTTTTTTGGCCTCTGTGACATTTTCTGAATCATTCCAGAAATTAATGACTAAAGTCTTCTGACTTCAATAGAACACCAGAAAGGGAAAAAGAAGTCTCCAATGTGCCCCACAGAATATATATATGGCCCAAGATTTACAAATCAAAACAGTGACATAAATTGCTAAAGAAAAACATTGTGAACCTAAATAACCCACAGATCTGATTCAGCATAGAAGTGTTAACTGTACAACCTATTTACAGAGACTGGTATCACTTTAAATGTTATGGACCCATCCCATGGAATCCTGGGATTTGTAGTGCATTGCGGATTGTAGAATTCTCTACTGGAGAGCTATAGTGCTGTTGTTCACAGTTATTTTGTTTCATTTTCACATAGAAGAATAAATAGTATCAGCAATCTTCTCCCCACTATGCAAGAATATGAAGATTACTATGCACTATTTGTAGTCCTGGACTTCATGAGGGAAAGGTCATTTGTACTAAATATATATATGGCTTTCCTGTGCAAAGGGGATTTGAAGCAGAACATGTGTGTGTGTGCACGCATGTGTATGTGTATGAGAGAGAGAGACTGTACAAAACACACTGATTCCTGTGCTGATAAGACTGCTTTTAGAATAGAAAGCACTGCAGCAAAATTACTCATAGTTTTCCGTACAAGTATCCACATATTCTAGCAAACTGCATAAAGTTGCACACTTTGCCTACAAGGTATACAATTTGTACAAACATCTGAATTTCTGTGCAGGGAAAAAAAAACAGGTGTAATTTCCCTGTATTTTCTGCACAAAACCAGTACTTTTGCAAAGGAGTCAGTATTATTATTATTATTATTATTATTAAAAAAATATTGATGCTTTCTATGCCATGCCACTTTTTTTTTTTTTGGAAACAGGAAAACCAGATAGATATTTGTAAAACAATTTTTCCTCAACAGGCTACCTAAGTACAAAAATGCTTGTTGCTCATCTCCTTCTCCTAAGATGCCTCCCCCCCCCCCCGAGGATATATATATACCATATATACTCGTGTACAAGTCAACCTCATGTATAAGTCGAGTGAAGCTTTTAGGGCCAAAATCATGGATTTTGATATGATCCACGGATAAGTCATGGGTAGAATTTAGGGGACAGAAGATTTTAACATTGGGTTGGAAGTGGAGAGAAAAGGGGTGTTTGGTCATCAGGGGAAATGTAAAGAGGAGGAGGAGGAGGAGAAGAATAAAAGTTTTAAAGACTGGGATGGAAGTGGAAGGATAAAAGGGTACCTGGGATAGTCAGGGGAACTACAAGGAGGAGGAGGAGGAGGATGCAAAAAGACTTTAAGATCAGGTTGGAAGAGGCGGGGAAAGTGTAGCTGGGATGGTCAGGCGTATTCGGGGGGGCGCGCAAAAAGAGGAGGATGCAAAAGGTTTTTAATATCAGATTGAGAAGGGAATCATCACACACACACTCTCCTGCCTCACAGCTCTTTCAGCAATCACTGCCGAGGAACAGAGAGTGGGACATCCCGGCTGCTTTTTTAAAGGCCTTTATGAACAATCGTACTGGTTGTTGTTGTTGTTAACTGCCTTCCAGTCAATCTCAACCCACGGTAACTGTATTGACTCGTATATAAGTTGACCCCAGATTTTAGGGTCAATTTTTGGGCATAAATTTATTGACCTATAGTTAAATATATACGGTGTGTGTGTGTGTGTACTATATATATATAGTGTATTCTTCACATCCCCAACCCTATCAACAACAACTTTCCAAAATCAGCACTAGCTAAATACCAGCAAATAAAACTTTGGAAAATCAGAAATCCTGCCCCTACTTATCTTGCTGTCTTGTATCAAAGGTTTGTTTTTACCAGAAAAATCTGTGGTGTTGAGTAGATGTCTATTGATTGATGAATGACATTTATTTATTGCCCCTTAACCTACCAGAGTCCCCAATTCAATGCACAAGAAGTTGAAAAAACATTTTTTTTTAAAAAGCCTTAAATAAATACCTAAAAATCAATTAAAGTACTCCACACTTACCTTTAAAAATAGTTGTAAACCCAGAAAAACATCTTAAACAAACTGAACTGACACTCCTAATTTTAAGGTTTTAAGGTCTGAAGGCCAAGTGGGGCAGTTTATACTGCCTAACAGAAGAAGATCCTCCCTCCATTCTAACTGCCACTGCCCTGGCTTCAGTTGAAATGGGAAGGGCAGGCAAAGCTCCATCATGCTTAACCCAGAGACAGAAGAAGGGCCCTCCCTCTATTCCAACTGCCATCGTCCTGGCCTCAGAGGCAGAAGAAGGGGCAGGCAAAGCAAAATCATGTCTAGCCCAAAGGCAGAAGAAGGCCCTCCCTCAATTCCAACTGCCATCATCCTGGCCTTAGAGCAGCAGTTCTCAAATAGTGGGGCGGGGCCCCCAGGGGGGGTGCAAGGCTCCATAAAGGGGGGCCCGTTAAGGCTGGAGAGAGGGAGATTGTCCCAGCACAGCCCCAGTAGCTCTATCCTGATTGGCCAAACCCGCCCATGTGATCGCGCGGGGGGGGCGCGCGAAATGTTTTCTTCTTTCCTAGGGGGGGCGTGACAGAAAATAATGGAGAAACACTGCCTTAGAGGGAGAGAAGAACCAGTGGACTTGATCCCCTTCCCACTGTAATTCCCTTCTCCTTTTGTTTCATGTCTTTTTTCAGATTGTAAGCTTGAGGACAGGGAACTTTGTAATTAACAATTTGTAAGATGCTCTGGCAAAAGAGTAGGGTATAAAAACTCTGAATGAATGAAATCAATGAATGAAATGAGAAGGGATGGAAACAGCCTCAGTCAGGGTGCTGGTACCAAGAAAGCCCTGTCGCATGCAGTGGCATCACTAGGGTTGGTATCACCAAGTGCAGAAACTCATGGTGTCACCCCCCCCCCCCCATTGGCCTCTTCCCCTACCACACTATACAGAATCCTTAGTAATGTTTTTTGTATTAATGTTATTCATAAATCATAATTCTTATATTTCACTGAATCTAATGGTAATAGTTGTGACATAAACAACTAGCAAAATTAAAATTATACATTTAAATTACAACCTCATATGCACAGACTAGATGCATAGTTTCATGTGGTTAAAGTGAAAATTTTGTTAAGCAGGATGCTTTTAAAAGAAAATTAAAATTTTAAAATTTTTGAAATTTGAATTTCTTAAAACAACAACACCCGAGGCCTCTCTCTTCTTCTCTCACTGAGCCTCACCCCATCTCTTACAGCATTTTAAATGGGAACAGGCAAATGCCACAGCCCATTTGTGCCAAAACACAAATACATTTGAAGAGCAGTATTCATCCCCCTTCAGGGTGTCACCTGGTGTGGTTCACCCCCTGCATGCCCTCTCCAGTGATGCCACTAGTCACACGTACCTACCATCCTATACTCATAGATTTGCGAGACACAATATAGGAGATGGTCTTTCTGATATCTTGGCCACAAGCTGTGTAGGGCTTTATCAGTATGTGAAAGAGAGGATAGGAATTAGTGAGTGAATGAGAGGTGGGAGAAGGAAAAGCGACCTGAACCATCTCACTTCTGGCAAGGGTGAAGTGTGTATGCTTCTGTTTTGTTTTGTTACCAGAATGTGCTGCAGTGATTAGAGTGTTACAATAGTGGCTAAGGTCTATGTTACTGAAAGCCAGTGTGGCATAGTGGTTTCAGTACTGGACTAGGGCTCTGGGAGACCAGGATTCTAATCTACACTGAATAACCTTAGGCAAGTCACACTTTTTCAGCCTCAGATCGAGGTAAAGGGAAACCCTCTCTGAGCAAATTTTGCCAAGAAAGCCCCATGCTAGGGTCATTTTAGGGTTGCCATGAATTAGGATAATTTGGTGGCGCACAGCAACAAAGAATCTAAAGGAATCCTAGGGTCTATCATCTGGTGAAGCACTAGAGCTCTCTAGCTAAAAATTCTAAATGTCCATCACTAAACTGCAAATCCTAGGATTTTGTTGGAAAGAACCATGACAGTTAAAGTAGAATTTGGTGCTATACTTGTGTACAGTGAAAGGGCCCCTGGGCACATGTATGGTTAAATTTGGAGATAGGGGATGTGGGTAACACAAAACACCCCCCCTCCCAACACACATCCCTGATTTCCTGGATGCAAGTAAAACTTACTCATATTTAGTTAGACATGGTTATGAAGCTTCATGAGCAGGAACCCTGATAAAATTAGGTTTCTAGTCATGAGACTTTTGTATCCAGTTACCTCTAACTAACCTCTAAGTGCCTGGGGATGTTGAAGGATTGTATACATGTTTGTAGATATATTTTAGTGTTATGCATGTTCAGGTTGGAAGGTTATACATATGTTTGTACATATGTTTTAGTGTTACGCATATTGCGTTGAAAACCTAAAGAGAAATTAAGTCTCCTGTCATTGTAGAACCAAAGAACTAAGACACGCTGTATATTTGTATAATGAGGAAACACAGGTTTTGCATTCCATGGTCCTAGACTGTGGGTTAGATCCAGGATCAGCCTAGGAGGAATAAAATGACTCTTGAGTATGAAAAAGTGACTCTGTCTGATTTTGAGGAATCTCCTCCCTTTTCCTGTGACAGATCACTTCATTCATCAGGATTCCTGACTCTCTGTGTAGCAAATTCAGAGGGTTGGTGGAACTGCCATGGGAAGCAGAGTAATAGTTGAATCCTCTAAAACCCTCCTCTTGTGGATCAGTAACTGGTTTAAAGTATAAAAAGCCACAAATACAAATACACGGAGAGTTCTCAGAATGAAAGGATACAAAAGGTTAGATCTTCCAGGTATCTGAACTGGAGCTGGTATTTTTTTTAATTTGTTCATAAATAATCTGGAAAAAGGGTTGAGCAAGGAAAATGGCTAAATTTGCAGATTACAACAAATTATGTAAATTGTTAAATGCAAAACGGGAAAGGAAGAGGTCAAGAAGGAGGGGAGAGTATTAAAATGGCAAATGGAATAGAGTGCAAACAAATGTAAAGTGATACCCATGGGAGAGGAATGTGCTAATTTCACATATCACTGGTGGGGCAGTGACAACTGACCAGGAAAGGGATATTGGAATTGTGATGGATAATTTGATGAAAACATTCACACAGTGGGAATCAGGAATGAAAGAGGCAAATTCCATGTTGTGGATCATTAGGAATGGGAAAGAAAATAAACTGCCAACACCTGAGCACTTTTATATGTGAAAATATAACTGAAATACACTGTAAAATTCTACAGCTGTATCATAGGAGTTTATCACACGGGGATAATTGGTAGTTTAAATGGTGATTAACCCATCAAAATGGCGCAGTCGCAATTAAAACACGACTAAGATTTTCACACATAAGAGCCATTATCCTGGGAATAATCAGGGAGTAACCAGGCAATAAACAGCAAACAATCATTCATGGGCCAATGCGATTTTAGGCTGCACCAATAGAAGTATAATATTTAAATTAAGGGAAGTAATAGTGCCAATGTGTTCTGCTTTGGTCAGGCCTCACCTGGAATACTGTGTCCAGTTCTGGGCACCACAATTCAAAAAGGATGTTGAAAAACTGGAGCATGTCCAAAGGAGGGCGACTAAAATGGTGAAGGATCTGGAAACCATGCCCCATGAGGAACAGCTTAGGGAACTGAGTATGTTTAACCTGGAGAAGAGACGGTTAAGAGGTGATATGACAGCCCTGTTTAAATATTTGAAGGGATGTCATATTGAGGAAGGAGCTAGCTTGTTTTCTGCTGCTCCAGAGAATAGGACTTGGAACAATGTAAGCTACAGGAAAAGAGATTCCACCTGAATATTAGGAGGCACTTCCTGACAGTGAGAGCTGGTCAACAGTGAAACACACTTCCTCGGACGATGATGGAGTCTCCTTCTTTGGAGATCTTTAAACAGAGGCTGGATGGCCATCTGTTGAGGATGCTTTGATTTTGAGTTCCTGCATGGCAGGGGGTTGGACTGGATGGCCCTTGTGGTCTCCTCCAACTCTGTGATTCTATGATTCTATAAATGGGATAATGGTACTTTAATAGCTTTTCATCACAACACTGTGTGAAAATCATTAGTGCAATTGTGTAATTATCATGGGATATTCCCAGGATAATTGCACTTTGAGCGTGATGTCATGTGAAAATCTTAATTGTGAATGCATGATTTTGACAGGTTAATCACCGTTTGTACTTCCAATTGTCCAGGTGTGATAAACTCCATAGAACAGATACTATAGAACTGGAAACAGTGTAGCAGAAAGCAAACAAAATTTTGCTACAACTCCAGGACAAGGAAGGAAGTTTAAAATACTCAGAGTCATAATTCAAATGACTAGAGATGGAACTTTCCTGACTCATTTTGATAGTATTCTTCCACCACTACACACATATCTCTCCCCTGTGCCTACAGAAAACACTGGAAAAATCTAAGGGCAGCAGTATGTCTATCCAGAAATAAAACATAGTAGCAGAGATAAAGAGTTCACACTGTTTAAAAGATATGGCTTATTACATACAAAAATTACTGTGGTTGTTACTTTTTGGTGGAGATGTGATGCTGCCACATCAAAAATCTGTTGAAATATCTCCACTGATGTTTGAGGTTCTCTATTGTGAATGGAGACCTCAAGATAGTTTCCAAAGAAAATCCAGACATAGAGCAATGTCTAAAAATAAAATATTTTTATGTCTGTAGTTATAGCTTTCATCTATTGACCAGTTAGGAAACAATATGGTATTTCTAACCCTCTTCTTTGCAAACCAAAGATCTGCTCCTGTATTGTTGAGAGGGGGAGTAGCAAAATTAGAGGTTTTGCTAATTTATATGGGCTGTCTGCCTAGATTTTTTTGTTTTCTATCCTCACTGGCTTTTAAACAGAGCCATTTTCAAAGAAAAATATGTTGGCCAGAGGCCTCTTGGGGTCTTATGCACATATAGATTCTCCTAAAAGACGCCTTCTCAAGATAAATGATGTGGCAGACTGGCATAGTATGCCAGATACTGTATTTGGGCCATATTAATATTGTTTTGGCACAGTTCCCTGGAAAGCTGCAATTTGTGGATCACAAATTGGCACTAGTCCATGAATCACCACTTTGAGTAGCAATGCCATACAGAACTAGTTTGACATTGACATGGAATACATGTATTCAGTTCAAGATTGTGGGAACAGAGTTGTGCATGTCATGCTATTCTGCACCTAGTATCTAAAGGAGTGAAGTCAAAGGAGTTTATTGCATTGGCTTTGCTCCTGTAATAGATATGGGATGTGGCTTTAAGAAGGAGGATCTTATTGCATTTTCCCGTCGCCGGGGAGTACGCAGCCCATTTGCAACCCAAGCTTCTCTGGGCTCCTCCCACATCTTTTCAAGAATGGAATTTTCCCATTCTTGAAAAGATGCGGCAGAAGCCTGGGTTGCAAATGGGCTGCGTTCTCCCTGGTGACAGGGAAATGTGATAAGATCCACCTTCTTAAAGTTACAGCCTATGTCTGTCGTGGGAGCAAAGCCAATGCAATAAACTCCAAAGGCTTGTAATTGGCCGAGACTAAAATTATACAAACTGTATACAGACTGTCAGAAATAATGAGCTTGAATCCACTTTAACTGTCCTGACTCAGTGCTAGGGAATCATGGAAACTGTAGTTTTTTCTGAGACATTGAGCCTTCTATGTCAGAGAGCTGTGGTGCCACAATAAATTACAGTTCCCATGATTCCCTAGCACTGAGCCAGGGCAGTTAAAGTGGACTCAAGCTGCATTTTTTCTGGTAGTCTGTAAAGGCCTGTGTTACCAATATGAAGTGAGGCAGCTATTCACCTCTTTTGGATTCTTCCTGTGATCAGTTGTGTCTGTAGCATGTGCAACTGAATGCACAATCAAATACACATCTGAGTACAGCTTGTCTGGGATGTTCATTTCTTTAAAGGGCCTGTAGGACTTCCATGCACTGTTTCCCTCTGCAACCTCCCCTGTCTTCCAACAACTGAGGGGGGGGGGCACTGAAAGAGAGAGTCCTGCTGTCTAATAGACCTGAATCAACAGGGTCAGATTACAGGAAATGGGAATTGGAGTAAAAGAACCTCCTGATTATACACACTGACCATAAGCAGAACAGGCTGCATCAGAAGATGCTTTCATTAAGAGAGTGAGCACAAAGAAAGGCTGAACAATCCATGAGCTAACTAAAATAATAATAATAATAATAATAATAATAATAATAATAGTTTTATTTTTATACCGCCCCTCTGCTCAGCAATCGGGGCGGTGTACAAACAAATTAAAACAGTACAACAATTAAAACATAAATCCATCAACCCAATCCCCTAACGCACCCACTATCAGGATCTTAGGAAAGGCTCAGCAAAATAGGTTTCAGGGAAAGGGCAATTTTGTGCCTTCCTTGAGATGAGTCTTTTTACCCCTTTCCCATCACACAGAGATGAAGCAAATTTATTTTAGAACCAAGGATGTATGAGGAGGGGTATCTTCCAAAACAGAAAATTCAGAATTACAAATCAACAGCCGTGGATGAGAGTCAATGTGATATAGTGGTTTGAGTGTTAGATTAGGACTCTGGCAACTAGGGTTTGAATTCCCACACAGCCATGGAAACCTACTGGGTGAACTTGGGCACATCACACTCTCTTAGCATCAGAGAAAGACAAAAGCAACCTCCTTCTGAACAAATCTTGTCAAGAAAACCCCAAGATATGTTCACCATAGGGTCACCATAAGTCTGAAATAACTTGAAGGCACACAACAGCAAAGCTCTGGATGACCTGCTCACCCAAGTGACTTTTGTGAAGCGGAATGTCTGGCATGGGCAAATTGGTTTCTTTCAAGTCCAGATATATTTTCAGAGAGGAGAGGGAGAATTTGGACTTGTTACAATGAGTGACAGAGCTCTGCCTGATGTTCCCTTCAACTTAGTGCCCAGTCACCCATTGTGCTGAACCAAGATCAGCCCCATTTAACATATCTGAAAATGCCTTCATATGATGTACAAATCTAGCCCACCCAATATTACAGCATCTCAGTTTATTTTCATTTCATAACTTTTATATGCACTGTTTAGCTTTACTGGTCTATGGCTGTATTTAAGACCCGGGATTATGTTTAACTGTAGCGTGAGTTTAATAAGCATTCTGGTTGTGCGTGAAACCTTTTAGCCTCCGTATTGACCTCTGGCCTCCTTAATACAAGCTCATATTTTGACTTCATATTCTGTAATATCATATTTCCACTTCCATGTTACTAAACGATAGCAAATTCTTGGTGCTCATTTACACACACACACACACACCAATTCTTACTGCATTTTAGGCTCAGTTGAATGTTGTTTCCTTTTAAAGTTATACATGGTTGCTTTATTGTTTGTCTAAAGAGTTACTTTTCATGTATATGAAAAGACAAAGTGAACTAGCCTGTTTTGAAATTAATGGGGGGAAGGATATGTGAAGGGATGGGGAGAGAGTTTGCTTATGCCATTCTTAACCATGCCCATGATCCCCACACATTCATTCAAAGTTTTGCACAGAGTCTACATGCACTTAGCTCCCACATGTGCAATTTGTTGCCATTGAAAAGTAAGCGTGAGTCTTTTGTCAGTGTGATGTAGTGGTCAGTATGCTGAACTTCAGTTTTTGAAGATTTAAGTCCCCACTCTTCCCTGAAACTCAGGTCCAAAACACATGGCAGAAATAATCCAGTTTGAGACCACTTTAACTGCCATGGCTCAGTGCTAGGGAATCCTGTGAATTGTAGCTCATTGTGACACCAGAACTCTCTGACAGAGAAGGCTAAATGTCTCACAAAAATACAGCTCCCAGGATTCCCTAGCACTGAGCCAGGGCAGTTACAGCTGTCTCAAACGGGATTATTTCTGCAGTGTGTTTTGGACCTTAGTCAGTCTCATTAGGAACATGGGAACAGAATGTCATGGTAAAGGAAAAGGCCACTGCAGTTTTAGGCTGCATCAACAGAACTATAGAGTCCATGTTAAGAACACAGCTTTGATCAGACATTGCCTGGAATACCGTGACCATTTTTCTGGGCACCGCATTTTAAGAAAGATATTGATAAGATGAAACATAGCTGGACTATAGTTGATTAAGACAGTAAAGGGTCTGGAACCAAGCTCTGAGGAACAGTTGGGGGAACTGGGTACATTTAGCATGGAGAAGCAGACAGAAAGGTGACGGGACATCCATCTTTAAATATCTGAAGGGCTGTCATATGAAAGATGGAATGAATTTGTTTTCTGCTGCCCCAGAGGACAGGACTCAAACCAGTGGCTAGAAATTACAATAAAAGAGAGTCTATCTAAAGACTAAGTAGAATTTCCTGACCATAAAAACAGAGTTTGGATGGCCTCCTCGCAGGGATGCTTTAGCTGTGAATGCTTGT
Organism: Phrynosoma blainvillii; assembly: GCA_026167975.1. Classification (NCBI taxonomy): domain Eukaryota; kingdom Metazoa; phylum Chordata; class Lepidosauria; order Squamata; family Phrynosomatidae; genus Phrynosoma; species Phrynosoma blainvillii. The sequence goes on from JANUYF010000003.1 coordinate 37,013,615, forward strand.
GCTGCAGTGTGTTGAACTAGATGGGCATCTTGCAACTCTGTGACTCTGTTCTCTCTCTCTGGTTGTAACTGTAAAACAAAAGTGTCAGAAAGTTCTGTAGGATTCCTCTGAAGTAATACATCAACTCACACATCTTTTGGGCCTGTAACTCTAGCAGATGTACTAGTTCCCCCTGTCTCTGGAATCAACATCTATGATTATTATAGGGCTTTGTGCATCTTGAGAACTGTCCCTCCTTCCTGCCTATGAACTAGGAACTTTGGTTGAGTTCTTGAGATATGATTTCACATTGAAATATACTTTGCATCTCAACCCATAAAGGCTAATTTAATTCCACAGATGCACATTCTCAGTTCTAGAGAAGGATATGGGCCAGTGCCCCACAGTTCTGCATTTTGCTTGTTCTAAAGGTGCATCTATACTGTATGAATAATGCAGTTTGACACAACTTTAACTGCCATGGCTCCATCCTACAGAATCCTGGGATTTGAAGTTTTGTGATGCACCAGCACTTTTGGTAGAGAAGGCTAAAGACTGTGTAAAACTATAAACCCTGGGATTCCATAGGATGGGGCTAGAATGCTTAAAGTGGTGTCAAACTGCATTATTTCTACAGCGTAGATGCAATGTCCATCAGTGCTGTTTCTCAGTGATGAAACACCCTTCCAGTCCATCTTCAGGCCTTGCATTTTGAGGACGGAACTTGGAAAAGATACCTTTTTGGATGATAACTTTCTGAGTTGGCCATGGTAGCTAGGGAACTATGGGAGTTGTCATCCTCAAAAGGTACGTTTTCTAACATCAGGTAAACTGGTCAGATTAGAAAGCAAACTGCTTAACAGTAATCAACCAGAATGGATCATATGCTTTGCTTCCAATACAAACTTCCTGATTTGGCTTACTTATTGGGTTAATGGGGGAGCCCGCTCGAGATCCCTTGGAATGGACTGCCTTTATCTATGCTGTATCTCTCCTCAGCTTCTTATCTTATCTGAATCAGGCAGGACAAGAGCAGAGAGTCCAACAAACATCCACTGTCTCCACACTTCAACTTCAGATGTAGCTAAGTTCCTGTGTGCCTTCAAGTCATTTCTGATTTACGGTGACCCTAAGGCAAACCTATCACAGGGTTTTCTGGGGCTGAGAGTATATGACTCTCCCAAGATCACCCAGTGGATTACCATGGCAAAGTGGGGAATCAAACTCTGGTATCCAAAGTCGTAGTGCAATACTCAGATCATTACATCACTCTGGACCTCAGTTGCAGCTGCATTATTAATATGTTTGCTACAAAATTCTCAATGTGAAGGGTGCTTTGTGATAAATGAAGACAAACTGTTAGGTTTATTCAGAGTCTCACTCGTGGGAAAGGTTTCACCTACCGTAATTAAAATTTCACACATATCTCATTAGTCATTGCAAAACCTGAAGGATTTAAATCAGAAAAATAAGAAAACTTTGGGATGCAACCCCCTAAATAGGCCAGCCTTATGTAAATCAAGGGGCTTGTTATTTGGGAGTGCAAAATTGCATGACCACACGTTTAATTTCAGGAAATGTATATATGTGTGTGTTGGGGTGGGGGGCATTTCTATTTCTACATTTCAGGTCTCTCAGTCTGTTTAGTTTTTCTTCCTGAACAATTTCCCTGGACTGAAAAGTTACTTTTTGACCTACTCTTAGAATCCTCCAGAGTCAAGGATGGACCTTAGGGATGAAACAGGATTTGGAGTGAAGAGCACTATAGCAATACCTATCCTTGGAACCTGATTCACCTGAGCAAAATAACAGACGTGGAGAAAGGCAATGAAACTCCAGGAGAAATAGCAAGTGTCACAGTTCAATAAGTACAGAGGTAAAAAGAAAAGTTTTCAACAGATATTGAAACTACAACAGAGCTAGCACATACTTTAGTTTTGGGAAGGAAAAAAAATTCTCTAGAGTGGCAGCCACCACAGAAGAAAACCTCCTCCTGTTTAACATCTGCAAAATGTGGCACCACCAGAAAAGCCTGTGAATGACAATTGCAACAGTCAGGAAGTTAATGGGGAAGATTTGGCCTACAGAAACCAATTCATTGGATAAAGCTCTGCATAAGCACTTGCCAGCCTCACTCACAATTATACCTCCCTCCTGCATCTGCACAGCGTAACAGATGTGTCTGAAATTTCCATGTCCTCAGAAGCTAAAATGGAAGAATGGAATTGGATTAATTCTACAGAATTCTCTTCTTGTCACCAATGTCCATTTAATGCAGTCACTGTATTGCTATGTTAAGGAACCTGGGAAGAAACAAACACATCTTTTCTTCCCCATTAATCAGTGACAGAAGGCAAGATCCATGACAGCTGGAACCAAATGGAATTCTAAATAATCAGACTCTGGTGACAACATAATGGCCAAATATATGAGCTGGGACAGCTCTGAAATTTGCCTAGCACTCAAATATAAAATGCTGGAATAATAATGGCAACCTAGCTTACAGGTTTGCTATAGGAATTACTGAAACAAAAATGTGCTAAACACCCCAGAAAGAACTATGTAAATTCTAAGTATCGTTATATTTTGCTAATCAATCAACCTCAACTAAATTTGCAATTGAGATGCCTCAGTGAGGAAACTAAATGTGACAGTTTAATAAACAAATACTACCACTCTTTGTTAGAAGAAATGATAAACTTCCTTCTTTTTTCTCCTTTTTCAGTTTTTCTGTTAAAACAAAGAGGTAAAACAATGTTGCCCTTCATTATCGGCTCAACAAAAGAGAACTTTCCTTAATCATTTATTTATTCAGTTTAGATCCCACCTTTCTCCCAAAATAAGACCCAAAGCAGCTTACAGCACAGATTAAAACACAGATAAAACACAGTGATTACAAAAAAGCAATAAAACAAATAAACTATCCCATTACAAACACCACTAATTTAAAAGAGTTTAAAAGAATTTAAAAGACAATGATGAAGAGTAACATAAAGCACATGAACACTGTCAAAAGTTTCCTACATACACAAACCAGAGAAGATTTAATTGATTTATCTACCGGTTAAAAAGCATGCAGATGTGGAGTTTAAACTTAATGGCTTCTACATATCTAAATCGGCATTAATGGATCTAAATTAACATTTACAGTGCAATCCTATTCCTGAAAAGATTGCAATGCTATACTACATGCTTAGCGGGGAATACGTCCCATGGGATGGTATTAATACCCATGAAAGGACTGCATTGTAAAAATAACCACTTATGCTGATAAGGAGAAAATTAGCTCTTATAGACCAAACAATCCTCAAATGTAGTAGATACATGAAGTCAAATTTAGAAAATGGTTGTTTCTTTATTTTGATGACTACATTAACACTTCCTACATGGCAATTTATTAGCACACCAAAGGTTACCTGCTTTGACATGCAAATGTACTTTGTGAAGTCAGCACAACTTCCACTCCCACATGAGAGTTAGTTTTTATACTGCAGCCAGTGTTTCTATTATTTAAAGGCACCCCACCGAACTGTTCTTACCTGTAGCTTTTTGAGAAAACCAATGAAGTCCATATTACAGTCCACCTAATAAGGATCCCTTTATGTGTTAACTGCATGCACCACAAAGGCTTGGGAATAATTAAAGTAGATAGCAGCTCAGGAATTATAGTGCCTTGTAACTTCATCTAGTGCTCCTACGTTCCACCCCCTGAAGCACAGGCAAAACAGCAAAATTGCAATCATTTTGACCGATTCTGAGCCACAGGGGCAAATGTATGGAAATTAAGACATTTGGGCTTTTTGTTTTCATTTCTAGTTTTGCAAGTTAAAATCTGACTTTTGCTAGCTTAACTACATTGTATGACCTTCCTTAAAATGTTTCAGGCAGGGGTATACCTATTACGGGGTGGGGTGGGGTAGGGTGGGGGACACAAAATGAGGGTATCAGCTCCAAATAAGAATTCTGCCTCCCAAATGATTTGTCCTCTTCAGTCCCCAAATTTCTAACGTTGTTGTTGTTGTGCCTTCATTTCTGACTTATGGTGATCCTAAAGTAAACTTATCATGAGTTTTCTTTTCTTGGCAAGATTTGTTGGGGGGGGGGTTGTCTTTGCCTTCCTTTGAGGCTGAGAGAGTGTGACTTGCCAAATGTCACCCAGAGAGTTCCCATGGCTGAGTGGGGATTTGAAGGCTTGTCTCCAGAACTGTAATCCTGTGCTCAAACCACTACACCACATTGTCTCTCCTGTAACTATACTCCTGGTAATAACAACCATGAAACTAGTATTCATTTCATCATGTGAATTTATAGCTATGTTTGTTTTAACTCTTGTACACCACCTTGAGTACCAAACTGGGAAAAATGTGGTATAATAAGGAGGAGGAGGACTGCCATATGCTGTACATTTACCTGGGAGTACTTTTCACTGGACCCAATAAATGGATTTCTGAGTAGATGTATATAGGTTTACCCTGTTATAAATATATGTCCTTAGAACAGATGACTAGAGATGGAAAGAATATCCCCTATTATTTATTTCCTAGTAAAAAAAAAAAAAAGGTTTCATGACAGTCTGGAAATCCATTAGGAAAGACAATAGAGCAGTGAAGCTTTCACACAATTTTCTTCTAGTATTTGAATGTCCCAAAGTGTTTTGGAGGAATTTTCTGTTCAGAAAGACACATGGGGTATTTTTGCACAAACTTTGGGAAGTTGTATTACGGGAAGATTATTACATAGAAATATTCGTTTTCTCCTGCAGAGGGGAGGGAACAATTTAGCGAATAGTCATCCTTCCATGTGAGGATGAAATAATCAAGAATTTGCTGCATTTGTAGTTGAGACTGATGTTCTTGGCTTCCATCTTCTTATTCAATTCAACATCTGGATGCAGCCAGAAAAACAAAGGGGGGTTGCAGACTGCCAGAAATAGTGTGAATTCAGTCCACTTTTAGGGTTAGGGTTAGTGCTAGGGAATCATGGGAACTGTTATTTTTCTGAGACATTGAGCCTTCTCTGTCAGACAACTCTGATGCCACAATAAAATACAGTTCCCATGGTTCCCTAACTCTAACCCTAACCCTAAAAGTGGACTGAATTCACACTATTTCTGGCAGTCTGCAACCCCCCAAAGTTTGCATATCTCTGTTCCCCCTCAAAAAAGAATATACTCTTACCCATTGTAAACTGTTCCCTATGGGGTGCCCTAGAACCAGTGCCTGGAAAAGTTACTTTATGGATAAAAATGGCCATGTCAGGGAGTCATTGTCTTTAAAAAGTACAGGCATACCTCAGTTAGCAAAGCCTCTAACAGAGAAACTTCTTTTTACATTGGCTTCCCCCCTCCTTGCCCAGCCCCCTTTGTCTATCTGGATGTTTTTAAAGCAGTGTCAACCTTAGGAATACAGAGGTCTGGAAAAAGAGAGATCTTCAGTGTCAGGCTGCAGCAAGGTGTCTGCAGTACACACCTCAATAAACAAAGCCTGAGCTAGGAGTAAATGAAATTCCAATCAGCCCATTTTACTGTTGGTATGGTATGTTTGCCAGCCTACAACAGGCAAGGTAAACATAGCAGCCTCCAGAATCCCTTACTGAGTATGTATGAACAGCAAAAAAGAGAGAACAGATAAACTTGTCTCATCACCTATCATCAACACGTTAAGCATAGATCTTTAAGTATGGCCACCAAGATGGAAATCATAAGGAAAAAAAAGGAGGCTGGTTAAAGGGGGGAAAAGTTACCCCTGTTTATTTTGGAAGAAGCATTCAAGTGGTCTGTAGACAGTTCAGAATGTTTTGTTTCTTTCTGCAAGGATTACCTGATCTAGTTGTTTCATTTCACTCATGCTTGTTAATTCTGAACAAAAAGTCTGCTGAAACATGTTGAACTGCATTTTTCTTTTTCTTTTCTTTTTTTCTTTTTGGTGTAGCAACCTATCCTGATTCTTTCCATGTTATTTCTGCCCCTTGTACTGAATTTTCAGTAATGCCTAATTTGTAACTTGAGGTGTACAGTACTATGGGCCCTTGGTATCCACTGGGGTTTGGTTCCAAGACCCCACGTGGATAACAAAATCCGTGGATGTAAAATGGTATCCCTTGTATAAAATGGCAAAATCAAGGTTAGTTTTTTTGGAATTTATTCAAACAAAAATCCATCAGTGATCCTTTACTGGCCAACCAAAATGCATAATATACTTGTTGCAAGCTTTCGATGCTCAATGGGCTTCTTCATCAGGCAAGATGTTACAAACCAAACAGGAGAAAAACAATTGGAGATGTTAGTCAGATGCATACATGTTGTTTCAATCTTTAGTTAAGATGGTATATGGTGGGGAGGATATCTTTTGTAGGCAGGATCCTCCTTCTGTTCCTGTGGCTATAGGGAGATTTGCAAAGTCCAGGAAATTTAAATTCCATTTGCATCTCAATAGGGACCCTCTTTTGCAATCCAATATGTCTCCATTCCAGTGAGGCCACAGGCCTCTTTGTGGCAGAGAACAGTGGTGACCTCACTGGACCTCAATGGACCCTAAGGTGAACTTATCGTGGGGTTTTTGGGGGCAGGATTTGTTCGAGTGGGATTTCTTTTGCCTTCCCCTGAAGGTGTGAAAGTGTGACTTGCTCAAGGTTTCCACAGCTGAATGCGGAGTCAAATCCTGGTCCCCAAAGTCATAGGAGATTATCACATGGGGGACAGCATGTCTTTGTCCTGTCCTTCTCACACGATCGTGGGAAGGACTTTCAGATGACGTTCCTGTCATTGTCCTATCCGAGAAGCACAAATGACAATAATCACACAAAAGACTTTCAAATGACATCATACTGATCCTGTCATTGTCCCGTCAGTGAAGTGGAATTGTCCCATCCTTGCCCTTCATTTTGCATTAACGGAAGAACCCATTAATGCAATTCCACTTCACTGACAGGTTTATGACAGGATCAAGGCGACATGCAAGAATGTCTTTTGCATGATCACTGTCATGGATGGGATAAGGACAGGCTTCGTTCCCATCCCTCATCTGCTAATCTCCATTGTCAGAATCAGAGTCCAACTCCCAAACCATCACACCATGCTATGAGTGAAACAGAAAGAAATCGATGAACTGTAATATTTTTGCATACATAAAACCTATGCATATGGTGGCAGATTACATGTTTAAGGAGCAATGGTGTGAAATAGGGTAATGGAACCAGCAAGAAAAAACAGCACAAATCTTTACAACTTTGTAACTTGAACTGTGGCATCTATATCTAGGAAAATCCTGTTTTGTTGACTAGTTTTGGAGAGCCTTCTAAAGGTGTGTCTTTGGGACGTACATTTCTCAGCTTTCAAAGAGGAACGTTCCTAGCTGCTCCTTGACCTACATTGGAAGACATAAGAAGCATCCCACAGTGGCAGTGTGGCTGGTTAGCTGTGTCAGTTTCAAAAATAAGGCTTTGGTAAGAAAATGGTGCCTCCAAGGTGAAACTGACATAAAACTGACTTGTATTTCTTCAAAGCAGAAGTTAATGAATTTAAAGGAACAGTCGAAACAAAGGGACTTCAGCAACAGGAAGGAGAACATGACCAAGACAGGATCAGAAAGATTTGGATTGCTATTTATGGCCCTTAATTGATTTGACAAACAGGAAGCTATGGCAACCATGGGTTAGTTTTCACCTTCCAATTTAAATGCATGAGAGCATGTCTTGTGTTTAAGGTGCAAGCACTGACTGAAAGTAAGGAACTCTTAGATGAGACCTGTGAACTGTGACACCTTAGCAAAGGCAGCTAGTCTAGTGTGTATTCTTTCTGGAAATAGGTTGGTTCCTCTTTTAACACAATAAAGACAATTTTTGTTTGATCTCTTGGCCTGCATTATTCATAAATAAGAAAATAATGATTTATTCAATCAGATCAGCAATCTCCTGGAATATAAAACCACTCCTCTCAGGTAGCAAATTCTTTCAAAGAAGCTAAAGTGACTGCACACACCTCCTTGGAGTCCACTACAAGAACAGGTTTGAATTTGCAACCGATGAATACAGATAATGTACTCACTGCAATTCTCTCCATGCTTGGATTTCAGATTGGATTTCTCCTGGCTGGCTAGACCAGGTTCAAAGATGTCGGGCTTCTAGGGGCCCATCCTGATTGATTCACCAGAAAGAGTAATTCTTTCACATACATATATAAATTCATACTTTTCCTTCCACGCACATATATAAATGCATATATTTAAATGCATATAAATGCATACTAACAAGGAAGTCACCAATATCATGGAACAACTGGGGAAAAGTGGTGGTTGTAGGGAGATATTATGACTAACATATGTGCTCAAGATTTCTCAATGCATTGGTATTAAGTGTGCATTTCATAGAGTTGTGTCCTGCCAGGGCAAATGTAAACATCTAGAAGTATTTGAGCCAGTGTAATGTAGTGATTTGAGTGTTGCACTAGGAGTCTGGGGACCAGAGGTTTGAAATTCCCGATGTCATCTGGATTAGGCCCAGCACCATCGGGCCTGGAATAAGAAGAAGAGCCCTTACCTTATAAGGGGTGGGTGGGTTTCGGGATTTTTAGGTTCTGTTTACATTGTATTAACATATCTTTATGTAAATTTTATGTTGTAAGCCACCCCGATTACTCTGCAGAGGGGCGGGATATAAATAAATATTATTATTATTATTATTATTATTATTATTATTAATTCCACTCAGCAATGGAAACTCAGGGGTCCTCAAACTTTTTGAGCTGGGGGCTGGTTCGCCATCCCCCAGCTCATTGGAGGGCCAAATAAAAAAAAAAAAATGGTGGCCGGAGGTGCGCGCGTGCACTACTCAGGTGCCATTTTAAGTTCCAAAATGGCGTCTAGAGTCGTGCGCATGCGCCTGGCATCACGCGTGCACGCGCATGACTCCAGCACTGGTTTGTGTCCAAGATGGCGCCCGGAGTTGTGCGCATGCACGTGCGACGGCAGGGGCTATTTTGGAACCTGAAATGGCGCTCCACGTGCGCGACGACGGCAGGACCGGCCGCAGGCCGGCTAGAAGGTGCATTAGGTAACTATGAGGCAGGTTATACTCTCTTAGCCTTATAGAAGGCAAAAGGAAACATCCCCTTAACAAATCTCGCCAAGAAAACCCTATGAGAGGGTTGCATAAGTTAGAGTCAACTTGAAAGCACATGACAACAACAAAGAGATGCTTTCAGATAGATAGCATTTAGTACTTTCAGGTGAAATATGTGCTAGTTATTATATACTTCTCTTTTTAAAAGATTTTCTCCAGCAAGAACAAAGATGGGCTGAACTGTGTGAAGAACACGGAAGGGTTATAAAGCCATCATCTGGACATGCTGATAAAATTCTGTGAATGAGACAGAATGAAGGTACAGTACAGCTTGAAGAAGCACTTTTAGTGTGAGAAAGAGAGGGCATTTTTCTGAATGCATGTTATCGGAGACAGCAAGAACCCCAAGAAATCTATTCTAATGATCTCTTTGTAAACAGCTGTGACTGAACTCATTACACTTCTGCCTGAAGGTAAAGTCAAGGATGAAATTGTGAAGGTTTAAATGCTTCGTAATATTAATCAACAGGAATAGTTTTCTCTGAGAGCCAAATGTAATGTGCACACAAACCACCAGCATTTATTGCTGAAAATGTTGAAAAAAATCATGCTGAGCAACACATGTGACAAGGCAAAAAGAAAGAAGGGGGAGAGAGAAGGAAAGTTGAACAGAGTTAGTGTAACATTTATATGTGTGTGTTCTTTTGATACCCATGTTTGTTTAAAAATATCCTTCATACTAATAAAGGGACATTTATTGTAGGAAGAACTCTGTTGAAAAGATAGTTTCAAAAACCTGGGGAGAAAAAAACTCAGTTGCTTGAGAAAGATTGGCTTAAATATCTCCAGAATCTGATCGTTCAAATTCTTAGAAGCAAGACAGTGCCTCTGACTCCAGGTTTGACTCCAAGATGGTGTCTTTGCAAAAAACACCTCAGCCCTTCATTTTGCACTATGACATAAAAAATAATGCATGATTGAAGTCCCACTTTAAACATACATCAATAAGGTATCTGGATGGTTGTTATGCATTTGGATGCTATTGGAGGAGGCATTCTAACCTTTTATGATGCTCTCACCAAACTGAATTTAAGCACAAAAGCCTGCTTAAGGAGCAAAGTTAAACGATCTCGGATAGTTACTGCACTTTACTCTTACAAGTTACTGCACTGGAAGGAGAACAGCTTATATGCCTTGTTTGTTGTTGTTTAGTGCCCTCAAGTCCTTTATGACAACCCATGAAACTATCATGGGGTTTTCTTGGCAAGATATGTTCAGAGGAAGTTTGCCATTGCCTTCCCCTGAGGCTGAGAGTGTTTTACTCACCCAAGGCAAGTGTGACTTGCCCAAGGTCACTGGATTGTATATCCGAACTGGGATTCAAACCCTGGAGTCACACTGGAGAGTGTGACATACCCAGGGCCACCGGATTTCATGACCAAGCTGGGATTCGAACCCTGGAGTCACATTGGAGAGTGTGATTTGCCCAGGGCTACCGGATTTCATGACCAAGCTGGGATTCGAACCCTGTGTGACTTGCCCAGGGCCACCAGATTTCATGGCCGAGCTGGGATTCGAACCCTGATCTCCACAGTCACAGTCCAACACTCAAACCACTAAGGTCTAGAAGGTAAAGGTATCCCCCATTGAGAAAGCTTAATGATTACAGGAGGAAAAACAACAAAGAAAGCAAGGAAGCATCACTCTAATGTGTCTATATATATATTTCATATTAATGATGTCTGAAACCAAAGGGGTAGAATTTACATGCGCAGTGCTATTGATTTCTTAATGTCATCATTAAGAGGAATAATAATAATAAAGGCACTAAGGAACTAAAAACTTTCAGCATTTCCTTTCCAGAAAGCTTCTCCTTTAGTTTCAGTTCTTTCTGGGCACTTAACACAGGAAAGTTGAAAACCCCAAATGGGCTTTTCCTGGGTACCTACAGTGATGACTTCCCTGACAAAAAGTCTTAAAGTCAAAAGGAGTGTGTTGTATGCTCTCTCTCTCTGTCTTACATACACATACATTTAACTAAATAGCCAGGGAAAGAAAGCGTGGGTGGAAACATAATGTTACAGAAGTTTCAAAGCAGCAAAGCCTTTTCTCTCCTTTCTTTCCAGCCTCTTCCTTCCCCCCAAAAAGGAGAGATGCAGAGGGACCATCTAGCTAACACAGAAAACCATTTGGGAAGGGGGGGGGGTGGATTCTTCTCTCTAGGGTTGCATCCATAGGGCAGAAATCATCCACTTTACGGGCTTCTGGGATATGTAGTTTGTTGTGGCACCAGAAATCATCCAGTTTGACTCCATTTTAAATGCCCTGGCTATGTAATTCCGGGATGGCGCTCTGATGCCAGAACAAACTACATATCCCAAAAGGCCATAACCTAGAACTAGGGCAATTAAAAGTGGGTCAAACGGGAAGGTTTCTGGTGCCATAAACAAACTACACATCCCCAAAGGCCATAGCCTGGAGCAATGGCAGTTAAAGTGGGGTTAAACTGGATGATTTCTGGTGCCACAACAAACTATACATCCCAGAAGCCCAAAGCCTGGAGCCAGGGTAGTTAAAACTGGGACCAAACTGGATGATGTCTGGTGCCACAACTACACATCCCAGAACCCCAGAACCTAGAGCCAGGGCAGTTAAAAGTGTGGTCAAACTAGGTGATTGCTGGTGCGACAAACAAACTACACATCCCAGAATCTCACAATCTAGAGCCAGGACAGTTAAAAGGGGAGGGGGGGGGGTCAAACTGGATGGTTCCTGCCCTGTGGATGCAGACAACCTCGGAGCAGCCTGACTGCAAGGTATGCATGCGAGAGAAGAAAAAGAGTGCTGCACTCTGCGTATGCTCAGAGGCCCTCTGCTCTCTTAGAAGCGCAAAGGGGATGATGCTTCTGGGACCAGATGCTCCATCTTCTTCCTCCCAAGACCTTCCCAACCTCCCTCTGGCTCCTCCAGGTAAAGTTTCACCTTTGCTCTAACACTGATTCCCCCCCCCCCCATCTCCATCCTTTGCATGCCCTCACCCATGCCATCCATGCCCATCTCTCTCGGACTTACCAAGCTGCTCCTGGGCGAAGTTGGAGCCAGAGGTCAAGAGACACATCCCCGAGGAATGGCAAAAGGGGGGAGAGACCAAGGTGCCCCAAGGGGGAGCCTTTGGGTGGCAGGCACGGCTGGGCTTAGCTGGCTTGCCTTGCCCAGAGGAGAGCCATTGCCACTCATCCAGAGCCCATCCGAAGGGGAGGAAGGAAGGAAGGAAGGAAGGAAGGAAGGAAGGAAGGAAGGGGGCAGCCGGGTTTCCTTGCCAGCTGCGACGCCGGGCGATTTGGAGGCGATCCAGGGCTCGCCTTCCCCTCTGCCTCCCTACACAACCACACAACCACACACACACACTACATACATACAGACACAGCCAGGCTTTGCTCTCCTGCTCCTCTCTCCGCGATTCCCAGGACTTCTAAGGGCTCCTCTGGCTGCCTTCTTCTGGAGGGCAATCCTGACCAGGGGCAGAGAGGAGAAGAAGAAGAAAAAGAAAAGGAAAGAGGAAGAGGAGGAGGAGGGGGTGGGTGGGAAACCCTCCTCCTCCTCCTCCTCCTCCTCCTCTCCTTCATCTCTCTCTCTCTCTCTCTCTTTTTCTTTCTTTCTCTCTTTCTTTCTTCCCCCAGAGACCAAGGGAAACCTGTCCTCCATCCCCACCTTCTGCCCAGGAGGCATTCCCAAAGGGTCCTCTCTTTGGAGCAGGGTTAAGAAGCAGGGTTTCACATTTGTATGAGTGCTTTCAGCTTGTATTCGGTCCCGTCCTACGTTTTTCGCGAATTGACCGGCGTCCTCCTTTTCCCGGACCCGCCCTCCATCCCCGGCTTCTGCCCAGGAGGCATTCCCAAAGGGTCCTCTCTTCGGAGCAGGGCTAAGAAGTAGGATTTTACATTTGTATGAGTGTTTTCAGCTTGCATTTGGCCCTGGCCTACGTTTTTCATGACTTGTCCGGCGTGGCCAGGCGTCCTCCTTTTCCCGGACCTGTCCTCCATCCCCACCTTCTGCTCAGGAAGCATTCCCAAAGGGCCCTCCATTTGGAGCAGGGCTAAGAAGTAGGATTTTATATTTAGATGAGTATTTTTCGTTTTTTGTTTTGGCATGCCCTATGTTTTTCTTGAAGGTTCAGGGTGACCAGGCGTCCTCCTTTCCCCCGGACCCATAATCCGTTTCCACTTTATGTCCGGGAAGAATTCCCAAAGGATCCTCCATTTGGAGCAGGACTAAGAAGCAAGAATTTATATTTCTGGGAGGGTTTTCACAGCTTTTGTTTTGTCATGTCCTACATTTTTCTTGAAGGTCCAGGGTGACCGGGAGTCCTCATTTTCCCGGACCTATCTTCCATTCTCACCCTCTGTCCAGGAGGCATTCTCAAAGGATCCTCCATTTGGAGCAGCGCTAAGAAGCAGGAATTTATATTTACATTTAGTGTTTTTAGCTTTGATTTGGTCGTGTCCTCTTATTTTTTTTTCCTTGAATGCCCTCCATTTTGTGGTGCCTGGCCCTCCTTTGTGGTGAGGACCTCTGATGACTCTGGTTTTGGCAAAAACATCTCCCCCCTTGAGATTAGTCCTATGCTTTGATTGAGAGTTCCTGCATGGCAGGGGGTTGGACTAGATGGCCCTTGTGGTCTCTTCCAACTCTATGATTCTGTGATTCCAGGTCCCTCTGAGGACATCCTGGGACTCATTACTTCCCAAAAGGCTTCCCCCCAAGTCTGACTACAGGACATGAAATGTTCTCCTCTCTGGCTTGCTTGGGTGACTTTAACTGACCCCTCTCTAAAAAAACAAAAACAAACAACCCAGCAAGAGTCTGATGGAAAGGAGATCAACTTGGCAATAAAGAACTGTGTGCTCAAGAATTGCATCCCAGACATCCTCCTTTTCCAGGACACATCCTCCATTTCCACCTTCTGTCCAGGAGGAACTCCAAAACCTCCTTCCCATTGAGAGCAAGACTAAGGGGGGGTTGCAGACTGCCAGAAATAGCGCAAATTGAGTCCACTTTTAGGGTTAGGGTTAGTGCTAGGGAATCATGGGAACTGTATTTTATTGTGGCACCAGAGCTCTCTGACAGAAGGCTCAATGTGTCAGAAAAAAAATTCCCATGATTCCCTAGCACTAACCCTAACCCTAACAGTGGACTCAATTTGCACTATTTCTAGCAGTCTGCAACCCCCCTAAGAAGCAGGAATTTACATTTCTATGAGTGTTCTCAGCTTTGATTTAGGAACCACCTCCAGTGTTTCTAGAAGGTCCTACATTTTGTGGTGAGGACATCTGGTCACCCTGGGCTTGAGATCTCAGAATGGAGCATGACTCCAATATCCAACACAATCTTGCCCAGCCTTTCTGCATTTCACCTGTATATTTGTTACAAGGACCGGGGGCTGTTTGTCTTGTTGTTGCTATTCAACAACAGGAGGGCCCAGAAATCCTTGCTGATTTATTTCGTCTCCTAGTTGGTCCTGATTTACCTTCTGCTCGCCCCCATTTGCTAGAGGAAACCTAGCACATGGGTCCCATTCTCAGCCATGCAAAAGGGGCAGCTGAACTAGGATTGTCCTGTTTGAAGTCAGCCAACTGAATAAATCCAGAGCCTTGGTTGTGCTGAGTAGGGAAAGCGCAGAAGGGATCTTAAGGTCCAGGTGAGCACAAACCAATAGAGCAACCTCTTTACAATTATTTGCAAGCTATTTCTCAATTATTTGAGGATTCCAAGTATGTACACAAGAATAATCTTATGGTGGCATCTTCCAGGTGACTTGGCTTATCGTTGCAGCTTGCAGTATTTGTGCACTTCTATGAACTTGGATCCTGAGTAGGTTATTTGTGCTTAGCTCCCACTGAAATCAATGTAAAAAGTTAGTTGTGACTCACAGAAGTCCTATTGATTGTAGGAGGAAATCAGATCCAGTTAAGTTAGTTCAGATCTAACACAATATTAAACAGCACTTACAATTGGTGTCCTTTTGGCTCCACTGTTAATAATACTCTCATTCCCCCATAATCACATGCATATATATCTGTAACATACATATGTAATAAATAATATTCCCCCATAATCACATGCACATATATCTGTAACATACATATGTAATAAATAATAATAATAATAATACCCCACCTTTTGCCTTGGCAATCAAGGCAGCTTACAAGTACAAATACAGATTAAAAACATACATGCCATAAAACCGTAATACAATACTAAATGCAATAATAAAAGCATAAAGATTAAAACAACATACCGTCTGGGACACCAATAGGAGTGTATTAATATTGGTTAACATACTAGTTAACTAGTATCATTAGTATTAATTAGTATCATTAGTATTAGTTAACATACTAGTTAACATGTTAGCACTGAGCCATGTTGAGCCAACATACTAGTGTATTAACATATTTGTTAACTAGAAATAATAGATCTTGAAAATAAAGCCTCCAACATTTCCACTATTTTATTATTGACTTTGTTTGTATCCCAGTTGTCCTCCAAGGAGCTCAAGTTGAAGGAAAGTTGTCTTTCCTTACTTCACATTAACCCTGTGGGGGTAGGTTAGACCAAGACAGAAAATAAATAAAACCAGTTCATAGGTAATGAATGTACACAGGTATAAGACACTAGAATATATGGTTTGCAATTTGTGATACTTTGGGGGCATGTGATGCATCATTATGTATGACAAGATTGCTTGGGAGAATGTTTTAACATAAAGTAAACAGGCTGCATCAGCAGAAGCCAAAGGCTAAACAATACCACTTTTGAAATGCTGATTTGGGTCTGTGGGACTGAGCGAAGATATGTGTTTGTTCTTGAGAAATGGATGCATGGCCTGGAGAGAGAAATAACAGTTTGACCATGGAGGAAAAACATGAACACTGCAAAAGATGAAGATTAAGAGAGGAGCCCTTTAATGTGAAATCTAGCCCCAAACCCTATCTACAAAACCCTAGCTCCAAAACAGCTGTCTCAGATACTCTTCAGAGAGATGATGTGGCAAATATCATGTAAGTACCTCAAATTCGTCACCTTTACCATTGTTAATTTAAGTGGACACATTGGGTGAAACTGACCAAGATATGGACATCAAAGGAGCTGATGGTCATAACAGAAGCACCTGAGATGAGCTGGAACTTTGAGAAAACCAATCCATTGAAAATCAAGCTTATGGCTGCATCCACACCGCAGAAATAATCCAGTTCAATACCACTTTAACTGCCATGGCTCATTTCTATAGAATTCTGGGAATTGTAGTTTTGTGAATCATTCAGCCATCTCTGTCAGAGAGCTCTGGAGCCACAACAAACTACAAATCCCAAGATTCCATAACATTTGAGCCATTGCAGTAGTAGTATCAAACTGGATTATTTCTGCAGATGAATGCAGCCCAAGATGAGATAGTGCACACTGTTCTTTCCCCATTGATGCATGTGCCTTTTTGGTATGGCATCTTAGGTTTAAGCAGGGTAAGCATGGTCTTTGTGTGACTGTGATTGTGTGTAGCAAAGACTTGCTTTGCTGTACCCCAGACAAATCACTTTTCCTACCCCATTTCCTCTCTTCCTCCATGCCTCTGTTGAGGTTTTGCTCTTTTCTTACACCTCCACTCATCCCTCTTCCAATTCAAGGCTCTAGTTTTTGGATCCTGGTAACAGAGTCACCCTATTTAAAGCCATCATATGATGTCCTCCTCTTGGACTAGGATTAAAGACCAAGAATCAAAACAAAGTGATTAAAAAGCTCACCTGAATCTGGAACTCTAAACTTTTATTGCAGGAAATCTTCTTAAACGACTGACTAAAACATAAATGTGGTTCCCAAAAGATGCCTGGTTTAGAATCACCAACTCTTTAACTTTTCTGAACCTTTAACTAATTTATATATTTATTTAATTTAATTTGGGTTTTTTTTATTGTTATGTGCCTTCAAGTCGTCTTTGACTTATGGTGATCCTAAGGCACACCTATCATAGAGTTTTCTTGGCAAGTTTCTTCAGAGAGGATTTGCCATTGCCTTCCCCTGAAGCTGAGAGAATGTGACTTGCCAAGGTCACGCAGTGGGGTTTTATGCTCCAATGGGGAATCAGACACTGATCTTCAGAGCCATAGATCCAAAACACACAGCAGAAATAATCCAGTTTGAGACTACTTCAGTTGCCATGACTCAATGCTAGGGAATTCTGGGAACTGTACTTTTGTGAGACATTTATTCTGTCAGACAGCTCTGGTGCTACAATAAACTATAATTCCCAGGAATCCCCAGCACGGAGCCAGGGCAGTTAAAGTGATCTCAGACTGGACTTCTGCCTCTTGTTTTGGATCACAGTCCAACATTCAAACCACTACAACATGTTGTCTCTTTCTGCTTTTTTTCCTGGCAAGAAATCCAAGGTGACTCACATCAAGAATCAAAACAAAGTCATCTTAAAAAAACAATACACACACCCTAATTATACAGAAATTAAAAACAATCAAATAAGATACAATATTCAAAGACATCGGTATTTTATAATAATGTAAAATAATGTATAACATGACAAGAAGTATAAAAATACATCCCAGATACCCCATTGAAAGACTGCATACCCAGTCACCAAATGCCTGTTTAAATAATGAAGTATTTACCTGCTGGCAGAAGAAGGGTGGGAGTCAACCTAATCTCCCATGGAAGAGAATTCCACAGCCTGGGAGCAACCACCAAAAAGGCTCTATTCTATTCTATGTCCTCACCAAACATACCTATGAGAGTGGTGGAACCTAGGGAAAGCCTTCTGCTGAAGATCTTAAAATATGAGCAAGCTCATAGCCATATAACCAGAGAGCATAAGATAGCTCTCCATATGCTAGATTTTTCCACCTGCTAATTGCTGTTAGATTTCCGAGACACAGCTACAGGGGCCAGTTAAAATGCTGGCAACCCTAGGCAGAGCTGGTTAAGATGTCAGTGCAAAAGCCCAGTTGTCAATGCGTTTATTCAAGCTTTAAGTTCCACTGTGTTCAATGGTGCTTACTTCCTCAGATGCATTGGGGCATAATTCCCATTGAACCGAGATGGCTTCAATAGACTGAGTTGACTACACTATGCAGGGTTTTTGCTTCTTCTAGAGCAACTTTTAAAAGTGACATTTAGATAAGAACATTTTCCTTGATAAAAGAAGATAATTTCCTTGTCAAGCATGGAAATGAAACTAATTTATGCCATTCTTTCTTTGGGGAGATTTTATTTTTGTACTTTTATTTTGATACTCATCCACTAGGTCTGCTTAAATATCCTAAAGGCACCAGATCCTATCTGATCCTGGAAGCAAAGCAGGGTCTGCCTTGGTTAGTGCTTGGGTGGGAAAGTGGCAATGAATGTCAAGTGCTGTAGGCTATATTTCAGAGGAAGGAACTGGCAAAAGCAATTCTTGAGTACTGCTTGCCTATGGGCTCACCATGATTCTAAAGGTGAATGGAAGGCACATACACACATTCATTTACTACTCTTATATAACAGAATAATAGAATATGGAGTAGACACAGCTCCACCATGCCTAATCCGGAGGCAGAGGAAAGGCTCTGCCTCCATTCTAACTGCCATCACCCTGGCCTTAAAGAGAGAATAAAAGGCAGTTTCTGCTTAACTTAATCCCCTTCGCTGTGGTCACCTCCTTTCCTTGTGTGTCATGTCTTTAAATTGAGGGCAAGGAACTGTCTAAATACCAATTTGTAAGCCTCTCTGAGAGCATTTCTGAAGAGTGAGGTATAAATACAATAAATAATTATAATGTCAAACTATTCCAAATTGTGCTTGTTTTGTGTCTCCAAGCTTTCCACAATCAGACCAACAACAACTGGTGTGTCAGGGTTGGGAATTTATTTTGGGGAAGCAATGCATGGGAAAGGCTTAGACATTCCACTCCTGGGCATCATGTTCCCAGCTTAATTTGCCCCACAGCTGCTTTAAACATTGATAATTTAAAGAGATGAAAAAAATCTGATTTCCAGTTACCTAATCATTAGACCTTGGCAGTTGCAGCTTCTGAGATGCATCTTCAGGGGTAAGATGGAATATTGAAGGGACATTAGATGTGGCAACCTTGTTGTCCTTATTTACCATTTGTTGTTCTTATTTGCAACAACCAAGCCCATAAATGAAAGCCCTCCAAGAACCAGTTATCAACAAGAAAGCTCAGGTCTTTCAGACTCAGTGGCATGGCTTCCTTGATCGCACCAATCGATCTGGAATATAGGGCCTAAGCAGATGGCGCAAA
The DNA here is from genome assembly GCA_026167975.1 of Phrynosoma blainvillii. Taxonomy (NCBI): domain Eukaryota; kingdom Metazoa; phylum Chordata; class Lepidosauria; order Squamata; family Phrynosomatidae; genus Phrynosoma; species Phrynosoma blainvillii. The sequence goes on from JANUYF010000003.1 coordinate 37,032,954, forward strand.
GCGCCGTCTTCAAGGCCAGGAAGGGGAGGGGTAGCCTCACGCTGGGAGCCCCAACCCCTTCCCCAAAACGTCGTAGCGGCCGGCCCTCCGCACGGCCGGCGCTCCAACGACGCACTTCTGCTGCAGCGTCCGCACATGATGCAGCGGAAGAGGCACCGAAGGTGCGCCGGATGCCTTTTGCGGTACACCTTCGGCGTCTTGCGGAAGGAGCACTATTTTAGCGCTTCTTCCTGGAGCAGGGACGCTGCGCCGCAGGGCCGAGGAATGCGGATGCCTCAGCCCCGATCCGCAGCTTCCCAGGGCGGCCCCGTGCTGCCCGTCTGCTTCCCCCCATAGTCTCCTTCTTTTTCCACTGCCTTCCACTTTACCCAGCATTATTGTCTTTTCCAGTAACTCATGTTGTCTCATCATATGTCCAAAGTACAATAGCCTCAGTTCAGTTTTTTTGGCTTCTAGTGAGAATTCAGACTTGATTTGTTATACGGTCTATTCATTTGTCTTTTTGGTGGTCCATGATATCTGCAGAACCTTCCTCCATCACACATTTGAAATGTGTTGATTGTCTTCCTGTCAGCTTTTTACAACCATACATAGCAATTGAAAATGATATGGCATAGATGATTTAGTATTAAAAGATATATTTGTACACTCTAGTTCCTTCATAGCTGCCTTTCCAAGTCTTGCCCTTCTTCTGATTTCTTGACTATAGTCTGTATTTTGATTAATGGCTGAGCTAAAGAAACATAGACCAGTCAAAATTCTATCCAGGGTAAATCAGTCAGTATTTTGTCTGTACAAAGTCCACATCTTACACCTAAAGTCCCCAAACTTTTCTCTTACTGTTCCTCCATTTCCTTGTGATACCTGTTTATCCATATGAGCAAGACCTCAGTCAGTAATAGGACCAAGGAGAAATATAGACAGGACCCAGAGGGACAGAGTAAGTGATGAGATAGTAAAGTGGCCAGGTTCCCACTTTTGGGAGAACAGGACTCTATTTGAAGAGCTGTCCACTGAAAACATTCACTGTTTGAGGGTTGTGTCCAGCCCTTCAGTTTAAAAGAAAGACAACTAAGAAAGGAGATGAGCAGGAACCCAGGAGATGCCCATCAGCTAGTAGAACCTGATGACTAAGCAAGCACATGGATCAGCTGATAATGCAATTGAAATTATAGATGCAGTTTCTCAATTTGCATCTATACCTTTGCATCAGTATATCAATATTGTATGACCTTGTCCTCTTTTAGGCCAAAAAGGCAGGGAGCTGATTGAGGGGACCAATTCTAGCATCTTGACTTAGGGTCCCCCAAATGTGGGAGGTACCTTTCTCTGCAAGGCTACTCTCCATCATAAAGCCTAATGGCACAAGCACTGTTCTTTGGGTACGCACACTCATCATGTGTGCATGGACTACAGTTAGGTGCCTAGTTGGCTATATGATGTGCTATGCAGTTGAACACCTGGTTAAATGGATGTAACCACACATGCACAGTAAATGGCAAAGCTGAGAACTCCCTAGAAATGCAACCCCCTCATTTTGAACACTTTCCCTCTGAAGAATGTGTGTGTGTGTGTCTATCTTTGTGTGTGTATGTGTGTGTGGAAGGGTGTATCTGGGTTTGAACCTCTGGTGCTGAAAACAGATGCCAATGCTGATTTTTTTTTTATTTATTTGAATATGCCTTATCTTTCTTCCCAAAATGTACATCAAGGCAGCTCACAACAAGACTGACCAAAATACAGTTGGAACACAAGTTCAAAGGTTTAATGCAGGGGTAGGCAACCTTTTTGAGCCGGGGGCGGGGTTGCTGTCCCTCAGACAATTGGGGGGCCGAAGCACATTTTTTAAAAAAAATAAAATAAAATAAAATATTTTAAAAATATGCATGCACACTTTCTCAGCCCCAGAAAAGCCATAGCAAAGCCCCTGTGGAGATTTTGCCAAGAAAACCCCAAGAACAAGTAATAACAACAATAATCAATATCATCATGGTGGGGGGCGGGGGCGGCGGCGGCGGTGGCAGCAGCAGGACTGGCCTGGGGCCGGTCCAAAGGCCCCGGGGGGCCACATCCGACCCCCGGGCCTTAGATTGCCTACCCCTGGTTTAATGTCTTGGGTATTTCTGAATTGCATCCCTCCCCTCACCCCCCCCAAAAAAAACACCATTCAGGAAGCACCTGGGAGTGTAATAGGGCAGTGGATGGTGGGGACAAAGTCTTGGAAGATTTTTATTTCAGAGTAAGAGTATGATGTTAGGATGTAAAATAACAGACCCAAATTGTGGTAAAAAGTGAATGAAGTGATAACAAGGCTTTCAAGATTTATCTCCTTTTTGCTGGCAGAGTAGCCTAAAGGACATCAGAGAATAAGGAAAGGAATCAAGCAGCTATAAATAAAAATTTATTATTATTATATTATTATTATTATTATTCCTTTGACAGAGCCCCTACCACACACTAATCATTTAACTAGGAACATTTTTGCAAGGTTTTTTTTTGCATTGCTAATTAAAAGCTAACTGCTGCATTTCAGTAGGCTGCAGATCTGTTGTTAAAGATCAATGTGTTTTTTACAAGCTGAACACATTCAATCAAAAGATAGCACTGCTGAGTTCCATGGAGTTTCCTCTCAGATAACTGTTCATAGAATTATAAGCATGCTGACCCTAATAAACTGTGTATTATCCTACAACCTGGTGTATGTGTGTGTGTGTACATGGTCCCCACAATCAGTCCCTGTGCCTTACAATTTATTATTATGTCATTACAAAATAGAAAACCACAAACCAACACTGTTGCAAATAGCTGTGCAAAGGCTGAAAGGCATTGACAGTAGAGCAGAGCACAATATTTGCTTCCTTAGAAATGCAACCTAGGGGTGGTGGGCTTTTGAGGACCATTCATACTATTAGGCAGAATGGAGTTACCACCTGAGGAAGCAGCTTTGGAGGTGACAGGGAAAGGGCAGAAAATTGTTGGTTATTTAATTTCTTGTTGCCAGGGATGGGAAGAGGCAGTTGTGAAATTTTCTGCCTCATATCCTATAATAACATTGCCGGCTATGAGTACTTTGCAACCGATATAGGGGTGAGGGTTCAATTGCTGCTGTCCTTCAGGCAGCAGAACATCTTGAGACATTTCTGCCCATCAGGATGAGATGAGGAAAATGATCCTGAATGGACATCAGTGAAATGAAGACAGATGGAGAATGGTTAAGTTGAAACACTGGAATTTCCCACAGAGTAAAAAGTGACAAAATGTGTTCATATACTGAACAGCAAGAAAGAAAAACTGATGATAGTACATAAAGATGTTCATTAAGAAAATAAGCACAGATATTTCATTTTTCACTAATAAAATTATAATGTCTCATAATAATAATAATAATAATAATAATACCCTCCTTCCTCTTTTCTTTCTAGTATCCAGATTAATCAAGTCATTTCAGTTTTAACTATATGGTTCTTTCAAGTTCTGCCACTTCAATTATTACAGCAACCCATCTCCTTAACAGGCACATCTTAGTATCTTTTTTAATGCTACTTTAAAATCAACTTTGAGCCATATCCCATTATCATGCTCAGCTCTCTAAATTATACAAAGTCACAGAAACTTTAATGGAGAGAAAGCCATTTTGGTCTCTTTATAGAAAACTCTAAAATTTTCCCATTTATAAAGACTCACCTTTAAAATGTAGCATAGGCTCAGGAGGAAAAAAATTGTCTGAAAATAATAGCACAAAACTGCAGGAGAGGAAAGTTGTACCTTTCTTTTCTCTTCACAGGGTTCCTGTAACTTTAATAGTACCCTGTTAATATAGAAAAGGCATAATTTTTCTGCCTTTACTTTGTAGAAAAATGTGATGCTCCAGCCCCATGTCTAAATAGTCTGCTACCAAGTCCTCTACCACAGATAGAACTTCTTTTATATGATTCATTCAACTCTTGGTTGGCAATTCTTCAAACAATGGGTACTCCTTGGGGGGCAGCTGGAGTTCATCTGTAAGGCCCTTTCACACTACACAATTATAATGTTATGATTCTACTTTAACTGCCATGGTTCCATCGTAGGGAATCCTGGGATTTGCTGTTTAGGAATATTTTGTATTCTCTCTCAGATACCTCTGTCTAGTGCCTCACCAAACTCCAACTCTGTGATAGCATAGGAAGTTGCAATAGCAGATAAAATGAAATCATATGGCAGTAACTGTGTATTTTGAAGTACCCTGTGGTCTCTGATAGGAGAGGACTGTTCTCTTAGAAGATTATCGCACTTCATTTTTTGTCTGATTTGGGCATGGGCTGGGCATAGGCTTGAATGGGTGAAAATGGGTATTATTGCACACAAAAATGTTGCCGATGCCACTGAGTGACTAAGACTACAGCTTAGCCCGCTGATTTTCAAGGACAGGGAGCTTCCATAGAGCATGGTTTCCAGACCTTTCACTATTTTGGTCACTTTCCTCTGGTTACGCTTCAGCTTGTCAACATCCTTTTTGAATTGTGGTGCCCAGAACTGGGTGAGGCCTGACCAAAGCAGAATAGCATGGTACTATTACTTCCCTCAATCTGGACACTATACCTCTATTGATGCAACCTAGAATTGCATTGGCCTTTTTAGCTACCACATCATACTTTTGACTCATGTTCAGCTTGTAGTCTACTAGGACTCCTAGATCTCTTTCACATGTACATCTTACAAAGCAAAGCTGTTGCTATTGTTGTAAAACATAACCAAGGACGTTATCACACGGGGGGAATCTGTAGGTTATCCGACACAAATCCCCCCCAAAAAATGCACTTGTGCCTGACGATTTCACATGATGTTGCACAGAAAGTGGACAGAAAGTGGTATTATCTGAGATCTTTTTAATTTCGGGAGTTTAGAGGAAATGCATTTGCGAAATTACAGTAATTGCGCATTTACTTTAATCTGAAAAGCAAATACGCACAGACAATTCTCTTTTAAAACCTGGAGGAGGGCCAAGAGGAGGAGGAGGCGCCCCCAGGGAGGGAGAGTCCTGGGCTCCTGCCATGCAGGGAAGGCAAGGCAAGGCAATTATAGCACTTTGATTTCACTTGAACTTCCATGGGCCCATCCTAGGGAATGCTGTGGTTTGTAGTTTGGTGAGGCACTACAGCTCTGTGGTTGAGAATTCAAAATAAACATCTCTAAACTATAAATGGGAGAGCCAGCATCATGTAGTGGTTTGGGCATTGGACTAGGTCACACTGGTCCCCAAACTTTAAGGGATTTTGGACTTCAGTTTCCAGAATCCCAGACTATTGGCCAACATGGTTGAGGCTTCTGGGAGCTGAAGTCCAAAATCTTCAATTTGGGGACCACTGGACTAGGACATTGGACAACCAGGGTTCGAATTCTTGCTTGGCCATGGGCAGGTCACACTCTTTCAACCTCAGAAGAAGTCAGTGGCAACCCCATTCTGACCAAATCTTCCAAGAAAATCCCATGATGGGATCTCCTTAAAGTTGGTAAAAGTCTGTAATGCCTCGAAGGAACATAACAAGAAGAAAAATCTGCAAACCCTAGGATTCCATCAGATGTTGCTGTGGCAGTTAAAATGGAACCATAGCACCAGGTTTATGTAGTGTGAAAGGGCCCCAGGAGTACTGGGGAAGTTTATGTGTGCAGATTCCTTCTTTGGTGGAGTCCATAAAAACCATAACCCTAGTCATGCAAGTTTATTTTTTTTATATTTACTCAAATTAATAAAGTCTCAACTCTAGAACAAAGGACTGGATATGAATGATCACCTTGGTGACCGTAGTTAGCAAAGAATTAGGATGGTTGGACATTGTGGGAGGGTTGAAACAAAACTCACTGCTTTACAGGCAACACACTTTACATGGAGATGTTCCCAGCTCAACTTCAGTATCTCATTTTTTAATTTTTTAAAAAATTACATGAAAGCAGATGAGTTAAAAACATTTGTCCAATACCTTAGAGCAGTAGCTGATGGTAGATTCTGTGTCAGTGACATGGTGAATCTTAGGTTTTAGACCAAACTTGTACTTTCTGAGGTTCTAAAAATAGATTTAGCTCATTGAACATTTTTTTTAAAAGTTTGGATTGAAACTTGAAGTGGATGCAGTGCTACAATGGTATGGTAGTCACCAGCCTCCACTGACCAGGGAAGTTGCTGCCAGTTATAGAAGACAAACTTGAGCAAGACTGGTCCAAGATACTTTGCTGCCTGAGACAAAGGATAAGATATTGTGTCTTCAAGTCCATCTACAGAAGCTACCTGGCATTTGAACCTTACTTGAGTATTGGCAATGACCAAAAAACAAAAACCTCTATTTCAGGTCAAGGCAGCAGGCCAGTTAGGAGGTTAAGTACAGGGTATGGAGTAAACTCAGCTTTGCCTTCAAAAGGTGTGTGTGTGTGGCTAGAGGTGGCTGTCACACAATATATGCCACCTGAGACAGCTGCCTCACTACCTTGTGGTGAAGCCAGTCCTGCTACTTGGCCAAATAAAGACATAACCTGACCTTTTTATTAGATAATATGCTTGTTGTATGGTTGAATGCAGCATGGACAAATTCTAGTGCTGGGTAGATTTGCATGGTTAGAACTATTAGTCATGGTGTTGTCAATGTTCAGCTATTTTTTAATTTTATGTATCCACTGTGCTTCAAAACTCAAAGGTAAGATAGGCTCCATGTGGTTGGCCAAAGCTGACCACAAAGTAGATCATGCCCCATCTGTTAGTCACAATGGGAATCCCACCCCCACACCATTACAGATAGTAGACAAGGGGTGGGATATTCCAGCTAAGACCACAGCACAGGCAAAGTTGTAACATACACAAATTTCCTCAACTGTGGCCTGTTCCAGCTTGGAAATGTTAACTATTTGTTAATTGCACAATGTGCTAACTGTACAAGAGCTGTACACATGACTTGTGTCATCCCTAGTCTGGCCCTAAACTGGTTTATGTTTAAGGGGGAAAACATATCCAGAAGTTTCTGCAGGAATTAACAGGAAGTTTCTACGTTTTCTGTTAATTCTAAACCAGTTGGATTTACAGACAAAGAGGCAACTTTAAGCTTGATGTACAAGTTCCCCACCCTGAGTGCTAGTTTTGACAACCTGCACCCTGAAGGGTCCAAAAGTCTTTCCCATCACCCACAATTTATCCATTCTCCTCAGTTCTACAATTCATTAGATGCTTCCCAGTTTTTGCTTTGTTTCATCCAGCCATTCCTTCCCTGCCAACCAGGGAAAGATACTGTATATACTCATCTATAAGTCTAGAAATTTTAGTCAAAAATTGATACCCCCCCCAAAAAAAAACTGAATCAACTTCCACATGGGTCAAAGTAGGTACTGTTCTTTAACTCTTATTTAAAAATGAGCCATCCCCTGGTAAAGGGCAAAAGCATAATCTGGGAGCACTGACCCCTCTCAGTTATCTTATCCATCCAGCCTTTAAGGTGAACACAAGCAGTTATGCCTGCTGGAATTTTGTAAGTTCTTTGGCATTGTTTACCTTTGCTTCATCTTCAAGATCCTTTGTTATATGCCTATACATTTTACCCTCGACTTATCCACGGATCATATCAAAATCCATAATTTTTGCTCCCAAACCTAGCCTCAACTTTTACGCGAGGTCAGCTTGTAGTTGAGTATATATGGTAATTGCTTTCTGTACTAAAACAGATTGTCCAAACATGAGGCCCTTTGGATATGCTAGCTGACAATTCCCATCGCCCATGATGCCTGGGGAATATGGAAGTTGTCATCCAACATGCACAGGGGGTGTGAGGTTTCAAAACGCTGCACTGAAGGCTCTGTATTGACTACTTGTCTCTATGGTACCTGAGGAGAAGCTGTGCAAAGAAGAGGGTGTGCTGGAGAGCAAGTGGGGACCAAATGAAGCTGTTTTGATCCTCCTGCTTCTGTCCCAAACACTCTGAATTGCTAAGGGAGGATCCTTCAGCTCTTCACCTGTTCCTGAAAGCCTGTGGCATCCCTGAGTTAGACCTGCTGATTAAAGGCAATTACTAACACCTACTACAGCCAGGGTTGTGGTTTGAGTGTTGGACTATGACTCTGGAGAACAGGGTTCGAATCCTGGCTCACCCATGGGGTGGTCTTGGGCAAGTCACACTCCCTCAGCCTCAGATGATGGCAGTGAGAAAACGCCTCTGAAGAAAACTTTACGATAGGTTCACCTTAGGGTTGCTATAAGTAAGAAAATGAAGGCACACAATACCAACAACAATAACCTGCCTTTTCTCTATAACCAGGACTCAAGGAGTCTTACAAATTAAAACAAATGTGACATAGGACTTTATCGCACTGCTTTTTAAATTGACTTACCTCTCCCAAATTAAATTTTTATTTGGGCAACATCCTGATGTTATCAGAAGGATTTTGCTGCCAAATCTGCTGCCTGAGTCCATCCCTGTTCCCAGAGGTGCTCAGCACGCCTCTTTTCACAGCAGGGAGATTTCCAGCTTATGAAAATGGCTGCTGGAGCACCCCTGTGAGTGGGGATGGACCTGGGATGGACCCTGACAGCGATTTGGTGACAAAATCCTTCTGATAACATCAGGATGTCGCCCAAATTAAAATATAAATCAGGAGAGGTAAGTCAATTTAAAAAGCAGTATGATAAAGTCCATAGCTAAAACATATAAAAAACCAACATCAAAATGGGTTTATTTAAACTGTTAACAACACAAGAAACAGTGTAAAAGATAATTAAAAATGTTAAAAAGCAGTTTTTTTAAAACTGCAACTAAAACAGTACCATGTACTCAAAAAGGCCTTTAAAACCCTTCTGTTTTAAAATGCATGTTGTTGTTGTTGTTGTTTTAAAAGTCTTTTCTGCTCCTTGAAGGAGAATGAGGGGAAGGGGGTCATTTGAGTCTCCCTAGAAAGAGAGTTGTAGAGCCTAGGGGCAGTCACTGAGAGGGCCCTATCACATATCCCCTACTACAGTGCATGTAAAGGTGGTGGAATGAGGAAGCCTAGAGGTAAGCCATATAGATGGCTTTATAGGTCAAAACCAGCACTCTGAATTGTTACCGGAAATGGTCTAGCTGGTAGAGCTGGTCTATTTATGGGAAAAAATGACTTGAGAAATGAAATTGGCCAGTCTTTTGACTGCCAGAGATTAAAACAATTAAGTATGGATAGCTATCATGAGGAACCTGGGGAGCGTATTATAGAAACAGTTTATCAGTACCCATGAAAGATTCATATAAATGCCTGTTTAACATCTAATGACCATCCTCCAAGGGGACAGAGTGTGACGGAGAACAGATGCCATAAAGTAAAACAGTGGTATAGCTGTGCTGTGATCAGTGCTGAAACAGTGAAGATACATTTTCAAAGCATGGGTAGCAGTGGCAGCTGATGACACTACTGCCACAGCTTTTTAGCCCCAAAGGAGCTATAGTTTCAGCCCCTTGAACATCTTTATTAGTTGGACTAAAACTCAGAGTCCATTCCTTGCTCTGCTAACAATGCAGTCATCAGCCACCACTGTGGGTAGCTCTGATGTTTAGAGAGAAAAGATCAAAGTTTTCACATTCATCAAATAGCTTATTTAAAGAGAAAGTGATGGCAGGGTGGGGATTAGATAAGAGAACATGATTGACCTGCATTGGCTGTGTCTCTCTGGCAACAGTCAAGGTACTGCATTGCTTTTAACTCAGAACACCTGTTAGAAGCAACAGAAAAGAGAGGTGAAATCTCTTTTTTCAGTTTGGATACATTCACTCTCCAGCACTGATAGTTGATTATAAAATATGCACATGTCATTCAACCTGTTGGTTCTAAAGCAGGGGTAGGCAACCTTTCCCCTTTAAGGGCCAAGGGACTTCAGCTCCCAAAATCCCAGGAGCTATTGGCCAGCATGGGACTATTGGCCAACATGGCTGAGGCTTCTGGGAGCTGAAGTCCCTCGGCCCTTAAAGGGGAAAGGTTGCCTACCCCTGTTCTAAAGGGTTAATATTAGGTAATAATTGTTGTGCTTTTGTATTTCTAAGTCCTTTTGACCCCACTGAGGCAACCATATAATCCCCCATCTCTTCACCCAAGCATCCACCCAGGCTTGTATATAAAAGCCAGTTGAGGCAACACTCTGTGGCTCTGACAGAGTGACCTGTGTTCCAGAAAAGCTGGTGCCAAATGATTTTTTTTTCATCTTTAAGACTTTCAGTTGTTTTTGTTGTAACAGAATAACAGAGGCACTATCTTCCTAGCTTAGAAGCTATCAATATTTGTTTCTTTTTCCAGATACAGTATATCTAGTTGGAAAATATTTTAATTGAAATTTAAGCACTTATGTTTATTTGTTTCAGCAAATAGCAGACTGTTTTGTTTTTGTTTTTTTGCTAGTCATTGACATTGTGAGGGATCTTTTCATCCAATTTGAGATCTATACATTTTTACTACTTGATAATCTGATTGATGTGCTTTTTAAAATAGATACTAGTGATGCATGCACTAGTCACACTGGGTTATTTGAGTGTGTATTAGTTTAATCCTGCTGATTTCCATTTTGGGATTCAAACCATTATCAGTCCAGATGTTATGGCCTAAATAAAATTGATAGCTCTAACTAGAGTAAATCCATTGAATCCATTGATGAATGGATTTAATGGGTCTACTCTAGTTAGAGCTATCAATCTGTTTTAGGTCATAATATCTGGATTAATAACCCCAAATTCTAAAAACTGAGGTAGAAGAAATGGCAAAAAACAAGTCTTCAGAAACAGATGATATTCCAGTAAAATTATTGCAATCCACATTGACAGAGTCAACTCTAGTGCTAACCAACATATGTCAACAGATATGGAAAACAAAATGATGGCCAACAGATTGGAAGCAATCAATATACATCCCCATCCACAAAAAAGGAGACACAAGAGACTGCAGCAACTATAGAACCATTGCACTAATCTCTCATGCAAGCAAAATTATGCTCAAAATACTGCAACATACACTCCAACCATACATGGAAAGAGAGATCCCAGAGGTCCAAGCAGGGTTCAGGAAAGGAAGAGACACCAGGGATCACATTGCAAACATACGATGGCTAATGGAGCACACCAAGGAATTCCAAAAGAAAATCAGCATGTGCTTTATAGACTACAGCAAAGCCTTTGACTGCACAGACCATGAAAGGCTATGGAACACCCTTAAAGACATGGGAATGCCAAAACATCTGGTAGTCCTCATGAGGAATCTGTACTCTGAACAAGAGGCTACTGTCAGAAGAGAACACAGAGAAACAGAATGGTTCCCAATTGGCAAAGGGTAAGACAGGGCTGCATCCTATCACACTATATGTGGAACATATTGTAAGGAAAGCAGGCTTGGACACAGAAGAGGAAGGAGTGAAAATGGGAGGAAGAAATATCAACAATCTGAGATACGCTGACAACACCATAATACTAGCATAAAACCTCATAGACCTGGAACAACTACTAAGAAAGATCAAAGAAGAAAATGCAAAAGCAGGCTTACTGTTGAACATAAAGAAAACAAAAATAATGACTACAGAGAACTTACACACATTCAGACTAGACAATGAGGGAATAGAAATAGTAAAAGAGTCCTCATATGTGGGATCAAACATTGATTGGAATGGGGACTGTAGCCAGGAAACCAGGAGAAGATTAAGAATGGGGAGGGCAGCTATGAAAGAACTAGAAAAAATCCTAAAATGCAAAGGCATACAACTCAGCACATAGAAGCTATCGTATTCCCTATTACCATGTATGGATGTGAGAGCTGGACAGTTAAGAAAGAAGATAGGAGGGAAATCAACTCATTTGAAATGTGGTGCTGAAGAAGAGTGCTGAGGATTCCATGGACAGCCAAAAAGACAAACAAATGGGTCCTAGAGCAGATCAAGCCAGAGATATCCCTGGAGGCCTAGATGACAAAATTTAGATTGTCATACTTTGGGCACATCATGAGAAGGCATGAATCACTGGAAAAAAACAAGAATGTTGGGAAAGGTAGAAGGAAATAGAAAGAGAGGAAGGCCACATGCTAGATCAGGGGTAGGCAACCTTTCCCCTTTAAGGGCCGAGGGACTTCAGCTCCCAGAATCCCAGGAGCTATTGGCCAACATGGGACTATTGGCCAACATGGCTGAGGCTTCTGGGAGCTGAAGTCCCTCAGCCCTTAAAGGGGAAAGGTTGCCTACCCCTGTGCTAGATGGATGGACTTTATTAAAGAGACCACGAATATGAGTTTGCAGGATCTGGCAGAGCAGTAGAGAACGGGGGCATGGAGATGTCTCATCAGCAGGGTTGCCATGGGTCCATCAATGAGAAGGCACTTAACAATAACAACAACAAACCTATGCAAGTGTCATTGGGTCAATGGTTTCTACTTGGATCTAACAATTGGATTTAGGCAAATCCTTTTCAAGAAACGGATTTGCTTAGGCCATTTGGCCATTGCAAAGTAATGAACAGACTTTAATGATGCAATCCTCTGCATGCTTAACAGCTGTTAAAATGAAGCTTAGCCCCCATTTTAAATCAGTGCCTACAAGAGGTGAATTTAAGATCTAGAACAATAACATTTTTGAAAAGGATTTGCTTAGGAACATATCCAATGACAAGAAAATTCTAAGGACTATGTCCTGAAAATGTTTTGAATAAAACCAAGTATTTTCAGAATTTCCTTGACTACCTTTACGAGATCCAATAATGTACTTCAAACTAAAACCAATAGCTCTAAAGATCTTTGTTATGTTTTTAAAAAAGATAACATATATAAATATCATTCAGTCATTCAACTTTATTATGATAATAGATCAGTCACAAAAGGACAAAAGCATAATTTAGTGGAAAATCAAGCTCCCAGGTACACACATTTCTGTAAATATACATAAATGGCAGTGATATACAAATATAGTAATTCATGATAAGTCCCTCAGATTCAAAATGTTATGAAAAGAAGGATGTCACACATTTTCTATGCATGACTACCCTGGTTCAAATGCCACATCATAGCTGATACATGTGATAGTTTATTTTCTATAATGATTAATTTTCCAGTTATATTCATAACTGTTTTGATTTACATTCTGCATTTCTGCCAGGAAAAATACTGTCAATGTGGTTAACAACAGTAAAATCAAATGAAGACAATTGTAAATAAAACATAAACACAGACTTATCACTCAATAAGAACAAACCAGTGAAAGAAACAACAGCCACCCTTCACAATAACCCAGCTTAAATGACAAAAGCTTCTCTGAATGAAATGGAAGGACAACAAAAACCCAACTCTCTTCTATGGCAAGGAGTTCCACAGCCTGGGAATAACCACCAAGAACTCCTGGTCTTGAATCCCCTCAGATATGCCTGTAAAGGTCATGAAAACATCCTCCCTTTATCTTAAAACCTGAGCCAATTCATAGGGGATTAACAGTTTTCAAATACTTGTTCTCATACCCTACAAGGTTCTACAAGAGAAAGCCAACATCACTGTAGCTGTCTTAACAAGGCAATGCTATGACCTCTGTAATCAACCACAGCCATTAATTTGGCTCAGTGGTGCCATTGAGTGCATGCGGGGTGTGTGGACCGCACAAAGTGACACCCACAGGAGGGTGACATTCTGGTGGGGTCTTCCTCCCACTACAGCAGGGGGGCAAGTGAACCCCTTTTGGCTTCACCGGCACCTGGATCACCCCCAGGGAGGGATCTGAGACAGTGGTGAGGGCAGTAGAGTGGCAAGGTTGCCCCTCATGGCTTATTGCTGGCCCAGCTCTCTGACCAGGGAGGGAGCTTGGCCAGTGATGAAGCCATGAGGGGTGAGCAGTGGGGGGAGCGGGCAGGCCACTGCCACCCCCCCCTCAGCAACCCCCCTCATCAACCATGGGTGTCATGAAGCCTGGTGATGCCACTAGTTTGGCTACAGCAGTCTGGATCAGCTGAAGTTTCTGAACACTCTTCAAAAACACCTGATTATGTAGTGCATTATTGGAAACCAAATGAGATGCCCACAATGAAAGCATCATTGTGGTCAGATAAAATAAAAAGAGGACAGACACATTTGGCACAATAGCTTTCACTGTCTATAACTGGAGAAGCCATCTTCTCGATTGTAGACCCATTCAGTCCTTAAGGGCATCTGGAAAGGCCCTCTTTGTAGTACTGTAAGCTACTCACATCCACTTGACATTTGTTTGGAGCAGGGCATATAGAAATGTGGCAGCCACCACTATGTGAAATGCCCTTCCCTCAGGAATTAGACATGATTAATGATGTTTAGCTTTAGATACATGTTGAAAACATATTTATTTACACAAAATTTTCTTGTTTTGTCCAACTTTGAATCTATTCTATAGATGATAGAAATACTATTTTCTAATTTATGTTTTGCATATTGGCACATTATGGATATTAAGGAAAAGAGATCCCACATTAAGTTTGTGTATATTTAGCCTACACATGGAGCATCATGCAGATTGTATTATATGACCTCTGTGCTGAATGCAACTGATTGTGCAAATGAATGCATAACGGAGTGCACGATAATAGAATGCACAACCAAATATTCAACTGAATGTGTGACTGAAGGAGTAGTACTGACCATTTAAGCAGGGGTAAATGGATATCCATCATTGTGGTATGACAATTTGAATGTTGGATAAGGACTCCAGGAGACCAGGGTTCAAATTCCTGCTTAGCTATGGAAACACACAGGGTGATCTTGGGCAAGTCGCGTTCTCTAAACCTCTGAATAAACCTTGCCTAGAAAACCCTGTGATAGGATTACCATAGCATGGAGTTCACTTGAAGGACCATAACAACAACAACAGATTCATACACAATGGCACCATGTGCACAACTCTGTGCTCTTAAACTTGAACATGGATATTCCACATCAGACAAAAATGTACAATTGCTTCAACAGGAAAACTTATGCATGTAGTGTCCAGCCTATATGTTTTATTACTGTTGTATATCATTATAACATTTTTGTACATCACTCTAAAAATTTTGGATTCATGTATGGTAGTTTATAAGCATGCATAAATGTTATGCTGGCAAGTTTCCCTCAAACAATTGATTGTCTCCTGCACAGACAGAAAATTAGAGTAAGTTCACCTTCAATACAATACAATCTTTTATTCTTACATGAATAAATAACCAGGGCAAATGCACTCCTTACCACCAGTTTGAACAAAGGTGATGAAACCTGAAGCCAGATAGAAATTAATCTAGATAAGATGTAGGCAGGCAACTGGGATGGATGTGGGCATAATAATAATAAAACTGTATTTATATCCCGCCCTTTGGAACCCAATCAGGGCGGCTTACAACCATAAAATTGTACATGAATCCTAAAAACAGACAACCCCTCCCCCCTTAAAACAGTATTAAATCCATAGAAATTAAAACCACAATTCAAAAATTAAAACAATTAAAACATTTAGACAATATAAAAAAACAAAAACCCGATATTAGGCCTATGGCAATGATCCTCATCCATCGTTCAGATGGGGCCACGCGAAGATCAGTGGGGTAGGAAAGCCCGAGGCTGGGATAATTAATCTGGAAAGGCCTGCCAGAAGAGAGCCGTCTTGACAGCCCTTTTGAAGCTGTCTAATGATGTTAACTGACGGATCTCATCCGGCAGGCCGTTCCAGAGTCTGGGGGCGACAACTGAAAAAGCCCTCTGGGAGGTCACCGCAAGCCTCGATTTTTGAGGCTGCACCAAATTCCTCCCAGAGAACGTGGGGAGGATTGTATGGGAGGAGGCGGTCCCTGAGATAGCATCAATTCCCCCTCGCAAGAACCATCTGTGGGCTGCAGGGCATGGTTCACAGTAAGTTTCATCCATCCAAAGATCGTATCCACACCCTCAGGCTGAACAAATTGGATGAGCAGAAGCCAAAGTTACATCCACTGGACCTGTATCAACTATATCCACCAAGTCAAAATAGACTGGAGTGATTTTATCCACAAAGTGTCATGAAAATTGTTCACAAAGAGCTATCAGTATGTTGAATTATGCGATTACATATAAGAGAACAATATAATATGCATACCTGTGTGTTGCTTTCCCTGTATGCTTTTTAAAAGAAACAAAAATATGCATGTGAGGTTTACATACTGAAGAGAGAATAAAGAGATGAGAAGAGGGGCTTAAACCTAAATGACTGTTTTTCCCAAAGCCCCATCCTAGTTTTCCAAAGCATCCCCATCCTTTACTCTCTATGAACATGCAGGGAGCAATATTTCTTTCTCCATATAGCAAATCCAACTGAGTGGAAGAAGTCTGAGTTGGAAAATGCCTAGAGCTGGACAATTTTACCTCTTTATTTCTATCTCACTGGTTCTTCTATTAAAACTGGTCACAAGAGCCAGATCTACTGTTCCCCTTTTTCTTTCTCTATAGTGCTGCCATAACAGTCAGCTTTGTCGATTGTTATTAATCTTTTACTGTATATGCCTTTTAATTTAAATATTGTTAACTGATTATTCTTTAATAACTTTTTAAGGGGAGGGAGGCTTGGGTCTGGAATTGATTTTATTGTATTGTATTTTATGTTGGAAGCCACGCCGATTGCTATGCAGAGGGGCAGGGTATAAATAATAATAATAATAATAATAATAATAATTATTATTATTATAACTGTAGCCTTCTGCATCCACCTTTCATTTCTTATAAACTGTTACAGTGAAGTTACATTTAACTCCATCACGCCCTATCTGGTGTGAAGTTTGGCCCTTATTTATTTATTTATTTATTTAATTTATATACTGCCTTTCTTCCAGGAGGAACCCAAGGTGGCTCACAGATAATTGATTGTCTCCTGCATGGGTGGAATATTGGACTAAGTTTGCCTTCAGTTTGTTTTGAGGCCTCATTAAAAGAGGGTTCAATTCCTTCAGTCATCACATGGATTAAAATCCCTGCCAAGAGTATAGAAAGAATGCAGTACCTGGCTATACATTTTTTGAAAACTATTTTTTTTATTTTATTACAAATAAAAACAAGAACAGCAAACAACACATATACAACAACAAACCGACCACAGAGATCTAAATCTAACTTCTAACACTAACCCACACAGGTACATACATAAATACAACAAAACATAAAAACAACTTCCTAGAACAGTATGAAGAGATGTCTCACAAATCATTTTCGTAACTACTTATCATCCACCTATAACTAAACATCAGAGACACCCAAGTCCACTTAGACAAGACAATTGTTACAATTAATTCCTCTATATACCCAAAGTTCCGGGAGATTATTCTAACAACTAATTGTATCTAACCGGTATATATCCATATAAACAAAATTCCAGATTCTAAAATCCATACCTGATCTAATACCCCAGACAAATATTCTATTGTTGAAATTAGTCCTATAAATTATATATGTATACATCCTCTTACTATATAAATTTTAAAATTGCTATTTCTAATGTCTACTATTTCTAAGACATTCAAATATAAGGACAATAAATGATATTAGATATTTACATCATCATTACATCATTATAAAAGATTATAACCTCGGTACATAAGAAGCAACCAGACTTATGAACTTAAACTTTATATCAGTCTACCACAACTTCCTATATTACTGTCAAAAATAAACCCTGTTATATACTTATTTAATAACCATAGAAGAAATTATAATTAATATCAGTTATCAGTTGTCTTCTTCATATATCTGTGCCATAAGGCCCAATTTTTATCGAATTCTGACATTGGTTTATTACTTAATAAATGAGTTAACTTCTCCATTTCATAGATTTCAAAAAATTTCATTTTCCATTCTTCCAATCTCGGCACCTCTTTTTTCCGCCAATATCTGGCATAAATAGTTCTGGCAGCTGATATCAAGATAAACATTAATTTTCTGTGTTTCCATTCAATCTCTTCTGTAACAATATTTAACAGATATATCTTAGGGTCAACATGCAGTTGAACACTCAGTAATTTGCCAATTTCCGAATTTATCTTATCCCAATTTTTTTTAGCTATTTTACATTTCCACCACATATGCCAATAAGACCCGATTTCATATTCACATTTCCAACAGGTGGGATTTAAACCTTTATGCATTTGTGATCATTTAAGCAGGGTCATGTACCATCTAAACATAGACTTGTACAGATTTTCTTTCAAATCGACATTTACAGAATATTTTATTCTTTTTTTCCAAATTTTTCCCCATTCTGTCAGGAAGATTTCTTGGTTCAGATCTTGTGACCATTTTATCATGTAATCTTTAATTTGGTTATCTTCCAGCTCCCAATTTCTAATTATCTTGTAAAATTTTGCAATCAGCTTGTTACTTTCCCCACTTAATTTTTTTTCAAATGGATCATAGGCTGGTCCAATTTGGTCCAAATGGTTATCCATTCTGAATCTCTCAAATAATTGCCTATACTGAAACCAATTTAGTCCATAGTCTTCTAATTCCACCTGTGCTTTGAATGTCATTTGAGCTCCATTCCAATTTATTAATTGACTATAACTTAGCCAAGACCTGTTCTTATAGATTCCTTTAATCAAAGTTGCTTCTGCTGGGGATGCCCATAGGGGAATTTTTAAACACCATTTCTTTTTATATTTACTCCATACTCTCCAACATGCTTTTCGTATGAAGTGATTGTTAAATTTACTATCAATTTTGGTTTTGTCATAGAATAGATATGCATGGAGTCCGAAATGCAAATCCGCTCTGTCCAATTCTAGAATTCTATCATTTTTAAGAGTAAACCATTCATGCATCCATTCTAGGGTACAAGCCTCATAGTACCAGAGCAGATTAGGGAGAGCGAGGCCCCCTTTTTCCGTATCATCTTGCAAATTTGCAAGCTTGACCCTTGGCTTCTTTTTTGACCAAATGAATTTTGAAATCACTGTATTCCATTCTTTGAGAGGTTTCTCTTTAACTATAATAGGTAGATTTTGAAAATAATACATTAGTTTGGGCAAAACCATCATTTTAATGACTGCAATTTTCCCAAGCCAAGATATGTTTAATTTACTCCATTTCTGCAAATCATTTTTAATTTCACTCCAGATCCTGAGATAATTGTTTTTAAAAAGATCCAAATTTGTATCAGTTAACCAAATTCCCAGGTATTTAACCTTATTCTCCTTTCTAAAGCCAGTCTTATCAATGATTATTGTCATTTCTTTCTTCAGTATATTGATTAACAGCATAACCATTTTCGATTTATTAATACGATAACCTGAGATTTGTCCATATTGTTTAAGAATTTCCAATAAAGTATCTAGACATTCTGTCAGGTTGGAAATGGTTAACACCATGTCATCAGCATAAGCTCGTAATTTGTACTTTTGCTTTCTAATTTCAACTCCCTTGATGATCTCTTCATTTCTTATTTTGTTTAGTAAAATTTCCAGGGTGAGAATAAACAATAAGGGCGCTAATGGGCAACCCTGTCTAACACCTTTGTATATCCTAAAATTTGAAGTTCTTTCCCCATTTATTATAATCTATGTGTCCTGATTTGTATATATATTTTTAATGCAACTAACAAACCTATCTCCAACCTCAATTTTTTCTAGAACCCGAAACATGAAACTCCAGTTAATGTTATCAAATGCCTTCTCAGCGTCCAGGAAAAACATAGCCAATTTTTTGTGTATATTTGAATGATGAATTTCAATTAAATTTAATATATTCCTAAAATTTTCTTTTGTTTTCCTGGCGGTGAGAAAGCCACATTGATCTTTGTGAATCCAGTCATCTAACACATTTTTAAATCTTTTAGCCAAAATTGCTGCAAATAATTTATAGTCTGAATTTAATAAAGAAATTGGTCGATAGTTATTAGGGTCCAATTTATCTTTATCTTGTTTTAATATTAATGTTATGTTTGCAGAGTTCCATGTTTGTGGGATTTTACCCCTGGAGACATTATTCATGGTTTTCAATAAAGGCAATGCCAATTGGGATTTAAAAATCTTATAGTACTCGTTTGGAAAACCATCTGGACCTGGCGCCTTACATGTTTTAGAATCTTTTATCACGTCTTCTATTTCTTTTTGTGTTATATGTTCATCTAAGCAAAGTTTTTGCATTCGGGTCAGCTTAAATATTTCAACCTTTTCCATATACTTTTCAATTTTTGCTATCGATTCCACTGGGTTACTGTATATGTTTTGGAAATGTTTTAAAAATACTTTTTGTATTTGCTTCTGATTTGTAATAATTTCAACCCCATTTTTAATTTTGTTGATAACGCGTTTAGCTCTTTCCCTCTGTAAAGTGTAAGCTAAAAATTTACCAGGTTTGTTGGCCCCCACAAAATATTTCTGTTTAAGAAATTTTCCCCCCAATTTGTTCCAAGTTCAAAATTGATATTTGTTTTTGTACAACTTTGATCTCATTTAAGATATCTAGAGAGTCTGGGTTACCCCTTAATTTTATCTCCAGTCTCTGGAGTTCCGTGTTAAGCTTTTGTTCTGTTCTTCAATTGTGCTGATTTTTGTAGTAATATACCTCTTATTACTGCCTTGTGAGCATCCCAGACTATATGGGTAGGGATCACCTTTATTATCATTTTCTTCAAAATATTTTTTGTTTTCCAATTTCCTCCTGGGTCTTTAAATCATTCAAGATATTTATATCTAAATGCCAATTAAATTCCCCCCCCCCCAAAAAAAATCTTAACTCAGTTACTAACGGATTATGATCCGACCAGACTTTTGGCAAAAACTTAACAGAAATTATTTGGGGGGCAAGATGTTCCATCAACCAGAGCATATCTAACCTGGAAAAGGAATGGTGTCTATTAGAATAAAAAGAGAACTCTTTCGAGTTCCTGTTTTTAAATCTATGTACGTCTTTTAAATTTAGCAAATCAATCATTTCAAAAACTCCTTAGGGAGTTTACCCTGAGCTTTTTTAATTGGCTTAGTCGAATGTCTGTCTAAAACAGGGTTCACGACACCATTTAGATCACCCATCAACATTATTTTTTCGTGTTCCAGATCTATTAACTGATTTTTCAAATTACAAAAAAATATATATTTTTATTTTCAAGAGGTCCGTAAATGCCAATTATCAGAAATTTTTGCCCGTTCATAAATATTTCCACCACTAGGAAATTACCATTTGGGTCTTCCAGGATAATTTGGGGGTCAAGATGTGCCTTAATGTATAACACCACACTTTTTTTTTAAATTGTGAGGCTGAAATGAATTCTAAATCCAATTTGGGGCATCGCAGATGCCTACTATCTTTTTTTTTTATTCTAGTTTCCTGGATAGAGAAAATGTCGGGTTTTAGTTTTTGAAGATAATGAAAGATTTTTTTCCATTTTTGGGGCATGTTCATCCCCTGCATGTTCCAAATGACTATCTTTATCTGCATGTCGCACCCCTTTTACAATCTGTCAAATACTGTTATTTAGACCTAATTAAATGATATGATCACACAGTAAGTATAATTATCAATTATCAAAAAATTCTTCTACTCCCAGTCTAATATCAGAAACCACAGTCTCAGTATTGCTAGATCTTCTACTATGAATTAATGTCTGCCCTTCTATATCAGCATCATCTTCCGGTACATCACTCTCATCCTCATCCAGCAATTCATCATCATCGCCTTCATCACACCCCCTCCCCTCATCCACACTTTGTGGAGGGGCAGAAGCACCTACACAAGACTCCGTTTCATCCTCCTCATCCTTATGCTCTAATCCTGATTTATCATTTTTAACCTGAGATTTTTGATGTCTGACACATTGCCTAATAAAGTTATTAGCCTGTTCTGGTGTGGATATCCTGACTCTTCTCTTTTTCCACCAGAAAGTTAACCCTTCAGGGATCTCCCACCTATAACTGATCTTTTCGTTTCTAAGGATGGTAGTCAGGTTAACATAGTTCCGTCTCTTTCTCAGCAGACGAGTGGGAATGTCTTTAAGCACCTTAAGTTCCTGATCATAATAACAAAAAGGCGAATCATTATGCTTAGATAAAAAGAGGTCTCGAGTTTGCCTTCTCACGAAATATATCATAACATCTCTAGGAAGACCTCTTTGTTTGTCCGCTCTTGAATTAACTCGATATAACTTATCAATCTCAAGCATGAATGAATCGAATTTCCTGTCTAGAAAAGCTGCAATTTTTGGAATCAACTTTACATTTAAATCTTCATCCTTTTCCTCAACTAATCCTCTTATTTTAACCGCTTTCTTTGTTAATTTTTGTTCCAAAACTGCTACCTCATCTAGATCATTTTCTCTCTTATTTTCTAATTGAGCAACCTGCAATTCCATCTTTTCACTTCTGACTTCTAAAACGTCCACTCTTTTTTTTTGTATTCTGTACATTCAACAAAAGTCTATCAACTTTTTGATTTATTTCCTTTAGGTCAGCCTGAATCTCTTGTTTTACCTCTTTACGAAAATCGTTTAATTGTTGAGTGAAGTTTACAGCGAGGGAGTCAATTTTTTCTAATATAAGTTGACTAATATCTGGAACTTTTAATTTATCTGTTGAGGGGTGTCTTTGTGCTTGAGACATAGAATTCATTTTTTGTGACTGGCCTCTTGTGTTCATTTTAATTCTAATATTTAGCGAAACTCAAATGATATACTTAGTGTCAATAGCCAAGGGCAATAAACTACTCAGTTTCAATTTCACTTATAAAGACTGAAAAGATAAAGAAGACTAAAACGATATTAAAAAAATAGACAAAAAAAAGGTGTCCTTTTGCAGCTTTCAGTTTTTCAGTCGGTCGTTAATAGACAATGTATCTAAGGTCTCCTTGAACTCCCACCGGACTTTCCAGACTTCAACTTTACTCCAGACCACTTCTGTTCACTGAAGACGAAATCCAACAATGTTTTTTCTTAATTACAGGCGAAGGTCTCTAAAGACCCATTTAAGTTATAAGCCGCTCGACACACATATTTTCATCATCAATTTGAACAACAAAACTGCACCTGGCTGGCACTCCTCCGCCGCCTTCAAGGACAACGTCAATCTGATGTTGATTAGACAGTGCACTCAAGGAAAAGTTGATGACTCTTGTACAGACACAAGACCCACAGAAATTGGTTGAACAAACAGATCTTCAGAATCGTAATATATCTCAAACTTAAAAGATAAAGTTTTTCATGTCACCAGAGACATAAGTCTCAATATATCAAATCAACCAATGAGGCTGGTAAGTGATTAAAGAAGACAAGGTTTTCCGACTGTTTTACAAGTCAAGGATGAATCCAAAAACAAACAAAAAAACAAAAAAACCACAAACAGATCTCCAAAGTCAATTTCAACAAAGAAAATAAACTTTCTCACACTCTTCTTGCAAAGGCAGCTAATTCCTTGCTGGGATCCCAAATCAATCTCAGGAATCGCTCTCGAAAAACTTCTGCACAAGATTGACTTTAATTTTATCTCCTAAAAGAACCCAGAGGGGATCCCAAAAACTGTAAGCCGATTCAAGCCCAATTTCCAAGATACGGTCTTGATGTATCAGTCTCTAGTTATTAATCAATCTCTCCATACTTGCCGCAATGTTATCTTACACATTTACAAACGTCAACAAAAATTAAAATTGGCAGCATTCCTGGCGAATGAAGATCACACCAGCCCGGGAACGTGAAATGCTCTTCGGTCCCGCCAGCTCAATCGGACCACAAACGGTAAATTATTCCACCGTCGTGTTGCCGATCAACTAGTTTCCGGACCCCCGTTGAGCCTCCTCTGAGCCCTCTATACCAAGGGGGCAATTTCAGACCCCAGACAAAAGTGTCTGCATTCTAGTTACCCCGGGTTGTAGGAAAACTCTCCGGAGATATATTGGAGAGTGTCCTAACGGAGCGCCATTGCCAACCGGAAGTGAAAACTATTTTGATTATATTGTAGCAGATTTGCAGGTCTGCTGATATGGATTATATAAAAATTATACCTGTTGAACTATCTGGATTGAGTTAGACATAGCCAGCAGATTCCATTCCTGGGATTTAGTTCCATTTTACAGACTTTGTTGTGAATTTAAGGATCCTGTTATACAAAAATACTGAGCTCACTGACTGGATAAAACTTGTCTCTTTTACCAGTATAAGCATCTCAGTTTTAAAAGCTTTTGAAAGAGCAACTCCTTTTAACAAAGGCTTTTTACTCTAGCTGATCTTTCTGTAGTCTTATATGCCTCTATAAAATAGTCAAGGTAAAAAGCAACTGCTTCTGCAATCCTTTACTGAGCATGTATGAATGACAAAACAGATAGAAAGGGGTAAGACACACTAGCTTCCCTAGCAGTTAGGTAAAGTTATACTTGAAAAAATTATACTTAAATTTATATATATATTTTAAAAAACAGCATATATCTGTAAGCTTGGCCACTAAAATGGAAATCATAAGAAAAGTGAAGGCTGGTGAAAACACACACACACACCATGGTGCATTTTGGAAGATGCCTTCAAGCAGTTCAAAATGTCTTCATTTATTTTTGCAAGGCTTACTTGACCTAGTTGTTTCATTTCCTTGTTTAGTTGCTGAATAAAAATAAAAGTTTGCTGAAACAAAATAAAAGTTTGCTGAAACATATTGAACAGCTATTTCTTTTTTTGTGGTGGAGGAACCTCTCCTTATATTTTCCATGTTATTTCTGCCTCTGATGTCAAATCTTCTCTTAAAGAAGTAATTCCTAGGAACACATGTACTTTGTTAAGTGAGGTATACCTGTGAAATGAACTAAATAAGTAAAAGTCTTCAGAGCTAAATTTGCGAAACTGTAACAGTAGCAAGACCCTTAAATGTCTTCTTTCCCAGAGCCTCAACAACATCATCATCATTAGCAGCAGCAGCAGCAGCAGCAATGGACAACAACTCCCAGAATCGTCCTGTTTGGACCATTTTGGAGTTCTAGTAAAAAAACCAGAATTTTTCCAAGTGTTGCCCACTGATGTCTCAAAGCATACCAAATTTCAACCCAGGAGCTCTTGATCAATTTTTTTTATTAACAAATACTAGTGATCACTGACATATCAATAACAAAAAAGAAGAAACACACTTCCCCCCCACACAAAAAAAGATAAAAGAAGAAAATAGGAGATTTGCATAACATCTGGTTATGCATATGTTTATGTATACTGTAGATGCAATTCGAAATCAGTACTACAATGTACAGGAATAATAAACAAAATATGGTTGTGTTGTTGTGTGCCTTCAACTTGTTTTTGATTTATTGTGACCTAAGGTGAGTCAGTCATGGGGTTTTCTTGAGCTGAGTGTGTGTGACTCACTCAAGATCACCTAGTGGGTTTCCATGGCTGGGTGGGGAATTGGACCCTGGTCTCCAGAGTGGTAATCCAATGCTCAAACCACTACACTACTCTCTCTCTCTCTCTCTCTCTCTCTATATATATATATATATATATAATGCTTGCCCAGACAATGAAACCTATCTAAAGTTTGTTTTAACTTATTGTTCTGTAATAATAACTCTCCCACTCAACCTGCCTGCCCTATTCATAATTTGATCTTGCTCTCAGGTTTTAGGTGTCTCCACAATGGTCATCTGTTTACAATGGCTGTGGGAAAAGAGAGAGGACAATGGGGGAGGGATAAGGACCCTGATAATACTCTTTATTTGACTTATCAGATATTGCCATTCTAATGGCTAGCTGGTTCAGTGAAAAGTATTCTTTTGACTAAGTAAAAGAGACTCATGTTCAGAAACAACTGGTTTGGATGAAGATACACATTTGCCTTGGCACTGCAATGGTTGAGTTCCTATTGAACTGAGTAGGGATGTGTCTTTTCAAGTACTCGATGATGTTTATGCCCTTCTGTGGCCAATTAATATTTTAAATTTGACTACTTGTATATGACTGAGAATGTGTTGGGATAGGTTGGGTTGGGTTGTCCCCAAATGACTCCATAGTGTCAACAGAACATTGTTTATTTTGAGTTGAATTTCAGATTTAACCACTGTTGGCTTCTAAGTATTTCAGCTTAGTGGAAGTTGGTAGAGCTGTTACAATAACATTCAGAATCCACAAAACAGTGATATCTTTACTCAACCAGCCAAAATGCACAAAATACATGATTTCGAAGGTCCACTGGCTTCTTCATCAGGCAAATGTGTTAAGAAACATATAAGAGAAAAAAAATGATAATGTTAGTCACAGGCTTGCATTTTCTCAAGGTTGTTATTTGGAGGGATATCTATGCAATTGGGTCCCTCCTCCTCCTGGTCATGTGGAACTGGGAACAAAGCATTCCAAAGTTCAGGAGATAAAATTTAAATTCTAGTAGCAATGCAAAAGGGTACTTCTTCTGAGATCCCAGATGTCTCTATCCTTTGTGAGGTCACAGACTCCTTTGTTAGGCAGAGAACATTGAATCTCTTAAGAGAAGCCTCCATGCTTTTGCATTAGGAAAATCTTAGGAGCTGTTTTGTTGTTAAAACATGTCAAATGGAATGGAAGGAAATAACAGGGTAGAGATGCATTTGGCATTAGTATCAGAGTATAAATACCCTTATGTACACTTATTTCCCACTTTCAAAACAGCTCTATGGCCTGTCCTTCAGGAATGTTTGGGGTACTTAGTCTGAACAAAAAAAGAATCCCAAGGACCTGTTTGATCTGAAATGTGGCTCAGATAATTCTAACAATATAATATTACATATCAATATGGTTTTGGTAAATACAGATGACTAGCTTACCATAGTGAAATTATGAACAAGTTTGCTTATTTCCTAAACAGGCATTAAAATGCTGAAAACTAGATGACTGTGGTTACTTTTGCACTGTTCTGTGATTATCATTGCACCACCCCTAGTTACTGTCTTGTTCTATTACTATGGAGTGAAGATTCTACTGCCTTCCATGCAGTGTTGTGTCACTGTTGACTGTGGTTTTGTTTGCAGAAGTAGATTTAGTATATTCTAAATGTGTTAAAAGTGCATACTGATAATGTTTTTCTTGGGGCACGTCTACATTGGCATTTGCATTGGTTTCTCTTCACCTTTGTATTGTTTGTCCATAAGGGGCAGGGCCAAGGCCCAATTTGACTACATATGGGAAGGGCAGTTCTGCAGTGAATCTGGGCCATCACTCCCTTGAGTTTTAAAAACTCATCACTTGCTCCAAATCTTCTCAGAAATTTCAGAGCACCACTAGGCACCTCATTCTGTACTTCAGAGGGAGCAACTATAATGAGTTTTATGTTCCTGAAGTAACAACATGACTTCCAATCTGTCACAGTGAGGCTGGTAACATGTTGCATTTTTTGGGGTGCCCACCCCTGAAATTTTCAACATCCCCCCCCCCCCATGGTTTCAAAATTTCTGGAAATTTTACATGTCTTTTCAAAATATCTATGTACTAAAAATATCTGTGTCATGGTGGTGGCAGTGGGCATTCTTCCTATATTACTTTACCTTCAGGAATAAAAAACTCCTCTTCCTTTTAAAAATTCTGTCCTACCATAAACAGTACACCTTGCAAAAAGGAGAGATGCAAAAAGGAGGAAGATTAATGTAATGTTGTGTGGTACATAATAGGGATGGTGCATAATTGGAATTTTCTTGGGGGGAAGAAATTGGAATTTTCTTGTAGTGTTGTCTGAAAACTGCACAAATGTTGAGCTGTCACTATAAAATTAAATATCATGCTTGGTATCAAAATCAGTTTATAAATGTGTATTATAATGTGTGTGTTGTGTGAAATGTTTGGTTGGTATGTAACCAAAGTAATTAATGGAATGGATTCAAAGCCTTTGCATAGTCTTTGTTTTAGCCTCATTAGATAACACACTAAATTAGCTGACTTGGTGCACCTACATTGTAGAAATAATGCAGTTTAACACCACTAAGTGCTATAGTTCCATCCCATTGAACCCTGGGATTTGTAGTTTTACAAGCTCTTTATCCTTTCTCTGCTACAGAGTGCTGTACTACAAATCCCAGGATTCTGTAGGATGGGGCTATGACAGTTAAAATCGTATCAAACTGCACTATTTCTACAATGTAGATCCACCCCTTTGTGATCAAATGTGGATTTATACAGCTTAGGAGACTTTCACACATAAAACCAAAACAAAAACTCTTTGTAAATTATAATATACATGTAGGTACCCACTCCCAGCCTTGGTGGATCTTTGAGTTTACAGATGGTAGCCTCTTAACATAGCAAATTATGGACAGTTCAGTCATTCATTACGTCATTGGGGCAAATGAGGATGACATCAAAAGTGTAATTGCAAACACAAGATAATCCTGAGCAAACTGATTATTGTAAAAACATGTCTTAGTGGCACTTAAATGCTCACACATCCACTGTGCCATGATTTGGTTGTCTAAAGTCTACTTTATCCAGTCTCCAAAGCACTCTTCATGTGCTTATGTAGAAAACAACTGAAATAGTGAGGCCAAAAGTCCACAAAACACAAAAAATACTTAGAATTTTACTGAATTTTTGTTTTATAGATCCGAAGCATATACAAAAATAAAAACATAAGTTATATGGAAATGTAGTGATTCACATTTTATTTAGTTATAAAATATAATGGGGAAACAGCACAGTGACCTCCAAAGCTTTCTACAGGACAATTCTCTTTGCGACTTCTCATAAGTAAGCTCTCCTGAATTCAGCAGTTTACAGCAGAATTGGATAGCAAAACTCTCGGCACCTAGAGTAACATACTGATTGTGTTACTCAGTCCTTGTACTGAATAGCAATGTTGTGCACTTGAATACACAGCTAAACACACAATTAAATGCACAACTGAATGGCAACTTTATGCACATTCACTAGAGCACCATGTGCACTTCTCCATTTTCACAGTCATAGACTGAATGCAAATATTCCTCACTTGATAAAAATGACCAACTGCTTCCATGGTAGAACTTATACATGAAAAAGGCACCAGTAAGAATCCAGCCAATGGGATTTGTTCCCAGGTGTAAATGAGCATATATCCTATCTGGTATTTCTGAAGCAAAGAAACAAAAATTGCATTTCTACCTCCTCCCCATTTTTAATTTGTTCACCTCCATCCACTGATGAAAACAGATCATTGCAATATGTGGATGGTAAAGATGAATCTGAAATGTATGGAGAATTATGGTCTGAGCAGAGCTTGGAAAGATTACTTTTTTTTTTTTTGCCAGAATGCAGTTGGCTGTTGTGTAAAGCATAAAATTAATTGGGCAACCAGTAGCAATTTCTCAGACATTGTGTAAGTGTGATCTCCAGTGTAATCATTCCCAAAGCACACACACCAATCTTTTGATTAGATGGGCAAGGAGTCAGTTGATCATTGCACAATGTGTAAGATCAAGACCTTGGTGCCCATTGTGCAATTGATTGAGTAACTGTAGGATCCAGTAACACTATGATGGTGTATATTTATGGTATGCTAAAAGGGATTCACTCAGAGAAGAAATCAAACCTGAACACTCAATAGATGCCAAAATGACTAAGCTTAAGCTATGATACTTAGCCATATCATGAGATGATATGACTCAATGGAATAGAAGATAACACTAATTTTAAAAAGTCAATTTACATTACAGATGTGGAAGCTGTGGCCCTGAATGTGTAAGATCTGAGAGGAATTGTTAATATCAGGGTCTCTTGAAGGTCTCTCATTCATAAGGCCACCATATATTGAAGCCAGTGTGATGGCATGTAACAACAACAAAGGTATAGGTTCTTGGCCTTTGACTAAAAATTCTCAGGGGCCCAGTGGCTAATGGATTTGGGGAATTATAGTCCTAATTAATGTCCAGAACACCTTAAGGATTGCTGTCCCCCATGTGAATCCCAGAGAATCTGCTTTGTGTTTGCTCAGCTGTCAGATGTATGGTGTTTGACAGTGTGGTTCAAAGGCTTTTCACAGTGGCACCAAAGTAGTGGCATTATCTTGTAAAAAAGGATTTTCTCATATCATCTTTTACATTGCTTATCACATAATCTTTCTATATGGTAATTGCAGCTGTATTCCAGAGTATTTCCAGGCTTCATTGACCAACTGTGTTAGTGAACAAGTATTGCTGCTATTGTCTTAATTCTGTTGATTGATATTTTATGATACATGTATTGGTTTTTAATAGTTTTGGTTTTAAAAGTGTATTATAATTTCAGATGAACCCACAGTTTAAAACAGGAGATAAATATTTAAGTAAATAATTAAATAAATGATGCCTGTAAGTGCTGTGATCCAGAAATGTGAAGTTATTGGGAGGAAAGGTCAGTGGCTGGCAATTTCCAAAGGACCCCCCCCCCCCATGTCAATTTGGCAATGTAGCATTAAAAGCAGAACAGCAGCTCAATAAACTTCCTTTGCCATTACTGCTATACTGGAAAGCTGACAGTGAAGACGATATGGCAGGTGCTAATAAATGGCTGATGCTATTTATCTCTGACAGTGACAATCACCTGATGGATAAATGGGACTGCGTCCTGGCATTCCCATTCCTCTTCTTCACCAAAGGTTATCAGAATGGACAGAATTGCCTTTTCTTTAATAAGACACTTCTTGGGCACTGCAGCATGCACACTGTGGGAATTGTAAAGAAAGAAAAAATCTCGATTGGGACCACCAACTTTTACATTATCATTGAAGAACATAGTTACAAAGACAGAATGTAAAATCAAACACCTCTGAGTTACATGTAGAAGACATATCCTGTGTAGGTAGAGTTGCCAGGTCAGCAGCATTGCATTTCCTGAAATTTCCAGGGCAAAACCTGATAATTGGAGCAGTAATGTCATTAGAGTTGGTGTCATCCAGTGTGGGATGATACTTCTCCTTCCCACTGCCTCTCCTGCCCTCCTGCCCACTGAGACCCGGAAAGACCTAAGTGGCTGGGTAGGCAGATGGGCAAGGTAGAAGACAGCCCTATCTTTCTTCCCTCCCATTGTCTCTCACACCTGCTCAGACACAGAAAGACTTGGATGGTTGGACAGGTACCTTCCCTCCTGTGGCCTCCCCTGCATGCCTGGCAAGACCCAGAAAGATCCAGGCAAGTGTACAGGTAGACAAGCCAGTGGACTGCCCCACTCCAAGGATGGGACAATGCTCTGCAATGGGAAGCATCCTCCCCCCATTGGCAAGGTACCCTGCCTGGTGTGAGGGGTGGCAGAGGGTGAGATAGATGATGAGAAACAATCCCACCAGATGTTAACCCCCTTCCTTGGCTTTCACATGATGCAGTTCTACCCCTTGCACCTCCTAGTAACATCCCTCACTAGGAGTAGATCTTAGTGATGGCTAAAGGCCAAGTTTTCATAATGTGCCAGAGGTGAATTGGGCAGGTTTCAGATCTAGAACTGCTTCTGGGAGAGCTGATCATAGAAATTATCATGTAGGAATTTAGCTAAGTAGGGCCAGAATTGTTTAATTGGGTAGTATGGCAACTCAGAACTGACAGATGGGACTATTTTTGATGGCTGTACAGGCAGAAAAATTCAACAGTTGCAGTGGTTGCCGCCATCCCCACAAGAGCTCATATTCCCCCATGATACATGGGTTTTTCCACTCAGGCTCTTTGTTGCTTCTGGGGCTTGAGGAAGACTCTGCATGAACCCACAGGGATTCCCCCCCCTCCCGGCCTTCCTTCTGCTGCCAGGGATTGTGCAACAAGAAGGCTGGTGAGTCATGTTGTTGGACTTCCACACCCTGCCTTTCTCCAAATGGCACAAGTAAATGTACTCTTTGGCCTTCTTTCCAGTGTTTTCCCCTCGGTCCTGTTATTTTGGGGTGTGTGTGTGCCCTAATGTTTGTGTATGTTATGGAGGGCCAGTGTGGTGTAGACATTTGCGTGTTGGGACTAGGACTCTGAGAGACAAAGGTTCAAATCTCTGCTCAGCCATGAAAACTCACAGTGTGACTTTGGACAAAATCACATCCTCTTAGCCTAAGGTGAATGCAATAACAAACCTTTTCTGAATAAATCATGACAACAAAACCCCATGATAGGTTTGACATACATTGGAGTCATCATAAACTGGAGTCATCTTGAAGGCAGCACATATACAAATGTGTTTGTGCTGACTCAGTGAACCCTAGTGTCAGGGGGAGATGGGACTCAGTGAACTCTAGTGTCAGGGGGATGACCTATGGGCTACATATGAGCCCTGGAACCAACTGTGTGGCCCAGAAATCCACCCACTCCCCAAAGTCCCCAAACCCTATCTTAAAAATGTGATTGGGGGCAATGTATGCCCCCCAATTATACAAAAAGCACCTCAAAGACATGAAATGTCTTCGCACTTAAAACCACATACTATCCCCAAATACCTCCATTTTTGTCTGCAGGATATCACTTCCTATCACCATTTTGAAAAGGTCTACAGAGGAAAACAGAGGCATTTGGGTTTTCTGTGAAAGGGAGTGATGCCTGTAGGGCAGTGGTGGCAAACCTATGCACACGTGCCAGAGGTGACACTCAGAGCCCTCTCTGTGGGCACACAAGTCATGCCTCAGCATAGAGTTCAATAGAGCTTGTTACTAGAAAGCCAGAGGGATGTGACACTTTGTGATAAGTGCGTTTTAGTTTGCAGTTTGGGCACTCAATCTCTAAAAGGTTTTCCATCACTGCTGTAAGGTGCTTTAGGGGGCATGGCTTTTCATTCTTGTTCTAAAGTATAAACAAAAATCTGACCTTCTCATCCTCTAGTGCCAGCTGCTTGAGATTTGTCTCCCAGCCTGGAGACCTGAAGAAGCAGACCAATGCCCTCAGATTTTACCTGAGCCCCTGTGACCTGACAACCCTAATCTATGAGACATCTTTGGCAAATGACATGCAATATATTTTAATGAATGTGCATAGCAATTGCAACTTTCAGAAATCATTAAACTCGATTGATACCAATTATTTTTCATATTAACAGTTTAAAAATTTCTGAGAGCTGGAGAGAGGGAGGGATTAACTGGAGTCCTGTGTTCAACATGGCCACAGAGTTCAGAAGAAACACCTCATCTTTGTTTTGTGCAAAAACATTCTTGACTATGGGTCTAACCTCTATGACATTGCCAATTTGCTCAGCAGTCATCAGCCCCAGGAAAAGCTGATTATAACTCCTGGGACATAATTGAGAGAGCAACTTACTTAAATGTTGTGACTAAATGGCTTGAGAAACCATAACAATTTCTGTTGTTTGGGAATTTTAGTAATTGTGAAATGCATTAAAAATAAATGGAACATTTTTGAAATGATACTTAATCCAAGTGCAAATGAAATTGTTACCACTTCCTGAAAAGATCTGAAAAGTCAAGGAAATTCATACACATCAATTGTAAAAATGATTCACTGAATGAACTTACAAGAGCTATTTTGATCATTGTGAAAGGGTAATTCTTCCTATCTTGTTGAAGGGGACCATCAGAAGAGCAGAAAGTAGAACTTCTGAGGTTCAATCTGGATGGTTTCACACATCATCAAGAAGCCGGTTACTGGTTACAATTCCATGTTACATTTTTTAAAGTGTACACTTACATAATCTTAGGTACATTCCAAAAAAGTATAATGACGGAAATACAAAAATAGCCTCTGTCTGTGAACTTGTGCCAACTAATAGCGAATGTGATATTTTCACTACTTTCAGAAAGAGGCACTTACCACCAGTTATGGATCCTGTCTTAATCGATCAAAAGAGGTGCTTGGCTGTAGTGCTCTGGGGCCAGTTGTGAACTCCTAGGAAACTGAGAGATCCATATACCTTGTATCTACAGGGCTGACCTTCTGGGGGGAAAACATCAAAGTTTTGCCCTGAAAATCAGTTCAGTTGATCCTCAAAGAAGAGATGGGTTTGCTTAGCATCCCCTTGTTTTCAGTGGTTCTGCTAACATTCATGTCCAACCAGTTTTTCAAATAAAGGACTGTCCAGTTTGGCACTTACTCTTATGGCTTGCTTCTCATCTGGGCATGCTGTCATAGGACTGAAGCATCACTTCTTTGCCAGAATTAGTTCTCTACAACTCACTGTAATTTAATAATAATAATAATGATAATAATAATAATAATAATAATAATAATAATTTATACCCCGCCCCTTTGAGGTCAATTGGGGCAGCTTACAGCGTTAAAAACTAATACATCAACTGCCCACATCCCTCCCCCCCTTCAAGAGTTATTAAATCAGTTACAAGTTAAAAACAATATAAACAATAATTTATAAAACATCAATAAACATAATAGCATATAAGGAATTGAGGCCATGTTACAATTCCTTTCAAGAGAGGGCATGAGAGGCTCCCCTAAGAGAGGGGAACGCCAAAGAAAGACTCCAGAGAAAAGGCTCCAGAGGCTGGGATTTCAAATAGTTTGCATAACAATGTGCCACACCCATAATTAGCAGAAACCAAAAGGGGCAGCCCATCACAATCATTTAAGACAGGAGAAACAAAGATACTTCTTGGAGTTTGTAGCCCGAAATTAATTCACAGTAATCTGATTTCCCCCCCCCCCCTTGAAGAACTCTGAGCTGGTGCACCTATTGAACCAGTGCTTTCTGAAGAAATGTTTTGCCTTCTGTTTGAAGAGGACTAATTGTAGAATATTTGTGTAACTTGGCTGCTAAGTGGCTTTCTCATTTGCACAATGTGTGGTTTATATTTGGTAGAATTTTCTAGTGTTACTAAGTACCGTAGGTCATTTCCTTTTTAACTGGGAGGGATTTGTTGGTGCTTGTTTGCATCCTATGCTTCCGTACCATCCTTGGGTTATGGTGGCATTATTGATGCTTGGGGGATCTCAGATGTGGGTATGTTTTTACATGTATGTGTTCATACCAGGGCAGGGGAGTAGTGGTGATTTTGGGGTTACTCCTTGTCCTACTCTAGAGTAAGATATTTTTTCTTAATGTTACTCCTACTCCTGTAAAAACCTCTTACTCTTTTTCTCCTTACTCCTACTCCTCAGTCCTGATTAATACAAGGCTGGGTAGTAGTGGTGATTTTGGGGCTACTCCTTGTCCTACTCCAGAGAAAGATATTTTTTCATAATGTTACTCCTACTCCTACTCCTGTAAAAACCTCTTGTTCCTTACTTCTACTCATACTCCCCAGCCCTGGTTTATACACATATGTATACCATTTATGATACAAATGTGCCATATCTGTTTTAGTCTTGCCTTCTGATTTCTCTTTTCATATTTTACCAGGAATAAATGTTAAAATTATTTGCTCTCATGCATAAATACCAGATACTGAGACACTCAGTATGCAATGAACTCCAGATGCTCAGAAATGTATAGTCCCAAATGTGTTGGGGCAAGAATGAAAAGTTGTTTTCTCAGCATCTGAAGTCTGCTCCCCTCTCCACACCCACCCCATTTATAATGCAGTTCCATTTTGGTTGTTTGCATGTAATAAACACAATCCTTTTTATATCTCATTATGTTATCTTTTATAATGCTCTCGAAGTACTGTCTGTCTTCCCAAATCTTTCTAGTTTTATATTAACCAATTGTCAGTGCTTACGTGCTCTATGACAATGCAGTCACAGATGTTCCTGATAGCATCATTTTATAATGTCTGCCAGGGGAAGAATGCTTTTGTCCTTCCTTTATTGTGCCTTGGTCGATTTGGCTTCTGTATTACTATCCTCTGCTTATGTTTGTGCTTGACTGATCTGAAGTATATCCACCTCCTGTTATTACCATGAAATGTGGAAATAGGTCTGCTGGAAGGTTTGGCATCAACTACTGAAAAAGAAATATTGGATCATCATGCCAAAGGCTCATAGCTAAGCAAGTATTTCTTGATATGAGGTACAGAACACTGGTGGTTCCAAAAACCTTCTGAGCACAAGGATGGCTGTCTTGGATGGCAAATTTGGAGCATCACAATAAAATAGGAGCCAGCGTAGCATTTGAGTGCTGGACTATGAGTCTGTAGGCCAGAGTCTGAATTCCCATTCAATCATGAAAACCTATTGAGTGACCTTGGGCAAGTCTCACACTCTTAGCCCTCAGAAAACCCTGTGATAGGTTTGCATTAGGGTCACCATAAATTGGAAACGACTTTGAGGGCACACAAAAAACAACATCATGATTAAACTGCAAATTGCCAATTATTTATTTTATTATGCTTGTAGTTTTGTGGTATAGGTGTTCATTATGCAGCCCTTTAGATGTTATTGAAATGGAATTCCCGGTATTCCTTGCCAATTGCTATTCTGGCTAAGACTATAGGGAACTGCAGTTCAACACCACCTAAAAGATTTCCACTCCCATAACAACATGGGTGAAATTTAAGCTGGCTCTTTGACTTTGGAAATGAGGAGCCTACCCTTTGCTTTTCAGCAAGATGTTTTGGGCCAGCAGTGACATCAGTGCTGGAAGGTCTCCATGCTTGGAATGCACATGAAGATCTCCCTGCATCATCGAAGATAAGCTTTTGCACATGCTGGGAGGCCCATCTAGCACTGGCCCACCTGTACATACAAGGAGCATTGGGATTTAATTGTAATCATCACATAATGAATTAATTCTTTTCTCTCTCTTTTTGCTTTCTGATCAGCAATCACTGCTTGATATCCTTCGAAATAATAAATCCTGTTGTAAAGACTTCATGTGTATGCACATTAATTGTACCAAACATTTCTACATCCTCCTTGTCTGAGGACAACAGGTAAGCACATGTTTTTCATTAATGGCTTAATTTTGCTTTTTCACTTAAGTTCTAAAGCCTACCCAGCACACTTGAGTGAGGTATTTTTCTCTGATCTCAAAGGTTCCAGTAGCATATCTCACACTGATTACTGGTTGAAGAGAAAAGAAGAAAACGGAATGAAGACACAAAGAGTAACAGGAACATTTCAAATGCAGAAGACATGAAACAGTAATATACGTAGTGATGCTATCTCTGAGAGCATGCAAAGAAGCAGTTCCTCTATACATACACAGATCTCATATGAAAAGGGGTGGATGCCAAGTAATGTGGCTAGAGCATGAAGGTTTGAGCATTAGCACCTTTTAATTTTAAAAATCAAGTTCTGGAAGTTGATGTGGCAATAAAGGTTGGGGTACTGCAGAGACCATTAGATGAGTGGCACACTGAAGAAGATGGATTTAATGAGTAAGGCCTCATTCCCACTTACATTTAAAGCAGTTTGCAATTCACCTTCACTCCATGTTGGTGAATAAATTCCAAAAGGTCTGTTGTTTCCACTATGAAAGTGGATTTTTTCATTATTCCCTTGTAATCGCTTCTTTTTTTGGCATGATTGTTTTCCCACTAGTTTGCGCTGCTTCAAAATGCATATCAATCACCTACGTGTCATCAGTGATGCAAGAAGCAACATGGTGAGGATGAGGCCATTCCAGGCACTGAGTGGAGTGACTTTAGCAGGCTGCTGAAAAGTACATCATTTCCCCTTTGACCAGCCCGGCTTGGGAACTAATTTTTTAATTAAAGAAATGATAGACGATTCAATCTATTGGTTTTGCAACTACTTGTCTTTCTGAGCTGCTGTTGGCCCGATTGCCTGGCACACCACAAAGTAGTTGCAAAAACAACAGATCACATATTTGGTAATTCGGTAGGTTACACAAGCACAAAGGTAGTGTTGGGGGGGGGGGGAATGGCGGATCTCCCAAAAACTGAGTTGGGATGGTAAACATCCCTATGCCATTAGTCCCTCCCTTCCAGTATGATTCAATTCAGATCTGTCATTCCCACTTGTTGAACATGCTTTGGAATCGATTCTTTTCAAAAGAACCACCTGTGGAGAGCAGGCAGAATTATGCCAAGCTAGCAACAGCCAATCAGGAGTGAGCTGATGACAGCCAATAGAACTGTGGGCTGTAGGTGATAAAGGATTCAGTTACTGACAGTTGGAGTCAGACTAGGTCTGGAAGTATAACAATCCAGAAGAAAGGAACTGTGAGGGCTAAAGTTCAGAAGGGGGGGACTTAGCTCTAGGACAGAACTCCAAATGAGGGAGTTTCTGGGATTTAGTTAGCCTGAGGGCTAGTGTAGAAATAAGGTTGGAAAGACTACAGTAAATAAGGACAGGGTGAGGGTCTTAAAAGAGAATATCTGGTGCTTTCTAAAGTTAAAGAGTGTGTAACAAAGTATAACAAGAACAAGTGAATGCAACATCATAACAAATGCAACATTGTTAATCATCATCCTCCTCGATCTGTCTGCGGCCTTCGACACCGTTGACCACTGTCTTTTAGTTGACTTACTTTCTGACCTTGGCTTCTCAGGCTCCGTTCTCGATTGGTTTAAATCTTACCTGTCAGATAGATCTTTTGCAGTGGTCTTGGGTGGACAGACTTCATCTTCTGTTCCCCTATCTGTTGGAGTTCTTCAGGGTTCTGTCTTGGGTCCCCTTTTGTTCTCTCTATATACATTGTCCGTGGGTAAACTTATCAGCTCTTTTGGTTTCTCTTATCATCTGTACGCCGATGACACCCAGCTCTATCTTTCTACCCCTGACCTTTCGCCAGGGCTTGAGCAGCAAGTTTCATCTTGTCTGACTGCTGTCTCCCACTGGATGTGCCATCGGCGCCTGAAGCGCAACATGGCCAAGACAGAGCTTCTTGTTTTCCTTCCTAAGCCCACTCCTGAATATTACTTTTCTATCTCCATCAACAACATCTCTATTCAGCCAGTCCAGGAAGCCCGCAATCTTGTTTTCATTTTCGACTCCTCTTTATCATTTATCCCTCAGATTCAGGCCACAGCCAAGGCCTGTAGATTTTTTCTTTATAATGTTTCCAAAATCCGTCCATATCTCTCTCCTTCTACTGCAAAGACTTTGGTCCATGCCCTAGTGGTCTCTTGCCTCGACTACTGTAACCTTCTCTTGGCAGGGCTTCCTCTCTCTCACCTCCACCCATTGATTTCTGTTCAGCACTCAGCTGCCCGTATTATCTCACTCGCTCGTCGATATGACCATGTCTCCCCCCTTTTGTCATCCCTTCACTGGCTCCCCTTTCCCTTCCGCATTCGATATAAGCTTCTTTTGCTCACCTTCAAAGCCCTGCATGGGCTCGCCCCTCCCTATCTCTCTGAACTTCTTTCTCCCTACACCCCCTCTCGCTCCCTCCATTCTGGTAGCCAAGGTCTCCTGTCCCAGCCCCGGATTTCCACTGCCCCATCCCGGATCTGTCCCTTTTCACTTGCTGCCCCTCACTCCTGGAACCTCCTTCCCTTACAACTATGACTCAGCACGTCCCTAACCAGCTTCAAAGCCGAGTTAAGGACCGCACTGTTTAGGGAAGCGTTCCCAGGGAGTCTGTGTTCGTGACCTGGTTGTTCCTGATGCATGACCTAATTTGGATATTTGATGTTTTAACTTGTTTCTTATGATGTTTTAATTTGTTGTTTTACTTTTAGATTGTACGCCACAGGCAGGCTTTTTATATATTCTGGATTTTTTATTTGGTTTTGTACATCTACGGCGCTTAATAAATAAAGCTAATAATAATAATAATCATCATCATCCAAATAGAGTTGCATTTTTGTTTTCATACAAGCTTGTCTGAACATGGGATCATTATCCATGCTACTAACAAATAAAGAAACCAAGTTTGGGAAGTAAACCCATCGATACAAATAAAAGTGGTCTGATACATCACATATTGGAGCAGCGATGGGATAACAATATCCATTGGGCTGCCACATCAAGAAAAGTAAGTGGTGCTCATGACAATTTGGTGGCAGCGGTGGGATTCTAAGGGCCCATGGTGCTGCCACAATAGGAAAATAATTGGATGAGTGGGACTCACCTTGACAAATTGGTGGCAGCATCAGGATATGGAAAAATCCGATGCTTAGAAGTGTGCTTGAAGATCAGTGTTACAGGGTTCTGAGTTTGAGGAACCAGAAACCCAAGATTCGATCTGAACTGGAGAGAGGAAAGTTCAGAAGTTGGAGTTTAAAGTAAAGACGTTAGTGTCAGGGAAGTAATCTCTGAGGTGATTGTGAAAGGTAATTTGTAAGAGATTACTCGGAAACTGACCAAGCTGGGGGGAAAAGTATTATTATCAGACCCTGAGGTAATTTGCTGAGGTAATTGTAGGGGGACTGTGGAAGAGATAAAGCAACAGAGTAAGTGTGTGTAAAAACACTCCATCTGTGAAAGTACCAAAGCAAGAGTATACTGAAGGAAAATCTTAGAAAAGTGATTTCTGAGGTAAAAATTTGGAATAAAGTAGGAAATTATTGGTTTACCATTAAGATTTAAATGTTATCTTGGTAAACAACTGATTTAAAAAGTAGTTAAGAGTATTTCCTGAGGTAAAAGTTTTGGGTAATAGTAAGGAAATACTGTTAAAATACCTCCAAAAAATTTAAGCTCTGTCAGAACAACCAGAGATAGTTGGAAAAGAAAGGGTAGCTAGTATGGACACCTCAAGGCTTGAATCTTCTGAAAGTGTGGAGATCAGGAAAATTAAAAGAGAAATTGAGTTTGCCAAAATTGAGAGTGTTCATGGTAGAGAGATGCATGACATAAAAATGAAGGAACTGAAGAATGAAGTGCTCATAACAGAGAAATGCATGACATGAAAATGAAGACATGGGAGTTAATGAACAGTTTAGTCTCTAGAGTTACTCATACTGTCAAAAGTAACTTTAAAGCTTTCCCTCTATATGTAATTTTTCCTCCAGACATGTTACTGGATGTAATCTTGACTTAGATGTAGCCAATTTTGAGCAAGCGTCTGATGATGTGGAGTTAAAAGACAAGGAGCTTGACTTGATTAGGATCAAATTAAAATTTGATTCAAATCAAATTAAAACAGAGTATAATGATTAGGAAAACCCTGAGAACTGGCAAGCCTAAAAAAAAAAAAAAAAAAAAAAAAAAAACCTGATGGGGGGGAAAAATTAAATCCTGGCACCAGGATAAAATTAATGAAGTTGAAAGAGAAAAAAATTGGCCAAGAGAGTGTGACTCTGAGATGAATAAGAAAAATAATTGGACTAGAGAAGGTCACCCAGATATGAGTTATAGAACATGTTCTGAATGTGGTAATTGAGGACATTTAAAATATAATTGTCCTAAGTTAAATACTAGAGAAATAAAGTCAGGTTCAAAACCAGCATATTATATAAAACTAGTGAAGCCTACAGAGAAAGACTGTTACCACAAGGAGAGCTCAGAGGCTGCAGTTACCATGGAAATGATGGTTGAGAGAATAACTGACTGCAAGTTCACAGATACCAAGAGCTTGCTTATTTGTATCAACTGGCCCACAAGAGGTAAACTGCACCCATAACCAGAGACCTGAAGATCAGGTTGCCATGGAAACAAAAAGCAGTGACAAAAAGCCAAAGATTCAAATGAAACAGTTACCTGAAGAAAACCTGGTTGATACCACAAGGAAGTTAGAACAGTTAGAAAATGCAAAGAGCAAGACCTATTAACTAAAAAAACTGAGTGGAAAGCTGTTAGAAACTGAACAAAAGCTGGATGATTCCTTAAAGAAGTGCAGTGATCTAACAGGAAAACTAAATGGTTTTAAATAAAAAATTAAAAAACAAGCTATTTCAATAGCACAAATAAAACAAAAAATTAAACAGAAAAATAAAGGTATTTGTACATGTGAGGAAAAAAATAACTGAACTGGAGTCAGGAAACCAGTCTTTACAAAGTCTTATGGAAGGAAAAACAGAGAAAATTAAAGAAAGCTTAGATAGTAAAGAAAAGCCTATTTCAGATTTGGAGTGTGTGATGTCTGATATGAGACAGTTATCTAAATATTTGACTGAACCAATACACAAATATAAAAAAGATATTAATAGACTACATGGATTGCCTGATGATGCAAATGAAAAGTTTATACAGGATGCAGAGAGAAAGAGGCTTTAATAAAAGGGAATGAGAAGCTGCAAGAAATGAGAAGCTGCAAGCTGCAATATGAGGTTAAACAGGAAAATCAGATTCTGCATCAAAAAGTCAATAAGGGTCTAAATGAGCTTGAGAACCGAAGTTAAAAACTGAAGATTTATATACAGATATTGTTAGACTAAAGAACATGTTGAACTATAAAGACAAAGAAAATCAAGATCTTTTAGAAAAATGCCATAGGGCCAATGAACGGGCAAAAAGGTGGGAAACAAAGTTTCACCATATGGAAGCAGATTACAATTCTATCCATCTTGAACTTCTCAATGTACCGGTAATGTCTAAGAGCCACAGAGTAATGGAGAAAACAGAATCTCTTGAAGCAGAAATTAAACAACCAGAAAGGAAAACCATACAAGAGCAATTGAAAACAATAAATAAAGAGGAAAAAGAAGTGCCAGTCATAAATAATGTTAATATTTCTAATGAGCCTGATGGACACTTGACTGAGATAATAAGAGTCAAAAGGAGAGAAGAATTTAGCCAGGAGGAAAAGAGTCATAAAAATTTAAAATCTTTGTTTAAATTAGCTGAGGAAACAGCCTCAGGTTAAAGCAGCGGTCGGCAAACTACGGCCCACGGGCCGAACCCGGCCCATCGAGGCCTTGTAACCAGCCCATGGCTGATCCTGCTGCTGCTGCTGCCGCTGGTGCCGCCGCCGCCGCGCAACGTGCAACGCGGAGCGCCATTTTGCTTTCCAAAATGGTGCCCGTGCTCACGCACACATGTGCACAATGTCGGGCACCATTTTAGAATGCAAAACGGTGCCACGAATCACAAATGCATGATGCCGGCACCGTTTTGTGTTCCAAAATGGCGCCCGCCATCATATGCATGCGTGCGCAAGTGCAGGCGCCATTTTGGAAAGCAAAACGGGGCTGGCGTCATGTGCATGCAATCGCGACGCGCTGTGCCGTTTTGTGTTCCAAAATGGCACCCGCCGTCGTGCGCATGCATGTGTGAGCGTGGGCGCCATTTTGCTTTCCAAAATGGTGCCCGCACTCATGCACACATGTGCATGACAGCGGCAGCAGTGCGCATGCGTGCGCATTCTTGCACACTCTCCCCTTTGGCCCGCCGATGATCGGGGGACAGCGGAACCGGCCCCACTGGCAAAAGGTATGCCAACCCCTGGGTTAAAGAAAAAAAAACTCTACAATGGGTCAAGAAGACACAAAAAGAGATTGAACAATTGAATACAGAAAAAACATGTGAATCACAGAATTATACTTTAAACCAGTCCTTTGTAAAAAATAATCCCCCTTGGTGAATACAATTCTATCCTTTGTATTGCTTGGGCCAGCCTGACAAGAACTGATAAATACAGCCAATCAAAAATCCACCAAACAGTGATACCTTTAATAACCAACCAAAATGCACAATATACCCTGTTAAGGAAAAAGCAACATGGGATATACAGTAATAGAAATAAAAATATTTATGTGAATGTCAAAGTGACTAAGCAGGAGCAATCAGGAAGATACACAGGTGAAAAAGATAATATAATTAAGAAGCCTTGAGAGCCAAGGACAAAGTTATAGAAGGTATATTGAGAACACCTGTGATAGATTGCAAACACCTGAGATTCATTAAGTGGTCAAGGTAAAGTGATGAAACACTTGGGTTGGTCTTAGGTATGGGATGATCTATGTGGACCAATCAAGATGTATGTACACACCCACTGGGTGGAAACTGACTGGTGGGTGGTGTCTAACAATGGCTATAAATTACAATGTTTGCTAATGTACATTGTGGTGTAGTGTGGAGTAGTTTGGTGTATTGTGGAGTAGAGATTGTGATTTGTAGGGCATATAGTATTTATATATAGTAGAATAAAGTAGATCTTTTATATAAGACTACTGAGTTGTCTGGTGTCTTGAGAGAAGATACAAGAACCAGAAG
This sequence comes from Phrynosoma blainvillii, assembly GCA_026167975.1. NCBI lineage: Eukaryota > Metazoa > Chordata > Lepidosauria > Squamata > Phrynosomatidae > Phrynosoma > Phrynosoma blainvillii. The sequence goes on from JANUYF010000003.1 coordinate 37,076,706, forward strand.
AATCCTGGAGAAGTTTGGAGACATCTCAAGAAGAAGAGTGAGAAGGCTTGGAGAGTTTGTCAGGGTCTTCAGCCTATTCTCTGAAACTCTGCTGCTTGGGAAAGAAGCATCAACCACTGATCAAAGCTGGTCAGCTCTGCTGCATAACAAGGTGGTGAGTTAGAGCCAGAGGTGAAGAGCTACAACTCCCATCATCCCTGACAAGGGTTATGGGCCCAGATACTAGAGCAACCAGCATCCACAGAAGCTGAAAGGTCCAGAGAGTGGAAGAAAGTTTTGTGGAGCTTTGTGAGTAAATCATTTTGTGTTTTGTCTGCTGTGCATACTCAGAAGGACTGTGTCAAATTGAGTCACTGCACAAATTAAGATGGAAATACTAAAGTTTAGTAAATTAAATAGACATAACTACTCTACCTGGACGATATATGCCCAATCTCTACTCATAAAGGAGTCTCTGTGGTCGACAGTTGAAACAGGGCTGGCAGCTGATGCTGAAGCAGCCACTCGAGAAAGAGACGCTAAAGCAAAAGCATGTCTTTATCTCATGCTAGAAGAAGACTTGATTAATGACGTAAGAGATAAAGTGTCCGCCAAGCATGTGTGGGATACTTTGCAGAGATTACACACACCTTCAACTGCATTTGCAAAAATGCTTTGGTCTAAAAGAATTTACAGACAAAAGATGACGAAAGGACAGTGTGTGATAGAACACTTAAAAACAATGCAAGATTTATTTGTGCAAGCTGAACTGAGAGGAGTGGAAATTAGCAAAGAGCAGCAGTGTTACATTTTACTGGAATCGCTAGACTCTTCTTGGGACAACATAACAAATAGCTTGCAAAATTTGCCAGAAGCTGAGCTGAACAGAGACTTAATTGTTGCAAAAATATTGGAAGAAAACTTGAGAAGAAAGTCTAAGCAGAATGACTCAGCAAGTTTGAGGACTGTGCCAAAACAACAAACGACACCTGATCTACGAAAGCAGGAAGAAGCAGCTTATACAAGGGAGCAACGGAGGTGTTTTTATTGTAAAAAGTTTGGTCATCTACAGAGACAATGTAAACAATTTGCTGCTGAGAGAAGCAAGCAAGGAGAGAGCAGATGGCAGCCGCGGCAGTATCAAAAGCAGTCCAAACCTCCATTTTTGAAGGACAGTGGTGATAAAAAGGGGTTTGCAATCATGATTAAGGAAAAACAAAATACTAATTGTAAATGGTTAATTGACTCAGGAGCATCATCTTCAATGTGTAACAATATTAATTTGATAAGTAATAGAAAATCAGCTAATGTAAATGCTGTAGTTTTAGCTGATGGGAAAGAGCTCAGTACTGTAAATCAAATGGGTACAGTTTTCATTCCAGGGCTAAAGGAAAACTTTAATGATGTGTTACATGTAAAGGAGTTAGAAAATAATTTGTTATCAGTGAGCAGATTAACAGACAGAGATTACACAGTCATTTTTGAAAAGAACATGTGTAAGATAAAACTGAATGGGGAATTGTGAGGCATAGGCTTGAAAAAGGATAAACTTTACTATTTGGAAGACAATATTGATAGCTACAGTGTTGAAAATGCTAATAACATAGACAATAGTCCAATTCACAAATACTGTATACATGAACTCCATAGAAAATTTGGTCATGCTAGTTTCAAATGTTTAAAGAAGTTAATCAGTATGTGTCCAGATTTAAAAGTTGCTGAATGCAAAAATCACTTAGATTGTACTGTATGCAATCAGGTAAAGGTCCGAGCTTTTCCAGTAGCCAAGAAAACCAAAAGAATTGCTCAAAGACCATTTAAGTTTGTACATGCAGACGTGGCCCAAGCTAATTGTTTATCTTTAGGGGGAAGCAAATATTACCTAGTAATTGTTGATAGGTTTGTTGTGACAAATGCAAGAGCTTGTTTAGCAGTGGAAGAGCCTGAAAGTTTTGAAGAGTTGGAAAGTTTGTCTAGAGAAGAACAGGAAAGATGGATTGATGCAATGGATGATGAGTTTGGTTGTCTGGTAAATAAAGATGTTTTTGAAGTTGTTGACAGACCCAAGGACAAGAAAGTAATTGGTTGTAAGTGGGTGTACAAAAAGAAAGAAATGCCAGATGGAAGTATTAAGTATAAAGCTAGGTTAGTAGCTAAGGGTTTTGCACAACAGCAGTATGAGAACTATGATAAGACATATTCTCCAACTGCAAAGCCAGAAAGTCTGAGAATGGTTCTAGCTGTAGCAGCAAAAAGAAGTTTAGTTGTAGAATATTTTGATTTTGAAACAGCCTACTTGAATGCTAGTTTAGATGAAGAGATCTTTATGGAGCAGCCACAAGGTTTTGAACAAAATAGTAGTCAGAAAGTTTATAAATTGAAAAAAGCATTGTATGGATTAAAACAAAGTGCCAGAGCATGGAATTTGTGCATTAATGAAGAGTTAGCTAAACTAGGTTACAAAAGGAGCGTTGCAGATGCTTGTGTCTATACAAAAGGAGACATAGTGTTAGTGATTTATGTAGACGATTTATGCGTGGCAGCAAAGTCAAAACAGGAAATTGAATCAGTAAAAAGAGAATTGTCTGAAAAGTTTGTTTTAAAAGATCTAGGTTTATTGAAGTCTTATTTAGGTATTGGTGTTGAATGGACAGAAGAAGGACATTGTTTATTAAGCCAGAGAAAGAAAATTGAAAATTTGATTGAAAAGTGTGGATTACAAAATGCTAAAATAGTAAGAGCTCCAATGACAACTGGTTTTGTGTCTGAAGAAACAACTAGAGCTTTTGAGGACAAGACTTTATTCAGGAGTATAATAGGATCTTTACAATTCATATCTTGCCACACCAGACCAGACATTTCATATGCTGTAAATGTATTGTCCAGAAGGGTTAATGATCCAAAAATTGAAGACTGGACAGCAGTAAAACACTTATTAAGATATTTGAAAGGAACTTTAGATAAGAAATTGGTAATTAGAAACAGTAATTCAGATTTAGATTGCTATGTGGATAGTTCTTTTGCATCAGAATTAGGAGACAAGAAGTCAGTTACAGGAATAATAATCAAGTACAGTGAAAGTCCAATAGTCTGGAGAAGTAGGAAACAAACAAATGTAGCGATAAGTACGACGGAAGCAGAATTCGCAGCTTTAAATGAGATAGTGAATGAGGTACAGTGGGTTGAGCAGTTATTGAATGATTTAAACGAAAGTTACAAGATACCAGTAGAAATTCTGGAAGATTCACAGTCATGCATAGCAATGGCTGAAGCTGAAAATTTGAAGAACAGAACAAAATATGTTGGAGTAAGATATCAAAATGTGCGAGACATGGTTCAAAAGGGTAAAATAGAATTGAGATATATAGAAACACAACACAACATAGCAGATTTGTTCACAAAAGCATTGACGGCGGAAAAACATGAAAGACTGACACAAATGGTTGGAATGACATTGTAAGACACATACAATATTTTATTTCGGAGGGGATTGTTAAGGAAAAAGCAACATGGGATATACAGTAATAGAAATAAAAATATTTATGTGAATGTCAAAGTGACTAAGCAGGAGCAATCAGGAAGATACACAGGTGAAAAAGATAATATAATTAAGAAGCCTTGAGAGCCAAGGACAAAGTTATAGAAGGTATATTGAGAACACCTGTGATAGATTGCAAACACCTGAGATTCATTAAGTGGTCAAGGTAAAGTGATGAAACACTTGGGTTGGTCTTAGGTATGGGATGATCTATGTGGACCAATCAAGATGTATGTACACACCCACTGGGTGGAAACTGACTGGTGGGTGGTGTCTAACAATGGCTATAAATTGCAACGTTTGCTAATGTACATTGTGGTGTAGTGTGGAGTAGTTTGGTGTATTGTGGAGTAGAGATTGTGATTTGTAGGGCATATAGTATTTATATATAGTAGAATAAAGTAGATCTTTTATATAAGACTACTGAGTTGTCTGGTGTCTTGAGGGAAGATACAAGAACCAGAGGAATCCTGGAGAAGTTTGGAGACATCTCAGGAAGAAGAGTGAGAAGGCTTGGAGAGTTTGTCAGGGTCTTCAGCCTATTCTCTGAAACTCTGCTGCTTGGGAAAGAAGCATCAACCACTGATCAAAGCTGGTCAGCTCTGCTGCATAACAAGGTGGTGAGTTAGAGCCAGAGGTGAAGAGCTACAACTCCCATCATCCCTGACATACCCTCCAACATTTCAGAGATGAAAACCAGGAAATGTGCCAAAGCAACATCAGAGCATAGTCTAGAGCAGTGTTTCCCAAACTTTGGTCTTTCAGAGATTTTGCACTTTTATTCCCAGAAATCCCACTGAGCTTGGCCAACAGTCAGGAATCCTGGGAGCTGAAGTCCAAAAACCTGGAGATCTAAACAGTGGTGTCACTCAGTGTGGGGGAGATGGGGCTTTGGGGAGTGGGGCTTCTGGGCAGGATTTCCAGGGGTGGGGTCACATGGCACAGGCCGGGAAAAACGGCCATGCTGCCAACCTGGAAAGCCTGCTTGAGCCCTAGCGCCGGCTGGAAAAAAAGGTGGTGCAGGCATGGGGAACCCCACACTGGCCAGAAAAATGGCAGCGCACTGGCTGGAAAAATGGTGGTGTGGGCCAGGGAAATGGCCGTGTGCCACCCGCCTGGGCTGGAGACACCCCTCGAGGCCCAGAAAGGCCCCAAGGGACACCTTCAGAGTGCCTGTGGGTGGTGGGGCCAATCGGGTGTCACCCCCTTCTGGAGTGTCACCCGGTGTGGCCCACACCTTGCTACTGGAGCCAAAGTTTGGGAGCCATTGGTCTAGCATTATAATGCACAAGCTAGGAGAGGCTGCAACAGTTTGCCTTTACCTGAGCCTTCTGGGCAGGACAAGTTTTACCCATCTATATTCTCTTCTCCTCGTTGTTGGGTTAATTGAGTGCAACCTACTTTTACTATTTGAATTCAGTTTGCAGCACTTGAAGTAAGCTGGGAGAAAGGGGGAATGTGAGAGGAAGAGAGAGGAATTGGGACATTTTAAAAGCAGCTGAAAAAGTAGGGTGACAGAGGATTAATCAAGACTGTCCCTGCTAAATTGGGACAGTTAGAGGGTGTGATATTAACTGCAGAATATCTGCTGTGTCATCAGCTTTCTCTTCTGTAGTAACAATAGCCACTCAGAGCCTCAAAAGTGCTTTAAGCCTCATATGGGAAAATTTGTATATCTGTTATCACCAATGGAACATATCTATTTATGGTCATCTCTGAATGTGAAGAAATCCAAGGCAGACAGATGCATCACTCTGGTAGGGTGCAGGTCAGTGTTGTGAAATGACACTCTTAAACAACACCAGTCCACAGTTCAAAGCTGTCTCAAACCATTTTAACAATTTTTTTTTTAAAATGTAACTGATCATAGAACTGGTACAGGAAAGTAAGGTAAGTTCAAATTTTCCACCTTGATTTTTTTTTAAAAAAAGGCAATCTGCTTTTGACGTAACATTGGACACTTTCATTCAAAGCTCTTTACTTTCCTTCATTCCACCCCCCCCCCCCAGTTGGCAAGTTTTTGGATGGTCTTGAAACTGTAGAAAGAGCTTTCTTTGCTTTAAACACCATTGTTAAGACAAAATTAGAATTCCAGTATGAAAACAAGTTTGTCTGGAATTAGGAAGTTTTTTAAAAAGGCATTTTTAGTCTGCAGTCTTAGACTGGTGTTGTTTAAGAATGTCATTTCACAACCCTCTTATCTGGGAGCAAGCTATGCTGAACTCAATAGTGTCTATTTTGAGTAGATCTGTGCAAGGCTCTATAGTTAACATACCAGGCTAAAATGCTTTATATTTACCACTTGCTTAGGTTTCACCGCAGAAAGCATCTAGATCTTTTTTTAATCTATCAGTGTCCCTCAAGAGCAGTACCATAATAAAGGCATATACTTTAAAAAAGGGTTTCTTTAAACATCATAAAGAACTTTTTAAAAACGAAAGAAAAGAGACATTGAGGAGAGAAGGCACAATTATTTGTGCTTTTCTCTTTACCTGTCATCTATAAAGTACTTTCATGGAATCAAACAAATTGTAAGGACTTAAAAGGAAGATTGAAGCAAAATATACAAATGCCAATCTAAAGTCATTTTCCTGCTTGTAAATTTCATAATAAATATCAGCAGGCACTCCAGAAGATCAATAGTTAGATTTGTGGATAGAATGAGTAAGACGGTTGCCTGGAACCACAACTGAATGTGTAACATGTTTCCTACAGAGCCTGTGCTAACAGGGTGTTGCACAGATTGATTTCAATGATATATCATTTCTTCCCCTAACAAGTTTTGTTCAAATCATTCAGAACAAAAGCTGCTTTTTAGAAGTAGAGGCAGCAAGGTTCAAAAGAATAAGTTTTGAATCAAGGCTTAGATTAACCTTCTGCAGCCTACTGTCTTCAAAAATATGTTGTGCTAGAACTCCCATCATCCCCAGCCAGCTTGGCCAATTCACAGACTGATTCTTTTAGCAGCTATAAGGCTAATTAATACTCATCTTTCAACTTAATAAAAATTATTCAGGATTTTTTTAAAAAAGTGTCCTTGCACAAATGTATTTCTCAAAGTCCATACAAGTAAACTTATACTCTAACACAGAGGTAGGCAACCTTTTTGAGCCAGGGGCCGGTCCCCCGAAGTTGACCTTTCTGGCAGGCTGAGGGGGGGGGAATGCCGGCGCACACGCACACAACCCCCGCCGCTGCGTGTGACCCCCCCTGAGCACTGCTGCCGCTGCTGCCACCGCTACTGCCCCGCGCGCTGCCGCAGCCACAGCCACCATTTTTTTCTCCAAAATGGCAGCTGTGATGCGTTTGCGCATGCAATGGAGTACTGCGCATGCACAAACGAGTCGTGGCTGCCATTTTGGAGATCAAAATGGCGGTCACGGCACACGCGGCTGCGCAGCGGTGGCAGGGGTCTGCCTGGGCTGGTAAGTGCGGGGCCCTGGGCCAGAATCAGCCTGCGGGCCGTAGGTTGCCGGCCCCTGCTCTAACAAATAACATTTTTTATAAGGAGAGAAAGGGACAGATAGGTTGGCACCCTGTTGCATAGTCCTAGCTAGAGTAGAGACATTAAATATAATGTTGAATAGTGATTCAGTGCATACATAAATAAAAAGTATTCAATAGATCTGCCCTGGATTTAGGTGTAGGTGAATCAAATATTACCAGGACTAGGTCCTGAGTAACAGGTTAAAACAGAGCTTGGAAATGCTTTTGGGGGGATGGGGACTATAGCTCCCAGAATGCTAGCTGGCTGCTGATCATATTACTGGCGGCACCTGAGGCTTCAGTTCAAGAGATGATTCCCCCCCCCCCCCAGCTGTATTTGACACAGTACTGCACAGGTCTATTGGTCTCCTATTCAGCAGATAGGCATCATAATAAGCAGTGTCCCAACAGACTAAAAGAAGGCTGTTGTAAGACACTTGTGAAAAACCTTCCCTGGATCCTACTATATTGGGTAATTATAGGCCAATCTCCAACATTCCATTCTTGCGCTAGGGATTAGAGAGTATGGTGGCTTGTCAACAATAATAATGTATAAATGACATAATGATGATGATGATGTTATGAAGCATGCTGGGTTACTGTGTTATACACTCTTTTGTGGAGGTATTTCCCTGGAAAAGCTTGATATAAATATCACAAAAATGTTGGAAGAATGAAAATTTCAACACCACGGTTCTCATCAAACTCCTATGCCAAGGTATGATGTTAAATCCAGTTTCTTTCTTCTGAGAGATGCTTGACAAATTCATTTTTCATTAATTCCAGTGTAAATTGACCTGATAAATTTGGACCAATGTACAGATCAGAATGCTGTGTTATCTTCCTGTGTATTTTGCATTTCTCCAAACCTGAAATGTAACTCTTGCGTCAAAGTACAAAAATGTATATAAAATTGTGCATTTCACTTAACAAACAAGCAAAATGCCTTGAAATAGATTATTTGAGAGAAAATTATTTTAGTCACAAATTATATAAGTAGCTCTATTCCAAAATACCTTATCTAAATAACTCTGGGTGTGTGGGGTGTGTGTGTCTGTGTAGGTGTCTGCATGGTGTAGAGAATGGCAGCATGGTGCAGTGGTTTGAATGTTTGACTATTACTTTGGAGACCAGGGTTCAAATCCCTGCTAAGCCATGGAAACTCACTGAGTGAACCTGAGCAACCTATAGCAACCGATTGCTATGCAGAGGAGCGGGGTATAAATAAATAAATAAATAAATAAATAATCTTGTCAGAGGAAGACAAAGGCAAACTCCCTCTGAACAAATCTTGCCAAGAAAACCCCATGATAGGTTGGCCTTAGAAAACACACAACACCAACAATGTGTGTGTGCTGAAAAAGACTGATTAATGCAGAAAACAGAGTAGTAGTATAAATAAACACATGGAACCAATATGAATCAATTCCTATGCCCTTCTCTTGGTTCTTGTACCCTCCAACCTTTCACAGAAGGAAACTAAGACATATATGGTCAAGCAATATCAGGATGTGGGCAGGATGACAAGTGTTATTAATGAGGAAGAACAGAAAAGCTGGAGTGGCTGACACAGGTTGCTTTTGTCGGAGCCTACTGGGAAGGGCAAGATTCTGACTCATCCTCTCCTGTCCTATCTCCTCTGTTGAGTTAAATATGTACAAACTACTTTTGCTCTCTGAATTTAATTTGCAGAACTCGAAGTAAGCTGATGACAAGTGGAAAAGTCAGAGAAGGAAAGAAACACTGGGACATTTTTAAAGCATCTGAAAAGAGGATTAATCTGGTCTGTCCTTGCCAAATCAGGATAGTTAGAGAATATGAATCTGCACCCTTCACAAGCATTATTTATTTATTTATTTATTTATTTTTGCAGGGGGGACCATGAGAGAGGGCTTTCTTGGTGACTGCTCCTAGTCACTAGAACTCCTTGTCAAGGGAAGTTGGATTGACTTCTTCCCTAATGTCCACCAAACACTGACAAAGTGCTATTTCCCAATTGGTCTCTGGAATACAAGCTGATTTGCTCATGAGAGAGGCATTGACTGGTTAGTGGTTGTTATTTTCTTTTGACTAATTAAGTTTTAATTGTCTTTTAATTTTTTTTAATGTTTGTTATGATTTTTCCATTTTGACCTGCCTTGTGAACTATGTGCTGGCAGAAAGGCTGGATATAAATTTGATATTTGAGTAAATAAATAAACCAAAAAAGAGAAAATAAAAATGGAGGGACTTGATCGGATTTAAAGATTTTTAAAAATAAACAGAATGACAGACTGAAAGAAGAGGCCCTGGATTAGATGAAAGCAAACCAACAAAGGATTATAACAATCCAGCTAAGATAAAATCAAAGAATGAAGTAAAGGTTTATAATAATCCACCGAGATAAAATCAAAGAATGAAATAAGGAATTGGCCAAGAGAAAGAAAGGAATCCAATCCAAATCTTAGGAAAGTTAAAAAAATTGAAAGTGATGCTCCGTAACAATGGAAGAAACTTCAGATTAAGAAATTTTTTTTGAAAGATGCTTTGAAAACAAGGGAAGAGGATGAGAAGTGTCTTGCAGAAATCATTACAGCAGCTGCACAAAACAAAGTAATAAGAAAAAGGAAATGATAAAAAAGTATACCGTACTTGCTGTTTTGCACAAGACTGGCAATTAAAAAGTACTCAACTAAAACCATATCGATTCTCACCAAACCTGATATCACTTTATTTGCCATAGCTGTTTCGTGTAGAATCATGTAGAATCCTGGGAAATACTCAGATTATGGATTTATAGTTTTGGGAAATACTCAGACTTATGGAGAACTCTATTGCTCTATTTCTGGGAAGTGTACTCCCTGATTCTCAGTATCCCACAAAAATACATATCCCAGGATTTCATAGGATGGGACTTGGTTAAAGTGGTACCAAAGTGGTACAATTGTGTGTTGTGGACATTAAACCCTGACCGTTGTCACTCACTGCTTGTGTTTAAAAGCAAAGGAGTTAGATCTGAGGCCTTACAACCCTAATTTTATTATTCATGCAAATCAGAAGCAAAACTACGGAATTGTTTTTGCTAAATATAATTGATGTGATAGATGATAATCTAAACCAAGATGAAAAAAGTGTAATACTTTATATGGTAACAGCTGCATGGCTGGTATTAGCAAAACATTGGAAGTCTGAAATTACACCTACTATCACTGAATAGCAAATTAAGCTATACGAATTTGTAACAATGAATAAGTTATCGATGTATACTGCAGGAAAGACATTTCAACAGTATGAGAAAAAATGGGAAAGAGTGCAAAATAAATTGTAACCATACACTGATAAGAAATAGTGACATATAACTTTATTGTTTTGAATACATCAATAGTAAGAATAAGAATAAGAATGACAAAACAAAACTGATTATGTAATTATATTGATACTGCTACCTCTTTGTGTAATATGTAGTGTATTGTAATTGGAAAATAAAATTAAAAATAATGAAACTAAGAAGCAAAACTTGGAAAGGGTACTATTTTTGGACTGCAGAATTCCCTAGCCAGTATGTGTTGACTCTCTTCTATGTCCTGCAGATGTGCATTGACAAAAACAAAAACTAGGCCCACTGGAGAAGCCAACTATCAGCACTGTCTGAGGTGCTTGTCCTCAACAGTAGCTGTTTGCAGCAGAGTGTGGAAGCACAAAGTCAGTTTGTAGTATTTGGCAATATTGCACTGACCATTCTTGAATGATGCACAGATACAGTTGGATTCTTCCAACATCCTTGGAGGCTTTTATCACTTGTTGCAATATGTACAAGTGCTATACAAACTCTCCTTTAACTCTCTCCAACATTCACTGTCTGATATATAGCAATTCACTCTCTACAAACAACTCACTCTACAAACCACTCTCTTCATCAACTCACAATCTTCAACCCACATCTGCCCTAGGTTTTAGAGCACTTATATGGTTATGACTAAGGGTACAAACTTGGTGTTACTTCTCATTTACAACCATACAAACTGTCTTAAAGGAACATTGTTCCCAACATTATGCTAACTGGGGGATTATAGAATCTAAAGTAGCTTTTCCAAACTCTGATCAGAAGTTTATTTCTTCAGCCTTCCTTGGTTGTGAGATCATGGAATCTTGTCAAGCAAATGATAAAAATAAGTAAATCTTGCAATAATATTTAATTACAATAATCCTCCCCAGAAAGAATAATAGGCCTTGGCTCAGTCTGGCTTCATTCCATAAGAACAAAGGTATGTGTTTATCAAAGTTTTCCTGTATAAGATATTGGACATTAATTCTTAACGGTCATAATGCCCTCAGCTGATCAGACCTGTTCGTGACTGACTTTTGTTACTTGGCAGAGGGATCTTTGAGTCTAAAAATGTTTGGGCTGATTTAAGGATGCTGCAGTTTAAGTTTCCGCTGTTTCCTCTATTATTAATTATTATTAATTATTATTATTATTAATATTAGTTATATTGTTTTACTTGGTTATTGTTTTGTCTTTTGCATTTGTAGACCAAACCAAATGTGTGTATATGAGTAAATAAATATACAATTACTTGGTTTAGCTCTAAGAAGGGGTAGGGTATCAAGCCAACAGAGAGGAAAACCTGTCTTCTCCCTTGCTTTATCTATTTGCAATGCATTGTTCAAAAGCATTTCCCCCTGGCGAGCTTATTTCCTTCATCAAAGCTGAGCTGGAAAAGATCACCTTGAAGCAACAGAGAACTGGAAGATAAGGTAGCAGAGTTTTTCTACCAGCACCTATGTGCTCTTTTTATCAAAAATTTGTAAGATCCTGCATCATTGGATGCAGTATAACATCTCTATCTGTAGCTACTAATGGCATGTTAACCACTCCCCAATCTACCCCTTAAGCCAGGCAACACTCCAACTGCAGAACAGGCAGCTGGGAAACAATGACTATAGTGCTCTTCCAGTTGTGGGTCCTACTGCAGCTGCTTGTCCCAATGTGCCCTGCAACTGGGATAACACTGCTGTTGTTCTTTCCCAGTTCTCTGAAGCTCCTCAGAAAACCTCTTGTTGGGGCATTGCCTCAATTAAGAGGGCATTGGGGTGGGTGGAGGCATCCAGTCAGAGGCATCACTAGGTGGGTGCGGGGATTACAGACCACACTGGGTGACACCTCATAGGGGGGGTGTCACCCAGTGCACTGTTGGGAAGGGGTAGCCTTCTGGGTCTGGCAGCTCTGGTGGATGGGTGGGAAAGGACATCTCCTCCCTCTCCTGCTTGCCCAGCAGCTCCATCAGACCTGAAAAAGGCTATGGAATGGTAGCAGTAGCAGGCCATCTCTACCAGCAGTCACTGATGGAACTGAGTTGGCTTCTAGGTCTAAGTTGCCTCCCTTTGCCACCAAGTCTGCAGCTTTGCCAGACCCAGTGAAGGCTGTTAAAGAGAAGAGGCAGGTATTAAAAAATGATAACCATCTGATGTCAAAACAACCTTATACGTGAATACCAAAAGTTACAAGATCATACGTTCTACTTACAGTCTCATAAATATTGAACAGGATGCTAGCCATTATGTATTAGTTATGTTTATATCCCACCAGTCATGCCATGAATTCAAGGGGGCACATGTGATCTTATCCACTTCACTTTTATCTTCACAATGCTGTGAAGCAGGTGACCTAGTAAGTTTCTTGGCTCAGTAAGAATGAAATCCTGGAGCTCCCTAGTCTCACTCCAACACTCTAACTACCATACAATTGCTCTGTTGTTTATCTTTACTCCCACTTCATAGCCAACATGACGCAAATCGGACATGGCTGTGTGTGTATGTCTTTTAATATTGTGAGACTATGCATAGATACTAATCTATCAATATTGTTTGAATAAATGAAAAGAAGCAAGCAGCTTTGCTGTTCCTTACTCAACTGAATGGCCCATTCAAAGCAGGAGCCTTTTCACACTACACAATTATAGTGTTGTAATTCCACTTTAGTGGCTAGGAAAACATCCCATGAATATTTAGGAAGGGGTAGGGGTATTTAGAATTTTCAGCTAGAATGCTTCAGTGCCTTGTTTGTTGTTTTGTGCCTTCAAGTCTTTTCTGACTGATGGCAAACTGAAGGTGAACCTTTCATGGGTTTTCTTGGCAAGATTTGTTCTGAGGAGGTTTGCCATTGGCTTTCCCCTGAGGCTGAGAGCATGTGACTTGCCTAAAGTCACCCAATAGGTTTCATGGCCAAGCTGGGAATTGAACCCTGGTCTCCAAAGTCATAGTCCAACAGTTAAACCACTACACCATGCTGGCACACCAAACTGCAAATCTTAGGATTCCATAGGATCCAGATTAAAGTGGAATCATAGTGCTATAATTGTGTAGTGCGAAAGAGCACTAGGTCAGTTCCCAAAGGCCAATTGTTGAATGGGAAGAGTAGATTCAACGTTTAATTATCTGGCTTGTCTAATATCTGATTTGGGGAATAGTTACTCTCCTTTACAATTAAGATATAAACCAGAAGGTAGCAAATAGGTTCACCTGCAGTTTCTAGCAAATGCTCCAGGGATCAAAAGAAGGATTCTAAGAAGGCATGAAAAAACAACCTCAACTCTATTTTGTCATGATCCAGCTATATTATAAGGAAGTACTTTGGGGCCCAACTGGCTTTGAAGAGAAGTTTTATTCCAGTGCTTACTTTTGTCTAGATTATGTTTAGACTGTGTATCAAACAGCATGTTGACAGTCATTAAGATTTATTCAGCATCATACCCTCTATGTAAAAAAAATAAAAACAAAAAAAAACCCCAAACAACTGAAATGCATTCAAAAATGTGTGTGCAGTGGTTCAACCATTCATATACCATTGTGGTACAGTGGATAAGAGAACTCCAGATTAAAGCCAACACTGGAACATGAAATCTATGTGCTGGCCATGTGCTAGTCATAGTCTGTAGTCTGAAACAGTGTAAAGCCTACCTCTGTGGCATCCCTAGAGTTGGCATCACCCAATTTGGTAACTCATGTTTTCCCCCATTAGTAATCTATTTTGTACTAATGTGTCAACGTATTAATGTTACTTATAAATTGTGAAGTCATAGGCTTTCACGGCTGGCATCCATAGTTTTTTGTGGGTTTTTCGGGCTGTGTGGCCATGTTCTAGAAGAGTTTCTTTCTGATGTTTCACCAGCATCTGTGGCTGGCATTTTCAGATTTCAGACTTCTTTGAAGATGCCAACATGGCCACACAGCCCGAAAAAACCACAAAAAACTATTACTCATAAATTGTAATGGTAATAATTGTGACATAAACAACTAGCAAAGTTAAAATTACAGCTTTAAATAACAATATTACATGGACAACTTAAATGCATTTATATACATTTAAAGTGATGCAGGGGAACACCAGAGCCCATTTCTGCCCAAAGGCAGGTGTTTGAGGAGCAGTGGTGTCACCATCCCTTAGGGACTTATTTGGTGTGGCCTACACCCCCCTAGTAAAATTCCTGGGCTGTTTAAAGTTTTGAAGATACAGGTGAAAAGAGAAAAGTCACGAGCTTCAAATGAGAGCTTTAGCTTTCATTTTAGCTTTTTTAAAAATGCAGTTAGCACCTTGGCAATTAATGGATTCCTAGCAGGTGAGGAAGGGATGTTTAACCATTTTTTCTCATGCTCCACACTTCATGAAAATCATTCCTCTGAAGTTGCTTTGTTTAGTGGGTTTCTACCTATACTCAATGATAATGCAAATGAGTGTTAGCTTTAAAATATTCTTCGTCATTATAATAAAAAGTATGAAATGAGAAAATTTATTCACAAAATCAGGCCTGCAGATCCCACAAATCCATTCCAACCCTTTATAAAAGAAAAATCTGTAAGGGACATTAAATCAGTTGCTATTTGTGTGAGAGAAACAACCCACTTATTTCCCCTCCTGTAAGTATTATGGAATTTAAACAGTTTTTACTTACATTCAAACCCTCCAACCTTGTGTGAGTGTTTTCAGATACTTATGAACCTTTCAACATTTTCCTCCTATCATGGACTGAGCTAATTCAAGGAGGCCCAGAATTTCATTTTTGTCCTTTCAGAAAGAACAGAAAATAAAATTTGACCCATAATATATTTTGAATTGCAGTAGCAGCTGATTGCATTGTGTCAAACAAACCCCTGCATAGTTTCCAACTATGAAGAGGTACTAAATTCTGTTTGAACATCAAGGGTGCACTTTCCCTTCCTCTTTCTTTATTGCATTGGCTTTTTAAAGGCCAAAGCCGCCAGCTGCTGCAGAGATAACAAGGGCTAAAGAACCCACAACAGGTGGCTCCAATTGTGCAACTTTAACTCCTAGGCAAAATAATCGGATGACCCACTCTGGGAGAAGGTGAGGACATAGGACTGAAAGAGAGTCTGGAGGAAGTGAAGCTAGAATGTCTAGCTTTTCAGAAGCACTTAGATTGCTGTTTTGTTTTGTGAAGTAGTCATATGATATACCAGATCAAAGCTCTTTTTTAAAAACTTACTGCTCAGAAGAAGAACACAGAATGCAAAAGATGGCTTGTAAGGAAATCTGAATTTAAAGTTCGAATATTTGAGAGAGGCAAGCACAAAATAGCCAAAATATATGAACTATTCCTTAAATGGAATATGGAGTTAGTGAATTTTATTTATTTATTTTTATTTGTATTTCTATGCTGCCTCTCTTTTGGAAAGGGACCCAAGGTGGGTCACAGATCAAATTGGTTAAAAACATAACAATATTGAAACAATATTGAAACAATAAAAAAAGTTTAAAATAATCTGATTAAAACAATAGCAATAGCAAGTACATTTCTATACTGCTTATCAGTTATTAAGCACTCCCTAAGGCTAAGCAGTTTACAATGTGTAAGCCAATTACCCCCAACAAGCTGGGTACTCATGTTAGCGACCTCAGAAGGATGC
This sequence comes from Phrynosoma blainvillii, assembly GCA_026167975.1. Classification (NCBI taxonomy): domain Eukaryota; kingdom Metazoa; phylum Chordata; class Lepidosauria; order Squamata; family Phrynosomatidae; genus Phrynosoma; species Phrynosoma blainvillii. The sequence continues at coordinate 37,092,613 of JANUYF010000003.1, forward strand.
AAGCTTGAGTTGAGCCTAATGTAATATAAAATTACAGTAGCCCCTCCAAATTCACGGGGAATCCATTCTGGACCCCCCTCCCTGCAAAAATGGCGGCTTGCAAATATTTGAGCCCCATTGAAAATAATGGTATGCATGGGGGCTGCGCACCACCATTATATACCTCCCTGCTTGTCCCTCCCATGAAGAGCAGGACCACACACTCAAAGTTCACAAATGGGGAGGGACAACTGTACATTAAAATATAAAAGTTAAAAAACATAACAGAATACACACTCCATATAAAAGCCTCCCTGACAATAATTATACATTAAAACCCAGCATAACAAAAACAACTTTGCCTGCTTGTAAAAGCAAAAGAAGGGATGGGGCCAGCCTAGCCTCCCATGAAAGCAAATTCTAAGGGATCTGAGCAGTCACTGAGAAGGGTCTCTCTTGTGTCCTCATCAAGTGAGCTGTGCTGGTGGCGGGACTGAGAGAAAGCCTTCCCCTGAAGATCTTAGAATTCTTGCAAGTTTCTATGGGGATTAAGTGGGCACAGAACACTGGGCACCCTTTGCATTGGCAATCCACCTGGAAGAAAAAATCTGAAATATATGCTTTATTATGACCTAAAAGAAAGCTATCACAGTGGGCACTTCTTATCCATGTGTGTGTGTTCCATTCTGGACCCCCCCCATGGGTGGCAAAAACTGTGGGACCTCAAGTCCCATAGTATTCAAGGGTAGCACACGCACATGCAGCCACTCTCCTAGGGCCACGTGCATGTGCGGCCATTGAAATCAACAGGACTTGCCATCCACGGATGCTCAAATTTGTGGATGGCAAGCTCGCAGTTGGGATGGACACATTATATAAAGTGTTGTACAGATGGAAATGAAGCCTGAGAAACTATTCAAAATGTGTAAGACTGGAAATGGTGAAAGTGTCAAGATAACTCTGGAACATTCTACCACATGTAGAATGAAACATATTCAGTTAAGATATTTAATTCATTTAACAATATTTATACACACACACACACACTTTACATATACATTAGATGCATACCCTATAGATAGATATATAGAAAGATAGATAACTTTCTGAGTCATACATTTAATATTGAAGAAAAAATTGGTTTAAGAAGTCCTTTAGTGTCTCGAATTATTCACACTCTTTTTTTACTACCTCTGTATAAGGTATAATATTGAAAAAGTTAATATAATTTTATTGCTATTATTATGTGGGTATAATTAAATTTATGCGTGAAATCCCATTAGTTGAAGCATTGGGAGAAGGCTATTGAAAGTAGAATTTTTAAGAGATAACTGGAATGATTACTCAGAAACTCAAGTACCACATAAAGAAATGTAGACAATACTGCAATAGTGTTGTAAGAAAACTGATATGAATGAACTGGATAAAGAAGAGGAAGTAAAAAAATCATTGCAAGGCCAGCACTGGAGGTGAACGGAGTTGTCACCCAAATGAAGGTATGGGGACTGGGTGGTCCCCACCAACTGTGCTAGCATCATTAAAAGTTTGGGGAAATTGTTTAGCTCCAGGACACTTAGCGAGAGCTTAGGTAACTTGAATATTGTGTTCACCTGTGTATACCAGTACTAATGTGATAAAACTCCAGGTTTTTGATGAATAAAGAAGGTTTTATTTTGAAAGCAAACACACACACAATATAATTCAGACAGATACAGCAATCAGAACTAATTGAAATGAAGGTTTGCAAATTGGATAGCAGAGTTTTTGAGGTTCAGAGCGATAATAATTACTTGTTTTGAAGAGTAGACCATGGAAAGCAGGATATGGCTTAGACTGGGGTCTGAGGGAGACCAAGGGAGCAATAAAGACTCTGTGCACACAAGAGGGCTAAATTTGGGACTGATATTTATAGTGGGGATCCTAGCCTCAAAGGTTGTGCTATCTTGCAGTGTAACAAAGGGTCTGTACAGACTGCCAGAAATAATCCAGTTTGAGACCACTTTAACTGCCCTGGCTCAATGTTAGGGAATCATAGGCATTGTAGTTTTTTCTGAGACATAGAGCCTTCTCTGTCAGAGAGCTCTGGTGCCACAATAAACTACAGTTCCCATGATTCCTTAGCACTGAGCCAGGACAGTTAAAGTGGTCTCAAACTGCATTATTTCTGGCAGTTTGTAGATCTGATGGGCTTTCCAGGAATCTACAATGGGATTGTGATATGGCTGATGGCTTTAACTTTATTATTGGATTAGGACAATTATTGGATTAGGACAACCCCAGAGTGGAGGGATAGGAATGTTGATTGGGATTATGGCATGGGGTAGGTAGGAAGCATTTGCTTACAATTGTAGTTTGTTGTGGCACCAGAGGGCTCTGACAGAGAAGGCTAAATATCTCACAAAACTACAGTTCCCAGAATTTCATAGCATTGAACCATGGCACTTAAAGTGGTGTCAAACTGGATTATTTCTGATGTGTAGATGCCTCCATAGTGACATAGTGTCCCTGGATATATTCTAATTGAGAAATTTAGTATGAAACAACTGCATTCATTCATTCATTCATTCATTCATTCATTCCTTTCTTTCTTTTTACCACTTTTCTTCCATTCTATTCCTATTCCACTGTCTTCCTCTCTCTGTTTTATTGGTTCTTCTTTAGGACTAGGGATTCTCAACCTTTGATCCTCCAGCTATTTTCTTCAACTCCAAGGAGCCTTTGCCAGCATGGCCAATGATGATAGGTTCTGGGAGTTGAAATCCAAACCATCTGGAGAACTAAAGGTTGAGAACCACAGACAACTGCACTGATTGACCGGCAGGATGCAACAAGGTTAATTTTTCACACTACAAATAAGCTTATCGCATGGCACTTAAGGAACGGGGATGGAACGGAACCCAAGGGAATGGAATGGAGCAAAAGCGCATTTTGCTGCATGGGAGAACGCCACCAATGCTGCCGGGAGTCCCCAATCTGTTCCCCAGCCGTTCCTGGCAGCTGATTTTTGAAGGACGATTTTGAACCATCCTTCAAAAATCAGCTTCCAGGAACAGCTGGGGAACAGATCGGGGATTCCCAGAGGCATCAATGGCGTTCTCCCATGCAGTCTCTACTTCATGGCATCAAAGAGAGAGAGAGAGAGCATATATGAGACAGTTCACTTCTGTAGGGAAATACATTTTTTCCAATATGTGAACTGAGCATATTTGTAACAAGCTCCGGATTCATTACTGAGGAATAGGATGAACATCCTTTTTCTTACAGCAGTGCAAGAAAACTCTCTTCTTCATTTAGCAGTTATGATACTCTACAGGAAAATATGATGATCCAACAAATTCCCTTCTGAATATTAATCATTTGCCACATTATCTAGCTTTTCTGTTCTCAAAAGTTACTTTATTGATTTTATGATGCTTTCCCAAAAAACACCAAACTGAAGGGACTTTTATCTTTCTATTTGTTATGTTGGTCCTTTTGTACCTTGTCTTTTCTCTGGAATCCTGATTGTTTTCCTTACTTATAGTTTGCCACATGGGGGCATTGATGGTATAAACTATAAATGCTGAAGTACAATATAGGATTAGTTAAAGATTTCACTCTATAGGATTTGAATAACAATTTATCTAGTCTGGAAAGCACTGGTCAGGGTTCTTCAGAGAAATATATTTTATCACTAGATTTCTATACCGATAAGTGTAGTATTTTTAAAATTAGAATTTCCAGGAAATTAATGTCTTTGATGTTGAAGGCTATTTCAAAGGTAAACCACCCTCTCTTTCTCTTTCTGGTCCATGTGAGAATGGATTCTGATTACTTTAGTCTGAGACGCCAGTCTGTACAAGATACTGCCCATATACTGCCATTCACAATTATGGTCTACAAAAACACATTTGTGGAAGTTCAGATCAGTTTATTGCCAAAGACCAACACAAATAAAACATTCAAAAATATCACTATGTTCATAAAGAAGTTGTTTTCTTTGTAGATTATGACAATATTTCCCCTGCTTTTGTGTAATCATAAGGCAGGCAAGTGAATTCAGCAGACTGTCTTCAACCAGTTCTATGAAAGCTTATGCTACAAACTCTTTCTCTCAGTCACAAAGGTGCTACAAGATCCCTTTGTGTACAGTTATACCAAAGAATCTCAAGGTGATTTTTATATCAAAGATTCTGCTTCTTTCTAAATGTAGATGACATGGGAGTTATGGGAACACAATGGGGAAAAGTGATATATTCATAGTCCACCACTGACATTGTCTAAACACATGGATTTTGTATTTGTAATTTTGAAAGAAAAATTACAATTTGCAGCAATCTGTTTCCCTGAATGCTATATTCATAACCCCTGAGTTAAATAAACATTGGGATTTAATGATAGCCACTAATCTATCCACCCCAAACTATAGAAACATTCTGCTTCATTTGAAAGCAGCCATGGGGGCTGTTATGTTTATTGGAAATGCAGTACAAGAGGAAGGTGTTCCTTACAAAATATCTGTCCCCTCCTGCCCCATTTGTGTTAGCAAAGCCACTTCATCACCAAAGCTGTAATTAACCAGGAAATGAGACAGATGCAGGTAGTGTGAGAGCCAGTGTGGTGTTGTGGTTTAAGCATTGGACTGCGACTCTGGAGAGCAGGATTCGATTCCTCAGTTTTAAGAGCATAAAAACCCACTGGGTGACCTTGGGCAAGTCATGTGCTCTTAAACTCCCTCAGCTTATGATAGGTCTATCTTAGGGACACCATAAGTAAAAAATGACTTGGAGGCACACAATAGCAATAGCAATAGTATGTACATTTCTATACCACTTATAAGTGAACTCAGCACTCGCTAAGCGGTTTACAGTGTGTAAGCCAATTGCCCCTAACAAGGTGGGTACTCATTTTACCGACCTCCAAAAGGATGGAAGGCTGAGTGGACCTTGGAGCCCCTGGGATTGAACTTACAACCTTGTGGCTGCAGTTCCAGCATTTAACCATGCACACAACAACAACAAACAGATATTGTATTTTACAGCACTGATATACAACTGGAGTAGCGGTGGTGGTGGTGGTAGGGAGGTATTTTATTTTTGGGAAACACGATGGCATGAAAGTGTTAAATAATTCCCTTTCTCACTTCCACCTCACATGTCAAATTAGTACTTCATGGGACTCAGAGCACAGATCTACCAAAAGACAAAATGAGGAATCCTCTCCCCTTGGAAGACCAAGTAGCACTAATTTTGGTTTCTTTTTCCCCAAAACACAATTCTTCTCTACAATCAGGTGTAGGGCCCAGCTTTAGAGCAAGAGGAGGGTGGGGATATAGTTTGAAATTGTGCTATTCAGTTAGGAGTGGACATCTAGCAGGGGTGCAAAGGGAAATGCGGGACAAGGTTCTTATAGGTTTTGTTGTTTTGTTGTTAACTGCCCTTGAGTTGATCTCAACTCTTGGTGACCCTATGGATGAGACATCTCCAAGACCCTCTGTCCAACACTGCTCTGCTTAATTCCTGCAACCCCTTAATACCCATGTCCTCTGTAATAGAGTCCATCCAATTAGCATGTGGACTTCCTCTCTTCCTTCTTCCCTCCACCTTCCCCAGCATTATTGTCTTTTCCAAAGAGTCCTCTCTTCTCATGATGTGTCCAAAGTAGCACAGATTCAGCTCGGTCATCTTGGCTTCCAGGGAGGTTTGCTGCTTTATCTGCTCTAGGACCCATTTGTTTGTCCTTTTGGCTGTCTTCAGCACTCTTCTCCAGCACCACATCTCAAAGGAGTTGATTTTCTTCCTATCATCTTTCTTAATTGTCCAACTCTCACATCCATACATGATAATAGAGAATACGATAGCTTGTATGATTCAAACTTTTGTGCAGAGTTGTATATTTTTGCATTTTAGAATCTTTCTAGTTCTCTTAATGGTAAGAGCTGTTAAACCAGGGGCTGGCAACCTACGGCCTGCAGGCCGAGTGCGGCCCGCAGAGGCCTTGGGACCGTCCTGTGGCCGTCCTGCCACTGCCACCCCGTGCTTGCGTGTACCTGCACACGGCGACAGGCACCATTTTGGAAGGTCCCACGGCAGCTGCGCTGTGTGAATTCACACGGTGCAGGCACGGTGCGGCCTTCCCAAGGCCCAGGGAAGCCCCCACCGCACCTGCCCTGTGTGAATTCGCATGGCACAGGCACGGTGGGGCCTTCCCAAGGCCCAGGGAAGGCCCCACCGCGGCTGTGGTGTGCGAATTTGCGGGGTGCCATTTTGGAAGGCCCAACCAATCCACGCACGGTGCCGTTGGGCCTTTCAAAATGGCGCCCCCCACACGTGCATGCACGCGCACAATGGTGGGCACATGCGAGTGCACAGGGCAAGCACCCACCCGCCCGCCCGACCCCCCACCATTTCCCCCCTCCCAGCCCCCCGGCAACAAAGGTTGCTGACTCCTGTGTTAAACAGTGACAAAGATTGCCTCTAAAGGTGGCCGACTCTTTCATTGGAGCTGTTTAACTGGAGGTTGGATGCCCACTTCTCAGAAGTGCTTTTGCTGTGGATTCCCACACTGGCATGGGGTTGGACAGGATGGTCCTTGAAGTCCTTTGCAATTCTATGATTCTTTGGTTCTATGGCTCAGTACAAGTCAGTTTCTTAAGTTTTCTACAGCAAACCTGAGAGTATGATCTTATAGGCACTCATCTAGTAGTAAGCTTCTTCAGTTCAGTAAAAACTGATGGCTGTGACATCAGTGGATTGGTATGTCTGCTTCAGATTGTAATCTCAACTTTAGAGGAGTGATCCAAAATGTTGAATCAGTTTTGGAAACAGTTCTCAGCACCTTGGATGACATTTTAAAATTTGGAATACAACCCAGAGTTGCTCCACTAATTTTCTGCCCACTGGCATTGAAACCACCACCAGCCATTGATAACAGCTTCCTTTAGCTTGACGATCTCTGAATCTGTTTGACTCCCATTATCTCCTGGGACCAATGCAGTGCCAGCATGTCCTGGTGGCACCAGGTAAGGGAAATCTAGTAGGTATGGGTTTGTATGGGTTTGTTCATGTAACCTGGCTGAACATCTGTTCCTAGGAAATAAACCTCTGACCCATAATACATTTTTAAAATGAACTTTATAAAGTGACTATAAATAGTTTTTTTTTAAAAAAATGTAGATCAATAATGCATGTCCTCAAAAGCAACATGTATCAAAACCAGCAAAACAACTCTAATGTGACCTTTTGCTGCATGTGGTCCAAATGAGTCATTTCTGCTTCACCCAGAAAACCTTGCTTTATGTCAGAACAAGATCACTGTTCTCTTCCCCCCAACGTACACCCCATGAATTTAACATCTGCATCATCCAAGCTAAACAAGTAATTAACTTAAAAGGCATAGACTGAGTACTAAAGCATTATCACTTGCCTTCAGCCTTCCCCAAAGACTATCATTATGCTAAGCCAAAAGGATGATTAAACCAAGGGAGGCACAGTAAAGGAGTCCTGAAGTTTGAAGCTCTGTGAGTCTTAAAGATAAGGCTCAGCTTGTAGTGCTCAAGATTATTGTGAATCTTTGCCTTTCATTTCAGCCAGACTCTGCTGAATTCAACAGAGTTCAGTTTTTAATCAGTGCCTGTAAAAGATAATGTCACTCTGCAGCAAACAATATTGTTATTAAAAATTCTTATTCAGAAAACAAGATTTTACTTTGCGGCTATGACTGCTCAAGCAAAGAACAGACCGTGTGGCTTGGTTATTATCTCTACCCATTGGATGAGGTAACTGATATCAAACAATGACTTCTACCCATTGTTAATTACATCATTGACTGAAGTGTGTTCAACAAGCTGTTTTATGAACAAAGTTCAAAAAGGAAAACAAGGCTAGGCTTGTTTTTGAGAAGCCATTTTTATAAATGTATTTTGAGATTAATAGAATAACAGTGTACATTGTGAGTATCATTTTTTCCCCATTGCTAGCCTATATTTCTCTCATTTCAGTGATTCCATGGTCATGTAGTTCCTTATTTGTATCTGTGTCTGTATATATTGTATATGTAACCTTGCACAAAAGATACTGGAAAATAGTGTTATAGTGGCATGTAGGTGCAGGAAAATATGGTTCTGCAACCATGAGCAAACTGTTTATCTATCTATTCCAGGATGGCTGTTGTTATTGGTTTCACATTTTACCGGGTGTTACCAATTGGAGTTTTAGACCAACAATGATTCAGATTCTGTCCAAGAATCTAGGAATCAGAATTGCTTTTCAGAGAAATGGAATCATGTCAAACATTGAAAAAAACAACTATAGATAATAAATGTTATCTAGGGAAAGCAAAAAGACGAAACTGTTGACCACCTTATCAGTTTGAGCAAGATCATACAAACTGAATACAGGAAATACCATGATAACGTGGCTGAAAGATATATTGAAAATGATGTAAAAATATAAGTTGCCATATTTTTACATGAATTGGTGTGAACATAAGCTTGAGAAAGCTTGGATAAGGATGAACTTTAAAAAAATAATAATTTTATTTCTTATATTCACACTTCTAAAAAACTTTTCACGCATAAAGTTAAATACATTTGACATATCTTTCTAAGCAAAATACTAAACTTCCATAAAGTTCCTTTGATAACAAATACTTTTGTTCATACTCTTGTCATACAGCTTTTTCCTTTCTATCATCACTATTAAACCTCAGCTCTCTTTCACAAATTCATTATTCATAACTTATAATTTCCATATGTCCTATCTTTTAATTGTCTTATCACTCCCCAAATATAATTCTTTAGCATTCCCATAATTTTACTTGCTCTACTCCAACCATCTTTTCTTACTATATTCTTCCATCAGAGACCATTCCTTATCTACCTTTTCTAGATCCATCTGATTCAGCAGGGCTGTTAATCTGTTCATTTCTTTCATTTCAGCTAACTTCAACAACCAGTAATCCATTGTTGGTAGTTCTTGTTTTTTTCCACCTCTGTGCAATTAACAATCTTGCAGCTGAGGCCATATATAACAGAATTCACCAATATTTTCTCTGTATTATTGGGCTTATCTGGTTTAACATATTTAATAAATATATTTCCGGTTTCAATTCATACTTAATTTTAAGAATATCTTGAATTGTTTCATGAATTTTCTTCCAATAAATTTTCATCTTAGAGCATCTCCACCACATAGGAAACCAAGATCCAATATTTTGCTTACATTTCCAACAGACATTCGAGTTTGTGTTATAAATTTTTACATCTTAGCTGGATTTAAGTACCATCTTTGTTCCATCTTCCAGTAGTTCTCTTTTAGATCTTGTGATTTGGTAAATTTTTCAGGTTTCCTTCTTGCATACTCTCAGCTTTCCAAATTAATTGTTTTTCCTATATCCGTTGCCCATTTAATCATATTTTCTGAAATCAAATCTCTTTCTTGTTTTCTATCCATCAACATTTTGTAAAGTTTACTTGTCCTTTTCTTTTCTGATTTCATCAGAAAAAGTCTTTTGGTTCTTCTTCAAAATTCTCTATTTTACTGTCCATCTTATATCTTTCCCTCAATTGTGTGTACAGCAACTAATGCATTTTAGGGTCTAACTGCTCCAGCTCCTCAATTTCTTTAATTTCAAATTTATTTTCTCCTGACTTTTTAAGTATGTTTTTATATCTCAACCATGTATCAACTGCCATCCATCTTCCAAAAAATGCATCATGCGGAGATATCCAGAGCAGGATTTTTCTATATATCATCTTTACTTTTTCCCATACCTTTAAAAGCACTCTCCTTATCACGTGATGTTTAAATTCTTTATGTACAGCCATACATTCTTTCCCCTACCATACATACCCATGCCACCCGAATCGGTTGTTAAAACCTTCCAAGTTTAATATTCTTGTATTTTTTAATAGAATCCAGTCAAACAACCAATTGAGTGCATTAACATGATGATATAGTTCTAAATCTGGAACACTTCTACCCTCTTCTTTTTTATGTTGTGTCATTGTTAACTAATTAACTCTGGCTCTCTTTGCTTTCCAAATATATTCCCTCAAATCCCTGTGCCATTCTTTAAATACTTTTGTATTATGTATAATTGGGATACACTGAAATAAAAAGTTCATTTTAGGAAGTACTACTCTTTTAATTGCTTCCACTCTTCTCGTCATTGTCAAATTCAATTTGCTCCATTTTATCAAGTCATTCTTAATTTCCTTCCACTTTATTTTATAGTTATTGTCAAATAAGTCTGTGTTCCTCTTAGTTAACCAGATTCCTAAATATTTAACTTTATTTTTCACCGAACACTTAGTAACCTCCTCTAGATAAGTCTCTTTTTTGTCTTTTTTGGTCATTATAACTGTTTTTCCCCAGTTAATTTTGAAACCTGACATCTTACCAAAATCTTCTATTATTTGAAAGGTTTCTGTAATTTGCAGCTTTGAGTTCTCTAGAATAATAATCAAATCGTCAGCAAAGCCTTTTAATTTGTACTCCTGTTCTTTAATCTTCATCTCTTTTATACCATTGTCTTGTCTTATTCTATTCATTAATACTTCCAGTACCATTATAAATAACAACGGTGAAAATGGACAACCGTGCCTTGTTCCTTTTGCAATTGTAAACTTATCCGTATGTTTCCCATTAATAATCAGCTGTGCAAATTATTCTCCATAAATCTCATTTATCCAGCCATAGAAATTTGATCCCATCTCCATTTTTCCAAATAGTTGCTTCATAAAGTTCCAATTCACATTGCCAAATGTTTTTTCCATGTCAGCAAATATTAGTGCCAGTTTCTTATCATTGTTTTTTTTTCCATAATACTCAGTGGTATCCATTATCAATCTAATATTGTTTTTAAGTTGCCTCAAAGGTAAAAATGCTGACTGGTCTTCATGAATTAGATTAACTCTGCCAATATTAATGTCATGATCTTGTAATTATTATTAATAGGGATATAGGTCTATAATTCCCATTTTGTTTCTGCCTTTACCTTCCTTTGGTATCATCATAATATTCACACTCTTCTAAGTATCTGGGATTCTTTCTTTAACAATATTATTTAATGTTTTCAGTAAAGGGATTTTTATCTCTTCTATGAATGTTTTATAGTAGGTTGCAGTAAAACCATCTGGTCCAGGAGCCTTATCTTTTTTTCAATTTCCCAATGGCTTGAATTAATTCATTCTCAGTAAATTCTGCATTCAATAACTTTTGAGGCTCTGTTATTTTATCAATCCTTTGTTTATCCAAATATTGACTTATCTCTTCACCATCAGTGTCATCTGCCTTATATAGATTTTTGTAATTTCTCTGAAATGCTTCCTGTATCTCTTCTTGCATGTTTATCATTTTGTCATCCTCTTTTATTTTAGTAATCGTTCTTCAAATTTTCTCTTTTTTTAATCTGTATGCTAACCATTTCTCTGATTTGTTAGCAAATTCAAAATATCTTTGATAAATTTCATCTTCATTGCTACTTCCTTAGTTATTTTCTTATCTAATTGTTTTTAAGCCATTGTAAATGCTTATTTTTCTTGTCACATGTGGGATCTTTTGTAAGTTGTAATTCAGCACTTCGTATATCCTTTCCCAATCTTTCAATGTCTTTTACTTGCTGTCATTTCATTCCTGCACCTCTTTGTATCATCACCCCTCTCATCACAGCTTTACCAGCATCCTAAATAGTTTTAGCTTTGATAGAGTCGGAGGTATTTAAAAAAAAATTGCTTCAATATCTTCCTTGATTTTTCTCAAATTTTTTTTGTCATTCAGCAAATTGTCATTTAATTTTTAAAAAAGGTCTTTTCTCTGTTTCCAATCTTAATAAAATTGGATTGTGATCTGATACAGAATTAGTCATTATTTCCATTTCTTTAATCTTAGTTGTTAATTCTGTTGATATCACAAACATATCTATCCTTGAGGATGATTTAAAACTTTCAGAAAAAAATGTAAAACCATCTTTGTTTGGATAGAGATTTTCCCATACATCAGTCAAATTAAGTTGCTCTTGTAGTTCAAAGAAGGAGGCCAATAATTTCCCTTGATTCTTTTTTATCTTTTTGGTTGAAAATCTGTCCTTCTTGGGATCAATTACTCCATTCCAATTCCCCAATAAAATTAAATTTGTATAGTCTTCATTTCGTATCTCTTCTTTTAATCTTTTGTAAAATTCCAACTGTTTCTCTGCTGTAGCATAAATCCCAACCAAAAGATATTTGGCATTTTCTATTTGTATCTTGATGCCAATATAATGACCATTTTGGTTCTTAGAAATTTCTTTAGCTACATATTTATTTTAAACATACATTACCACTCCTCCTTTTTTTTCCTATTTGCTGTAATAAACATCTGGCCTAACATAGGGTTATTCAGATATTTTGTTTCCTTTTTTTATCTTAATTTCTTGTAAACAGATCACATCCAATTTCTTTTTTGTTAAGTAATGAAAGACTTTACTTCTTTTAAATTTCGAATTTAATGAGATTATTTTGGTTGCCGTTTCTTATTTAAGTTAGTTAATAGTAAATTATTCTGCATCATTCCCCTCTCCAGGATATTTTCCCATGCTTTTATCCTCTTCCCAGAATAGCTCTCCTGTTATGTTTACTTGAGAATTGTCCTCTTTCTCTTCACACCCTTCCACTAGCTTGGGTTCCATGTCTTCTTCTGTTCTTGTCTTTTGTTTTCCTTCACATTCTTCTTCATATTTCTCTGTTTGGAGTCTCCTCAAAAACTCTCTAGCTTTCATGATGGAATTTATCCTATATCTTCTTTATTTGTACCAAAGCAGAACTCCTTCAATTCGGTCACATGAATATCTAATTTGTCCTTGAGTCAGCTCCTGTGTTAGGAACCTGTAATCCTGTCTCCTTCTCAATACCACCATTGGAGCATCTTTATAAATTCTTATTATTTTCCCTTCAACTTGAAGATCTTCTTGATAACTCCTTTGCAAAACCTGCTCCTTCACTCTACTTCTGACAAATGAAATCACTAGTCTCTAGATAATTTTTTCTCTCTCATCACTACAGAGTTGATTCTGAAGACTTTATTGATATCTCTCATTATCTCATCCTTGGGTATTCCAATAAAGTCTGGTAAGATAGATATAACTCTTTCATATAAAATTTGTGTTGGTTCTTCTGGCAGCCTTCTCAGCTTCAGGCATTTTCCCCTATAATGGACCTCTTGCAATACATTTAAATTACTTTCATGTTTTTGTTGCTCAGTTAACTCCGCTGTTGTAGTCCTCAATTCATTTGTTTTGCCTTTCAAATCTTCCACATCTGTTCTTAATTCTTCAACCTCATTAGAGATCTTATCTAGCTTCTTTCTGAATTCTTCTAGCTCTCTCTGTAAATCCTCCTTTGCTTCTTTCCTGGATTGCTTGAATTCATTCTTCATTTCAACCTACATTTCATACTTAAGTTTCTGAAACTCATCTAACAGTACTTGATGGGATCTGATGTTTTAGTTGCAATATCAGTAGATCCTCTTCACTGAAGTGTAAATCCACTCGGGATAATTTTTTTTAAATTCCAGTTGTAGTTCCAGTCGCCATGTCTTCTATGAGTCTTTGCCTTCTAATTCCAATTTATTGTACTTCCTTCCAGCTTCTTCTTAAACTACTTACTTCTAAAAATCTTCCATAAAATTGAGTATTCAAAATTCACTATCAATATCAATTTCAATATTAATTTCAATAATGATATCTAGTTAGTTTAACAATCTATTTATATTATTCCATAACCTCCTCCCTCAGTTAATTCAATTTCTTATATCTAATATATCAAATAATCAACGGTGATCTGTTTAATCAATTATTAATCAATTAATTAATCTTTTCCCCTCAGTTCAATTCATACAATTTCTTCATTTTTATATAACAAATAATCAATTCTTTCAGTTAATAATCAATAATCAATTCTAATCAATTATCAATTAATCAATCAATTAATTATTAATCAATAAATCATGGTTTAATTAAAATTATCTCACACAATTCTTAATTCTTAATTTCAATCTAGTCATATATAAATCCAAAGTAGTTACTTAAGCCAATAAAAATACACACAAGCCTCTTATCTTTGATTTCCAATCCGTTACACTCTATTATTAAATAGCAAGGTCCAACCAAATACATGTAAGTTTAAATAATGTCCCTTTCTTCTTGCAGTATTTTTGTCTTGTTGTTATTGTTGCTGTTGCCGCTGCCTCCTGTCCTCCTTCCATCAAATCTTTCTCTCTTCTATTTACCTCCTTTCGTCTCTCCTTCTCTCCCTAAATCAAGACCATTCCTTCTACTTTATCTTCGATGTTCCATCCTCCTGTCCTCCTTCCATCAAACCTTCCTCTCTCTAAGCCAAGCTCTGTTCTCTCTTTTGCCTTCCGATGTCCCATCCTCCTTCCATCGTACCTTTCTCTCCTTAAACCAGCTCTATTCTCTCTGACTTGTCTCTCAATGTCCTGACCTCCCATCCTCCTTCCGCCAAGTCTTTCTTTCTGCTCTTAATAACTCTACCTCAGGTCTTCCCAGCTGCTTTCTGCCTGATCTTCCCTTCTTCTTCCAGTTCTTGTCCATCCTTCCCTTGCCAGTTCTTCCTTCATTTCACTCCACCGATTTTACAATTGCTCCTGCCTTCTTTTTTCTTTTCTCTTTTCCCTAAATTTCCACTTCAGCTATCCCCCAATTTTATTTTACTTACATATGTCTATAGTTTCACCATCCATCTCCTCTTTCTTTCAATCCCAACCTGGTCTTGTTGTTCCCTAATGACTCAGGCTGCGGAGTTCCTTCGTAATATAATTGTGATTTAGTTAAAGCAATGTAGCAAGTATCTTTTTAAGTCCAGAGAGCTTCACTCAGTCCAAAGAAGTTTCATTGTTTGTTGTCTCTGCTTTTAAGAACTTGGTTCTTTCCTTAAATTAAAAAAAAAGTGGTAGGGAGGGCTAAGTGCCTAAATGGCAGCCATTCCAGGATCGGCTGCTCTTTGGCCCTGTCTCGCCCTGATATAAATTCCTCACTGAGGGTTTTGATCAGGTTCCAGACAAGGGTCTCCTTCGAGCCTGTGAAGTCCTTGCTCCTCCTGGAGCAAGGATGAAGGGGGATCGTGAGACACCCTACACCCTGGAATGGCAGTCCTGTGAGGAGCCCCTAATCACAGGACCGGTTGCCCTGCCATCACTGCTGGAAGTCCTCATAAGGATGAACTTTATTTATACCCTGCCTTTCCTCCAAAACAGGGACTTAAGGAAGCTTACAAATTAAAAGATGTACAATATAGTTAAGTCATTTGTTGCTGTTGTGTGCCTTCATTTTTTGTTGTTGTGTACCTTGTTTCCAACTTATGGTGATCCTATCACAGGTTGTGGCAAGGTTTGTTCAGAGGAGGTTTGCTATTGTCTTCCCCTGAGGCTGAGAGCATGTGACTTGCCCAAGGTCTCCCAGTGGGTTTCATAGCTGATCTGAGAACTGAACCCTTGTCTCCAGAGACCAACAGCCAAACCACTCATCCATGCTGGTTTTTCATTAATAGTTTAGGTTTTTTGTATGAGTTAAATCATACAAGACCCATGAGCTATTAACAACATTATAATTAAAAAAATTAAAAAGCAGTTTTAAAAACCAGTACAATTAAAAGGGCTCTTAAAAGCCCTTTTGTTAAAAAACCTCCAGTTCTCAAAAGCCTATTATTAGGCCCATGGCTACCTCTCCTCTTCTGATATCACAAATGTAATAAAACATAGGCTGAGTGACCTTTCTACAACCCCTATTGTGGATGCCATGGCTAGAAAGCAGTCCCTGCACAGAGGCTAGCAAACAGGAGGTGTATTAGGGGGCCCAGTTAATTGATTGATTCCAGACATTCCTGAGGAGGTGAGCAAAGCAAAGCAGCTTCATTTATATACCGCTTCATATCATGCTATGGGATGTCTTAGCGGTTTACAACTGTAAGCTCATTGCCTCCCATGAGCGACCTTGGAAGAATGCAGGCCTGAGCCTAGCCTGAGCCCTGGCTAGTATTGAACTCTCAACCTTGTGGTCTATGAGTGAGTGGCTACAGTACAAGTGAGGAGACCCAAACCTAGAGAACAAAGGGCCACTGATATGGTAAACAAGCTTGGGTGATACTCTGTGCTAGTCCTCTCTGCCTGGAAATGTGTGTCTATTGCTCTCCATTCACACCTCGATGATACCACCTTGGAAATCTACTTCAAAGTGGCTCCACCATTTCAAAGTAAATCCAAACCCATTTCAAGGTATTCCGGAACCATTTGGTCTTTTCAACCCCTTGGAATCTGTCCCCAAGGCATATTTTTGATATAAATATCAGGGCTTTTCAGCAAGACCTTGGCTTAGTCTAGTAAGCAGCCAAATCTCTGTCAGTTTGCCAGGCTAGCACTTCTATCGCTTGCCACCCACATTTGCCATGGGACCGACTCAGTTCTCTTTCCTTTCCTGAACCTACAGCAATTGGAATCAAGATTTGCATAGGTAAATATCACCATTAGTGATGCCAACATTTATTCCAACATTCCACCTTTGTTTTCCTAGTCCTTGTGTGAGTGTGTGGTTGTTTGCTTGCGTTATGTGTTTATTTCCCCCTTTTAAATAAAACCCATTTTCCTTAGGAAACCTGTCTCTGGAGTTCTGTGTTCTTTGGGACCTCATAAAGCTGGAATAGATCCCTCAAGACTGAGTTACCCAGGTTGCTCTATATCTCTCTCTCTGTTTGAGCTAAGTTTAAATTCCCCTAAAGATCAATTGTTCTTGGAAGGTCAACTTGGGACACATTTATTTATTTATTTATAAATAGTTATCCACAGAGTGTAACACTATCAGAATAAAAAAGCCTTTGCCTGCTGATAATGCAGAAATTGAAATAGTCAAAGATTTCCTATACTTTGGATCAAACATTGATCAGAACAGAGACTGCAGTCAAGAAAGAAGACTAGGAATGAGGAAGGCAGCTATAATAAAGCTAGACAAGATCCTAAACTGCAAAGATATAACACTTAACCCTAAATTTAGGATATCTAAATCATACTGTTCCCCTTTACCATGTACGAATGTGAAAGCTATACAGTGAAGAAGGTGGATAGAAAGAAAATCAGCTCATTTGAGATGTGGTGCTGAGGTACCATGGTTGGCCAAAAAGACAAACAAATGTGTTTTTTTTTTTTTTAAAAAAAACAGATCACACCAGAACTCACCCTGGAGGCCAAGACAACAAAATTTGGGGTGTCATACTTTTGCTGCATCATGAGAAGGCATGACTTATTAGAATAGGCAATAAGGCTAGGAAAGGTAGAAGGCAGTGGAAAGAGACAACCTCAACTTATTCAGCTTGGCTTCTAGAAAGGGAAATATGTAGAAATTCTGACCCAGATGTCTAAGAGCTATGAATTCAAAAACCTTAGGCTGGATGGAAAAGTTTCTAATTTGCTTTCCCCAGCTAAATTCTTAATCATCCCTAGTGGCTTCTTAATATGTCACAGTTATCAAAAAACTGAAATGAATAAAATTTTTACCCATCCCTAGAGTTGCTTTGCGTACTCTTCCTCAGACTGAATCCTGGTGCTAAGGCTTTCTCTACATTGTATCCAGACCTGCTGTCTTGTGCAACCCCCTTTTTTTTCTCCCCTTATTTCTTTTGGTTACTTCTCCTTTCAGTAGGAAACATAATGCAGAAAAATCTTCTCTTGGGTATTTGGTGTTCATTCCAACACTGTTCCATTGTGCTTTTCAGTAGATTTCTGTACTGACTCCGTGACTGTTTAAGCGTAGATGCCTGAAATTTAGAGCAGAAAGACAACAAAGCCTTTTTCTTTTCCTTCCTCCCCAGCAACTTTTTTTTTTAAAAAAAACACCACATACAAAAACTGATAGTACAGATGCAGAAAGGCAGAGAGAGACCACTTGTGAGATATAAGTTCTGCTCAAGCAAAGATAGAACATTGATACAGGCTAAAGTCTGCTTCCAAAGAGAGTATCTCCTCAGTACTGGCCTTACATTTGCAAGGTTTTGAAAATTCACAGCAGACAGATAACAGGGATTTCCTATGAAATGACTGTACCGCTTGAGTCACCTTTTTTACTAAATGGTCATTTGAGGCATAACATTCTTATGAGACAGAGATCACAGTACAAACAAATGTGCTGCTAGATTACCCCATCTTTCTGAGAAAAACTGATTATCACAGCGAAATCTTTTCAGCCCTCATGCTATTTCTTCATTAAGTTCAACTGAGATTAAAAACTTGATGACACCAGCAAAAAATAAAAAACAAAAACAAAATTACCTTATTTATAATGAGGGAAGATGAGGCAAAATAGTTCATATAAAGTTTGGAAGTAACTAGATATTTCAAAATTAGCTATATTTGCAACTAACAAATTACTTATTCTTTGTCATCAGTTTCTTTTCCCTATTAAAAAGATAAGACTACATTACACTGATTGGAACTTAATGAGGGATCACTTCGCTCCTTTTGAAGTGTATATAGGTTATATAAATATAATAATGTAAATATAATGTAAATTAATGGAATCTAAACATAATTTAATCATAAATTATTTAATTATAATTATAATTATTTAATTGTAAATTAATTAAAGTACATTTATAAATTACTTATAAATTATGTAGCTTGATTGGATACTATGGAAACCTGGGATTTACAGTTTGGTAAGTCAGCATGGTGTAGTAGTTTGAGTGTTACTCTGGAGACCAGCTTTTGATTTCCACTTGGCCTTGCAACCCAGTGGGTGACCTTGGGCAAGTCATGCTCTCTCAGCCTCAGGGGAAGGCAGCTGCAAACCTCCTCTGAACAAATCTTGCCAAGAAAACCTCATGATATTGCTTTAGGGTCACCATAAGTCAGAAACAACTTGAAGGTATACAACATGCATACACAATTTAATTACAACATATAACATAATTAAATGGTAATGATAAATTATATTAAATTATCATAGATATAAATTATCAATGTAACTTATAATAACTAATTTATTTACAGGGATATGGCTGTTGGTGGATGAATATCACATGGTTCCAATACTGGCTACATGTTGATTCTTTGCGCTTTCTTGTGGATGTTTACAATCAGGTGGACAAAAGGGAGGTAGGTGTATTTTGTATCAGGTTAGCAACATGTAGCGTTCTGACTCCTTAGTAATGTTTTTTATACTAACGTTACTCATAAATCATTTTCCCCATATATCACTGAATGTAATGGCAATAGTTGTAACATAAATAAGTTCTTGTCTTTCTGCCAGCAGGTTAAAACCTTATGCAGACACATTTTTAAAACAGAAAGTTTTAAATTAATGGTCTGAGTGGTTGTATTGTCTTAAAGTGTTTTGAACAGTTTTATCTTTTTAAACTGTATTTTATTCTTTTAACAAGCAATCTATTTTAATATTACAATAATTTAATTTAATTTTAATGAATCACTTTTCTTTGTTTTTAATTGTACTGATATTTTAATATTGTGAGCCGCTCTGGGTCCCAGTTTGGGGAAAATAGCAGGATACAAATAAATAAATAAATAATCAGCTAGCAAAATTAAAATTATGCCTTTAAATAATAATCATACATACAGTCTAAATGTATTTAAATGTACATAATTTCATGTGGTTAAAGAGAAAAATTTGGTAATATGTGATGTTTTTAAATACAATTTTAAAATAATTCTGTAAAAGTTGCTGACAATATTGATGACTTCTGATCTTGAAACACACTAAATCTGTTTTTAAATAAAATTTTAATTTTTTAAAAAACAAACAAACCCTGAAGCCTCTCCTTTCTCTTCCCACTGACCCTTGCCCCAATCACACCATCTCTTCCGCTGAGCTCTAGAATTTTAAAGGGATGCAGACAAACATCTTTCTGCTCAAAGGCAGATGTTTGGGGAGGAGTGGTGTCACCCACTTTAGGGTGTCATCTGGTGCAGTCCTCACATCCTGCACCTCCCTAATGTCGCCCCTGTTCTGTAGTGCAGATTAGAGCTTTGGTCAAGTCACTCTCTCCCAGCTTTAGGGAAAAACAATGGCAAACCTCCTCTGAATAAATCTTGCCAAGAAATTACCATGATTGACCCGAAGGCACACAACAACAACAACAACCCAGAGTTACATGTGTGTAAGTCACTAACAGGATTCTGGCTTCTAAAAGTAACTTTCCAACTTTCTGAATGGAGGTGGATCAGGCAGAAGAAACAAAGCCTGGAGGTAATTTTGATAAAACATATTGCTGAATTGTTATGTAAAAGTTGCTGACAATACTGATGACCTCTGATCTTGAAACGCACCAAGTCTGAGTTATTGACTAGACTACACGTGGATTAGAATTGCTAAAATCTTCATTTTGCTGCTGACAGCATTAAGGAAAATGATGAGTCCAACATCCCAAGCAGCATTTTCCTCCCAACCCTTTCCTGAAAGGTTAAATAAACAAAGAATGAGAATTCAGTGCATTTTATTCTTGGAAGCCTATCAAAGCTCTTCTGAAAAGATTTGATTTTGCCAAATCCAGTCACATATATTTCCAAGTGATTTTTCATAGCATTAGCAGTTATACTTTATAATACCCAATAACTTTTCTACAAATTCACAGGAGTAAGTTCAGGTTCAGGTATTGGTTCAAACTGTTTCCCCAACCCTCTGTTATAGAGTTAATCGTTTAAAGTTGCAATCATGGGAGTCCTTTGTTCTTGTTGTTAATGTTGTGTGCCTTCAAGTTATTTCTGATTTATGAAGACCCTTAGGGTTTTCTATGGGTGAGTGTGTCTGATTTGCCCAAAGTCACAGAGTGGGTTTCCATGGCTAATAGGAGAATTGAATCCTGATTTCTAGAGTCATAGTCCAATACTCATACACGATGCTGGCTCTCTATTGGAGTAAGTACCATGGCTTTATTCAGGCTGCAATTCCTAACTTTCTTGGTAATCCAATTTAAAGGGTGGAAAGGGCAGAAGTGCCATTCTTCTAGTAGACAAGGAGGGTTTTTCCACCACTCTGCTGAAGGAACCTCCAACATATGCATGGCTGGAAACAAGGTGACTAGATGGAGGACAAGGCACCACAAAATGTAGGATATTGGAGAAAAATGTTGGCTTGCAATATTCCTCCCAGACATAAGGTTGAAATGTCCTGGAAAAGAAGGAAATCTGAATGGAAACTCCCATGTGCTGAGATCTCTATCTGTGCATGTTTCATTGTTGGTTGTTCCACTAGCATGGATGGCCATGGATCCACTAAGTTTCAAGCTTTCCTCATCCTTCCAACCTGCCTACAAAAATGGCCCATCGCTGGATCTGGAGTTGTTCTTTTTCTTCTATTGTAATCCATGGGTACAAGGATTAAGTGTAATTTATTTGTGTTTTTCTGTTAACTTGTATCTTAGGCCTGAAGCCTAGACCCTCCCATTCATTTTTTCCAGGTGAAAAGGCACTCATGAAATGGCCTCTAGGGTTCTCTAATCTGTTATGTATTGGAAAAAGTATAAGAAAAGGGGAAGGAATAAATGTGGGATAATTGAAACCAGGGTATAGAAAATGCAGCCCATGATCTATATGGGCCCTACCCCCACCCTTTTGCAGCTGCCCAAATCTCCATTCGTCTGTTGGGATATAAGAGAGTAATTGGCCTGGAAGACACTGAACAACAACCAGTCCCACATCCACCCACACAGCATCTAGCAGAAAGAGAAATAAGCTTAATATGATTGTAAAACATATAAAAGCAGCTAAGCATACAAAATTTGTGCATGCTCAAATACAGTATCTAATGATGGGGAGAGAAAGATAAAGAGATAAAGATGGGGAAATGGCTGCAAGTTAGAACAAAGCAGGAAGTAGATGTGGAAAAGCAAACAAACAGCAAGTCAGGCAAACTAGAAATTAATATAGGCATGGAAATGTAACTAACTTTAACAAGCTACCTGAAGCCTAAACCCTCCCATTTCATTTTTTTTTCCAAGTGAAAAAGCACTCATGAAATGGCTCCAAATGCTACCTGGAATTATGTTATAAGAGTCTCTCCCGACTCCCCCAAACTTACTAAAAATCCCATATTGGTGGGAAAGCAACCCCCAAACCCTGGAGATGCTACTTCTAGCTTGGAATTCTGGCAAATTTTGGCCAAAAATACAGTTGCGTGTACCACTGCATGGGTGCTGGAGCAATTTTTTTTCTCCTGCCATTGTTGCCTGCCTGTGTTTTAGACTTCTGGAAAAAATGGCTACAGGAATGTCTTTATCATTACTGACACAGCTCTCTTTTGAATCTGTTTGGTAGTACAAAGATCAGAAAACCAGTTTTCCTTCACTGCACTATCCCAAAATTGTGTGGTTTGGTATGGAACATTAAGCCTATATTTGGCTGAGTAAGCCTTTGGCCATATTGCGGACATTTTGTCTGCAGTCTATATCTTACTTGAACTTATAAGGTAACCAAAGTTCTCAGTCGATGCCAAGTTGTCTTCACACTTTATCTATCAACATAAAAAATAGCAGGTACCTGGCAGCAGCACACAATAAGTGCTTGGCTAGTGTTTCCAGCATTTTTAGAAATGCCACATTGCTCTTTTTGATACTGTAGGAGCTCCTGCTGTTCCAGCACTTTCTTAAGAAGGTACCAGATGGCCAAAGCTTTGTGGCCAAAGCCTTTACTGCTTGCTGGTGTGAATTTAATTAATTAACTGCAAATTAATTCCATAGGTTGCACCACTTGGACATTTTTATGAATGACATTTGAGAATCCAATCCTTACATGCTCAAAACTTTGAATTTCAAAGGCACTCTGAAGCCTATTAGAGGTCTGACCACATTTGGAATACTGCATAAAGTCCTAGTTGTTACAACATAAAAAAATGTGTGTGTGTGTGTGTGTGTGTGTATTGTAGATCTAGGAAAGATGAGAAAAAGGCAACAAGAATGATAAATGGATGGGAATAATTCCTTTAAGAAAACAGTGATAAGAGATTGGGGTACTTTACTGTACTTTCCAAAAGAGGCAGCATGGTATAGTTGTTTGAGTGTTATAAGCTTATCACAATGTGTTCAAGGAATGTAATGAGTACGTGATGAGAATGGAACGAATTTTATTGCACAGTATGATCCTCATCAAGTTCCCATTCTGTGCTCTGACAGTCCCTAGCCCATACCAGCAGGAGAACTGTAATAATGCATCCTCAGCCAGCAAGAATGCTTTCAGACCATTCGATATGATGTGTGTGTGATAATCCTACCCAGTCTCAATTTGTCCTCATGTTCTGATTGGCTAAGACAACCTCCTCCTCTCCCACCCTAGAACGTCCACAAACCCAACCCAACTCAACTCTTACAAATATATATTTGTAGATTGAATTGTGTCGTGTTTACAAGAAAAAACAATGAATGCTCGCTACCTAAACCTCTCGATAGCATTCTTTCCAATGCAGACATAGGGGTTTTGCAACAGTGAGCATGCGCCAATGAGGGATGGCTGAGGAACTACTTTAGCGCCTGTACTGGTACAACAGTAAATGCAGTGCGATAATATGTGTCCTCATAACATTACTATCCCATTATTAATAGTCTAATGTGGTAACACCTGTTCCTATATCGTTACGTTCCAGGGACTCAATGGGAACATTACAGGTACTAGTGTGATAAGCTTATTAGACGATGACTCTGGAGACCAGGGTTCGATTCTCCACTCAGTCATGAAACCTATTGGGTAACTTTGGGCAAGTCACACTCTTAGCCTCAGAGGAAGGCAATGGCAAATCTCCTCTGAAAAAATCCTACCAAGAAAACCCCATGATAGCTTCACCTTAGCGTTGCCATAAGTCAGAAATGACTTGAAGGCACACAACAACAACAAACTTTCCAAAGAAGGCTAGTAAGAGGGGAATGTGATAAAGGTGTAAATATATATTTGTGGCATACTGCAAGTGAACAGAGCAAATTTATTTTTCCCTTCTGTCATGCTACTTGAGCTTGCCATTATTCAGGAGGGAAATATTTCTTGTCCAGCACATAGTTAAATTTTTACCACTACAGGATGTGATGATGGCCACAAATGTAGAATTTAGAAGGGTATTACAGTCAAAATAGATGATACACTTAGCACATACTTACAAGTCCTGCTCTGCTAAGTGATGAAAGACATCTGTTAGTCCTAGCAAATACTTTTTTCATCTCTGTATCTTGTATTCTGTTTTGCTTTGTTTTGTGGTCATTCCCTAGAAGATAAACAAAGGTTTAATTTGCAATTAAGGCACACATCTCCCCCCCCCCCCAAGCCTTTTATTGGACCAAAAACTGTATGAATATCTATGAATATGTGATCTTCTTATCCTAGTTTGACTCTTAAATTCACGGACTCTCAGCTACTCATCAGGGTGGATACAGTATATGACATCTCTTGTATCTGAGGCAAATGAGTCAGAATATCAGCAGGTTACTGTGAATAATTCATGATATAAACATTTGTCAGAATGGTGTGTAGAATTTATGGGATTTGCACTTTTGGGGGCAATAATAAAGAAAGAAATAGAATATATTTATAAAATAAAGCAAATAAAATGAATTCAATTTCTGTGATGAAATCCCAGTTTGGGAGTGGACAGGTTTTTGTTTTTTTCTTGGTTATCTAGCCATCATCTTCATCAGTCTCATCAGTCTGTATATTTATTTCACATGTTAGTTCCCAATTCATACAAATATGGCTGCCCAGAAATAAAGACTGGGTCAAAAAGTGAGCTCACTGGACCAGAAAACTGCCTCTACTAAAACATAATGCAGGATCCGTTAAATGTCATTACAATACCTACTCTAGATCTTGTATTCAAAGACATAGCCATATTAGTCTGGAATATCAGTACGCAAAGGGATCTTCAGCACCTTTAAGACTAACTGAAAGAATGAAATATGTATCTGAGGAAGTAGGCTCAAATCTATGAAAGCTCGTTCTACCAACTTTTTTTCTTTCAGTTAGTCTCAAAGGTGCTACAAGATCCCTCTGGATATAGATCCCATATTGTACAACATAGACTACTGTTAAGGAAAAAGCAACATGGGATATACAGTAATAGAAATAAAAATATGTATGTGAATGTCAAAGTGACTAAGCAGGAGCAATCAGGAAGATACACAGGTGAAAAAGATAATATAATTAAGAAGCCTTGAGAGCCAAGGACAAAGTTATAGAAGGTACATTGAGAACACCTGTGATAGATTGCAAACACCTGAGACTCATTAAGTGGTCAAGGTAAAGTGATGAAACACTTGGGTTGGTCTTAGGTATGGGATGATCTATGTGGACCAATCAAGATGTATGTACACACCCACTGGGTGGAAACTGACTGGTGGGTGGTGTCTAACAATGGCTATAAATTGCAATGTTTGCTAATGTACATTGTGGAGTGGTTTGGTGTAGTGTGGAGTATTTTGGTGGAGTAGAGCTTGTGATTTGTAGGGCATATAGTATTTATATATAGTAGAATAAAGTAGATCTTTTATAAGACTACTGAGTTGTCTGGTGTCTTGAGGGAAGATACAAGAGCCAGAAGAATCCTGGAGAAGTTTGGAGACATCTCAGGAAGAAGAGAGAGAAGGCTTGGAGAGTTTGTCAGGTTCTTCAGCCTATTCTCTGAAACTCTGCTGCTTGGGAAAGAAGCATCAACCACTGATCAAAACTGGTCAGCTCTGCTGCATAACAAGGTAGTGAGTTAGAGCCAGATGTGAAGAGCTACAACTCCCATCATCCCTGACAAGGGTTATGGGCCCAGATACTAGAGCAACCAGCATCCACAGAAGCTGAAAATTCCAGAGTGTGGAAGAAGGTTTTGTGGAGCCTTGTGAGTAAATCATTTTGTATTTTGTCTGCTGTGCATACTCAGAAGGACTGTGTCAAATTGAGTCACTGCACAAATTAAGATGGAGATCCTAAAGTTTAGTAAATTAAATAGAAATAACTACTCTACCTGGAAAATATATGCCCAATCTCTACTAATAAAGGAGTCTCTGTGGTCGACAGTTGAAACAGGGCTGGCAGCTGATGCTAATGCAGCCACTCGAGAAAGAGACGCTAAAGCAAAAGCATGTCTTTATCTCATGCTAGAAGAAGACTTGTTTAACGACGTAAGAGATAAAGTGTCCGCCAAGGATGTGTGGGATACCTTGCAGAGATTACACACACCTTCAACTGCATTTGCAAAAATGCTTTGGTCTAAAAGAATTTACAGACAAAAGATGACTAAAGGACAGTGTGTGATAGAACATTTAAAAACAATGCAAGATTTATTTGTGCAAGCTGAACTGAGAGGAGTGGAAATTAGCAAAGAGCAGCAGTGTTATATTTTGCTGGAATCGCTAGATCCTTCTTGGGACAACATTACAAATAGCTTGCAAAATTTGCCAGAAGCTGAGCTGAACAGAGACTTAATTGTTGCCAGAATATTGGAAGAAAACTTGAGAAAAAAGTCTGAGCAGAGTGACTCAGCAAGTTTAAGGACTGTGCCAAAACAACAAACAACGCCTGAACTACGAAAGCAGGAAGAAGCAGCTTCTACAAGGGAGCAACGGAGGTGTTTTTATTGTAAAAAGACTGGTCATCTACAGAGACATTGTAAACAATTTGCTGCTGAGAGAGGCAAGCAAAGAGAGAGCAGATGGCAGCTGCGGCAGTATCACAAGCAGTCCAGATCTCCATTTTTGAAGGACAGTGGTGATAAAAAGGGGGTTGCAACCATGATTAAGGAAAAACAAAATACTAATTGTAAATGGTTGATTGATTCAGGAGCATCATCTTCAATGTGTAACAATATTAATTTGATAAGTAATAGAAAATCAGCTAATGTAAATACTGTAGTTTTAGCTGATGGGAAAGAACTCAGTACTGTAAATCAAATGGGTACAGTTTTCATTCCTGGGCTAAAGGAAAACTTTAATGATGTGTTACATGTAAAGGAGTTAGAAAATAATTTGTTATCAGTGAGCAGATTAACAGACAGAGATTACACAGTTATATTTGAAAAGGACATGTGTAAGATAAAACTGAATGGGGAATTGCGAGGCATAGGCTTGAAAAAGGATAAACTTTACTATTTGGAAGACAATATTGATAGCTACAGTGTTGAAAATGCTAATAACATAGACAATAGTCCAATTCACAAAGACTGTATACATGAACTCCATAGAAAATTTGGCCATGCTAGTTTCAAATGTTTAAAGAAGTTAATCAGTATGTGTCCAGATTTAAAAGTTGCTGAATGCAAAAATCACTTAGATTGTACTGTATGCAATCAGGTAAAGGTCAGAGCTTTTCCAGTAGCCAAGAAAACCAAAAGAATTGCCCAAAGACCATTTCAGTTTGTACATGCAGATGTTGCCCAAGCTAATTGTTTGTCTTTAGGGGGAAGCAAATATTTCCTAGTAATCGTTGATAGGTTTACAAGGTTTGCTTTTGTAAGAATATTGAAAAACAAATCTGACGCTGGGCAAAGTTTAAAAGCATGGGTGAGAATGGTGGAAAGACAATTTGATATTAGAGTAGGCACCATTGTTACTGACCGAGGAGGAGAATTTCTAAGTAATCAATTGTTTCATTGGTTTCAAAAGGTGGGAATAAGGCATGAAACTACTACTCCCGCTTGTCCTAACGAAGATGGTTTAGCGGAGAAAAAAATACAAGATATAAAAAGGATAACTGCTTGTTTGATGGCAGATGCAGAGGTAAAAGATAGTTTCTGGGCAGAAGCAACTTTGACAGCAGTACATATTAGTAACAGACTGTATCATTCAGAATTTGAAGACATTCCCTACAGGGTATTGTATGGGAGAGTGCCAAATTACAAGTATTTGAGAGTCTTTGGACAGTTTGCTTATGTTTACATACCAGCTTGTTTCAGGAAGAAAGGAGAACCCAAAAGTAGAAGGCTTAGGTTTTTGGGTTATTCTGGAAATAGCTACAAGTTTCATTTAGGTGGAAAAGAAGTGCAGTATTCTAGGTCTGCAAATTTTGAGAGACATGCCGGTTGGGACAAACTGCATGCCAATAAAGAAGTTTTCTTGAGGTTAGGAAGTTCAAATGAGCCAGAAACACAAACTGAACCAACTCCAGGAAATGGAGGGGTTTCAGTTAAGCCAGAAGCATCCACTAGCAGCAGTGATAGTTCTTCTGATAATGAGACACAATCTAGACCTATTACTACTAGAATGACTGAAGACAAGAGATTTAGTCATAGAACTATAACTCCCAGCACAGAAAGTGAGGATGAAAGAGGCAGATCAGCAGAGTTTATTCCCAGACGTAGTCACAGAGTTAGGAAGCCTCCAGATAGGTTTGTTGTGACAAATGCAAGAGCTTGTTTAGCAGTGGAAGAGCCTGAAAGTTTTGAAGAGTTGGAAAGTTTGTCTAGAGAAGAACAGGAAAGATGGATTGATGCAATGGATGATGAGTTTGGTTGTCTGGTAAATAAAGATGTTTTTGAATTCGTTGATAGACCCAAGGACAAGAAAGTAATTGGTTGTAAGTGGGTGTACAAAAAGAAAGAAATGCCAGATGGAAGTATTAAGTATAAAGCTAGGTTAGTAGCTAAGGGTTTTGCACAACAGCAGTATGAGAACTATGATAAGACATATTCTCCAACTGCAAAGCCAGAAAGTCTGAGAATGGCTCTAGCTGTAGCAGCAAAAAGAAATTTAGTTGTAGAACATTTTGATTTTGAAACAGCCTACTTGAATGCTAGTTTAGATGAAGAGATATTTATGGAGCAGCCACAAGGTTTTGAAGAAATTGGTAGTCAGAAAGTTTATAAATTAAAGAAAGCATTGTATGGGTTAAAACAAAGTGCCAGAGCATGGAATTTGTGCATTAATGAAGAGTTAGCTAAACTAGAATACAAAAGGAGCGTTGCAGATGCATGTGTCTATACAAAAGGAGACATAGTGTTAGTGATCTATGTAGATGATTTGTGCGTGGCAGCAAAGTCAAGACAGGAGATTGAATCAGTAAAAAAAGAGTTGTCTAAAAAGTTTGTTTTGAAGGATCTAGGTTTATTAAAGTCTTATTTAGGTATTGGTGTTGAGTGGACAGAAGAAGGACATTGTTAAGTCAGAGAAAGAAAATTGAAAATTTGATTGAAAAGTGTGGATTACAAAATGCTAAAATAGTAAGAGCTCCAATGACAATTGGTTTTGTATCTGAAAAAACATCTAGAGATTTTGAAGACAAGACTTTATTCAGGAGCATAATAGGATCTTTACAATTCATATCTTGCCACACCAGACCAGACATTTCATATGCTGTAAATGTATTGTCCAGAAGAGTTAATGATCCAAAAATTGAAGACTGGACAGCAGTAAAACACTTATTGAGATATTTGAAAGGAACTCTAGATAAGAAATTGATAATTAGAAACAGTCATTCAGATTTAGATTGCTATGTAGACAGCTCTTTTGCATCAGAATTAGGAGTTACAGGAATGATAATTAAGTACGGTGAAAGTCCAATAGTCTGGAGAAGTAGAAAACAAACTAATGTAGTGTTAAGTACGACTGAAGCAGAATTCGCAGCTTTAAATGAGATAGTGAATGAGGTACAGTGGGTTGAGCAATTGTTAAATGATTTAAACGAAAGTTACAAGATACCAGTAGAAATTCTGGAAGATTCACAGTCATGCATAGCAATGGCTGAAACTGAAAGTTTGAAGAACAGAACAAAATATGTTGGAGTAAGATATCAAAATGTGCGAGACATGGTTCAAAAGGGTAAAATAGAATTGAGATATATAGAAACACAACACAACATAGCAGATTTGTTCACAAAAGCATTGACGGCGGAAAAACATGAAAGACTGACACAAATGGTTGGAATGACACTATAAGACACATACAATATTTTATCTCGGAGGGGATTGTTAAGGAAAAAGCAACATGGGATATACAGTAATAGAAATAAAAATATGTATGTGAATGTCAAAGTGACTAAGCAGGAGCAATCAGGAAGATACACAGGTGAAAAAGATAATATAATTAAGAAGCCTTGAGAGCCAAGGACAAAGTTATAGAAGGTACATTGAGAACACCTGTGATAGATTGCAAACACTTGAGACTCATTAAGTGGTCAAGGTAAAGTGATGAAACACTTGGGTTGGTCTTAGGTATGGGATGATCTATGTGGACCAATCAAGATGTATGTACACACCCACTGGGTGGAAACTGACTGGTGGGTGGTGTCTAACAATGGCTATAAATTGCAATGTTTGCTAATGTACATTGTGGAGTGGTTTGGTGTAGTGTGGAGTATTTTGGTGGAGTAGAGCTTGTGATTTGTAGGGCATATAGTATTTATATATAGTAGAATAAAGTAGATCTTTTATAAGACTACTGAGTTGTCTGGTGTCTTGAGGGAAGATACAAGAGCCAGAAGAATCCTGGAGAAGTTTGGAGACATCTCAGGAAGAAGAGAGAGAAGGCTTGGAGAGTTTGTCAGGGTCTTCAGCCTATTCTCTGAAACTCTGCTGCTTGGGAAAGAAGCATCAACCACTGATCAAAACTGGTCAGCTCTGCTGCATAACAAGGTGGTGAGTTAGAGCCAGAGGTGAAGAGCTACAACTCCCATCATCCCTGACAGTTAATCAGTATGTGTCCAGATTTAAAAGTTGCTGCAAGTCACTGTAGACATGAAAAAGGAAGGCTACAGCCCAGAGAAGGACTGTATTTCAGTAGCTGGGCACATGCTTTGCAAGCATAAGGTGATCAGTACAATCTCCACCATCATCAGCTAGGGCTGGATTTCCTGCCTGATATCTCAAAGAGCCACAGATAGTCACAGTTGACAGACAGTACCAGTCTAGATGGACAACTCGTCTTAGCATAAGGAAGTTTCCTATGTTCCAGTTATATTTCACAATTTTACTCTAACTGTACATCAAAACATGGAAGTAATATAGTTTGTGATGGAAAATGGTTTGTACCTGTGTGGAAAGTAATGAGGCCTGAGGCTGTGTTGAAAGCAATTTGGCATTTCTCACTTCAAGCCTTGCTCCAGATTTTTTAGCCAGGTCATTTTACATCAAAGGCGCTCCTTGGAACATTGTACTAGGATTCCTCATCTGAGTATTTTGTCTACCTTTGTTGTGCATTTCTTTTCCTGGCCTTTGTTCCAAAATTTTATGTGCCCTTAAATTTCCATCTCAGTTTATGAGAGCAATCCCACACACACCTTTTCTCTCCCCCGGTACAATATTTTCCACTAAGATTTCAGTTATTTTGGTGGCCTTGGATTAATTTAAGAAATGTTCATTTTGGATCTATGGAAAGAGATGAGCTTTCCATGAGGGTGCTGCATATTTCTATTACCCAACTGTGTCCTGGGATTGACATTTGTGTTTTGTTATGTGCTCCAGTCAACAATGATTCCAAAGGCAACTTTCCCCTTCTGTTGTTTTCTTAAACCATCCTGTGTTGATAGCTTTCCAGAGTGCTCAGTTCTAGGGATGCCATTCAATATTTTACTTGGAGCTAGACTAATCAGCATGGAAAATTCCAGCATCATAATTAATGTGGTTTGAGAATGCAGACAATTATATATTTTTCTTTCTTATGATTACATTGTGGCTTGCATTTATGTATGATGTTCTGCAACACAAGATTTAATAAGCAACAGCATAACTACCTTCTTCCAAATGCTATAATTATCATAGGATTAATCCACTGAACGGAAGAGGCTCCCACAATATGCTGATTTGCTGGTGTCCTTTCCACTGCAAGATGACAATTAAAGAAATCTTTTAATTTCTTAAGAGAAGAAGTTAATACAGTTGTATATTTTCCAGATATCATTCATTTTCCCCTGTTCCCTTGTTTTATAATCCTCCTTCAGTTTTCCACATTCAGTACATCACTATAAATTATATGCAAAAGGTGGCACACCAAAATCCTAACACTTTTTAAAAAACAAACAGTAAACTGAAGTTTAACCCTATCCTCATTTGCTGCTGCCGCTTCCTCCTTCTCTTCCTCCTCTTCCATCACAACCTTCTTTATGTCAATTGCTTCCCTAAATTTGCTTGTTCTTACAGAAGAGGTATCTATGGTGATAGCACTGGATTAAGAGACTATGGGGGGATGCAGACGGGTGGCCCTGGGCCACCCTGGGAAGTGGAGGATTGGGGCCGAGGCTGCCCCACGCCTCGGCCCCTATCCTCCCTTTTGCTGGCCCGCAAAATGCTGCTCCTT
Source organism: Phrynosoma blainvillii (assembly GCA_026167975.1). NCBI lineage: Eukaryota > Metazoa > Chordata > Lepidosauria > Squamata > Phrynosomatidae > Phrynosoma > Phrynosoma blainvillii. Next base: position 37,124,816 of record JANUYF010000003.1, read on the forward strand.
TCAGAGCCGGCAAAAAGGACACCTCAAGAGCTGCCACACGGTTCTTCTGTGCCCCTTCCAGTGCAGCGCATCAAGACACTGCACTGGGAGGACGTTCTGACACCGCATGCCATGCGTAACGGCGCGTGGCATCAGGACGTCCTTGGGGAGGGGTTGCGGCAGCTGGCATGCGGCTGCCCATTCCCAGCCCTGCCTCAAGGACACTGCAAAGGGCCTGTCTGCAGAGGCCCAAAGAGGCCCTAAAGTGTGTAAAGTTTAAAAGACTCCATGGCATTGCCAAAATATATACGGTATTTTACTATAACTATTATGCAACATGCTTTTTAAAATACATATATAATCAGAGACTCCTTATAATCTGAGAACTGTCGTTTATTTGTGCATAAATCTGGCACTGCTGTAGGAGAGAGGATATGATTTGGAATGAAGAACTCATGTAGGAAACAGGTTTGTGGGTCACCTCTTCAACTGACTGGTGCATTCAGGGGAAAATCTAAGCAGGGAACACCAGTAATATGTGAAATTATAGAGTATATGTTTAAGTGCTCAAAATAGGTCATATGACTTGTCTAGATAGTCATGTAATATAAATAGGATAGCAACATGATAGAGGACAAATCCTTTATATGCTGTTTAACAGTACAAAAAAAAAGGGGGGGGGAGGATTTCGGAAGATGTACAAAAGATCTTATTGACATGCAAGTTGTTGCATTTCCCTCTTTCGCACAATTACTAAAGGTATCAGAGCCCTGACATCTTTTTTGGGAGGATGGACAGACACTTTGCTTCTGTTTAGAGGTAGACTGGCTGCACTGTTAATCTCAGATTCTCCTCTAGTCCATGAAGTATCTTTTGAATAAAATATATTTTGTGTGAGTAATGCAGTCATATACATTCAGAGAAATAGAAAGATACCAAAAACAACAACAACAATCCCAAACCCTCTTAAGGCTGATCACCACTTTTCAATGATACATTCTATCAATTTCTCCAGTCCTTCATTCATTCATTCAATTTTAATTCCTTCTGTCTTAACACATTTTCTCAAAATCTTTTCTAACTGCTTTCTTTTTACAATACTTCCACCATCCAGACTAGTTTCCATTTTTCCATTATGAGTATTGTTGCTTTGTATGAACTTCTCCAGCCCCTCACATTTCCATCCAATATTGGTTCCTTCTGTCTCAACAAATTCCAGAGTCATCTGGATTGTGGATTGGTTTATCTGCTTCCCATCTTCGTTATGCTCCAGCTTCAAAGAATTTTTAAACTCCATTTTCCAGTTTACTTAAATCAAGTTTCATCTGTAATCTCATCCATCTTAATTCATCTATAAACAATTTATTCAAATAATTCGAATGCAGTTTTGTCTTTGGAGCTAGTCATTTTGACAGCTGTCATGACAGCTCTCAAAAGATAGAAAATATTTATTACTTTTTGGTGTAGTTAGTCCAGTTCACCACTAGATGTCCCAGTTTCCCCCATCTTTATCAGGTTAACTTGTATTCTATGCACTATAAACCAGAAGGTACAGTGGACCCTTCGTATCCACTGGACTCCCCATAGAAGCCAAAATCCATGGATGCTCAAATTCCAAATAAATTTAAAAACAATTGTGTAGTGAAATGATGTCCCTTATATAACATGGCAAAATCAAGGTTTGCTGTTTGGAATATATATATATATATATATATATATATATATATATAATGTTCCATAATGTTTGACTTTGGACTGCCTTCTGATTCTTGTCTTCACAGTGCCATTTGTTAGAATACTTTCTTATTGACTAAGGGTGTATCTACAGCATAGAAATAAGGCAATTTGACACCACTTTAAGTGCCATGTGGCTCCATCCTACACTATCTTGGAATGTGCAGGTTTGGAAGCCATCAGCACACTTTGGCAGAAAAGGCTAAAGACCTTGTAAGACTACAAATCCCAGGATTCCATTGGATGGTGCTACGGCACTTAAAGTAGTATCAAACTGGATTATTTCTACAGTGTAGATGCAGACTTTGGATTACTTGGACCCTGCCCTTGGACACCTGGCTGACCTGGAACAGGAAACTGGTTCATCATAATATATGGTAGTTGGTTTAGGTCCAGGTTATTTGATCATGAGTAAAGGTTGTAGATCTGGAAGGGGATAAACAAATGCAGAGGCTGTAATACCTTATACTGGGAAGACCATCTTCCCTTTTGTTCTTGAAACCTGCATTTCCACATGAAAAATCCATCACAGAAGCAGGGAATATTACTTAAGTAAATTATTTCATTACTTTTTGGTCCCCTTCCTTCTTCAGATCATGATATTGTTTGTTGTGGGGGTGGGAGAAGGAAAAGTAATACTTTTTCCTCTTCAGCAATGTGTTGCATTAGATCTTATTACAACAGCTTATGAGGATTTATCTCTTATCTTATTGATATTGCAGGGTGGCTAGAGGATTTTTAAATTAATTTTAGTTGGCCCTATGCTACCAAGCAACCCAGGAACCTGCTGCTTCCTGGTGGTGCAGTGGTTAAATGCCTGTACTACAGCCATTCACTCACAAACCATAAGGTTGTGAGTTCAGTACCAGCCAGGGGCTCAGTCTTGACTCAGGCTTGCATCCTTCCGAGGTCGCTAAAATGAGTACCCAACTTGATGGAGGCAATTGGCTTACACATTGTAAACTGCTTAGGGAGTGTTTAAGTGCACTGTTAAGCAGTATAGAAATGTACTTGCTATTGCTATTGCTTCCCTCCAGTCCAAAGTAATCACACGTAGGATGAGGTGATGGAAGAAGTATGGTGTGACAGCCATAATTGCTAGAGAGTGCTAGAGCATGAGTGAAGTGAAGCAACACTGTAGATACTTCAGGAAGTGGTGGGCAAAGGCAAGGCTCCCTTTTAACCTCTCTCGCCTTCTCACATCTGGCTATGTCTCTATAGCCAGATGTGAAATGATGACATCAGCACTGAAATCCACTAGTGTTCTTTGGTGGTATCAGTGCTGCTGTAACCAGTGCATGTCTGGCTATGGGAACATAGGTCCAAAACACACTGCAAAAATAATCCAGTTTGAGACCGCTTTAACTGCCCTGGCTCAATGCTAGGGAATACTGGGAACTGTAGTTTTGGGAGACATTTAGCTTTCTCTGTCAGAGAGCTCTGGTGCCACAATAAACTACAATTCCTAGGATTCCTTTGCAGTGGTCTCAAACTGGATTATTTCTACAGTGTGTTTTGGACCATATAGTCTGATGTTTCTTTAATTCTGCTTGCTTACCACAACACACAGAATAGTCATGTGGGTCACCTTCAGAAGATTTTCTGTAAGTTGTGGAGAGGTATATAGCTCAGCATAGTATAGATCTTCATACAGAAATTTATACTATGCCGAGGGAAGGTTGGATTGCAGCCTTAGTTGCCCACTCCATCCTTCTTTACATACTTTCTTGGAAGTATGTTCAGTTGAATTGAGTGATGGTTATTTCTGAGTAGGCATTTTGTCTAACTGTTAGGAGCTTTTTAGATCTACTCAGTGGCTCTGGTTATTACTCCTGCCATGTCATTGACAGGATTTGAACTGTTGGAGAGAAGTTCACAGGAGGACAAGAGTAAAGCAAAAAGGCCTCCCTGGGATTTCTGATTTACAGTTTATGTTCAGCCGGTGGGAGAGAGATATGAAAGGCCTTTGGCTACATTCCTTTATTTCAACACAAATTCAAGCTTTGGATGAAAAAATAAAACAAAACTGAAGGAAATAAACCATTTCTACCTTCTTCAGAGTTCTTTGTCCTGACTTGTGCTTTGTAAATAACTCGCTAGTGAATAGAAAATGGCCTGTACTTTTGTTTTGCTATTGTTGATTTTTTTTTTTACACCATCCCTAAAAAGGACAACAAAACTGTCTCCATGTTTGGAAGAAAAAATTCAATTTTTTTCAGATCTATTTGGATGAAGTCATATTGAAATCATAGGTTTTTACCCAAATGTTCTCTTCTTCTGGAAGGAAGTAAGCCTTCTCCTGAAAGTTTTTCCCCTCAAAGAGAGATATCATTAATTTGATTCCAACTGAAAGGCCTGGTTTAACTGTATCACAACACAAACAATTGTGATTTAACTGTAGCATGAACCATTGGTTTGGTCCTTCAACTGAATTCTGAGTGCTGAAGTAATTACTCATGACAGTCTTTACAATATATATATATATATATATATATATATATATATATAGTCTGTTAAGGGCCATATTTCCTTCATGAATACTGCATTTTTCAGGGGGTACATGGGGATTGTAGAGAGGGCAAAATTAATGTGGATGAAGATTTTCTTTCTTTCTGCCACCCTCTTCTCCCTCCTCGACCTCTTTCACCTCTATACCCACTAAGATAGCAGGGCAAGGAGAGATTTCCCTTCCCCGAGGTCCCAAGTGGTTGCTTGTAAAGACCTATTGAAATTAGTCCAACAAGTACATGAAATTAAACATAAAGCTTACTGCAGCCTTAGCGCCACACAAGTGCTCACTCCTGCCTTACAGAACCAGGGGTTGTTTGGATGCAAGAGAACTTGGCATGCATATACCTCAGTCTAGAAATTAGTGTGTGTTTCAGTTCATGCTCAACCATCAATTCAGATTAATGAAAGCATGAGGGATACAGAAGCCTTTCGAAGCAGAAGGTATTGAGGCAGGGCTTGTCAAAAAGAAACAAATTCAAAGCAGATCAAACCAATTCTTCCCTACTGTCTTAGGACGTTATCACACGGGGGAAATCTGCTGGTTAATCCACACAAATCCCAAACAGAAACTGGATTTGTGCCTCACGATTTCACACAACGTCGCACAGAAACTGGACAGAAACTGGACAGAAACTGGTGTTATACAAGATCCTTTGAAATTCGGTAGTTTTGAGGAAATGCAATTGCGAAATTAAGTTAAGTAAAGTGAAAAGCAAATGCGCATTTGGGAGCATTTCCCTGCTTTTCCCATGGTTCCACGGCGAGCATTCCTCTATCTGCGTATGTGCAAGAAGATCATTTCTAGTACATTTACGGGCTTTTCTCACTTGTGTGTGAACGTTAAATGCGCTTACTGTAATTTCGCAATTAAGGTAATTACGTGTGAAAGCCATTTGCGGAATCAAGGTTTATTTTCGTTTTATTTTCGGAATGCCTCATTTCCACTTTATTATCGCTTTCTGGCCCACGTGTGATAACGTCCCTAGAAAACAGATCAGGCAAATACTTTCAGCTTCTACACTTCGAGGGTTTGTACAAGGGCCAGGCGTATTCCTGTTATCTGGTAAACAATAGGTATTGACCTCTGTATTGCTTTCAGAGCAGCTTTAAACCTTAGTGTAGACAAAAGGCCTAAGAAGACTGCCAGAAATAGTGCACATTAAATTGAGGCACTGCCCTGGCTCAGTGCTAGGGAATCATGGGAACTGTATTTTTTTCTGTCAGAGAACTCTGGTGCCACAATAAATTACAGGTCCCATGATTCCCTAGTACTGAGCCAGGGCAGTGCCTCAATTTAATGTGCACTATTTCTGGCAGTCTGCTTAGGCCCAGAGTTACTTTACCAATGAGCATAAGAGTTCTTACCTTTTGTCTTCAGAGGCAGAGTTATGTATCTCACCATAAGGAAGGCACACTTATCCTCCACTTCAAATTTACAGAGGCCAAGTCATTCACTCTCCCTCTCCATATTGAAATCATAGGTCAAGATACTTGACCTCTTTTTGTGTAAGTAGAAACTGCCTTCAACTGTTGCTCCTAACTAGCCCAATAACCACCACACAGGAGAAGTTTTGTGTTGGAGTAGCTAATTTTGTTGTTTCATGAGACACCCCCCCCCCCCCCCCCATGATTAGCAAGGACATAATCCACTGTTACAATATATTTACTGACAGACTGATAATATAACAGTATGGCTAAAGTTCTTGGAAATGTCCAGTCAGCCATGTGTGAACACTTGACCCTTGTCCTTTAAGACAAAAGGAGTCTTACTGGTGGTGGTGGAGATGAGATGATGATGATGATGATGATGATGATGATGATGATGATGATGGACTCATGGGTCCAGCCTGTGATTAATGCTTCTTTGAAGAAGGAAGTGGTGACAAAGTGTTTCAGAGAGGGAATGTTGTGTCCACTTGATTTGGATGTTTGCAATAAATATTGACTAGTTCCAAACATCCTTGTTTTGGGTAAGCTTTTGAGAAAGTCATGGCTGAGCAACTCTAGAAATGCCTTGACCCATTTCAATCTGGTTTTGGCTAGTGGGTCTGGTACTGAACAATCCTTGGATCCTTGATCCTTCCAAAGAGAAGAACAGAGAATACATATCTGCTGATTTTACTAGACTCACAATAGTGTATTTTACCAGATTAACTCTGAGGGTAGATTTGTGCATGGTGAACCTATGGTTCTGCTCCAAATTGCAAGATTGTTTGCAGAAAGCAGCATTGGAGCTTTCTGCCCGACCCCAAGGTAATTGTGCCACAGGTATCTCCTAGGATTCTCTTTTCTTCCTCCCCATCCCTGGGTTTTTAATACTGTAAAAACACTGGGAGATGTGATCAGGTGATTTGGCAGTATACTGATATCTACCTCTGTTTATCTGTGTTATGTCAGATTAGGCCATATAGATGCTGAATTGGATGGATAAAGGCCAATAAATTTAGACTGAGTCACAAGATAGAAGCACTATGGAAAAGGATTTCTTGAGACTGCAAATCTGGTGGACAGTCTACTCTGCTGCACTCTCCCAAAGTAATGGCTGCATTGTTGGGAGGTCCAGCTTTGTCATTGGGTACCAGGTGATATCAGTGGCATGGGGTGCCTCTGTCCAACTTTAGCTGGTGCACTAGCTACTGCTACTCCTGAACAGTGACTCATGTTCCACTAACCTTGTATATAGATTATGGTAATGCCGTTTACTGTTCTTGAAGATGAACTTGAGGTTACAGTTATTATTACTGAGGTAGCATTAGCTCTCTTACTGTTCAGTTTTCATCATTTCTACTCATTCAGACACAATGCCCTTTTTTCCCCAGGCCAAAAGAGACTCTATTCTTTATAGTATACCATAATTCTGTCAGCAAGTAAAGCAGCCAGTCAGCTAGCTCAGGAGGTGGTCTTGTCAATGGGAAATCCCTACACATATAAGATATAAGTTGTTTAATTTAAACCAGCTTTTAGTCACCAGAAGTAGGCTTAGAAAATATTCCAGTTGTATATATTTATTTTTTTAAATGCAATCCACAGATGTATGAGTAGGCTAAAGAAGAAATAAAGCCAATAAATTAATGTCCATATGCTTCTTGCTGAAAAACCCATATCTGTTTCAGTATTATGTGTTACTTTGAAAATGAGAGTTTGCCTCAAAATGGAGACTGTGTCATATACTAACCACAGAAGACAAGTTGTTAAACAATTCGGCCCACAGCCACAATCGTAACACTATTTTTAAAACACACACACAAACACATTTTTAAACTGAGAAAAAGCTTTAAGAATATATTCTATAAATATTACAAACATTGCCAAAGTAGGCTTGTTTTTGGAAGGCAGGTTTTTTTTTGGTGGCGTCGACAAAGGCAGGGCAGTAGCTGTCCAACTCCAAGCAGTCGTGGATGAAACCGATTATCTTGATCCATTTCAAACCGGCTTTAGGACGGGATTTGGAGTGGAGACTGCTATGGTTGCTCTGACCGATGACCTCCACCTGAGTATCGACAAGGGCAGTGTGACCTTGTTGGTTCTCTTGGATCTCTCAGCGGCCTTTGATACCATAGATCATGCCATTCTTTTGGATCGCTTGAGAGAGTTAGGAGTTGGAGGCACTGCATTGCAGTGGTTCCACTCCTTCCTCTCGGGCAGATCCCAAAGGGTGAGGCTCGGGGACAGTTGCTCCTCCAAAATTGAGCTTAACTGTGGTGTCCCTCAGGGTGCCATCCTGTCCCTGATGCTACTCAATATTTATATGAAGCCGCTGGGTGAGATCATTCGGAGGCATGGAGCGCGGTGTCTTCAGTATGCTGACGACACCCAGATATATCTCTCCATGAATAGATCATCGTCTCAGACTTCAGATGGCGTCTCTCCTCTTAATGACTGTCTAAGAGCGGTAATGGACTGGATGAGGAAAAACAAATTGAAGTTGAATCCGGACAAAACGGAGGTGCTCACAATCACAGGCCCGAAACCAGATCTGGGAATACAGTCTCCAGTCCTGGATGGAGTCACACTCTCCTCTAAGGACTGTGTTCGCAGTTTGGGGGTACTTCTAGACTCGTCGCTTCACATGACTAGTCAGGTGAATGCGACGGTCAGGAGTGCCTGTTATCAGCTTCGGCTGATACGCCAACTGCGCCCTTATCTGGACATGAGGGACCTGGAAACTGTGGTGCACGCCCTGGTAACCTCTCGTTTGGACTACTGTAATGCGCTCTACATGGGGCTACCCTTGTGCCTAACCCAGAAACTACAATTGGTCCAAAATATGGCAGCCAGGCTAATTGCCGGGACATCAAGGAGGGAGCACATAACACCAGTGCTGAAATCCCTCCACTGGCTGCCAATCAGTTTCTGGGCACAGTACAAGGTGTTGGTTTTGACCTTTAAAGCCCTATATGGCTTGGGTCCATCTTATCTGAGGGACTGCCTCTCCCCATATGACCCCCCCGCGCCTTGTGGTCCTCTGGGAGGAACCTGTTACAGCCAATAAAGACCAGGCTGTCCCAGACCTCCCAGAGGGCCTTCTCTGCAACCGCTCCCAGACTTTGGAATGGCCTGCCGGACGAGATCCGTCTTATTACCACGCTTGCTGCTTTCAAGAAAGCAGTAAAGACGGATCTCTTTCGGCAGGCCTTCCCAGAATAACAACCGCCATAGGAGACGGGTTCTTATTTATCTGATGTACACAATTGTTCAGTTGGCTTTTAGAACTAGGTTTTAAGGTTTTACGGTTTTAACGTTTAATGTTCTGTTTATTTTAACTGAATTCTTGGTTTAATTTAGTTTTAAGGGATGGGCGGGTAGAGCTGGAGGGAGGGATTGTATTTTTAGCTGTATTATTTTAAATTGCTGTAACCCACCTCGATTGCTTTGCAGAGAGGCGGGCTAAAAATAAAATTTATTATTATTATTATTATTATTATTATTATTATTATTATTATTATTTTAATGTGTTGCAGAAAAACCTACAAAGGAATCTTAAAAACTAACAAGCTTTTTTTGGTCATAAATGTCTATGGGCTGCATTAGATGCAGAGGCATTGCCACCACTGATAGATTACTAGCCACATGTTTGAGTGCAGGGATGGAAAGAATATTGAAAGACTCAGTCAAAAAGTGGAGAAGAGGTTTCTTAGGTGACAGAAAATTTCAGTGAAGATGTTTCAAATAGACTTGAGGATTACTTTAGGTCACCCAGCCCAGACAGATGGGACTGGAGGACAGATGGGACAGGATTGTTCTCATCTGCTGTGTTGCAGTAACTGGTGCATCAAAATGACTCATTTCCAAAGGACTTCCAGTGGACTCCCAAGAGGTCCTGGAGGATGCATGCATCATTGTGTACTGACTATCAGAACATACTCTTTATGATTTTCCCTCAGGTTCCAACCACTCTCCCACTGGTCACTACATGATTGTGTCATGAGGACAACTGAGTGAGGATCATCAGTGTCTATAGTTTGTTAATGATCATTGTTCCTTTTCTTCTCCTAGCCACTACATACCCTTGTCTTGGGAGAGGGGCACTAGCCACTACATACCCTTGTTTTGGGAGAGGGGCAGGAGAAAGCTATGCAAGTATCATCAATCCTTGGTCTGCTTCTTCCAGGCCTCCCATGATTGCAGGGGTGTGAGTAAAAGCCAAGCTAGTATCATCCATTGGTATAGGATGATAGAAATTTTGCATTTTCCTGCAGAATCAGGCAACAGTAAACTGCTGCAATCTCTCCTAGCTTGTGTGTTCTTCCTTATTAATAGCTTTTACCATATGTCCCGCTTTTCATTTGTGAAATGTTGGAGGCTATGAAACCCTCCATCTGTAACTTTATTGTTTGGGGGAAAAAACTGTAAACATGGGCTGCTTCTGGTAGACTTGTGCTAAGCCACCAAAAATCATTATGAATAAGACTCAGAACTGAATAGAAAACATGTGTTGAGGATGTCTGTAATCATAACCTCAGTGTTGCAGTATTCCAGTTGGACAAGTCCATTTTGGCACATTTTTTTTTTACTTTTATGAAATGCAATATCAATGTTCTTCTTGAGTGGCTTTTCACACTGAGAAATCTTGATGCAGCTTTGATTATCTTGCATCAAAATTGTTGGTTTGGGTTCTGTTATCCCAAAGTCCAGCAGTGAGTTGTGAAGCCATTCTATTTCATCACATGCTGCTTTTGCTAAAACACTCTCAGCTCCAATATAAGAATCAGTTATTGTAAATTGCTTCTTACTTGTCCAACTTACAGCTCCTCCACTATAGAAGATCAGGTTTCCAGTGGTTGACTTTCTGTCTGCCAGATCTGCAACGCAGTCTGCATCTGCATAAGCGATCAGCTGTGGTTGGTGACAGGCTGGCAGCATTAGTTTGTAATCTGCTGTTCATTTTAAATATCTGGCAACTCTTTTCACTTAAATAAAATCTCTTTCAGTAGGATTGTTGACCATTCTGCATAGGATGCCAACAGCATTTGCTATGTCAGGTCTGGTGAAGTTGGCAACGTATAGGAGTTTGCCAACTGCAGTCCTATACTTGTCTTCATTTTGTAAAAGTTCAGATTTCTTAATGTCCTTTAAGAATCCTACTTCCATTGGAGTTGGCATAGCATTTGCATCTTTCAGACCAAGATAGTCCAGAAGATCCATTATCTTCTGCTTTTGATTCAGAAAGAACTTTCCATCACTGTCTATTTGTATTTACACTCCAGGATAGTGTGAGCTGTATCCTAATTTTTTGACATCAATTTCTTTCTTGAGATTTTAGATTATCTCTTCACTATCTTTTTTGTCCTCACTGCACAGGATCAAATCATCAACATAACTTGTTATATAAGTCTATTTATTATTTCTGAATCTCTTGTATACACACTTGTTAACAGTGTCTGGAGTGAACCCTTCTTTGATAAGAACCTGGTTCAGTTTCTCACTCCATGCTCAGGCAGCATGTTTTAAACCATAATAGCTCTTTTGTAATTTGCATACAAGATATCCCTTACCAGATATTTGGAATCCTGGAGGTTTTTCCATATAAAGTTGTTCACTGAGATTGCTATACAAAAAAGTTGTGCAAACGTCCAGATGTTGAACATTCATTTTCTTGTAAGCTGCAACAGCTAAGAGAGTTCTGATGGTTGTATGAATGACTACTCCAGCAAAAGTTTAATTGTAGTCCTCACCATACTTTTGAGTATAGCCTTTAACTACAAGTCTTGCTTTGTATCTTTGAATCTTCCCTTCTGCATTTAGCTTTATGTTAAAGACCCATCTGCAGCCAATTTCCCCTTTTCCTTCTGACAATTCTGACAAAGTCCATGTCTTGTTTTTATATAAAGATTGCATTTCTTCACTAGCTGCTTGCACACACTTCTCAGAATCTGTCTTTTGAATTCCCTTTACCTTCTTCCAATCAGATGGTTTTGGAACTCTTTCCTCTGTGGCTTGATAAGAGAATCTGTCAGGTGGTACACCTTTATTGGAGCATTCTGACCTTCTCACCTGGATTTGGATACCTGGCTCTGCTTCTTGTGCACTGTCTGGTTCCTCATCATTAGGCTGGTCCATTGCAGGTGTAACCTCTTTTGATTGCAAGACTTTTGGAAGGCAAAAGAACTCCATTTGCTTTGGTTTCTGGTGGGAGTCTTCTTCTGCAAATAAATCTTGATAGACATCTTAGTTTTGATTAGATTTGAGCTGTGGTCTTTCATTAATATAAGCAGTACTTGTTCATTTTAGTGTGCATCCATCTGGATTTAGAATTCTGTAACCATTCTAGCATAACCAACAAAAATTCCCTCTTCACTTCTGCAGTCAACTTTACCTGTTTTCTGCTTGGGAATATAGGTAAATGCTTTACTTCCAAAAACATTTAGATGGTTTAATTTTGGCTTAACTCCATGCCATAACTGGAATGAAGTTACATCTTTTGATTTAGTTGGCAATTTGTTACACAGGTATGTAGCAGTCATAAAGGCTTCAGACTAATATTGTTTAGGCATATTAGCTTCCAAAAGCATAGTAACTGCCATCTCCTTGAGAGTTCTGTTAATTTTCTCTGCCACACCATTTTGTTCCAGAGAATAAGTCTGTGTAGTCTGATGCTCAATACCACGTTCCTTTAAAATTCATCAAATTAAGCATTGACAAATTCAGTGCCATTGTCTGTGTGCAGGCTCTTTGGTTTGTAGCCAGATTTGTTAGATACTCTATTAAAATACTCTTTGAATTTTTGAAAAGCTTGACTCTTCTCTCTGAGAAGCAAAGTATATATGTGTCTGCTGAAATCATCAATAATAGTCATTAAATTTTTCTTTTAAATATGACACACGGAATAGATAAAACAATTGAGAAAAAATATGGTAGGATCATATTATATATGGTTTCAATAGCAAGATTAGTTTTCGCAAAATATTGGAAGAAAAGAGAAATACCTAATGTAAAAGAATGGCTTATACGATTAAAAGAAGCAATGAATTTAGATATTTTGACTGCTTTAATTCAAAATAGAGATATTGATACAAGGGAGGAACAATGGGAATTAGTTAAAAATTACAAGATAAAAGATGATGAAAACGAACTGTAATGTGATTTAGATTTGGTAATAATAATGGTAACATTGAATAAGATTGGGTTAAAATAAATTTGGTTACTTCTAAATGTTTTAACGAGTAAGATGTGGGAAGCGTTACAGATAAGAAAATTTAAGAATGTATTTAATATTAAGTTTAGAAGGAATATGTCATAGTCCTAGGTTATTGTAGTATTAGAAAGAACCGATATATTTATGTTTAAACGTAGAGGTAGTCACTTGGGAAATGAGAAATCAGATAACTAACAAAAGATTAGCGTAGTGTTTAAATGTATTGTTGTTTGTGTTTGTGAGGTTGGGGAGGTGGGTTGATTGATGTATGATATGTTGACATTGTCTGAATGTGTATTGTTTTTTTATCTTTTTTGTTTTTGTTTTTGTTTGTTTTTTTGTTTTTATTTTCGTGTGTCGGTGTAAATTATTTTAAATAAATAATAATAATAATAATAATAATAATAATAATAATAATAATAATAAAATAAGAGTTACTTCCTGCTGACCTTTGACTCATTGGTCCAGAAAGATCAGCATATAAAAGATCCAGTGTTTTGTTGGATTGTCTCTCAGTAACTGGAAGGTTAGAGTTCTTGTGGCCTTTGCTTTTAAATGTTCTACAATTTTTCATTGTTGGAGCATGCTTTGTACTTAAAAGTCTCTTGCAAGCTCTTGATTAGCCAATCTCTAAATATTTTCAACACTTTGATGAGCAAATCTGTGATTCCATAAAGTTGAACAGTCTTTGCAATTACTTTGGGTCACACTGTTCACAGATGAGTGTAAAATCTGCATCTGATAACACCCACAAGATCCTAATTCTGCTTTAAAAATCAAAATTTTATCATGAAATCCAAAGCAGGTTTCCTTTCTGAAACTAACATGGTTACCTCTTGATGTTGTGGTTTGCACACTATAAAAGGATGCTTGCAAATCTGGTACATAGTAAGCATCAGGCATTTTTAAGCTTCCTATTCCGTTAAGACTAAGTTTTGTTTGGAAAATAACTATTCCTTTTCCTTGTGCAAAAACTTCTTCACCATTAGCAAGGTAGACAGGAAAAGTTACATTTGCATCAAAATCAACAAACCAATTTTTGCTCTTGAAATAATATACACTTACCCCACTATCAATAAGAACTTGGTTTATATATTATTCTCCAACAATTTGAAATACAGTCGCTCCTCCATTCTCACAGACTTCAAGTCCACGGTTTTTCATATGTACAGAGGGGCGACCTCCATTTAAATCAATGGGGTGTGCCCCTGAGGGTGTGCCCCTGTGTGCGCCCATGGATGTGCACTCCATTCAAGCCTATGGGGCTTGAATATTCACTAATCTCTGTTTTCACATGGGGGTGGTGGTTCCAGAACAGATCCTGTGTGAATACAGAAGGTCAACTGCAATTGTTATTGAATCAAACCAATACCAACATGACTGGAATATTTCTGTTTAGGATTAAAAGCTTTTTTCTTAAAGTTGCTTTTGCATTTGGTGCTCAGTCCCTGACTTTGCAACTTCTGCAGCTCAGCTCTAGTCTTTGACTTGTTAACATTGCTTCTATTTAACTTGGGGGAAAAGGAAGCCTTTTTCAAATTATCCTCAGCAAATTCTCTGTCTGTTGTCTTTGTATTATAGTTGCCTTCCATCAAGTTGTCTATTATGAAATTCATCAATTTGAATAATAGCATCTTGTAAATAAACATCTCTTTTAACAGGTAAAGCATTAGAATTAAAAGATATAGCCATCTTAGCCTGTAGAATCAGTATGTAGAGAGATATTGTAGCACTTTTGAGATTAACTGAAAGAAAGAAATTGGCAGCATGAGCTTTCTCAGACTTTCTCAGACACCTGAGGAATTAGACTGAAGTCTGAGAAAGCTCACGCTGCCAATTTCTTTCTTTCAGTTAGTTTCAAAGGTGCTACAAGATCTTTCTACATATTGTAAAGCATTAATTATTGAAGAATAATATTTTGGAAGACTAGCCCAAAACAGTACAAGTTTTGCATGTTCTGGAAAGGGTTCTCCAGCTGCTGTAATTCCAGATAAAGTTGTCAGAAAACCATTAATATGCTGATTTAAATATTGAAGAATATGTAACTTGGTGTTAACAAGTTTGATCATGACAGCTGTTTCATTAGAAGTACTTGGAGAATTAAATACTTTCTGTAGTTTGTTCCATATTTGTTTTGCATCAAATAAAATTTGAATATGGTAAGCAATGCTGGGATCTATAGACAAGCAAATATAAGCTGCTGCTTTCTCTGCATTTTCATTAATTTGTTGTTGATGTATTCCTGCTTCTCTGGGTCTCTGCCCATTTATTGCTTTAAATAGTCCCATTGTAGTCAGGTACATTTGCATTTTTCATGACCCCATTTTATAATTTGTTCCAGTTAGTATTTCAGTAATCATTGTGGAATTAGGATTAGTAGAAGCCATTTTCTATTGTTTGAGTAGATTCCCCCCCCCCCCTTGAAGTCAATATCTTCAGGAGAAGTGGTTTAAAAATAATCTGGAACCTCTTCTGAGACCTCACTGCATCTAGACTGGAACCCCTTCTGGGCCCATAACCCCCAAAATGTGGGGTGTAATTTGAGTTTCCCAGGGTGTTAACCCTTTCGAAGGGAAACAAAAATATGCAAGTCTGAAAGTTAAACTTGTTAGAGTCCAGCTTTCATTATCAGAGCAACAGAAGTATGGGTCAGACTATTATTTTAAATCTGTCTTCCTAAAGAATAAAGACTAACTCAGAAAAAACAACAAACATGCAGTTTGTGGTTTAAATAATGGCTTTAATAAATATTTACATTAAAAAACTAAAACCTAATCTAACTGGAGATGGTTTGGTTAAAGAGAAATAGATCTCACTATCTTTTAGATAGCAGGAAGAAACTACAACATACTGCTTACTGACTGCTGACTGCAGTTTAGAATCTTGGGAGAGAGCTGTTAAACTGCCTCCAAGGAACCACATGTTTAGACAGGAAGAAGTCCTTGTCTTACCAAAGAGGGAAAAAGAATGCAATGCATAATTCTTCTAACAGAATGGTAAAGTCCTATTATATAGAATGGCATAGTAAACTGGTGTCCCTTATATAAAATAGCAAAATCAAGGTTTGCTTTCTGGAATTTATATATACATATATTATATATTGTCAAGTTATGGATGGTTGAGTCCATAAAGAATCCATGGATATGGAGTGCCAATTGTACAAGTTAAACAGATAGAGTGATAAAACCCCTGCCAACTGGGAACCATTCTGTTTCTCCCTATTCTCTCCTGACAGTGGGTTCTTGTCCAAAGTCTATGTTATGCATCAGGACAAACAAATGGTGTGGCACACCCATTTCTTTAAGAGCTATCCATAGTATTTCATGATCTACATCAGGGGTCCCTGGACGCCATTTTGTCTTCCAAAATGGCGTCTGGTGGCAGCGGTGGCAGCAACGGTGGCGGCAGGACCGGCCACAGGCCGGTAGGAAGGCCTTGATGGGCCGGGGCCGGCCCGCGGGCCGTAGTTTGGGGACCGCTAATCTACACAATCTCATTAAACTCTAATTAAAGAGATCTGTGAACATTTAGAAGGGAATGTCATAATCACAAAAAGACGACATGGATTTCTCAAAACATGTCATGCCAGACTAATCTGCTCTCTCTCTCTCTCTCTCTCTCTCTTAATAAAATTACCAGCTTGGTAGATGAAGGGAATACTGTAGACATAGCATATTTTGATTTCAGTAAGGCCTTTGACAAGGTCCCTCATTATATTCTTGCAAACAAGTGAGTAAAATGTGGGCTAGGCAATGCAACTGTTAGGTGGATTTGTAATTGGTTGACTGGCCGAACCCAAAGGGTGCTCAGGAATGGTTCCTCTTCATCCTGCAGAGAAGTGATCAGTGGAGTGCCACAGGGTTCTGTCCTGTCAACATCTTTATCAATGACTTGGATAAAGGGAAAGAGAGCATGCTTATCATATTTGCAGATGACACCAAATTAGGAGGAGTAGCTGATACCCCAGAGGAAAGGATCAAAATTCAAAATGATCTTAATAGATTAGAAAGCTGGACCAAAACTAACAAAATGAAATTCAACACGGAGAAATGTAATGTACTGCACTCAGGCAGAAAAAAATGAAATGCATAGATGTAGGATGGGGGACACCTGGCTTAATAAAACTACATGTGAAAGGGATCTATGAGTCCTAGGAAACCACAAATTGAACATAAGTCAACAGTGTGATGTGGCAGCTAAAAAGGCCAATGCGATTCTAGGCTGCATCGGTAGTGTCTAGATCAGGGGTCGGAAACCTATGGCCCGTGGGCCAGGTGCGGCCCGCGGAGGCCTTGGGACCGGCCTGTGACTGGTGCTGCCGCTGCCGCCACCGCCACCACCGGCCCGTGCGTGAGCGCAGGCCCCATTTTTGCATCCAAAATGGCACCCGCACTTGCGCACGCATGCACATGGCGGCAGGCACCATTTTGGAACACAAAATTTGCATGGCGCACGCACAGGGGACATTCCCAAGGCCCAGAGAAGGGCCCCGCGCCCGTGTGCCAGGCGGAGTCACATGTCACACGTGCGTGGGGGCGTTCCCAAGGCCCCCCGCCCGTGCGCCGGGTGAATTCGCACAGCACACACGCGGGGGGGGCGTTCCAAAATGGTGCTCCCCACATGCACACACATGCGCATAATGGCGGGCGTCATGTGCATGCATGCGCCCACCCAGCCCCCGCACCATCCTCTCCCCAGCCCCCCAGCAAAAAAGGTTGCCGGGCCCTGGTCTAGATCAAGGGAAGTAATAGTGTCTAGCTCAAGGGAAGTAATAATGCCAGTCTATTCTGCTTTGGTCAGGCCATGCCTGGAATATTGTGCCCAGTTCTGGGCATCACAATTCAAAAAGGATGTGTACAAGTTGGAGCATGTCCAGAGGAAGATGACTACAATGGTGAAAGGTCTGGAAACTGTGCCTTATGAGGAGAGAGTTAGGGAGCTGGGTATGTTTAGCCTGGAGAAGAGAAGGTTAAGAGGTGATATAATAGCCTTGTTTAAATATTTGAAGGGATGTCATATTGAAGATGGAGCAAGCTTGTTTTCTGCAGCTACAGAGAACAGGACCCAGAACAATGGATGCAAACCACAGGAAAAGATATTCCAACTCAATATTAGGAAGAACTTCCTGATGGTAAGAGCTGTGTGAAAGTGGAACACACTCCCTTGGAGAGTGGTGGAGTCTCCTTCTTTGGAGGTCTTTAAACAGAGACTGGATGGTCATCTGTTGGGGGTGCTGTGATTGTGAGTTCCTGCATTGCAGGGGGTTGGACTGGATGGCCCTTTGGTCTCTTCCAACTCTCTGATTCTATGATTCTTTGATTCTACATAATCAAAGACTTTGCTATAATCTATAAAGAACAGGCCAATTTTCTTCTGAAATTCTTTTGTGCTTTTCATTATCCAATGTATGTTTGCAATGGTCACTAGTGCCACTTCCTTTCCTGAATCCCACTAGGACATAAAATGGTAAAATCATTGTTGTAGAATTTGAGCATCCCTTTGCTTGCATGGCAGATTAATGCAACAGTCTTGTGGTTACTGCAATCCCTGGTTTCCCCTTTCATGGGGAATGGAGTTATATTGAGTGTTTCCAGTCTGTGGACCAATATTTTGTTTTGCATATTGGCTGACAGATTTTAGTTAGAACTATAGTAGATTCTGTCTCTGTAGCCTGAAGCAGTTGTATTGGTACATCATCTGTTCTTGCTGATTTATCTCTCCAAAGTGCTCTGAGTGCAGCTTTAGACTTCCCTTGGAGATCTAAACATAGGGGTAGGCAACCTAAGGCCCGGGGGCCGGATGCGCCCCTCCGAGGCCTTTGGACTGGCCCCAGCCGGTCCTGCTGCTGCTGCTGCTGCCACCACTGCGGCCCGCCATGATGATATTAATTATTGTTGTTATTACTTGTTCTTGGGGTTTTCTTGGCAAAATCTCCACAGGGGTTTTGCCATGGCTTTTCTGGGGCTGAGAGAGTGTGCATGCATATTTTTAAATTCTTTTAAATTATTTTTATATTTATTTTTATATTTATTTATTTATTTATTTATTTATTTATTTATTTTTGGTGCTTTGGTCCCCCAATTGTCTGAGGGACAACAACCCGGCCCCCGGCTCAAAAAGGTTGCCTACCCCTGTCTAAACAGATCAACAGCTGAACACCCTTTTGGTTTGAGTCTGGTTGTGTCTTTAGCCACAACACTACTTGTAGTTGTCTTGTGCTTTACTCCATTAGCTCATAGAATGCCATCTGACATAGGAGTGTCATCATCTGGCTCTGTCTCTTGTTATGTTTTGTATTGTCTTATCATAGAATTTTCATGGACATTAAAAGTGGGTTTACCATACCTCCTTCTGCACAGTACTAACAAGTGTTAGCTATGGTGCCGCTGCCATTGCCCCTGAGAGATCCTCTGCCCTCCATTCCCCATCCCCCCCATTACTGCTGTTGGCCAGTAGCTGTTTGGCACATTTAGTCTGATTCCTCCCTGTCTGACATGGGAGACCCTGCCATGAGCACTGCTTCTGTCAGCTGGAGCATGTCCATGCAATCCCACCATCACAAAAAGGTAGTGCCATACACACATAAATACATACACACATCTTATGAGGTATTTGAGAGTCATGTCGAGGTTCAAACAAAGACAATTGATGAGGCCTGTGAATGACATCCCATCTCTATCTGTTGGCAATGTATTATGTGAAGGTCTGAACAGGACTCTTGCATCTTCCTTTTCTCACTGAGTCATTTCTCCTGTGTGCTTTCTTTAAATTCCAAGTAAATTGCTCATCTACTGAAAGGTCTTAAATACCCCAAAGGCATCAGATACTGTCTGTTCTGGCAAGATCAGCCCTGGTTATACTTAGATGCAAGACCACCAAGGAATAGCAGGTGCTGTAGGCTATATTTCAGAGGAAGGAACTGGCAAAAAACACCTCTGAATATCCCTTGCTTAAGAAAATCTTATGAATTCATGGGGTCACCATAGGTCAACAGGTGATTGGATGGCACATATACACAGATTGTTCATCTCACATTGGAAAATGTTGAGTGGCTTACAAAACCTGCACAAGAGACCAATAGTGGGGCTTTTGTTCCATCTCTGTTGAATTCCTAGATGGAACAAACCAGAATCATGAAAACCAAGTGTAAATTCCAGAGTATAATTAAGTTTTATATCACCTGATCTGAACTTTTCATAATGGCTATCAGTAGGGATTCAAGCTTTCCAAGAAAGAACAAAAGCACTGTGTCTTCATACAACTAATCTCAAATGTTACATATTCTCCAAAAAATGAAGTTTTAAAATAGTAGGATGACAGCATTTTTGTCCTTATTCCTCCTATTACTTTTAAGTAATAGACAGCTAAAAACCTACCTATCTATTCATGTTCAGAAGTACTGTAATTTTTGAAAGTTGAGTCTTTTCTGGCACAAATCCTTTGAGATAATAATGGAAAATGGGCTCTTTATGAAAGCATTTTAATGTGCTGCCTTATATCCATTACTTTGTAGATAATGGAAGAAATGGGTATAAATATGACATACCAACAAATTCCTTGCTAGATTAAAGATACAGAAAAGCATTTTCCACAGCATGCCTAGGTGAAGCCTCTCTAAAGGTTGAGAAAGATGAATTTATATGTTTATGCTACTATTTTGATGACTGCAAAGGTAATGATTGGCTTACATGAATTTAGAGCATTTATGCCAATCTGAGGTGTTGCAGTGGCTTCATGATTGTTTATTCATCTATTATATTTATTGATAATAACATTTTTGTCTCATATTTGCTTCCGTGAATTCAAGGCAGCTTCTCCTTTCCTAAGGGCTAGTCTCTATGTACATATATTATGCAAACTGCTGTGGATTTTTGCACATTTACATTGATGGTTAATTGTCTTCACTTTCCTGAATAAATTCACATCTATCACATCTATTCACCCTCCTCCTGCCAAAAATTCACAGCTATCTGAACTGCAAAGCTTTTTTTTCTGCAGAGTTTAAGGAGGGGGGGGGGGGGAGAGGCACAAAAAGTCTGAACTCCTGCAAATTGCATGTGGCTGGATCACATTCTATTTGACTGAAATGAATAGTATTTTAGTCATGTAGACAAGCCCCTACTCTTTTTTCAGAATTACCCTGTGAAGTAGGTCAGGCTGAAAGAGAGAGGAACTGTGCCAAGATGGGATTCAGGGCTGAGGGAATCTCTCAAATCCTAGTCCAACATAATTGATACCTGGATTTCTCAAATTACAGTCCAACATCCTCACTGTTCCACCTGAGGCTGCTGAAAAGCCCACAAATAATTCCATTAAAAATAACAGTATGCCTCGTTCCATCTAGTGACAATATAATGACCCTATTCACAAAGACAACGGATGTTATCACACGGGGCCTAAAGCAGAAAGAATCCGCACCCAATCCCGTCCCATTGCGGTTCTTTTTCCCGTGTGTTCACACAACGTCGCACAGAACCCCGTCCCAACCCCGTCCCAATGCGGCATCATCCCCGTTCTTTTGAATGCCAGTTTCTTGGGGAATTGCAAGTGCGCAACCGGAATGATACCGCAATGATACTGCTTTCGCCGTATGTCTGATCACGAGATACATATCGTGGAGCCCAGGCCCCGCACAGGCTTCGGAAGGGGTGTGTGTGACAGCCGGCTGTCTCACACACACACACACCCCTTCCCAACCCAAGCCGGGAAAGAGAGCCACTCCGAGCAGAAGGACTCTCTTTCCCGGCTTGGCTTGGGAAGGTGTGTGTGTGTGTGTGTGTGTGTGTGTGTGTGTGTGACATCCGGCTGTCACACACGCACACACACCCCTTCCCAACCCAAGCCGGGAAAGAGAGTCCTTCTGCTTGGAGCAGCTCTCTTTCCCGGCTTGGGTTGGGAAGGTGTGTGTGTGTGTGTGTGAGTGACAGCCGGCTGTCACACACGCACACACACCCCTTCCCAACCCAAGCTGGGAAAGAGAGCTGCTCCAAGCAGAAGGACTCTCTTTCCCGGCTTGGGTTGGGAAGGGGTGTGTGTGCGTGTGTGACAGCCGGCTGTCACACACACACACACACACACACACACACCCCTTCCCAAGCCAAGCCGGGAAAGAGAGCCGCTCCAACCCAAGCCGGGAAAGAGAGTCCTTCTGCTCGGAGCGGCTCTCTTTCCCGGCTTGGGTCGGGAAGGGGTGTGTGTGTGTGTGTGTGACAGCCGGCTGTCACACACACACACACACACACACACACACACCTTCCCAAGCCTGGAAGCCTGGTTGCTTTCCTTGGGATGAGGTTGCTTTCCTTGGGACGACCTCATCCCAAGGAAAGCAACCAGGCTTCCAGGCTTGGAAAGGTGTGTGTGTGTGTGTGTGACAGCCACGGCAAGTGACAGCCGCGGCTGTCCTGTTTCTGCGCATGTGCAAGAACATCCTCGCTGGGTTCTGGAGGGGATCTTCTCATTTGTGTGTGAACGGCAGATACGGTCCCCAGGAGCGCATCTATCGCAGTATCGTTAATTGTGCAATGATGCTAGTTGCGTCTGATAACCATTTCCATCTTGTGGGGTCTATACCGGTATAGTTCTGGATTGATTCCATACCGCTTTCTTGCCACTTTGAGACCTGCGTGTGATAACGTCCAATGTGTGATCCCTCTTCCTCTTCATTCACATTGCATGGCTGTGTACTATGGAATCTTAGGATGTGTAGTTTTCAGAGGCACTAGAATTGTCCAATAGAGAATTATAAATACATCACAAAACTCCAAAGTCCAGAATTCCATAGCATACATTTTGTGTCTCCAACTCTGTCTCTCATATTTCCCCTCAGATATTTCCTCATTGGTATCTCAGCTTACTTTATAGTCAAGGAAATACATATGGCCTCCTTATTGCTAAATCTCCAAAAAGACTACTCAGTACTCATCCTTTTTTACTCTTACATTATTATGATAATGATCTTTTCCTACTTGACTCCATTTATGTGTTTGATCCCTCTGGATTCTGTCCTCAGCTGGTTCTCAGTGACTCCACAGCAGGATATTCTTTATCTGCTTTCTCTTTCTCTGTTAGGGTTCTATCATTGCACTTTACCCATAATCTTCTCTCCCTATACTTCGTTACAGATGTCCCCTTTGTTAACATACCCTACATCTCTCTCCCTGGAATATAGGGTTTCATATTTTCATATTTGATATCTAGAGTCAAGCATGTTTTTAAGAAGTCATTATGACCTTTAGAAGTTTCTCATGGGAAAGGCACACTGACCTGAAGACATGTGGAAGACCCGGTTAGTATTAAATAAAGGTTAAATGGGGTTGCTTATTACTTCATCCCCCCAGGCTTTCTGCATATTCTCTTGTATAGGGGCTGGGTGAGTCACATCGCAAAACAGTTAAAGACCATATTTTCTTCTCACCTCAGGCCATCCCTATTCACCGTTTCCTCTCCAACTCTCCAGGTGTTGTCTCAAATCCAATGTTTTGTCACTACAAAGTTAAAAACATCAATCATTCTGTAATCCTATTGTCCATTCCATGGGAAGACCATCAGGTCTTTGTTATCTTTCCCCCTTCCATCCAGTCTTGTGTCTTTGATATTTCCCCTCAGATATTTCCTTATTCTTCATTATGTCCAAAACTGATCTGCTTATCTTTTCTCCAGAGCTCCTGGGTTGGGTAATCTATAGTTTAATTGGTCCAGTTGATCTCCTTCAAGTGCAGGGGAAGGCAATAGCCAAGGGGAACACATTCACCACCATGTGCTTAAACAACCACATCTGCCCCTCCTTCCTCACCAACCCCAGCCACTTCCAAAATTGGGGTGGCTTCAAACATCCCAAATAGCCAATCACTCTTTCTTGGGTATGCAATTCACCACTGTGCCACTTTGCACCATCCTAGCTTGATTTGGACTTGTAAACACTCAACAGTTTTTCTCTACTATGTATGACTTCCAGACAGCAATATTCTAGTTGGAATAAAAAATGACTGTTCTAAGCACTGGTGCATCTGACCCTAAGACTGTGTCTGGACTAGTCTGTATGCCCTATGAATGCATGTATTTTTAAAAAGTTTTTTATAAGTTACATTAATTAACAAAAGAGTACTAGACGCATTTTGTCTGGTTGAAGTAAATGACTTTTAATAGTTATCTGAAAGAGAATTCATAAATGAGTTAACCAACAGAATCACCTCATGTCATCCAACCACATGTCATTTGAGCTAGGCAGCTCACAGTCAGCTGAGAGTGACTGAAGGGACTAAGATGTCAAATGATACACATTCATATGTGAATCATCTGAGCCACAACCCATCACAAAAATATGTATGTTTTCCTCAGAACTGGGCAGGCTGAAGCAGGGGACACTTGCAAATGCAAAGAGCTTTTTTATATGTAAGAGAAGCATTTGATCCCTTAACTCTACTATGAAATGGTATAACCCAGTAACAGATTTATCATGTGATGCTGCTTTTAATATTCTGGTTCTTGGCCTTGCAATAATAATAATTTTTAAAAAGGTAAAAGGGTCCACATATGAAGCTTGCCAGAAACTGACAGTGGCTCCTTTGTTGAGATTGTTGTGTTCTTTGAAAAGCCTGTGGAATACTCTGAAGGGAAAAATATTTCTAAAGAGAAGGGCAAAAAGTAAGAGGTGATAACTGTATGGGCGGGGGAGAGATCCAAGAAGCACTTACTGCTCTGGTCTAGGAGCGACTTCTATTTCTTTAGAAAGGCTTGTCTTGTGGTCTGAGAGTACTGTATGGACAATGTAGTTTGAATCAGATATGATCAATTGTGTGCTCCAAGAAGAGTAGCATTATTATCGCCACATTAGCAGCAGGATGCCTTTCACACTACACTGTTATGGTATTATGATTCCACTTCAACTGCCATGACTGCAACCCATGAAATCCTGGGTTTTATAGCATGGTGTGAAGTATTGGAGGTCTCTGGGTGAGATTGCTAAATGCTCTTCCCAAAACTAAATTAAATACAGGCCATTAAATTCATTTGGAAGAGCAAAATACTAAGTAATCATTTTGGGACAATTTGGTGGTGGCAACATAGCTTGAATTTAAGGTAAAGAACTTGGCACCATCACACATGGCTACTTTGGAATGTGTAATAATAATAAAAAATTGTCTAGGTCTGTGACTGATTGACATGCTTCAAAGTTCACAGTGTAGGGGTAACTAATTCAACCAAAAAACTTGCTGCGGAGGGATTGAAAACTCACTGAAGTTGGATTCAGGGCTGTTCTAAAGGCTGCAAGAGAAAAGGGTGATTTTTTTAAAGCTGTTAAAAACAACATTTAAAACCACACCATAACATAAATAAATTGTATCAGATCAAGCTACCATTGGAGTATTTTAACCATCATTTCCCAAGTTTCCTTTTGTGTATAAAGATAAATTATTGACACCATCAATAAACTTATAATGGACTTTTTCCAGAACTTCAAAAGCTATGATCGACATTCACGTGTCAATAATTCTGTTATAGCAAACACAATAAGGGTGTGTCACACATCAATATATTTGCCAGTGGCAGCCATTTTCACATGCAGATCTCAGTCAATACAGGTATATCAGTGATCCTCATTGCCAGTGTCCAGCTCCTTTCTAAAAAAATTCTCAAAGATAGCTGCATTGCTTCAGTGCTTGGAAATGTCCAATCTAGTTGCTATATGTAAAACTAAAACCAATTCCTTATGACAGAGAGGTATTAGAACCCTTATACATGATAAGCATCAAAAGCACTTCACATTCCTTTAATGTTGGATTTAACATTTTTGATAAGGGAGTGATGAAATGTTGAAAGCTTTTCAAAGAATGGATCCCCATTATCATGCTCGATTTTGGCCACGAAGTTTTGTGGACTGTAGTTCATTTCATCAGATGCATGATAAAGTTTATACATGGTTAGAGTATATGGGGGAGTATAAACAATGAGGGAAAAGGGTAAATGAAATATAGAAAATATAGACAGTAACAAATGCAATGGAGAACTTTGCATTAGCTTAAAGATTAAAACATATGCTTCTCTTTTAAGTTGTCACAAGACTGTTGCTTTGCTGGACAAATGAGCAAGTCTAACCCTCTGGAAATAATAATAATTACTTTATTAAAAATGGCCACATGCAAAGCTGCTGTTGGTGCTAGGAAGGACATCCCGACATTGGTAAAATGAACAAACGTGTTGTTTGTCAAGCTAGAGTCTATTTGACATTTCAGAAGTGATCTTTTCTGGATAATGAGTTACAGACACATTTAAAGCATATTAAGTACATGAGAGTTTACAGGAATAGTAGGCAACTCTCCTAAAGTACCAAAAGAGGTTTCAACTTTTGTGCTTTTCCACTCATTATTGGGTAAGTATACAAAGCTAAGTTAAAATGTTCATTAGTAACAATGTTTTGGAAGGGTCATGGCATATAATTAGGGGCCAGTTTGGAGTTGGGAGGAAGCTGGCTGCAAGGTCATCTTGGCTGTAGAGGCTGTTTTCTTTTCTGTTTCGTCTCCAGCATGGACTTGGCTTTCTTGCTTGCATCATTATTTTTGTGATTGCATTGAATTCTCTGTAAACTGCTTTGAGCACCAGGTGATAAGGCGGCCTAGAAATTGAATAAATAATATGTTTTAACAATCTAGAGGAATTTGCTCTGCGGGCATCTCTGACACCGTCTTTGCTCTCTCTTTCCAGCATGATGTGTAAGGACAGAGTAAGCCACTGGAGAGGTAGGGGCAATGATATTTGGATATGGAGTTGGACCTCTAGTGAAAATTTCCCACACTTTTACTCAGAAACTTCTACCAGTTTCATACCACATTAATGGTCATGGCTCCATCCTAGGAATTTTTTGGATTTGTAGTTTGGTAAGGGACCTTGAAAGTGGGAAGGTAACCTGATGCTGCATCTACACTGCAGAATTAATTCAATGTTACACTGCTTCAACTGCTATGGCTCAATGCTATGGGATGTTGGGATTTGTAGTTTTATGAAATATTTAGCTTTTTCTGTTAGAGATTTCTAGTGCCACAGTAAACTACAAATCCCAGGATTCCATTGGATGGAGCTATGACAATTAAAGTGATGTCAGACTGTATGAATTCTGCAATGTGGCCCCAGCCCAAGAAAGGAAGGATAGAGGATCAGTTTAATTCTGTAGTGAAGACAGGCACTCTGAGGGCTCATTCCTACTTGCATTTAATCTGGTTTGTGTGTTGCATTGACATGGGGTTGCTGAATCAGTTCATACCGATGCGTAGTTCCCACTATCGGAAGCTAATTATTTTATTATTCCATGCATTCATGTCTGATGGCGGAGTGGTTAAATGCCTGTACAGCAGCCACTCATTCATGAACCACAAGGTTGTGTGTCGGGGAACGGGAGGTATGGGTGGAGCAGAGTGAACATATGTTGCAAAAGAAGACGGGATCGCTGTTTGAAAGCTATCCCATCTTCAGTTCCCTCTGTTTCCCAGAATGGCTTGGAGAGCAGACCTTCCATTCCACAGAACCTCACCATGCTCCTTTACAATGCCAGGTCGGTTAAAAATAAGACACATATAACCCATGATTTACTCTTGGATGAGGATGCCGACCTGGCCTGCCTTACAGAGACCTGGCTGGGAGAGGATAGTGCAGTTACATGGGCGCAGGCACTCCCAGCCAGGTACTCTGTTAGTGAGCAGGTGAGGGGAAGTGGGTGGGGGGGGGAGTGGCTCTGGTTCATAAGACCAATCTAATCTTGACCAGGATACCTGTCCGGAACACAGCCCACTTCGAGTGCATGTACCTGAACCTGAAGACCAGGGATAGTTTGGGGATTCTGCTAGTCTACCGACCACCCCGTTATCTACCAGACTCCCTAACCGAGCTGACACAGCTGGTCTCAGAGTTGCTGCTGGAGTCCCCCAGACTTTTAGTTTTGGGGGACTTCAACATCCCGCTCGAGGCCAGTTTAACAGGTGCGGCTCGGGAGTTCATGGAGACCATGACAAACATGGGCCTATCCCAACTGGTCCTTGGGCCCACACATTGTGCAGGTCATACACTCGATGCAGTCTTTAGTACGGAACAGGAATATCCGTGGGCGGAGGTTATTAGCACCTCCGCATTGTCATGGACGGATCATTTCCTGGTCAAGACTGAACTCAGAGCAGACATCCACCCCACCGGGGGTGGTGGACCTATTAGAATGGTCCACCCTCGAAGGCTAATGGAACCATTTGGATTCCAGAACTCGTTGGAGGGTTTAATGGTTGGAAATGCCAGTGATCCTGTCGATGCTCTGGTTAAAACTTGGAACACCGACCTTACCAGAGCAATTGACACGATCGCTCCTAAGCGTCCTTGCCATCCCGCCTCAAATCGTAAGCCATGGTATACACCTGAGCTTAGGACGATGAAGCGGGTTGGACAACGACTAGAACGCAGGTGGTGGAAGACTCGACTCTTATCTGACAGAACTCGCCATAGGAACTTTCTTTGGTCCTATCAGGAGGCAATGTGTGCAGCGCAGAGAGCTTTCTCCTCTGCACACATTGCGTCTTCAGAGTCTCGTCCAGCAGAGCTGTTTAGGGTGGTGAGCGAGCTGATGCAGGTTCCTCCTGTGCCAAATCCCTTGCTTAACCCGACAGTGGCCTGCTGTGACGCATTTAACAACTTCTTTGCAGATAAAATCTCTCATATAAGAGCTGACTTAGATGCCACTGTTGTAGCAGAATCTATAGGCGAGGTGTCCAGTGACTCCGTCGATGAAGTTGTGCTGGATCAGCCGCAATCTGTGAGTACCGAGGACGTGGACAAGCTGCTTGGTCGGGTGAGGAAAACGACCTGCCCTCTCGACCCTTGCCCATCATGGCTGGCCGTCCAGGAGGGTGATGCATTGAGGAGATTCCTCACAGATATCATCAATGCATCTTTCAGGGAAGGACATGTTCCATCTTGTTTAAAGGAAAAAACCTTCCCTGGTTCTGAAAAAAACTTCCCTGGTTCTGAAAAAAACCTTCCCTGGACCCCCTGGACATGAGTAATTATAGGTCGGTTTCATTGCTGCCGTTTTTGAGCAAGGTAATTGAAAAGGCGGTTGCTCTTCAGCTCCAAGCTGTCTTGGATGAAACCGATTATCTAGACCCATTTCAAACCGGCTTTAGGACAGGCTTTGGGGTTGAGACTGCCATGGTTGCCTTGACCGACGATCTGCATCTGAGCATCGACAGGGGTAGTGTGACCCTGTAGGTGCTCCTAGACCTCTCAGCGGCTTTTGACACAATATATCACGGTATCCTCTTGGACCACTTGAGGGGGTTAGGTATTGGGGGCACTGCTTTGCAGTGGTTCTGGTCCTTCCTTTCGGGTAGGTCCCAGAGAGTGCTGCTCGGGGACAGTATCTCCAGTAAAAGGGAGTTCACCTGTGGGGTTCCACAGGGTGCTATTCTGTCCCCGATATTATTCAACATCTATATGAAGCCACTGGGTGAGATTATTCGGAGTTATGGAGCTGGATGTTACCAATATGCGGATGACACCCAGATCTATTTCTCCATATCTCGTTCGTCGGTCTCGAATTCCAATGGTGTCTCTGCTCTCAGTGAATGTCTTCAGGCAGTAATGGGCTGGATGAGGAAAAACAGATTGAAACTGAATCCAGACAAGACAGAGGTGCTCATGGTAGCGGCCCCAAAACCAAGAATTGGGTTGCAACCACCAGTCCTGGATGGGGTCACATTCTCCTCCAGTGACTGTGTTCACAGTCTGGGGAGTGCTCCTTGACTCATCGCTTCTGATGACAAATCAGGTAAATGCAACAGTTAGGAGCGCCTGTTATCAGTTTCAGCTGATACGCCAGCTGCACCCTTTTCTGGAAGTAAGGGATCTCAAGACCATTGTGCACGCGATGGTAACCTCACATCTAGATTTCTGTAATGCGCTCTACATGGGGATACCCTCGTGCCTGGTTCGGAAACCACAATTAGTACAGAATATGGCAGCCAGATTAGTATCTGGAACATCTAGGAGGGACCATATTACTCCAGTTTTAAGGTCCCTCCACTGGCTGCCTATAAGTTTCTGGGCCCAGTACAAGGTGTTGGTTATCACCTTTAAAGCCCTAAATAGCTTAGGTCCAAACTATATCAGGGACCGCCTCCTCCCATATAATCCTCCCCGAGCTCTCTGGTCCTCTGGGAGGAATTTGCTGCAACCACATAGAGCTAGACTAGCTGCTACCTCCCAGAGGGCTTTCTCGGTCATTGCCCCCAGACTGTGGAATGGCCTGCCAGACGAGATCCGTCAATTGACATCTTTGGACAGCTTTAAAAAAGCTGTCAAGATGGATCGCTTTCGGCAGACCTTCAGCGATAGATAATCCTGGCCTCGGGAATCTTTTTAGGAATTCCTTCTTCAGGTTTTTCAGGTTCCCAGTTCTGACATGTATTAATCCACTCCTATACTAGGATTAGTTTTTAATTAACAATTGTGTGTTAATGTAGGTCTTAATTATGTCTAATTTAATAATTTCTTAAGGGGGGTATGGGAATTTGATTTTACTGTCTGTTATGTATTTTATTGTTGTTAGCCGCCCCGATTGTTCGCAAAGGGGCGGGATATAAATAAATTGTATTATTATTATTATTATTATTATTATTATTATTATTATTATTGCCAGGGCTCAGGCTTGACTCAGGCCTGCATCCTTCCGAGGTCGCTAAAATGAGTACCCAGCTGTTGGGGGGCAATGAGCTTACAGTTGTAAACCACTTAGACACTCCATAGCATGGTATGAAGCGATATATAAATGAAGCTGCTTAGCTGCTTTGCTTTTTTAACATGCTTGTCATTCACACTAATTTGCGCCGCTACAAAATGCATGCTCACTATCGAATGCAATCAATCCATCTTGGTCTTTATTTTTTTAAAAATGTCAGTTATATGATGCACATCTACATATCATCAGTGTCAACCTGGGCTGCATCCCTGGGGCTCTGGAGCTCCCAAGCCTCCTGGGGAGCAGGCAGTGCAAAAAGTGGGCAGACAGCTTCTGCTACTTGCTCCTGGTGCAGCGAGAGGAGAGACAGCCAGACAGCAGCACTTTGGCTAGATTTGGATGGCTGCTGTGGCCATTGCTGCTTCTCATGCAACTCCTCTTCTTTGCCCAGCATGACTGGCAAGGGCTCTTGGAGCTGGGGGCTTTGGGTGACCCCTTGGGCTGCACTGCTGTCTCTGCAATGTAAGAGGAGCCTGGTGATTTGGGGTGGTGGTGGGAGGTTGGTGATGGACTTGAGGAGGAAGGAGGAATCTAGCCAAGTGTGGGAATCCCCACACTGGGTGCAGCAGCATCTTCCTCTTTTCTCCCTGCGCAGGATTCAAACTCCCAAATGTGGCACCTGGCCAGATTTCCCCAAAATTTGGGGCGGGCTGGATTACATCCCTCTGCCAACTCTCTTCCATAGTCCCTCCCCTCCAGTGCAATGTGACTGAGATCCGAATATCATTCACATTTGTTGAACATGCCTGCAAATTGATTCTTTTAAAAATAATCAGCAAATGATCTGTCTCAAAAAATATATATATATGATTCTTTTGCCTTTGCCTCACTTCATCTTGATTCTCCATGATTCAAACTGAATGCAGTCGGGTCTGAAATTGTTTCCGATGTGAACGAGGCACATATAAACCAATCAGCAAATTGGTTTAAATCATAGTGGGAATGAGCCCTGAGATCCTTGGGAAAAGTGGATCAGGAAAATGGATTAGTGCTCTCCAGCAAAAAAACTGAAGTGCCTCATCAAACTGCAGTTCCTAGAATCATTTCAGATGGAGCCATGATAATTAAATTGTCACAAAACTATAAAATATTTGTTTTAGAGCTGGAAAGGTTACTTTTAAAATGGTTAGAGTTAGCATTCCAGAGTACCATAGGTAGTAAGTTACCATTGATAACAATTTTAAAATGTAATTATCTATTTGCTTATGATTTAAAAATAACTAAGATGTTACTTTTCTAATCATCATCATCATCATCATCATCTGAATGCCTGAAGCCAGTGGCCTCTGCTATAAAACATGTGGTCCAACTCATTGTCATATCAATACATACAACAGAGCAGTAGACAGTAGCATGAGGTTACAGCATGAGACAGGAGTGGAACCATATTAGCCAGGGATGGGGTACAGCAAGTGAGGAATCCAGTTCATCAAGAGGTCAGGATCTTTGCAAACTTAAATTTAAACCTTCATCTAGAAATGTGCAGAATATTCCAAGGACATTTGGAGAATGTTCTGCTTTCCATTTTTATCCCAGATGTTCCAGTAGAAGAAGCCTTTTCTGTGGGGTTGGGTGAATCAAGAAAACAAATATTTCATGAAACAGTTACTTTCTGAGAAAAGATATTTTCAATTTACTTGTATGATGGAATAATACATCAGCAACTTTCCAGGTTCCACCCCTCAAAGAAGTGCTGTGCGGCTGATACCATCTTCTCTTTATTGTATGGGGGCATTCTCTTTATTCTCTTTATTCCCCCCACAAATAATTCAATATACAAATTGTTCAATATACAAGCAAGGCAACTATCTGTGATAGTGAGAACCTATGATGTACTCATTAAAAATGAAACACATGTGGAAGTCATTTATTATACACATGGAACAAAAGAACCAGAACTGTGTTAATGTCAGGGATGATGCAATACAATTTTGGTTTCTTCAAACACCAACTGAATTTGATTAAGCCTCGGGCTAGTCTGGAAATAGTCAAGGATGTACTGTAATGGTAATGTTCAGATTATTTGGATTCACTTCTCCCTTCACTCCCCATTACAGGTATAGAATGTGCTGTGATCATCCTGGTTCCATTCTACTTGAAATGTATATAATCAGGGAAAGCTGCATTTGAGTGATTTTAATAGAAAGATAAGGAAGCTCATATTGTACAATGGGCTGTGACTCATACAAATATAATAGCCCAATTTTCCTCAGCATGGATCATGTGATTTGTGTGTAAATGCCATACAGCACTTTGGCGTACACAGTGGTTTCACCAGGGTTGATTTCACCTGGTGTAGTAACTCATGGTGTCACCCACCCACCCTTGACCTCCTCCCAAACCACACCATTCAGAATCCTTAGTAATGTTTTTTGTTCTAATGTTACTTATAAACTGTAATTCCCCTATATCACTGAATGTAATGACAATAGTTGTGGCATAAACAACTAGCAAAATTAAAATTATACCTATAAATCACAGTATCATAAGCACCGCTTAAATTTATTTACATTTACATAGTTGCATGTGATTAAAGTAAAAATTTGTGAACAAAGTGAAAAATTGCTTTTTAAATTATGAATTTTAAATGTTGAATTGTAAATATAGATTGTTTTAGAATGTGTATGTTTTATTTGTCCTTTTAAACTGTTGCATGTTTTAATTAATATATTTTAGTTGATTTTGTGCATTGTTTATTTGTTGTTCCCCACCTCAATCTATGGAGAGAGGCAGGTAAGAAATGATGATGGTGATGGTGATGCTGATGCTGATGGTGACGGTGACGGTGACGATGATGATGATATTTGGTGCATTCCCTTGGTTACTTTGCCTTTGGATGCCTAAACTCTATTTCTAAAAGCACAACTGATGTTTTAAGTTACTGCAGTGTTAGAAATTTGGGGACTGAAGGAAAATTGCATGGAGGGTTTCTTATTTGGATGGAGGAATGCCCTCAATTCCTTTCTTGTGGTGCAGGAATGGAGGGCAAGGTAATGGGAGCAGGACAGAGTGGCTGTGGAGCCAAGATATTCTGGGATCCCCACCCCCGAGTATGCTGCCAATGCAGAGAAGGCCTAAGTGCTCCATAGAGAGAGGTGGGTAAGAAATAAATACTATTATTATTGGATGTAGGGTGGGCATTCTTGTCTCTCCCCCCTCCCCCCCAAATTGAAAGTAAACCCCTAGTCTTGCAGTTTCTTTTTTAAAAACACTTCAATGATTTTGGGAGCAGGTATAGCCTCTGGCATGTTCTGGAGTACTCAGGGATGAATTGTGAATCCACTTGTCCCTATTTGTGGCTTGCTTCCCCAACTGTCTGTCCTGAAGCAGGAGATGACAGAAAGTATGGGAGAGACACAGTTCAGAAAACAGGATACCAAACTGGGGCATGTTTGGTTGTCTGCAGGACATTTCATAGCTAAAGTAACAAACCCTAATTATTAGGTGTTTAACATAAACCATGGATTAGTGCAGGGATGAGGAAAGTATCCCTGCTACTTTGAAAACTGTTTCTGAAGCCCCCAATGGCTCAACATATCTCATGAGGGGATGTGGACGGCACATTTGCCATTTTTCTGACTTTTAAGTAAAATGTAGCAATTTGATACTACTACATCAAACTGCCATTTTGACAGTCATGGCTCCATTTAAACAAAATCTTGAGATATGTAGTTGGCTGCTGCTGAACTACTGTGCTAGAGAATTACCTGGAGAGAATTATGTCATAAAACTGCAAATCCCAGGATTCCATAGAAAGACGTTAAAGTGGATCAAAGTGCTATAAGTGTGTAGTATGGATACACATCTTGTTTACTTCCTGCCTTAAAAATGACTTTGGTTTCCACGTACTTTGTGGGTTTTTTAAAATCATCATTTTATGTAAAAAGAATGAGAGGGAGAGGATATGCTGAAATTTCTCCCACAGCCTTAGAGCAGGGAGTGAGCAGAGACTGGAGTCTAGTGGGCCACATTAATGCTCCAGGGGCCTGCACTCCACTACAACTCTCACCTGCAGACCCCAAATAATTGACCTTCCCTTGGTTACTGTGATATATGAGCACAGCCATAGTAATAGATGAAGGATTTCAGATTCCTCTTACAAGTTTTAGCATCATCACAGTGAAGTTGCAACCAAAGTGGATCACTTTCACCTGAGTTTACAAAGTAGCAGAGGTTATACAGTACATAATATATCATACCACTGGTGTCACTAGGGTTGGTGTCACTCCAGTACAGTAACTCAGGCTGTCACCCCCAGTCTCAGAGCCACCCTGCCAATAGTCCCACAGGAGTACCTTGGGCTGCTATGGAAGACAAGGGCTCTGGTTTATATGCTGCTGGTGGCTTATGGACCAGGACACCTGAAGGGACTGTCCCGAGAAGTCTAGGCACCATTTGGTGATGGGAGAGGTCAGTAGTTCACTGTGGCATGCCAACAGCATTCCAGACAGCCTCCTTGCCACCTCTGGGCAGGTGGACTGGGTCCTTCCCAGGACCTTCAGTCTCCAGGAGTCCTGGTCTACTTCAAAGAGGCATGGCTGCACACTCCATACTGGAAGGGAGGCACCCCTCTCTGTGGTGTCACTTGGTATGGTTCCATTCCCTCACAACCCCACAGAAAACAATTGGAATCAAACCAGCAGCATCTCACTAAAGCAAGCAAGCTACCTTATCTGCCCCTACAACAGGTCTATATTTTCTCCCCTACTAAATCTAACTCTTGAGTGTAAGATACTTCACATCTCATGTCTTTCAAACTTGTCTTTTCTTTTCAAGTCATGACACCTGGTTTAGCACCTGGAGAAAATGTCCCTTGAACCATCCATGCTCACAAAATCTGTTAAGGTTTTCATTAAAGTTCAAAAGTCATGTGAGCTTCAGAAGATCAGATGTTGTAAGGCAGTTTTATTAATGCTCTGGTCTGACAGCACTTTTAGGAAAGTCATAATTCTTTCATTTGTGTGTTTCTCATTAATACAGCTTGATCCAAAACAGATTTTTTTTTTATTGAGACAAGACCGTTGGATGGATTCCCTAAAGTTTTGTGCCTAGAGTCTGTGTAATATTCTAGTTGTCACATCAACCACACCTTTGTATTTTAACTGTGCACATTTTGTTAAGCCAATTCCTGAGACCCTCCAGCATTTTATGCCAGGACTTAAGAATGCTATTTGAATGTTGTTTGTTAAAGTTGTATTCATGGCAACTTTTGTGTGCTTATCCTCATGAATTGCTAGTTTGCACTATGGCAACTTCCTGTTTGCTTGTTTTATCACACTCACTTTCTTTCTATATCACTCTAACTTGCAGTGATTTTTCTTTTCACTGTCTCCTCCATAAGACCATGTGTTTGATTATGAACAAGTAATGCAAGTAAAGATATGTGTTATATGTTTTATAAAGGAGACTAAACTTGCTTCTTTTCTCTGCTAGATTTTGTGGTTGGGTGGGTGCAGTACTGGTTGTTGTTCAGCTTCTTTCCTTCCAATCAATTACTCTGCTTGAGAAATTACCTATTATTTCTCACATTTCCCAACATTCACTTCTAAACTGGTATTGGGCAAAATGTAGTCCTGGGCCTGCATGCAGCCCCTCATAGCTGTTTTTGCATCCCTGGCCTTATCTCCATTGGCCAAAAAAACTGATTTGTACTCATTCTGGTGTTATCCTGCTCAGACAACACATGTCCCAAACTCCAGTTCTGGTGCGAGCAGTCTGGAAGATGTCTAGGACATTCCACACCAGAACCTGGAGTAAACATCCTTAACACAAATTTAAAAACTTTACTTATTCTTGGAAGATCTGGAGCCCTCTGTTCCTGCCCCATCACAGTTGTCTGTATGGGTACTCCACTGAGCTGTCTCTGCATCCACCATGGTTGTGGATCACTTGTTCTGATCTCAGACATGAGTGACCTGTAGTTGTGGTGGATGCACCTGGCATCCTGGTGGTACACCTGTGCAGACAGCTGCCGAAGTGCAGGAATTGAGGGTCAGGTAATGGCGGGAGGTTGGGCCACCTGTGGGAGCATGATACTACAGGCTACCCCCAGAGTATCCTGGCTAGTGCAGACAAGTCCTGTATTCTGGCAAAAGGGGATATTAATTATGTCTTCCAGAAGGCTCCTGGAATGTGAATCAATACTCTCTGTTCTGTGTTAAAAATTCCCTGTGCTGTTTTAATAACTGTACCTGTTTTTCAAAATGATAAGTGGTTGTCCATCCACTTCAGGTTTCCTGCCCCATTTAGAAAGGTTTTTAACTGTTTGTGGAACCCCTGGTATGTTCCAGGGACAAAAACATGACCCCAAGAGCTGGCAATTTTGCTCACACCTGCACTAAAATGTGCAGCATAAAACAAATATAATAAAATACTAATTAAGGACCTTATCACTCTGCTCAAATAACCCAGCTTACCTCTTCTGAATTGAAGTCTAATTCAGGAGGCAGCTGGGTCCTATTGCAAGGATTTTGCCACTGAACCTACTAGGTCAGTCCAGTCTGGCTGCAGCCCGGGTCCCCAGCATGCTTCGGCAGCCGTTTTTTGAAGTCGGAAAGCTCCCGGTTTCGAAATAAGGCTGCTGAAGCACGCCTGGGACCCAGGCTGCAGCTGGGTTGGACTCTCCCAGCAGCTTCAGTGGCAAAATCCTTGTGATAGGACCCATCTGCCCTCCAAATTAGACTTCAGTTCGGAAGAGGTTATTTGAGCGGAGTGATAAGGTCCTAAGGCAAGTATACAGATGGAGAAAAATCCATGCCAAATCAGACTGAGCACAGCTTAAAATCCATTATTGAACTTATTCTGTGATGGTGATGATGGCAAAATGGAACTTTTTTTCCATCTCTGTTGCATTTTCATAGTGTTGTGAAATGGCACTTTTCCAAATAGCAATTGCAACCTGGACCTGAGGGACAGTTAGTCGTGCCCTGAAGAAGTGGCATCCACATCTGAAGTGTCACCCAGTGCAGGGGGTGGGGCTTCTGGGGATGGGGCGTCTGTGGGCAGGACTAAAAGGGCTTGCCCCCAGTTTGCTGCTGCTTCACCATTCTACTCTTTAGTAGAATTGCACAGTGCAGCAAGATGGGGGGCGCACTCAGCCCTTTCAGAAGGCAGCCACTGTCCTCCAGGTTTTCCAAGTCCTGTGTGGCAATTGATGCATGGAAGGCAGCCACGGCACATAGACATCCCGAGGCCTTCCAAGTCCTGTGTGGTGATTCCCATGCAGGATCAGAGGGAGTTGCCCCCAAGGTTGTATCACCTCACTAGATAACACCCTCTCTGGGGTGTCAGCCAGTGCAGTCCACATCTCCCGCATCTCACTAGTGATGCCACTGCCCTGAAGGACATGCTCTGGTAAGTTTGTTTCAGTCAAGACTTAAATTCCCCTCTTTAGAGGAATTCTGGTGGAAGAGGTATCTAGGACGCCATCTGGCCCAATTGTATTGAATGAGTTTCAGTTATTGATCTAAGGACATGGTCAAAGTATTTGCTGTGTTCAGCTTGCCACTTTCATGCTTGCCCTCTGTCTCTCTTGCATTATTATCCAGCAAAGAGAAGGAATCCATCTTGATCTAGAAGGCTGTAATTTCATTTTGGAGAGAGAGATCAGTACCAGCATCTTTAAAAATAGGCAGTAGCCAAGTTGCTCTTGAAAAAACAACAACAATCTAACTTGGAGAAAACAACTGAGCTAATGTTCCCTTCTGAGACAATGTACTTCTGTGAATTGCTGATGAGCAACTCTAGCCACCTTTGGATTAAACTAATTATCTAGATCCATTTATATTGAGTCTCAGGCATGGATTTGGAACCAAAACTTCATCAGAAAGCTTGTGAGTTGATATGCATTTGGAGAGGGGGGCTCAAGTGTGCAATCCAGTAAAGATGGTTCTCTTCTGGCAGGCCTTCCCTGAATAACATCCCGCCCAAAGAAAAGTATAATGATTCTAGCTCTTTTGTTGCTAAACTGCTATTTATTTGTATCGTATTGTTTTCTTTTATTTTGTATTTTAATCTTGTTATAGTTTAATATATTTTTAAGGGGTGGGTGGGTTAGGGAAGGGGTTGTTTGACTGTTTTAACTTGTAATGTTGTTTTAATTTGCTGTACGCCGTCTCGATTGCACTGCAGAGAGGTGGCATGAAAATAAAAAATTATTATTATTATTATTATTATTATGCAGTAGTTTTCTTTCATCTGAGTCCACAGCGAAGAGCCGAACTCCCCACCCCACTCCTTCAGATGAGGTAATCAAATGCAAACTATGTTAGCTCTTTGGACTCGGTTTGCAGCAACTATAGTAACTGAAGATACTGGAGAAAATTGTAAAGAGGAGAGGGAACTGGTGCATTTTGAAAGAAGCTGACAAAAGTGGAATAACAAAAGATTAATCAGGACTGCCCCTGCTAAATTAGGACAGTTGGAGCATATGGAAGTGCCCCTCCCCACAGTTGGTAATCTATGTGCATGAGGGAAGGGAAGGGAGGGCCCTAGTTGTAGAAAGGAATCAACATATTGATATTTTCTGACCGGCAGCCAGGAGGAGGAGGAGGAGGAAGCCAGACCGAGTGCACAGGCTGCCTTAAAACTGCCCAAGCAACTCACTTTCCTCACTGGCAGCCAGGAGGAGGAGGAGGAAGCCAGAGTGAGCGCACAGGCGGCCTTAAAACCGCCCAAGTAACTCACTTTCCTCACTGGCAGGCAGGAGGAGGAGGAGGAGGAAGAAGCCAGAGCGAGCGCACAGGCGGCCTTAAAACCTCCCAAACAACTCATTTTCCTCACCGGCAGCCAGGAGGAGGAGGAGAAGGAGGAAGCCAGACCGAGCACACATGAAGCCTTAAAACTGCCCAAGCAACTCACTTTCCTTGCCGGCAGCCAGGAGGAGAAGGAGGAGGAAGCCAGAGTGAGCGCACAGGCGGCCTTAAAACCACCCAAGTAACTCACTTTCCTCACTGGCAGCCAGGAGGAGGGGGAGGAGGAAGAAGCCAGAGCGAGCGCACAGGCAGCCTTAAAACCTCCCAAGCAACTCATTTTCCTCACCGGCAGCCAGGAGGAGGAGGAGGAGGAGGAGGAAGCCAGACCGAGCGCATATGAAGCCTTAAAACTGCCCAAGCAACTCACTTTCCTTGCCGGCAGCCAGGAGGAGAAGGAGGAGGAAGCCAGAGTTGAGCGCACAGGCGGCCTTAAAACCGCCCAAGTAACTCACTTTAATCACTGGCAGCCAGGAGGAGGAGGAGGAGGAAGAAGCCAGAGCGAGCGCACAGGCA
Source organism: Phrynosoma blainvillii (assembly GCA_026167975.1). Lineage (NCBI taxonomy): Eukaryota > Metazoa > Chordata > Lepidosauria > Squamata > Phrynosomatidae > Phrynosoma > Phrynosoma blainvillii. Next base: position 37,164,714 of record JANUYF010000003.1, read on the forward strand.
GCCTTAAAACCTCCCAAGCAACTCATTTTCCTCACCGGCAGCCAGGAGGAGGAGGAGGAGGAGGAGGAGGAAGCCAGACCGAGCGCACATGAAGCCTTAAAACTGCCCAAGCAACTCACTTTCCTTGCCGGCAGCCAGGAGGAGGAGGAGGAGGAGGGGGGCTCAAGCCAATTTCTAACAGTGTCTCAAGCATCTGCAGTTCCAAAGGGGAGAAAGAGGAAACTAACAAAACAAAGGTTCTCTTATTTTTCCTTTCTTCATATAATATAAAATAATAATAATAACAACAGCAATAATAACAAGTCTCTGTAAAGAGGAAAGCGTAACTTGTGAGAACTAACTACCATCTTTTAGTTCATTTCGTATTTTGACCATTTTCTCCAGCTTGATCTAAATGACTCGCCCATTAAAGCCTTTCCATAAGGGATTTAACTTGACTACCTCTGTAGAAATTTAATATATTAAAGGGAGAATAACGATAATAAATAATAAATAAAATAATAATAACAAAAAAAAATGCAAGACAACACCAAACTATTAAACCAATTAGGAAATTCTCCTAACCCCTCAAACGTCGCTACCATTAGCAGAGAACAACCAAAGGAAGGAGAGAACTTCTCCCTTCTGGAAGAACTAAAAAAGATAGGGAGTGACCTAAAAGCTGAGATAACAGCAAATATCAGGGAGGAGATTGAAAACATGAAAGAGGAACTCAAGGCTGATCTTCAAAAAGAACTAACTGTATTTAAGGAAACCCTTACAAAAATTACAGGAGAGGTTAAAATACTGAATAAGAGAGTAATAGAAATTCAAGAATTAACAGAAGAACTAGATAAAAGGTCACGGAATATAGAATCTAAACAAATACTAGATGAACAACATATTACAAAATTGGAAATGCACATCCATAGGAGATCATTAAAATTAAGGGGAGTGGAAGAACAACTAAATGAAAATCTAGTTACAAAAATAATCCCAGCTTTATCTCAATTTCTAGATTGGTCAGGAGAGCAACTGGACCTGGAAATTGATAATTTGTACTGAATAGACTCATGGATAGCAAGGAAACACAAGTTACCAAGAGATATAATGATCAATTTTGTAAGGGAAAGTGTGAGAGATGTCATTCTAGAAGTGAACCAAAATAAGAAGTTTGTAGTGGAGGGAAAAGAAGTAAAAATTTTAAAAGAAATCCCTATAGAAACATTAAGGAAAAGAAAAGACTACACTGCAATAACAGAATTCCTAAGACAAAATGATATTAAATATAAATGGGAAAAAACGGAGGGCTTGTCCTTCACATGGAGGAAAGAAAGAGTAGTAATTAATTCAGAAGAAAAAATGAAATCTTTCCTATTCAAAAATAAAGAGAATCAAACTTCAGAGATTACAAAGGAACTAAGTAAAAGGACAAAAGAAAAAAAACATACAAAGTCAAGAATGGAAACTAGATCAGGGGAAGTGTCTATGAAAACCAATCAGGAACAAAAGTCTGAGGATTCAGACAATTCAAATGATCAATCATCTTCCGATGAAGGAGAGTTAGACTCAGAACAAGACTCAGAAGCAAGAGCAAGAACCCCCCAAGAAGATAATCAAGTAGACAAGAATTATGTAAAAAAACAAACACAAACAGGGAAGAGGAAAGGGGGAAAAAACACACACACAAAAAAAACAACAACAGAGAAATCCAAATATTAAGTCAAAATGAAATTAATCTCATGGAATATAAATGGTCTAAACTCAAAATTTAAGAGAAGAAAAATATTCCATTATTTGAACAAACAGAAAGCAGAATTGGTCTGCATTCAAGAAACATATATCAAAGACAAAGATAAACATGTATTAGAGAATAAAAATCTAGGAGAACTTTTTGAAGCGAGTAACAAAGATAAAAAAAGAAGGGTGTAGCAATCTATGTTAGAATAAAAGGGCAAGCAAAAGAAATTTTGAAAGATCCAGAAGGTAGATACTTAGCAATTGAATTATTATATCAAGGAGAAAAAATGTTATTAATCAGTCTTTATGCACCCCAAGAAAATAAAGGAAAGTTCTTTAAAAAGCTCTATCAGGAAATTATAAGCTTAGACTATGAGAAAATAATGATAGCAGGAGATTGGAATGGGGTCTGGGACCCACTCATAGACAGGTCAAACCCCAAAACGCCTACTCAAGGCAAACTACCAACATCAGCTTTTAAACTATTAGAGAACCTCAATCTTGTGGACCTATGGAGATGGTGTAATGACAATAACAAAGATTATGCGTTTTTCTCTGATAGATTTAGAACCTGGTCCAGAATTGACATGATTTGTGCCACAAAGGAATTTAGTAGAGATATTATAAAAATAGAAATTAGTCCTAGAACACTCTCAGACCATAATGCCATACTGCTAGAAATGAAATCAAACACAAAGAGCTTTAATTGGAAACTGAAAGATTACCTTTTAAATGATGAGGAATTTATACAAAGACTAAGAAAAGAAATAAACTTGTATTTTAAAGAAAATACTAGTGCCAATTTGCCAGCCCATATCATCTGGGATGCCAGTAAGGCAGTAATAAGGGAGCACCTTATTCAACAAGAAATTAGGAAAAACAGGATTGAACGACTAAAAGATAAGAAATTAATGGAAGATTTAAAAGAAACTGAACTAAAACTTAAGAAAGACCCATCAAACAAGATACTAAGCTGAGATTTACAAAAAAAAGGGATCATTTCAATTCTAAAATCACACAACAGATAGCAAATAAAATGAAATTCTTAAAACAAAATTATTTTGAACATGCCAACAAAACATGTAAATGGCTTGCATACAAAGTGAGAAAACAAAAAGAAAGGAGAATGATATTGAAATTGATAGATAAAGGAAAAGAATATACACAACAAGACAAAATTAAACAAATAGTGACAGCTTATTTCAAGAAGTTATTTCAATCAGAGAATATATCATATAAAAAAAAGATTTGGAAATTCAAGAATTTATCAAAAAGGAACAAATTCCAAAATTTGCAGAAGACCGCAAAAAAGAACTGAATAAACCAATAACTAGAGAAGAAATAAGCAGCACAATACAAAAATTGAAACAAAACAAAGCCCCCGGACCCGACAGTTTAACAGCAAAATTTTACAAAATATTTAGCAATGAACTAATTGAGCCACTGATGCATACAATAAGAGAAATAGACAAGGGCCTCTAACCCAAAACATGGGGAGAGGCAATAATAACATGAATACCAAAAGAAGATAAAAACATAAAACAGATAGAAAACTACAGGCCTATTTTGCTGTTAAACCTAGATTATAAGATCTACGCAACAATCCTAGCAGACAGATTGAAAAAAGAACTAACATCGTGGGTACATGAAGACCAGGTGGGTTTTCTTCCCGGCCGACAAATCAAAAATAACATCAGAACAATTATTGATATCTTAGAGCAGGGGTAGGCAACCTTTCCCCTTTAAGGGCTGAGGGACTTCAGCTCCCAGAAGCCTCAGCCATGTTGGCCAATAGTCCCATGTTGGCCAATAGCTCCTGGGATTCTGGGAGCCGAAGTCCCTCGGCCCTTAAAGGGGAAAGGTTGCCTACCCCTGTCTTAGAGTATTACGAAAAGAAAAGAGAAAAGAAATTAGGCATTGTATTAATCGATCTGGAAAAAAACCTTTGATAACGTTGATTGGCTCTTTATGAAAGAAACCCTAAAGCAATGTGATATTGGGAAAAAAATGCAAAACTGGATTAATGTAATCTACCAACATCAATCGGCACAACTTAATATCAATGGGGAGAAATCAGAACAATGGACCATTAACAAAGGAACACGCCAAGGTTGTCCCCTCTCCCCCCTTTTATTTATCATGGTGATGGAAGTTATTTTGAGGAAAATTAGGAAAGATAACAATATCAAGGGCCTACAAATTGAGAACTACAACTACAAAACCAAAACTTTTGCAGACGATATAGCATTCATTTTAGATGACCCAATTAAAAGTATAAAAAGGTTATGGGTTTCCCTCAACGAGATATGCAACTTAGCAGGGCTAAAAATTAATCTCTTAAAAAGTGGAATTATAATTAAAAAAAAACTATCAAAAAAAGAAGAAATGAGACTAACACAAGAAATGGAAATTAGGATAATAAAAAAAAACCAAATATTTAGGCATAATTTTGACAAATCAAAATCGGGATCTTTTAGCCAACAACTATATAGAGACATGGCAAAAAATTAGAGAAAACTTAAACAAATGGAATTCAATACAATTATCATTAATGGGCAGAATAGCCCTAATATAACAACATATTTTGCCAAAAATGATGTACTTATTCTAAAATATCCCTATAATTACATCCAACTCCATTTTTAAAAAACGGAACAAATATATAAGTGACTTCATTTGGGGTGGCAAAAAACCAAGAATAAAATTAAAAACTTTGCAAGACGAAAAAAGGAAAGGTGGATTTGGACTTCCCAATTTACAAGTCTATTATGCTGCAGCAACTATTACTTGGTTAAAAGAGTGGTTTGAATTAAAAAATAAACGTTTATTAATATTAGAAGGTTATGATTTAAAGGAAGGTTGGCATAAGTTCCTCCAATATGAAAATGAAATAACAGATGGTCAGTTTAATAAACATTTAATAAGGAAGGCATTAATGAAAATATGGCGGAAATATAAAAGATTTAGTTATAACAAAATTCCTAGATGGATCTCCTCTCAGGAAGCTTTTCATAAAGAGGACAAATCAACATTAGGGAAATGGCTGACATGACGACATTTTAGTCAAATCCACAAAAGAAATAAAAATTAAATCTAATAAAGAACTAAATGAAGAAGGTTTTAAACTGCAATGGTTAGCGTACTTTCAAATAAAGGAAAGATTCAAAATTGATAAGGAAACAATAGGAATAGAATTAGAAAAGCATATGTTAGAAAAGATCATGGAAAAAGGAGAAAAACATGATTTCTAGACTCTACAAACTAATACTGGATATTGACTTAAAAGAAGAAACGATAAAAACTTCAATGATCAAATGGATGCAGGATTTTGGAGAAAAATTGAATTAGCAACTTGGGAAGAAGTGTGGCTTAAAAATTTAAAATTCACAAAAAGTTCTCAGTTGATTGGAAATTATTACAAGATGCTGTACAGATGGCACCTCTCCCCAGAAAAATTGGCCAAAACAAACAGCAAAATAGATAGCACGTTGGAAATGCGGGAAGGACAATGCAAATCTGCTCCACATGTGGTGGGATTGTCCAATAGCAACCGACTTTTGTGAGCGGATCCACACAAGAATTCAGGGTACATTTCAAATTAAATTTAATATGGACTCTAAACTCTTTTTACTAAATATAACAACTGAACTGAAAGAAAAGATAAACAAGGAAGAAATGGGTGTTATCCTATATATGATTACTGCGGCAAGGCTAATACTTGCCAAACACTGGAAAGCAGTAAAGGGAAACCTTGAACATGAATGGGAAACTAAACTTTATGACTTAATGCAAATGGACAAATTGACAATGACGTTAAAAAACCAAATGGAGGACAAATTTAGAGATAAATGGAAGAAAGTAGAAAACTTATGGTCTTGTTAAAAAAAAAAGTTAGACAATAAACATCTTATAATCACTTTTATTCCTTTGTAAACCTCATGCACTCTCCCCTATCTTCCTTCTCCTATCTTTCTCCCCCTTCCACATATGTAGCCTAGGAAGAATGTATAAGAAATGTTATTCAGCCTAACAGCTCTTTATAAGTTTTTTACGTTAATTAATGCCCTTATAAAGCATCAGGTTCTTTGTACGATTTATGTAAATGGAAACTTAGATATACAATTGTAATACTCCTCTTAAATTAAATAACTGGGAACTCCTTCTGAGAAGTAATGAATTTGTTATGTTGTGTTTCTTTTTAACATTGTATAAAAAATTAAATTAAATTAAATATGAAAAAAAAACCATATCGATATTTTCCCTTTCTATACCCTTCTAGGCACACAGTCCAGACAGTTTAACATAATACATTAATCAATTGATTGAACGTAGGCAGCAGCAATTTCCAAAATCTGTATTGTGGCACTGGCAGTTTTTAAGTTGCTGCCCATTAACTCCAATAATGGTACTATTGTTCCACTTTACATATTTCCATCCTATGGATGGAATACAATATTTCCATCCTATGGAATCCTGAGGCTTGTAGTTTGGTGAGGCACTTGAGTACTTTAGTACTCTCTAAATGCCCCTCCCTAAACAGTGTGTGTTCACTGCATTGTGTTCACTACCATTTGAGTCCTCTACATATTGAGACAAAAGCCTGAATAGTGTTAGAACTGAGAGGGGACTGATAACTATATAACATGAAACTATTTCTCCACTTTAACTGCTATGGCTGCCTTCTGTGGTATCCTGGGATTTGCAGTTGAGGGAGGATAATTTAGAATTATCAGCCAAGGAGCTCTTATGCCACACTAAACTATAATGCTGCAAGTGCTATAACAATGTAGTGTGATATTGTACTGAATCTCTTAACAATGAGACATAGGATTGCAAGGAACCTTTAAAGTTCATTCCAGCCACCACCAATATAGTTATAATTCTTCAGAAAGCAAGATCTTCTTTAGCAAGACCTGTTCACATGTTCAGGAGTGGTGTTCTGTAAACACACAAAGTGGAAAAGCAAGAATGAGCCCACTACTTCTGCTCTCTCAATTTCCAGTGCATGGTTATAGTAGTCTACTGTAACACACTCTACATGGAGCTGCCAATAAAGACAACTCAAAAGCTATAGCTAGTGCAAAATGCAGCAGGTACACTGTTCACTAATTAATCATCATGTAGAGAATATATACTTCCAGCGTGAATGTAAGATACTTTTGATAACACTGAAAACTGTAAATAGTTTGGGACCTCAGTGCTTGAAGGAGGATAACGGATTTTATCACATTCTACTTGTGTTATGGCTTTGAATTGTTGTACAATGCTTTAACTGATTTTGATTTGTCAATTTTTAAATTATGTTTTTATTCTGTTTAGATTATTTCCAACTGTTTCATATTGTTATAAAATGGTTAATGCATTTCATTGTATGCTGCCCTGAAATTCTATGATATAGGATGTAATAATAATAACAGTAGTAGTAGTAGTAGCTGGAATCCTGTTGGGGTTCACATAAGAATAGACACTGTATTTATGTTGCTATGCAGTGAATTCTGTCCTAATTCCCAAATTTCCCACTTATTGGAAAGTAGCCACAGCAAAGGACAAAGATCTATTCCCCGGTTTCTTGGAAAGCAGCTTACTGATGATCTCATCACCTCTTGTGAGTGATCTCCAGTGTGATAGGCAGAAACAGGACCCATTGCCATTTCCCTTTGCACCAGAGATCACTTTCATGGGAGGGGGGGGAGGGGCTGTCATCCTGCTGCTTCTCGATCAACAGGAAAATGGGCCCCTTTGATCACAGCAGCTGCTTCCTGGTAACTGGAGATCAGAGGAATTTCATGGTCCCTGGTTTAGCAGTTACATGGGGATCATGAAATAAAATAAATAAATAAATAAATAAATAAATTTTATTTCTATATCGCCCTATGGCGAACCAATCCGGGTGGTGAACAACAGTAAAATACATACAGGCTAAAACAATATAATTCCCTCTTCCCCCCTATGAGTACTATGAGTACTATGAGTACATAGTTCTAGGTTACACATTCATAACTCCCCGACAGGATTCCACCCAATAATAGTAATAACTTGTAAATTTTAATAGATAAATAAAATTTCCACATGTTGAAGGTGACTGTCTGAAATCAGACTTTTATATGGAAGCTCTCCATCCAATATAGAACTTTGATTTTCCAGGTTTTAATGCAGTTTTTAATATTTTTTTAAGCTGTTCAACAGCTCCTCTTTCTTTTTGGGAAGGGAAAGTGGAATATACATTTATTAAGCCCAAGTATGATTATTACCACGACCATCACCAGGCTTCAGAAGTAGTTTCAGCACCCCAAGACAAAATAAATAAATAAATGAAAACAAAGCAAACAGTTACAGATGTTGCTGTGTGTGAAATGTCATAACTAATCACTTAACTTTTACCCATTGTCCTGCTGGCTGACCTATTTTTTTAGCTTTTTGCTCTCCAGTGAACAACATGCATTCATTAGCTTTTTGCTAGAAACTCCAATGAAATCTTGTCAGTGTTTAAACTCTAAATATCACCTGGTGTTCTGAGCAGCAGTGTGTATTTATATCAGGAGAAGGAATAAGAGATGCCAAGAGGAAGGAAGGGGAAATTAGGAAAGACAAAGAGAAAAAATGATTAGTTTAAGCCCTTGAGTTTATCAATTCAGCTGATGTATCTATTATGTTTTATTGTGCAGGTGGAAGACATCTGCCAGAAGAATAGGGTAGGAGACACCTTTTTGCTATCCCAGTGCAGCCAACAATGCTCCCTCTCACACTTGATGTGGGGTCTCTTCCAAACTTGTGGAAGTCCACAGTAAGCTGCATTGAGGAGAAAGATTTCCAGAAATCACTGTTACACCCGTGACATTTTCATGAGCAAGGTATCTACTCTCAGATATAGTCACAGCTTTACATTTTATTATCCGAGGATTCCTCTACCTCAGCTAATATGAATCATTTCCTTTTCCTTTATGAACTGATTTTTACATATAAAATACTTTCAAGCATATATAAGTCTCTTGTAATTTGGCCTGCAATCCAATACCTAATTACCTAGCAATAAACTTGGTTAGTAATTGGATGGGAACCCACTAGTGAATACCATGTATTGTAGGTGATATTTCAGAGGAAGGAACTGGCTGAACAATCTCTGAGTATTTCTTGCCTAAGAAAAAAGTATGAAAGTCATGGGGTCACCATAAATTGGCAAGCAACTTGGAGGCACATACACACACAATCCCCAATAACTTTAATAAGAGTTACTTTTGAGTATAAGATTGTGAAGTCTTTAGTTATTTATATATGTATGTAAAAGTCACTGACATTTTGACCCAGCATTAAGTTGCTCAAACTGCCCTTGTTTATTCATTCAACATACTGCCTTTCTCTCAATATGGGATGCCTTGGACATAAGGACAAATATATTGGTATTGCCAATTGCACATCTTTCCCCATCTCTGCCATCTTCTCCTGTCAAGTCTCACAACAAAATCTCCTTAGTCTGAGAGCAGGAAAACACTAATCTGAATGTATATTTCATATATTTGTCAATTATACATTACTGGAAAGATATGTGCATCATTACATCTCTTCCTGCTATGTGTCATTTGCATGCTGAAATGGAAGTACAGTACAGTAGCCCCTCCCAATTCATGGAGATCCATTCCAGACCCACCTGCAAAAATGGCAGCTCACAAATATTCGATCCCCATTGAAAATAATGGCGCACACACACCCATGGCATGCACACAGGGCCATGTGCAGGCACACACAGTATTTTGTCCCCTTCCGTTTGTTGCCCATGAATGGGACAGGGACATGGACTTTAAGTCTGCAAAAACAGAGGGGGGGGGGGACTGTATTTTGAAATTTTCAATGATGAAATCAAAGTATTTTGAAATTTCAAGAGGTCACTATTTCATCAGAATTGAGTTCAGTGGAATGACAACAGTGTTCTAATTTGTATCTTCAACTACAAAAGTCTTGTTTTGCAATAAGTCATATGAAGTTTTACAGTAGGTCATCTGGATTTCAGTCTTTCCTGATCCTGAGATTTGGAGTTCAAAGATCTAGCCGTGTTAGTCTGGAAAATCAGTACGCAAAGGGATCTTGTAGTGCCTTTGAGACTAACTGAAAGAAAGAAGTTGATAGAATGAGTTTTCTTCAGATGCATGTGTTTGGAGCTTTGGAATTTCACTGTGTGAACAGATCTCTTGTATAGGAAGGCTTCTCCATTTACATAAGTGTGAGGGGCAGATTTATAGGATCAAGTTCTTTTAGAGAAGGGAACAGTGGAGACTTAAACTTGTACAAATGGAGAGAACAATACCAGAAAAAGTTCACAGCTCATTGGTAGAACATATTAATTGAATACAGAAGACCCCAGGAACATCCAGGTGCAGTGGTTAAATGCCTGTACTGTAGCCACTCACTCATAGTCCACAAGGTTGTGAGTTCAGTACTAGCCAGGGCTCAAGCTAGAGTCAGGCCTGCATCCTTCCGAGGTTGCTAAAATGAGTACTCAACAGTTGTAAACCGCTTAGACATCCCATAGCGCGGTATGAAGCAGTATATAAATGAAGCTGCTTTGCTTTGCTTTGCTTTTCCAGAATAATGCTGTCTGTCAATGTAAACAGTATTGAATTAGAAGTATCAATGGTATGACTTGATACACAGCAGCTTCCTATATCACTTTTATAAAACAAGTGAAAAGCTAAACATTGAAGAAGCTAATCACAAAGTAATATCTGTTCATATGACAAAATAATTTATTTCTAGCAAGCCTGTCAGCAAAGCCAGAGTCAATTTGCATAGGGTATTGGGGGAGGAAAGTCTTCTCCTGTTAGTCTTCTAGTGAAGGTCATACAAGAGTACACAATTTGGCATTCTCCAAATGTCTTGGATCACAGCCTTCAGAATTCCTGACCTGTGGCTATGTTGCTTAAGATGTATGGGAGTAGTCATTCAAAACACCTGGGGACTAGTCTATCCCTAGACTAAGGGTCGATGAAGACAGCCCATAAGGGGCAGCTCTGGGCTGCCCCAGGGAATGACAGATTGGGGCCGCAGCAACCACATGCCATGACCCCAATTCTCCTTTTTGCCACCCCCAAAAGAGCAGGCAAATGCCGCTCCTTTTGGGGGCAGCAAAAAGCTGCCCTTTGAGCCGACACAGCAGCTCTTTTGTGCCCCTTTAGCACATTGTATATGCACACTGTGCCAGGAGGGCACCCTGATGCCACACGCTGTGCAGGCAGGTACACTGCATTGGGGCAGAGTCAGGGCGGAGTCGGGATGGAGTCAGGGCAGAGTCAGGGCAGCCTAAATTGCCAGTCTGCATCCCTTTTAAGATGATCAAGGCAACATCTGGACATAAATTCAGCTGGAAGCTGCACTTAAAGAAATCTAGATGATGAGCCACTAGGAAATTGAAACCTAGCTTGCCATAATACAGTCTGTTCAAACAGTTTACCCAATAATGGAATGGTAGGAATTGGACAGTATTTATTCAAATCAAAGGGAAGTAAAGATAGTTTTTCTTCTTAATATGAAATACAGCTGCCCCATCTAAGAAACATGAGGGTCATCAGAGAAACTCTGAGATATATGCAAATTTCCACATGTTGTTGCTTACCGTATATACTCGACTATAATTCAACCTCATGTATAAGTTGAGGGCCGGTTTGGGGGCCAAAATTATGGATTTTGATATGACCTGTGGATAAGTGAGGGTAAAACCTAGGAGCATGTTATGTAACAAAGGATGTAAAGGATAAAGCAAAGGAAAAGGATGCCAAAGAACTCACAAAATTCCAGCAGGTATAACTGTTTGTGATCACACTAAAGGCTGAAGGGATGAGACAATAGAGGTGAATCATTGATTCCGGTACAAATTATAGTCTTGTCTTTCATTTTTTAAAATAAGAGTTAAAGTACAGTACCCACATTGACCCATGGATACGTCAACTCATGTTTTTGGGTCAATTTTTTGACTTAAATTTCTAGACTTATACATGAGTATATACAGTAATTTCAAGTTTAAAATTAGTGTTTCCTGATAAGCAGTTCAATTATAGTAATTGCATGACAGTGTCCCATATTTGATTTCAGAAAGGCTAAGAGGTAGTTCAGGCATGCTTTGAATGATCACACAAAGAAGACATTATTGGATGGAAATCTTAGAATATTGTGAAAGCATCCACAATATGGATCGTTAAGGTAGAAAAGCATAATGATAATTCTTGGGGCTTTTGCCCATTTAAAGAAATCTCGGTTGACATTATGTTAGAAATTCTAATCAATACCTCAATTAATTAACTGATCAAAACTGCAAAGATCTGAATTTTTAAAAAGGGAAAGAACTGTTCTTCTTTTATTCTGAGTTGGTACATGCTGCTATCATACATAGCAAGGCACCCTATTGGAATAACAATACCTCCTATGTGTGAAAGAAAGTAAAAAAAAATCTGCCTCCCCCTTTTTTTTTGTAAATTTAAAAATAATTCACAATGTCCAAGAACATCCATTTCTTATTTCAGATTAGTCTGTCTATAGTATAAGCCTTCCCAAGTCTTGTAAATACAACTATGAAGGAACTAGATAAGATGCTGAAGTGCATAAAGTGCAGGGATGAAACAATATGAACTTGAATAGGAAGGCAATTATGATATAATACCTAAAGAAATTGGATGGCTGCATGAGATTTTGGATAAGCTGTCTTTTAAAAGAGAATATGTCTAAGAAATGGAAGCAGAAGCAAATCCACCAGGAAGAGCACCAATGAGTAGCCAACATTTGTAGGGAGAAGGTCAGAAGGGCTAAAGCTCAGAAATAGCTCAAGTTTGCAAGAGAGGAAGAATATAATAAAAGAGGTTCTTCAGGTGTGTTCAGAGCAAGAGGAAGAGGAAAGAATCAGGAGGTTAGCATCATGAAGAGGATGGGAAAATGGAAAGATGTGATAGAGAAAGTGCTATTTTCCTTTAGTATTCTCTTAACCTCCCCCACAATATTCAGCCTGATAAAAATAGAATAAATGATGCAGTGAAGAAGATGCAGCCCAGAATCAGTAAAGAGATGATTAGAGAAGACCAAGCTCCTTTAAATGAACATGTTTTCAGGACAAGACTGATTGCATATATCCCCATCTCCAAAGGAAAAAAATAAGAGGGGGGAGGAATCCAGGCAACTACTGAATGGTCAGCTTGTTGTTGATATTAGGATGGGTTCTAGAATGGATCATTAAACAGTTGGTCAGTGAGTATTTAGAACAGAATACTGGGGTTGCTTCTGCACTGCAGTAATAATGCTGTTTTGCAGCTATTTAACTACCATGGTTCAATGCAATGGAATTCTGGAATTTTTAGTTTTGTGAAATATTTAGCCTTCTTTTACAATGGATTGCTTTCTTAGTGTAAATCCAGAGTTAGGGATGTATCTACAGTGTACACATGGAATGAATGTGGAACATATTTTTTATGCTCCAGAGGATAAAACATGAACCAAGAGAATAAAATTAAGACTGGAGATTTAAAGTACATGTTAGGAAGAACAGCTTGCTGGAAAGAGCTGTTTGACAGTGTAATTAATTACCTTGGAAAATGTTGGATTCTTCTCTCTTGAGATTTTTAAACTGAGAATGAATGACCATCTGTGAGAGATGCTTTAGCTATTTTGCCTTTTGGAAGGGTTAATTAGATTATTCTTGGGGTACCTTTCATTTCTGGAGCTCCATGATTTTATGGTACTGTTGCAGTATGGAAGAAAGTCTTCTCTTTGGTGGTATCCACCACTATCATATGAAGTGGCTTCCCATTTGGCAAGCTCCCAATATGAAATGTATCCACCAGTGGTATATTGATGTGATCTACATCCATATTGACTTTACCATGCAGTAACTGATCTAATGGGTCTACTCTCATTGGAACTAGCCATTGGCTCCAATTTGTTTTACCATTCTTCTATTATTTTATCAAATGGTTATTATTGACAGGAAAAAAAATTCATTTGAGATGTGGTGCTGGAGAAGAGTTCTGAGGATACCATAGATAGCCAAGAAGACAAACAAATGGGCTCTATAACTGATCAAGCCCAAACTCTCCCTGAAAGCCAAAATGACTAAATTGAGACTCACACTGTGGCAGTACAACAGCCGCAGTCATGAGAAGACATGATTCATTAGAAAAGACAATAGGAAAGGTAGGAAAGGTAGAGGGCAGTAGAAAGAGAGGGAGACCACATGCCAGATCGTTGGACCCAATCCACGGGCCTGAGCCTGCAAGACCTGAGCAGAGCAGTGTAAGACAAGGGGTCTTGGAGATGTCTCATCCATGTTAAATATATGGATAAGTCTTGGCTGCAGCCTTCTGGTGATGGGGAACTGCATGGAAGTACACATGCAGAGCACTATGTCCCACACACTCCAATGCAAAATCTCAACCACAGTATTTTTTTTTTTTACTGAAACTCCCTGCCTTTTTAAAATCGAAAGCAATATAGAACTTTTAATGAAATAAAATTTTAAAAAATAAAATAAAGTATTATAAAGTAGTGAACATTTCAGCATTGTTTTTCTGACTTATCCTGCAGAATGATGGTCTTGAGAAGCACTCTTTTACTATCCGTCTGGGGGACTTAACTGTGACACTGTTCTGTGACTGGTTGTAGATGCAAATGCTGAACTACCATCACAAAAGAACCATACACTGCTTTGCAAGATGTGACTTTTGATAAGGCTGTCTCTTAACCCAGATTTATAACTGGGTTGAATAAACTAAAAAGAAAAGAAGAGACTGAACATCTCACATTGGATCTAAGCCCAACATCCTTTCTATGTTACTGTTGAACCACAATGCTGTGCTTGACTTCACTTTATCCTCTGCTCACTAAGAAAGAAATGTTAAGCCAAAAAAATGCTTAAATTTTTTCCCCTCCTTTAATTTAGAGAAAATTCTGCCAAAGCCATTGATGCTTTAGAAAGCTTACATGTTAATTGGGATTTAACTCAGACTTTTCCTTGAATTGTAAAATATTAAAGAAATGGAATCCATGCTATAAATAATAAAATGAGAAGCTCTTACTGCTAAAGATGTTCTTAGCAGCCTTTTCATTGCAGATATTTGTCAACATCTATGAAGGATGCTTTATTGGTTGAACTCGTTTAGTATTCTGAAGGCAACTCTATGAAATAAATCATGTGAACCAGCTGCACTGGAAAGCAAAACCATTTAAATATTTTATTTGTCAGTTGCATAATAAACTGTCTGACCATATGTTGCCTTTAAATGTTCCTTACTTGTATGCAGTGAATATACTAAGAAATCAGTACAGTTTGGTTTATTGAGTGGCTAAGAGCATAGGCTGCAAATGAGGCTCCTCCTCCCTCTGGCCCCGCAACTATAGGGAGACCTGCAAAATCCAGGAAATTTAAAATCCATTTGCATCTCAACAGGGACCCCTCCCCTGCAATTCAACAAAACCTCAGTACTCAGATTATAAATAAGTGGGTTTGGGGTTGCAGTTTGGACACTCAGTCTCTAAAAGGTTCACCATCACTGTCCCAGGAGCTATCACCAAGAAAGCCCTCTTCCTCACCAAACATGTATGTAATGAAAGAGAGTGCAAGCCATCCAACAACAGTTACAATTTGGATAATAGACTCCATGCATATACGTCTCTTACTCACTGTCTAACCCACTGTAGAGAGATGTGTTGTATTCTATTTAAATTACAGTGATTATTTTAAAACTTCCATCAAAATATGGAGACTGACATATAATATTTTGTGCAATTCTGTGTCCTTTTCTATCTTCTTTTTTCAAAATTATGTTTCTTCTCTTCTTTGGGGAGAGTGTGTAATTGGCTATCCTATTGATCTGTACTGTCAGAATTCCATGCAATAAAGTACACAATAGGAGAACCACAGAGCATGCTTCATACACAAGTGTTCTGTCTATGTGCCACTTTTCTCTCACTACAGTTGTTTGTGCTGCATTGATGTAGGGTGCCTCTGAACAGGCACTAAAATTTAGGGTGGACACTAGGTGAAGCCTGGCAAGTCACATGATGGGAGCCTTTTCACACTCATTTTCAAGAATCAGACATTTGGAAATGTGTGTGTGTGTGTATACGTTGCCTCACTTATGCCTTCAGTACAGTATGTATCTACTGCTTATTTGTGGAATCTGCTCTAGCTATGCGGAGACTTGAAGAAATTTGCCAAGTATGGATCTGGTTTTAGGAATATTGCACAAGGTGTTATTGCCCAAATCTCACTTGTGATGTCAGAACTGGCATGATTCTACCTCTCAGTACATTGGCTGAGATGTTTTATTCATGAATCTACAAGAACAGATGTTGGGAAAACAAGTTTGTTTTTTTTCTTTTGGCTCCTGGTGGTCATGACTCGGGGAGCAGAGTTGGGTTAGTGCTGTTACTTCAAGCAAGATGGAAATAATTGCTTTTCAAAAATCAATAACATTTATTTTGCAACAAAAATGAGAGTTGAAAACCCATATATTTCAACTAACAGAACACCAATCCAATCTTATTCCGGGGAAGGTTACTTCCTAAATGACATTCACAGAAACATGTGCTCTGCCCTCAGTTGTTCTTGAAGATTTTTCCAAAGAAGTGTTTGATAAATAATTTATCCTCAGCTTCTCTTTCTTTACTTTAGGACAGTCAAGGCCTTTTTGTCTGAGAATTTTGCATAGGTGTATGGCATGGTGGGGAGAGTATGGTTCACAAACCACATGTATCCCTTGTAATTCCAAAATGTAGCTTGAGAAGCACTCTCAAAGCACCCAGATTTTTTTTTTCAAAAAATGACAATTTTCTGGTAATTTCTCCTCTTGTCAAATATGCTCAAAACTGGTTGCAAATGCACGTGGTTACTTCCCTCACCACCAAAGAACCATAAATTCCCAGCAAAAGTGGCAGCCAGAAGTGATGGTGCAGCCCTCCATGAGAGGTACCAAGAGTGGAAGAAGAGTGTGTTGTTGTTGTTAACTGCCCTCAAGTTGATGTCGACTCATGGTGACCTTATGGATGAGACATCTCCAAGACCCTCTGTCCTACAGTGCTCTGCTTAATTCCTACAACCCCATACCTGTGACCTCCTTAATAGAGTCCATCCATCTAGCATGTGGCCTTCCTTTCTTCCTACTTCCCTCTACCTTCCCCAGCATTATTGTTTTTTTCAAAGAGTCCTCTCTTGTCATGATATGTCTGAAGTACAACAGTCTCAGTTTGGCTATCTTGGCTTCCATGGAGGTTTCCAACTTGATCTGCTCTAGGACCCACTTGTTTGTCCTTTTGGCTGTCTATGGGATCTTCAGCACTCTTCTCCAGCACCACATCTCAAATGAATTGATTTTCTTCCTATCATCTTTCTTAACTGTCCAGCTCTCACATCCATACATGATAATAGGGAATACAATGGCTTGTATGATTCTACCTTTTGTGCTGAGTTGTATATCTTTGCAATTTAGAATATTTTCTAGTTCTTTCATAGCCACCCTCCCCATTCTTAGTCTTCTTCTGATTTCTTGACTACACTCCCCATTTCTATCAGTGTTTGAGCTCAGGTATGGGAATTCTTATACTATTTCTATTTCTTCATTGTCTGGATTGAACTTGTGAAGGTCCTCAGTGGTCATTATTTTTGTTTTCTTTATGTTCAATATTAAGCCTGCCTTTGCACTTTCTTCTTTGATCTTCCTTAGTAGGTGTTCCAGGTCTGTGAGGTTTTCTGCTAGTATTATGGTGTCATCTGCATATCTTAGATGGTTGATATTCCTTCCTCCTACTTTCACTCCTCCTTCTTCTGTGCCCAAGCCTGTTTTTCTTTTAATATGTTGAACATATAGGGTGAAAGGATGCAGCCTTGTCTTACCTTTTGCCAATTGGGAACCATTCTGTTTCTCCGTTTTCTGTTCTGACAGTAGCCTCTTGTCCTGAGTACAGATTCCTCATCAGACTATCAGATGGGCTGGCACTCCCATGTCTTTAAGGGCATTCCATAGCCTTTCATGATCTATATGCAGTCAAAGGCTTTGCTATAGTCTATAAAGCACATGCTGATTTTCTTTTGGAATTTGCTGGTGCACTCCATTAGCCATTGTATGTTTGCAATGCTATCCCTAGTGCCTCTTCCTTTTCTGAACCCTGCTTGGACCTCTAGGATCTCTCTTTCCATATATGGTTGAAGTCTATGTTGCAGAATTTTGAGCATGATTTTGATTGCATGGGAATCAGTGCTATGATCCTATAGTTGCTTAAGTCTCTTGTGGTTCCCTTTTTGTGGATGGGGATGTATATTGATTGCTTTCAATCTGTTGGCCATCATTTTGTTTTCCATATCTGTTGACATGACTTGACTGTCAATGTGGATTGCAGCAGTTAAATTGGAATATCATCTGTTCCTGGTGATTTGTTTTTTGCTATTTCTCTTATTGCTGTTTCCACCTCACTTTTTAGGATTTGGGGTTCATCTTCATAAGGCTCTTCATTCCATGTGTCCTTCATTTTGTCATCTCTTTTGTGTAATTCTTCTGTGTAATTCATCCAATGTCTTTTTATTCCTTCCTGGTCTTGAATTATGTTATTTTTATTGTCATAGATCATCCCAGTCCTTGGTTTGAATTTTCCTTTGATTTCCCAGATCTTGTAAAATAGATCTATTATTCTTTTGTTGTCTTCCATTTCTTGCATTAGTAGTTGTAGTAATTTTCTTTATTTTTCTGAACAAGCTGTTGTTTTCTTTTTTTCTTTATTGCTTGTGGTGCTTTGCCACTCTCTCCCCTGCCTCTCCAATGGTCCTCTCTGTCCTCCTGCTCAGCTGTGTGGGGGGGGGGGCTGGGCTGGATTCAAGCCTTCTTCCCTACCTTCCACACACTCTGGAAGAGTGTGTGCCCTCCAATATTTCACAGATGACATCTCGGATGCATGCAACCACACACCGTGGCCCCAATCCTCCTTTTTGGCACCCCCCAAAGAGTGGCAAAATGCTGCTCCTATTGGGGGCAGCAAAAGGCTGCCCTTAGAGCACAGTGTCGGGGTGGAGTCAGGACAGAGTCGGGGCAGCCGGCATGCAGTTGCCCCATTGCAACTCCACTCCCAAGCTGGCCCTTTAGGCTGGTCTGCATTGGCCCTACATTATGCTCAGTGGATTTTTCAAAAATAGTATATTCAGTTTTGAAGGCAAGAAAAATTGCTTCTTTAAGGAGTTTATTATATTACCTTTTAAATTGAAATTAGCCTCCCAGGATGCAGCTGGGACACGGCATGGAGGCAGGAATTATTACATTGTAATTTGCTGCTGAATCACTGGGTGACTGCAGCCTGGATCCCAGCTGTGCTCAGCCAGCTCTTTTTCAAAGTTGGCAAACTTTGGAGTTTTAAATGGCAGCCGACTGAGCACAACTGGGACCTGGGCTGCAATCGCCTGATGATTTGGCGGCGAATTACAATGCAATAATTCCTGCCTCCATGCCGCCTCCCGGCTGCATCCCAGGAGGTTAATTTCTATTTAAAAGTCAATGCAATAAGCTCCTAAGTAGTCATCTATCTCCACAAGGGAAAATGGATTAGATACAGCCCTGACAGACAGTGAAGACTTTTGATGTAAGCCCTTCATTCACAGATTTTTTAAAGTCATCTTTGAGCAACTCCATTAAACGTTCATTCCCATTCCAACCCCCATTAAAGACTGACTGCAATGATTCAGTTAGCTGTTCAGTGAAGGGTGGCTTGGTAATGAATAGTAGCTTTGCATGGCATGGAAACTGTTATGTCTACAATTCAAACAGCAGAATAAAAAGGTTTGCAGATCTAGGAAAAAATAAGCAAATGCTCACAGTTAAAACTTGATGTGAAAAAAGGTTCCTTATCTCCTGAAAGATCTAAAGGTGGTATAACAGACCCACAATTTTATCTCACTAACATGGTCATCTCACTATCTTTTCTGTTCACCAAAATTTCAGGTTTTCATTCTGCTTCAGAAAAAAGTGCAAACTCTTTCACCATACCAGCAGGACAGAAGAGGAAGAATTCTACCAACAATTCCTTTGTTATAACCCCTTTAAATAGAAGTGCCGTCAAGGCAGGACTTTGAGACAAATGTCTAGGACAAGAAGTGAGCAGAATAAGCAGCCCCTCTCCCCCAAGCACAGCAGGACTTGGTTACCCAGTGTTAAAGTAAGTAATGTGTGTGTATGTGCCTTCAAGTTGCCTGTTGACTTATGGTGACCTCATGAATTTCATACATTACCATTTAATGTGGGGGACCCTGAGGAGCAAACACAAAGTGTGGAAAGTCTAGATTTACCAAATGCACAATTGCTTTGAACTATTGTCTCCAGTATGATTCTGTGGATTCTATATTTTCATCAGTGGGTAGTCCACAGGTTTTGCATGCAGAAAATCTAAGTCCAGCTCTGGTTATTTCCAATTGAAAAATATCAGGATGAGAAAGATTGGTTGGAGGTCCTGGGGAGCTTCCAGTCACAGTAAACAGTAAGACTGTTTGCAAAGCACTGATGCAAAGCACCTTTTATGATTCTTATTTTCAATATGAGCATATAGCTCCAATTCAGGGCAAAAAATAAGGAAAGGAGGAGATTGTCAGGGATGGCCCATGGTTGGAAGTGGAAGCAAAATATTACTGGCACCCCACATTGTAGAATCATAGAATCATAGAATCATAGAGTTGGAAGAGACCACAAGGGCCATCCAGTCCAACCCCCTGCCATGCAGGAACTCCCAATCAAAGCATCCTCAACAGATGGCCATCCAGCCTCTGCTTAAAGACCTCCAAAGAAGGAGACTCCACCACTCTCCAAGGGAGTGTACTATGCCAGCAGAGAAGGATTTGGTGACAGCAGAGAAGAATTTGGTCATAATCCTTACATGTCCACCTGGAAGGGAGAAGGATATGGCACCCACATCCACATCAGCCCAAGTGTAGAAGAGGAAGAGGAGGAGGAGATATACTTATTGCAAGAGTGAACAACATGGTGGTGGCACTCCTTCTGATAAGAAGGAGATGGAGATAGATAACAGTCAAGGTTCCACCTTTCCTGCTGCAGAGCAGCAATAGCCAGTATCAAAGCACAGGAGCTCTGCTAGAATGGAGGTGGTGTTCTTAGAATCCACTGCCTGGAGCAACCACCCTGCTGAAGCTTGTTGCCCTGCTCTTGCATTTCTCTGACTAGGGCTGGGATTGGGCACCAGCAAATGTGAAGGTGAGAACAGTTGTAGAACCACACCACCAGTGCTGGAACTTTCCCATTTGCTTCTGTTTTGAGTTGGTGCTAAGGCAGTGTTTTCAATGGGCTCATGCCATTACCAGGAGGCCAATATCCTAAGCATATTTACTAGGGAGTATATTCCATTGGACCCACTGGGGTTTCAATTTGTGTAAACATGTTTAAGATTTGAACATTCAGACCCAAAATTTTTTGTGTACTGCACAATACTTAACAGATGTCAGTGATATATATCCCCAATGATGTAGTGTTTAGGAGTGGAAAGCATCAAATAATGTGTTCTTTACAGCACCAAATGCAATGTTTGAACGAAAGTAGGAGCAGGAAAAGTGTGCCTCCCCCAGAAATTGCTATACTTTCGTCATCAGCATTAGCCCCCATAAACAATAGTGAAGGATCAAGGGAGCTGCAGAGCCAAAACATCTGGAGGGACATAAGTTCCCCCATCCCTTCCCTAAAGACATGCTTACATTTCATGAAACTTCTTGTTCCTGGATCTTTATGATCCTCTTCATGTTTTTTGGTCTGATCTGTGAAACCATGAAAACCAGAAATATGGAGGGAGGAATGAATACTCAGCCAGCATGCCCTGCATATTTAACAGATTATATGCTAGTAGAGGAGATGTGTCAAAATTATGATGGACAGAAAAGTGTTTCCCTAACAGTAGGATGGCTAAATACCGTTAAGGCACTGGATACCATCTGATCATGGAAGCTAATCAGGGTCATCCTTGGTTAATACTTGGGTGGGAGACTTCTAATAAATACTAGGGACTGCAGGCAATATTTCAGAAGAAGGAACTGGCAAAACCACCTCTTTTTTCCATGTCTAAGAAAACCCTTTGAAATCCATTGGGGTGTAATATATTGACAGGCACCCTGAAAGCATGCGTGCATGTGTGTGTGCATGCGTGCACGCACACACAATCCTATGCATGTTTACTCAGAAATTAGTTTCACTATGTTTAGCAGGGATTACCTTAGGTAAATATATATAGCATTGCAAACTTAGGGCTGATGCACACGGCCTGTAAGGGGTAGCTCTCGGCCACCCCTGGGAGTGGCAGATCAGGCCCATGGCAACCACACACCGTGGCCTCAATCCTAATTTTAGCCGCCCCCAAAAGAGCAGGCAAATGCCACCTCTTCAGCTGCTGCGGTGGCTCTTTTGTGCCCTTTTTTGGTCTGATCTGTGCAAACACGCTGTGCTGTACACAAAATCTCATATTTAATGGGTCACTGAAATGGGCCATTGAGGAATCAGAGAGGGGTGATTGTCTTCTGAACTTCCAGTCATGGGATGTCTTGGGACAGTCAGAGGGTATTTTTTTCCCCACACTGGATTGATTGTATTCTTTTGTGTGATTTTCTAAGAGTTTAAAACAGTAGGGAACAACTAGGGAACAAAAGAGAATCTCACAGGAAAACCACCCTCCAGTCTCCAGTTGCAACAGACAAGTGTTCCAACACATACACACAAACCAAAAACATCTTTTTGAGGCCACTGAGATCCATTACAAATATTGCCCTCAAATGTCCTTCAGCACTAAGCCTTTTTTATTTTGACCAGTAAAACAGCAACACATTTTCTATACTCCATGATGAGTACAGCTTCATTTTGCCCAATACAACATTGCCACCCTAATGAATGGCTAAGCCAAGCAGAAGCAATTGAATATATTATTGAAAAGGTGCAGGAAACATTGAGCTATGTGTCAGCACAGATGTTGGAGGTAGAGGGGCTAAGATAATAGCCACTTATTTTTGAAGATGTCACTCAGTTGTTGTGTTTGTTTACACACACACACACACACACACACACAAAACTGAATAGTTGAATAAAGCAACTGAATAGCCGATTTTTCAGGTAGAACCTGGATCCCCAAAAGGTAGCATAATACTGAAATAGATATTTTTTATTTTTTTAAAAGGTGCACAATTTTATTACATGTATATTGATGACTCACCAGACATTTCAGCCTTTGTTTTTCTTTGTGCTGTCCACTTGAATGGGAGTGATACAGCCCTTTCAACAAGGGCATACTTCCAACAGAGAAACCCCAAGATCCAATAATGCTTGAGAAAAGAGAAAACATCCTGATCTATAGACACAACACTTGACACCATATAACCTGGACCCCTCTTGCCTTCAACACCATCTACTGAATTCCACATTAAGACTCTGGGAGATCTATAATTGCCAATGGATGCTGCTTATCTCTTCCATTCCAGCGGACATCATAAAGAAAGGCAGAAGCTGAAATGGATGGTGTTTCATTAATATAAATATATATATACACACTACAAAATGATGGTAGTCTGGGCATACTGACCACCTGTATATCAACCTTATAAATCTCACACTTAATGAAACCCAGGCTGGTATCATAGTTAGAGTATAGGATTGGAACTTGGGATATGTTTTAATGGTTATATAGTTTTAACTTAGTATGTTATTAATGATTTTATATTTTTGTTATACTGATATGATGTTTCTAATAGTACATAGTAAAAAAAGTAAATAATACATATTCTTATAGTACATAGTAAAAAAAGAGTAAAATTGTACTTTTTAAAGCAGGGGTCCCCAAACTACAGCCCGCAGAACACTTACTCAGGCATGACAAGGAAATTACATACAAGGTAGAAAATAAAGGACTCAAATTAAGTGTTAATGCAATAATACAGTTGCCCCTCCCAATTCATGGGGAATCCATTCCAGACACCCCCCCCCCCTGTGAAAATGGTGGCTTTCAAATATTCGAGCCCCACTGAAACTAATGGTGCACACTCCTGTGGAGCACACATAGGTCCACATGCAGGCACGTGTGGCTATTTTATGTATAGCTGCTTGTCCCTCCCCGCAAAGAGTGAGACCATGGACTCAAAGTCCACGAATGGGGAGGGACAACCGTATATCACTACAATATACAATATATCACTAATAGCGAATGACAAGGAAGACAAATGGTCTCCTCTGCAGTCTGTTATTGACAATCTTTGTCTATTTGAAGTGGGTTTTTTGGGTAGCTACTGCAAAGTAAATATGTGCAAAGGTGCTGGTAAAATTGTCATAAATACTGCAAAGGTGGTGGCAAAATTTATTGTTAACAGGTATAATGTGATCTGCCAACAGGTTACAAATGGCATTGGGCAACCAGCTCTTTCTTTCAAAAGATCCCTCAGGAAAGAAGTCCTGGGGCCACTGTATAACAGACATCATAGTAAATAATGTCCTAATTCTTCCACCTCCCCAGAGTGACAACTACATAACTTCTGTGTGTAGGAGTTCCCATTAGACTTTCTTTGTATATAAGCTGGAGGCATTGGAGAAACAACATTTAAACAGGTAACATCTTGTATTCTAATTTAAAAGGGAAACTACCAGCCCTGGAGCTTTATAGGAGAAGCAACCCACCCTTTTTGGCCTGAAAAATAGTAGTCTGGAGAGTAAAGTCAGAAAAGCTAAAGTGCAGAATGAGGTCAGGCTTGCTAGAGAAGTTAAGAACAACAAACAGGACATTTTTGTGTATGTCCATAGGAAAAGAAAGAAAAAGGAAATGGTAGGGGCATTGTGTGGAGAAAATGGTGATATGCTAACATGGGACAAAGAAAAGGCAGAACTACTCAATACCTTCTTTGCCTCAGTCTTCTCACAAAAGGAAGAGAGTGCTCAACCTGAGCAAAATGGAACAGAAGACACAATAGGGGAAATGCAGAGCAGAATAAGAGGTTGTACAGAAATACCTGGTTAATCTAAATGAATTTAAATCTACAGGACCAGATGAACTACACCCAAGGGTATTAACAGAACTGGCAGAAGTAAACTCAGAGCCACTGGCAATAATGTTTGAGAACTGGAGAACAGGAGAAATCCCAACAGACTGGAGGAGGGCAAATGTTGTCCTCATCTTCAAAAAGGGGAAAAAAGAGGATCCCAACATTGTTATCACCCAGTTAGTCTGACATCAATACCAGAAAAGATTCTAGAGCAGCTCATTAAGCAGAAAGTCTGTAAATATTAAAAAGAGAATGCCATAATAATAAAAAGCCAACACAAAATATCCCACAGAGTGTGGTGAAGTCTTCTTCTTTGGAGGTTTTAATGGTCCATTGTCTGCTGAGAAACCCCCTGACCCTGGATGAAGTTCATTTGCACTTGCTGAGTCCCAATTTTGGTGTTTTTGAGGACTGGTAGCCAAACTTTGTTTACTTTTAGGGTTTCTTCTTTCCTGTTGAAATTGTCCAGGTGTTTGTGGCTTCCCTGTGCACCCTGAGGCCTTGCCTCATCAGAACAATACACAGATTTACATGTTAATCATCTCAACCAAGGGTCTCACAGTATATATACCCCCCCCACATCTCCATGCCACCATTCTCTGAAGATGTCAGCCACAGATGCAGGTGAAACATCAGGAACACATTCTTCTAGAACATGGCCTCACAGCCCGAAAAACCCACAAAAACCTATGGATGCTGGCTGTGAAAGCCTTTACTGAAAAAGTCTGATCCTTCTGCACTGCACTCTTTGATGTGAAAATAATTGATTTATTTCAACAAAATCAAGGTGCACTTGATTCGATCTACCCGTTGGCTTGCTCTTATCAATAGGAGTGAAGCCAGTATCTCTCCTTTCCTGCCACATTTCTTGATTACAGGCTGATCAAGTCTCTTGGATGACCTGTTTTTCAGAGTTGCATTTTTCTACCTCTCCTGTGCTTGCCTGGGTAATTATTAGTGTTCCTGCTTTAGAACCACTTTGATTTCATTCAAGTAAACAAGCTACAATTAATGGCCTGAATTGTATTTACCTCCACTGGCTATTTGCTGATTTGCACTTCAATGGTATTTCAGAGATACTGTCAATACTGATGGGTTTGTTTTTCACTTCAAGCCCTGGAGGAGTTTCAAATGGATGAATCCAGGGTAAAGTTTACTTACAGTAATTATCTGCTTGTGGCACAATTTCTGATTGATTGACAATATTATTTCAATCCCCAGTATCCCATTACAGCTATCAGATACTGACAGAAGCTGATCCAGAAAGATAGGTATAGGTTAATCCAAAAGCAAGGGAATGTGTGAATGGACTTAATAATGAGAAGGAATCAAGGGTTGCTAACATTTAAACTGGTTTGGCTCCTGTGACTTTAACAAAAGACCAACATACAGCAGTTGATATTTCTTTTCCAGCATTTAAATATAAGAATGCTTGGAAAAACAGGTTTTGGGACTTAAATTCCAAGCCGGTTGGTGGCTTTCATGTCAGCAGCACAATAAATCCACTCCAGGTTTTAGTCTGCTATCCAAGGAGCCAAATTCTATCCCCAAAATTTATCTTTTGTGAGCCACCTTGGGTCCAATTTAGATGAAAGCTGGTGTATTAAATACATAAATTTGTTTCAACACATTGGAAAGGTTCTTTAAAGTTCATAGTAAAACCTGGAGTGGATTCACCATTCCACTGATAGGAAACCCACGAATCACTGCTGATGACAAATTCCAGGATCACCTAAGCACTATGTTTGGTAGTTGTAACCCCAAAAATGTAACACTGGCAACATCTGGAATAAAATGTCAACAATATGTCCACCTGATTAATTTCTATATTCCAGGCCGTTATTAAAAAGTAAGAGCTAGGCCAGATTAAAGCCAGCAAGGTATAGTGGTTTGAATGTTGGATCAGGACTATGGAAGACCAGGGTTCAAATCCCCAATCAGCCATGGAAACCGACTCAGTTGCCTTGGGCAAGTCACATTCTGTCTGCCTCAGAGGAAGACAGTGGCAAACCCTCTCTGAACAAATCTTGCCTAGAAAATTGCATGATAGGTTTGTCTTAGGGTTGTCATAACTTGGAAATGACTTGAAGGTACAAGTCAGATTATTTTTATTTATGTATTTAGTTCTTAAATTCCACAGGTATCTGATAGCACCTTGAAGTATACTGAGTCTGAAAGCCTATGCCAAAACCTCTTTCAGTTAGTCTCAAAAGTATTACAAGATCCTTTTATATATTGATACAGATTAATGTGGCTATTGCTTTGGATAATTATTAAAACTCCAAAGGGTATTTTTTGCTGTTATGTGCCTTCAAGTCATTTCCAACTTATGGAAACCCTAAGGCAAACCTATCAGCGTTTTTTTAAGCAGAGTGCGGTACTCACCCAAGGGGTTTCCACAGCCAAGTGGTCTCCAGAGTTGTAGTCCATTGTTTAAACCACTACACCAAGGGTCGGCAAGGTTTACTTACCTGGGGCCGGTCGCTGGTCCCCAGGTCTTCCGCTGGGCCGGGGGGGGGGGGATGGCAGCATGCATGCTCACACGCGCATGCGCAGCCCCGCCGGCCGCCACCACAAGCGTCACGGCCGCCATTTTGTTTTCCAAAATGTCAGCCGCAGCTTGTTCACGCATGTGCAGGAGTACTGTGCATGCGCAAACGAGTCGCAGCCACCATTTTTGCAAACAAAATGGTGGCCGCGACACACGCTGCGGTGGCGGGGGTCGGTGGGCTGAGTGCAGCCAGCAGGCCGTAGGTTGCTGACCCCTGCACTACACCATGCTGGATCTCTCCAAAGGGTATAGGAAACAGGAAAATAGAGGAAAATTATTAAAAGTAGATGTGTGTGTGTGTAATCAAAAGCTACACAATGAAAACTATCTGAAGGACCATATCTCCCTATACAAGCCAGCCTGAGCACAAAGACCAGCAGGAGAGTACTTTCTCTCAGTCCCACCACTTTTGCAGATGTGTTTGGTGAGGACTTCGGAGAGAGTCTTCTCTGTGACTGCTCCCAGACTGTGGAACACCCTGCCACAGGAGGTCAGGTTGGCCCCCTCCCTGCTCTCTTTCCGCCGGCAGCTGAAGACATTTTTATTTAGGCAGACATTTGGTGGGTAGATTTTATTTGAGTAATGTGGTGTTTGAGTAATGTGGTGGTCTAATGTTTAATGACTTTTACTGCTTTAAATGATGCTGTTTTTATAATGTTAGTAGTATGTAACTCATTTTTAAACTTTTATAATCAATGTTTTAGCTTTGTCTTTTTAAATATATTGTAACCTGCCTTGAATCCCACCGTGGGAGAAAGGCGGGATATAAATCCTGGATATTTACCATATTTTCTGGTGTATAGACAACTTTTTAACCCTGGGAAAGGGTCTCAAAAGTCGGGGGTCATTTTATATGCCGGGTAGAGGAGGAGGAGGAGGAAGGCGAGGGGAGAAAGAGGAGAAAAGGAAGCCAGGGGAAGGAGGATGAGGACAAGGGGAAAAAGAGAAGGAAGCCAGTTCTACAGTATGGATGCAGCCTGAATCTTTACTAAAGAAATAATGCAGTTTGACACTGCTTTAACTGCCATGGCTCCGTCCTATGGAGTCCTAGGATCTGCAGTTTGCTTTCCCCCTAAGCAGACGGCTTATTGGGCCGTCTTGGGGGCAGGGAAGGGGAGGGGCAGCTGCACGATCGGCACCCCAACCCCTTCCTGAGGTTGTCCTCAGAGCAGCCGGCCCTCCGCACGGCCGGCACTCCAAGGAGGACCTCCTGCCACAGCGTTTGCACACACTGCGCCACAGCCTTTTGTGCGCCGCAGCCTTTTGCGGTGCGCCGCAGCCTTTTGCGGTGCACCTTCATCGACTTGTGAAAGGAGTGCTGATTTAACGCTCCTTTCAGGGGCGGCGAAGCTGTGCCACGGGACCCAGGCGTGGGGATGCCTCAGTCCTACGGCGCAGCTTCCTGGGGTGGCCCATGGCTGCTTGTCTGCTTAGCCCCTTTATGGCACCAGAGCTGTCTGTCAGAAAAGGCTAAATATCTCACAAAACTGCAAATCCCAGAATTCCATAGCCTTGGGCCAGGGCAGTTAAAGAGGTATCAAACTGCTTTAATAAATTTCTGCAATGCAGACGCAGCCAAAGTTGGTGTGTTGCTTGGCCATGGCTTCTTTAACAAATAATTCTGCACAATGAGCGAGAGAGAGAGAGAGAGAGAGAGTACCTTTGAAGATTTATCTAAAGAAGAACCAAGTTCCTTAACTTGGAGATTATATGTGTATGTTGTGTGTCTTCAAATTGTTCCTGATTTATGGTGATCATGGGGTTTTCTTGGCAAGATTCATTCAAAGGAGGTTTGCCATTGCCTTCCCCTGAGGCTGAGAGTGTGTGACTTGTCCAAGTTCACCCAGTGGGTTTCATGGCAGAGTGGGGGTTCAAACCCAGGTCTCCAGAGTGGTAGTCCAACACTCAAACCACTACACCATGTAGGCTCCTATACCCATGTACTACCTATGAAACAACTGCAGACTTTTTCCGACTTATGGCAACCCTAAGGCAACCTTATCATGGGCTTTTCTTAGCATGTTTCTTCAAATGGGGGTTGCCATTACCATCCTCCAAGGCTGAGAGTGTGTGACATGCCCAGGGTCACTTACTTGGCTGCAAATTGTACATACCCCAGAATGCATCACCTAGTATATTGGCAGTTCTTTCCCCCAACACTTTCTCATTTCCCCCCAACCATCTCATAGCTAGGAGATGGAAATATTTTTTAAAGCAGCATTTAAATTTGGACTATTTTTTAAAAAGTAAGGTCCAAAACACACTGCAGAAATAAATGCTAGGGAACATGGGAGTTGTAGTTTGTTGTGTTTATAAGTGACAGTTTTCCTGCTAAGTACCTGCATGTCATAAGCATTTGAATTAAAATTACCATATTGAAATCAAATCAGATTTTTTAAAAAAATATTTGGTGTGCGTTGGAAGAGGGGTAGTCTTATACGACGAGTATATCCCAAATTCTATATTTTAATGGGGAAAGTTGGGGGTCGTCTTATATGCCCAGTCATCTTATATGCTGGAAAATACAGTATTTGGGGAAGGGGAAATAAATACATCCCCAAACCCAGTCCTAAAACTTTTAAAGATAAATGAAACCAACCAATTGCTGTTGCCTGCCAGTAGCTCACAGGAAATGAACCAGACTGACTTCCCTTAGAAAACAGCTGCACAATCGAGGTGCTGCTACAGAGAAAGCCCTGACATGTGTGCAACTACAGAGAAAGCTTTATCCCCAAAATATCTTCGTGGGATGATGGAATACACAGAAACTCAACTTCTTGCAAATTCATAAAAGAAGCAGCAGTTTTTAAAGATAATATTGGTTACAAGCTACTCATGACTTTATAGGTCAAAACCAGCAGCTTGAACTGAGTTGAACTGGAAATAAATTAAAAACTAATATTGACACTAGAAAGGTGATATATGGTCTTTAAGGCACACATGTAACAAAAGGAACAAGGGACTAAACAATCTGGCCATTGCATTTTGTAGGAGCTATATAGACCGGAGCAATACTACCATAGCATTTTATAGTGGTAAAGTTCTAAAGGGATTTTTTTTTTTAAAAAAAACACACAAACACACATGAGGAAGCATGGGGAGAAACAGAGAGAGACCACATGGAGGGTGCAACATGGCTGGAACCCATGTGCAGAGAACAGAGGGAGAGCTGGAAGAGTTGGATACACCTACCCCAAATGTCTTAACCTCCATTACAAGCAAGATGTCCAGAAATGAACTGAAATTTGCTGCTTTGTAGTCTGTGGGATGCGTTAGATTTTTAAGGTCAAGAGACCCTTTAGATGGGAAAACAACAAGAAATGTCAAGACATGACCTTAAATGATATAGCTCATATTGGAACAATTACAATGAGCCCATAAAGTGATCTTAATGGAGGACCTGGTGGGCAGAAATATGGTTTATACAACAACAAGAAAGTCTATTTCATTGTTGAACAACTCTTATAGTCAAGTGGTTCTTCCTAATATTTAGATGAAATCTTGCCTTATAATGAATGAGTGAGTGAGTGAGTGAGTGAATCAATAAAAGTACCTGCTCCTTTTGTCAGGGAATATTTCCATTAGAATACAAGGGACAAGGAAGCAGAGGAAGCTACTGCAGGGGGATTCAAACAGCTTATTAGCAGTGATACCCAGCTAGCCAGTTCTCTTTGGAAAAGCCAGTGGAACAGGAGGTATTGCGTACTACAGCTGAAAGACACTCAGAATGCCTTCCAACAGCAGCACCCAAACAGCTGTTCTCCTTTTTGGCTCTTGTTTTTTTTGGGGGGGAAAAGGAAGCCCTGAAATGAGAGACAGTTGCATAATGTTTAGGGCAAGGGTGGGCAACTGTGGAGGGATGGAGGACCATTTTTCACCCTCATACTTCTCCAGAGGTCACACCAGGGCATCTGATCCAAATGACATAAAATCACTTCTGATTTTGTTTTTGGCCAATTTCTGAACATGTTGGGTTTATAAAAAAATTCCCTGGTAACTGGAAGTCTATGTGGGATTGTGGGAGCAAAATGACTGCAGTTTTGACCAGGTTTTGAACCCCCCCCCCCCAAAAAAAAAGAAAGAGAAAGAAATGCCTGTGAAAAAAATGGCCTGGATGCTTTTTGAGGTTTCTGGGAGGTTCCAGGAATGCACCATTCCCACTCTAACAATAAGATGTTGGACTGGAACTGGGAAGATCATAGGTAAATAATTAGAGCATTTTGATTCCACTTTAATTGCCATGGCTGCATCCTGTGGAATCCTGGAATGTGCATTTGCAAGACACTTTTTCTCTCTGGATGACAGCTTTAAGTACCTCTCTCTAAACTGCAGATCTCAGGATGCTATAAGATGGATCCATGGCAGTTAAAATGGAATCAAAATGCTATAACTGGGGAATGTGAAAGGGGCCAAAAGTTTACATAATTTCATTTGGCCCTGAAGTTTGCTTAGTGACCTTGGGCCAGACTCTGGCCCCATTTACTAGCACCACCACACTCCATCTCTAGCTCTGTTATTCTCCTCACATGGGAAGCAACAATTCTGAGCAAGAAAGCTTCTCCTACATGTGGATGCACTCCACACCATCACATATGTCCCAATTGTCTTGATCTGGCAGGAACTCCTCCAATTACTGTAATATTCTGCCATCCTGCTATTTGGCTTCTCTTCTTTGCACTTTCCCATTTTATCTTCTGCTTACTTCAAATGCTGAAAATTTAGTTTAAGTGCCAAAGTATTTTGCACTGAGTTAACTCTCTTTGTCTAATACAGTGGTTCTCATATGATGGGACAGGACTTGTGGGGGGGGGGGCACAAGAGTTGCTCAAGGGGGGGGGCACAAGAATTGGAGACTCTGATCCCTCTTCTTCCTCCTGTTCTCAAACTTTTGTATGTGTAAAATTTACACGTGTTGAGTTAAACATTGAATTTACTCAAATAACACTGTTCTAATTTGAACAATGTTATTTCTTTATAAAATGTTAAAATATGAATAAACATGAATATGCAAATAAAAATATACACATTAAATGAACATTTTTTAAAATTCATATGCTATGTCCTAAGAAGGGCACAACATCCACATGTAGATGTAAAGTCCCAAGGATACAAAGTGTGAGTACCACTGGCCTAACCTATTGCACCTATTCAAATTTGTCAGAGGTAATGTTTGTTTGCTATTAAATCATACATGTGTGTACACAAATGCCTCAAAATCTATACCATCTATACTTATATCTCTATTATCTATCTATCTTGCAGCAAGTATAGAAAAAAGTACCAAGAGGTTACTGTTCAAAGTAAGATCAACAAACTAGGATTTGTAGTTTGCACTGTACACATCAGTTACTAGAGCATACTAAAAGTTAATTTTGGGTAGCAATGGAAAGAAATGGAAAGAATATTAAAAAATATTCAAGAAATGATTGAAAAACATGTTTTTTGAGTACCAGGAAACCCTGAAAAGGAGAATTGTGGACAACAAGAATTTTCACAGTTTGGGACTTTGTGCAAAATTTGCACATGGATGTTTAGCACACACACAAAATTGCATCTTCTGCACAGGAAAAAAAATCTACATTGAAATATTATTTCCTGCAAAGAACAATGCTATAATTAGGGATATCTTCTGCATAAAATTAATGTTTGGTTGATATGTATAGAAAACAACATCTGTGTAGAAAACAGCATTTTGTGAGCAGGAAACACTATTTCTGTGCTGAAATATTGTTTTCTTCACAGAAAATACTGTTTCTTACACAGAAAATACTGTTTTCTCTGCAAAACAACAATGTACAGTGTGTTAGGATGAACCGCAAAGCACTTGTGCTGGCTGAACTGGCTTTAGGCCAGCTGAAGTTCCCTTATGCTAGCATAATGTTTTGTGCTGGCTGATGTGAGAGATCACAGGGTCTGAAATTACCAGGTTGGAGAACCAAGAGAGGGGCAGAGAAAGGAGAAAGGAAGGAAGCAGCTGAGTTATATCACTTCCAAACCTTACAGCAACCATAGATATAGTCCCTGTGCTGGCATAAAAGTTAGCCTAGGGTTAGGATTGGCTTAAGTTATTTCCAACAAATGGAAACCAATGGGAGCACCTCCAAAATAAAATTCTTGGGTCTCAGTCCACTAGCCAGAACCACACCTATATTGGAAAGACTGAGAGCTAGGATTGTACTGTAAATTGCAAATCACAGATAATTGAATTATGAATAGCCTTCATCATCTATATGATTTCTGAAGACTGTGACACAATGAGAAGCAAAGTACAAAGATTAGGCATTGTTTCATTTGAGAAGAAACGAATTACATCCCTGCCTTTGGGACTACAACTCCCAGAATTCCCAACCAGTATAGCCAGTAGCTATGCTGACTGGGGGAATTTGGAGAATGATTTTCAAAACATAATCTTTCAAAGCTCTGCCAATGGGAGAAAAGTATTTTTTGTCAACAGACTCTACTCCTATCACTATTTTTCTTTATTGCTTTACTTTTTGCTTCTTGTGCAAACTTCCACTGGACTTGTTCCTGACCTGGGTGGCTGAGGGACTGGATTAATTAATTACAAAGGACAATTATATAGCAAGTATCGGTAGACCTATATTTTGTAGGGAGTTCATGATTAAAATCAGCAAAATGCCTTTCTGGAAAAGAGATTGCATGAATTTTAGATTTTATAGCTATATGATTTATGTACAACAGGCAGTGAATTCAATTATGTGTTCATTAATTTGATACATCTTAACTACCATTCACCTCTGTGGTTTCTTCTAAGCTGAACTGCTAATTACTTCAAGATGGTATCCTTGCCATGGCCTTCCTGATGCAGACAATAGTAAAGTATTCTTGACCTTTCTATCCCAGTGAGATGATATTGAGGTTGCTGTTATTTTTGAAACCTTGCACATCTCCTAAAATTAATTTCCAGCTGTGTAAACATAAAAACTGCAGGGCTTGCCCAATACAGTTTGCTTCCTATACTAGGGATGTAGCTACAGGGGAAGAGGAATGGGGGCATGACACCCCCTTCCCAATAAGAATTCTTTCCTCTGACAAATTTAAGGACTGAATTTTCCATCAGTCCCAAAATTTCTAGCATTGCAAAAAAATTAAATGTCAATTGAGCATTTAGAAACACAGTTTAGGCTTCCAAAGAAAAAGAGCAGGCAAAGTTACCAGGCATTTGGGGACTGAAGGAAAATTTTATGCTGGAGATCGGTCAGAATTTTCCTCTGAAATGTATATCACTCTATTTTATGTACAAATGTTGACCCAACTGGCAGCTAAATTTTGTTTCAACACTGACAATGGGCCAGCTTTATTCCATAGTGCACCTGAAGAATTCATAGTAGCTTAGGCCCCTGAGTTTTCCTGGAAGAAGTTGGCCCTTCACATATAGGCCTTGTCCACACTATGATTTAAACTGATTTGCAGATTGGTTTATTTGTGACTTGTTCACACTTGAATCGTTTTCAGACCCAACTGTGTTCGGTCTGATTCATGGTGAATTGTGGTGAAACAACACAATTCCAAAAAGAATAACTTATTTCAGAAATGGATCTTTTGGAGGTTCTTTTGAAAAGAATCATATTGCAGTGTGTTGAGCAAATGTTAACATGTTTATGACATTCGGGGTGCACTGGGTGGGAGGGTTAATGGGCAGAGGGTTGGCAGAGGGGTAGTACCCATTCCACACCACAGGAGGATCAAGCTGCCATTCCCCCTCCCCCAGCACTGCTGTGAGGCTGTTGTTGAGCTTTTGTGGGTCTATTAGGATTTCCATCACAGCCAAGTGGTGTGCTGCAGCATGGATTTTTTTTTTTAAAAAAATGACAGTTTATGTAATTGGCTGCAACTGTGTGTGTGTTTTCTGACTCCAATGAGCTGTGGCCCCCATAGAAATAAAAGTCCCCCTGGGTCTGCATCAGCTGCTTTAGCTGAGAAGAAGGAAGAGGAGGTTGCACTAGGCTGCAGCAAAGGAAAGGAAGAAAGACGGAGGGAGGGAGAGTAACTTTGTATCCTCCTCCTCCTCCTCCTGGATGGCCTTTTCCCACATTCCCACCCAGGAGGATAAGCACATGAATGATAGGCTCTCCTCCTCCTCCTCCTCTTTCTCCTCCCACCTACTTTCAACCTTCTGGTTCCCAACCCACATGGAGGTAGGGGTCCTGGGGGTGAGGGAGCTCCAGACCAAAGGGGAGCCTTCCTCTTCCTCAGGGGTCACTGCTCCTCTCTATGAGCCCGTTTCTCCACACAGAGAGAAAGTGGAGAGGAGAAAGTGGAGGAGAGGTGTATGTGTGTGTGTGATCAGCTCTTGCTGCCATAGAAAGAGTCCTGCACCCTCTCAGCTGCTAGGAGCTCATTTCCCCATATGGAGAGATGTTTGACTTTTTGAATTAGTCTTTATTCTTTAGGAAAACAGATTTAGAGTAATAGTCTGATCCACATTTTTGCTGCTCTGCTGATGAAAGTGAACTTTAACAAGTTTACCTTTCATACCTGCATATTTTAGTTTACCTTCAAAAGGGTTAATGCCCTGGAAACTAAAATTGCAACCCCACTTTTTGGGTTATGGGTCCAGAGGAGACCCAGTGAGCTCTCAGGAGAGGTCTCAAAGGAGACACAGGGCCTTTGCAGACTGCCAGAAATAGTGCACATTAAATTGAGGCACTGCCCTGGCTCAGTGCTAGGGAGTCATGGGAATTGTATTTTTTTCTGGGACATTGAGCCTTCTCTGTCAGAGAGCTCTGGTGCCACAATAAATTACAGTTCCCATGGTTCCCTAGCACTGAGCCAGGGCAGTGCCTCAATTTAATGTGCACTATTTCTGGCAGTCTGCAAAGGCCCACAGTGAGGTCTCAGAAGATTATTTTATCTTAAACTGCTTCTCCTTAAGATAAGGACCTCAAGAAAGATTTTTTTCTACTCAAACAATAAAGAATGGCTTCATCTAATCCTAATTTCACAATGATTAGTGAAATATTAACTGGAACAAATTATAAAACGTGGTCATGGTAAATGCAAATGTACCTGAATACAATGGGTCTATTTAAAGCAATAAATGGACAGAGACCCACAGAAGAAGGAATACATCAACAAGAGTTTGATGAAAATGCATAGAAAGCAGCAACATATATATATTTGTCTGTAGATCCCAGCATTGCTTACCATATGCAAGGTTCAACTGATCCAAACAAACATGGGACAAACTACAGAAAGTATTTAATTCTCCAAGTACTTCTAATCAAACAGCTGTCATGATCAAACTTGTTAATACCAAGTTGCATTGTCCTCAATTTTTAAATTAGCATATTAATGGATTTATGACAACTTTGTCTGGCATTAAAGCAGCTGAAGAATCTTTTCCAGAACATGCTAAACTTGGACTGTTTTTGACAAGTTTTCCCAAATATTACTCTCCAACAATAAATGCTTTACAAGTTAAAGGAGATGTTTCTTTACAAGATGCTTTTACTCAAATTGTTGAATTTCAAAATATGCAAAACTTGAGGGAAGACAACTAGAGATGGAAGACAACTGCAGAGAATTTACTGCAGATGATGTAAAAAAACACACAACACCTTCTTTTCTTCTAAATGAAATAGAAACAATATTAACAATTCAAAACCTAGAACTGAGCTGTAAAAGCTGCAGAGTAAAGGACTAAATACTAAGAGCAAAAGCAATTTTAAGAAAGAAGCTTTTAATCCTAAACAGAAATCTTCCACTCATGTTGATATCAGTAGATTCAACAATAGTTATTTCAAATTGCTGGAGATAAATATAAAAACCAAGTTTAATTAATAGTAGAGCAAGTGCACATTACTTCAACAACAAAGAATGGTTTGTTGATTTTGATGCAAATGTAACTGTTCCTGTCTATCTTGCTAAGATTGGTGAAGTTTTTGCTCAAGGAAAAGGGACTGTTATTTTGAAAACAAAACTTGGTCTTGACAGAATAGGAACGTTAAAAATCCCAGATGCTTAACATGTACCAGATTTGAAAACCTCCTTTTACAGTGTGCTGTAACATTACATCATCAAGCACAGCAGCACATTATCAAGAGGCCACCGTGTCAGTTTCAGAAAGCAAACCTGTTTTGGTTTTCACAATAAAAATTTGATTTTTAGAGCACGCTTAGGATCTCATGGATGTTATGAGATGCAAGTTTTACATTAATCTGTGACCAGATGTAATCACAAAGACTGTTCAACTTTATGGAAAACTGGAAACCTCCCTTCAACAGAAGAATGGCTTTATAAATTGATATACCTGATACAGTTGGACAAACTCTCTAATTTATTGAGAGGACAGGACTGGGGGAAAATGTGAAAATCTGGGAACCATTATTTGACAATGTACGTAAAAAAAAGCTTAAAGGCGATAAAGAGAATTAATAATATAGCCAGAAGAGATTAAGAGGTGAGATCAGGTGGAGATAGAGAAATGATATAAAGAGTAAACTAAGCAAAGTTAGGTATTTTTGGTTGTTTTAAGGATTAATTTCTATAAAAGTAATAATTTATCCTTAATCTTGAGATAATAGGAAAAGGTTTGTATAAATATAAAAAAGGATGACTTGGTAAGGGTTCAGGAAGTCTTAGGTAAGAATGATGTCTGTTATTGTAAGTTGACATTTGTTGTCCAAGAAAGAATGGATTTTATGTGTATGTATGCATGCATGAATACTTGTATTTATGTTCAATGTATTATTGTTTCAATGTATGTATGTATACATTTTTAAAGATTTTAAATATATATATATATATGACTGTTCAACTTTATGGCATCACAGATTTGCTTATCGAAGTGTTGAAAATATTAAGAGACTGGCAAATCATGAGCTTGTAAAAGATTTTAAATTCAAAGCATGCTCTAACAATGAAAAATGTGTAGAATGTTTAAAATCAAAAGTCATAAGAGCTTCACATCCTCCATTACTGTGAGACAATCCAACAAGGCATTGGATCTTTTATATGCTGATCTTTCTGGACCAATAAATCAAAGTCAGCAGTAGGTAACTCTTATTTTATTACTACTATTGATGATTTCAGCAGATACACATATACTTATCTTCTCAGAGAGAAGATTCAAGCATTTCAGAAATTCAAAAAGTATTTTAATAGAGTCTTTAAGAAATTTGACTACAAACCAAAGAGCCTGCACAGAGAT
Source organism: Phrynosoma blainvillii (assembly GCA_026167975.1). NCBI lineage: Eukaryota > Metazoa > Chordata > Lepidosauria > Squamata > Phrynosomatidae > Phrynosoma > Phrynosoma blainvillii. The sequence goes on from JANUYF010000003.1 coordinate 37,203,174, forward strand.
AACAGCGCTGAATTTGTCAATGCTGAATTTGATGAATTTTTAAAAGAACATAGCATTGAACAGCAGACTACACAGGCTCATTCTCCAAAACAAAATGAAGTGGCAGACAGAATGAATAGAACTCTCAAGGAGATGGCAGTCACTATGCTTTTGGAACCTAATATGACTAAACACTATTGGTGTGAAGCAATCATGACTGAAACATACCTGTATAACAGATTGCCAACTAAATCTAAAGATATAACCCCATTCCAGTTATGGCATGAAGTCAAGCCAAGATTAAACCATCTAAAGGTTTTTGGAAGTAAAGCATTTACCTATAATCCCAAACAGAAAAGAGACAAATTTGACTGCTGATTCAGATAGATGCACAATAAAATTAACAAGTGCTGCTTATATTGATGAAAGACTACAGCTCAGATCTAATCAAAACCAAAATGTCTATCAAGATTCATTTGCAGAAGAAAAAGAAGACTCCCACCAGTGACCAGAGTGAGTGGAGTTATTTCATCTTCCCAAGGTCTTGCAACCAGAAGAGGCTACCCCTGCAGTAGACCAACCTAATGATGGAAAACCAGACAGCATACAAGAAGCAGAGCCAGGTATCCAAATTCAGGTGAAAAGGTCAGAACACTCCAAAAAAGGTGTATCACCTGGCAGATTCTCTTATCAAGCCACAGAGGAATTAATTCCAAAACCTTCTGATTGGAAGAAGATAAAGGGAATTCCAAAGACAGATTCTAAGAAGTGGGTGCAAGCTGCTAGTGAGGAAATAAAATCTTTATATAAAAACAAGACATGGACTTTGTCAGAATTGCCAGAAGGAAAAGGACAATTGGCTATAGATGTGTCTTTACCACAAAGCTAGATGCAGAAAGGGACATTCAAAGATACAAAGCAAGACTTGTTGCTAAAGGTTATAATCAGAAGTATGGTTAGGACTACAATGAAACTTTTGTTGGAGTAGTTACTCATACAACCATCAAAACTCTCCTAGATGTCACTACAAGAAAATAAATGTTCAATGTCTAGATGTCAAAACAGCTTTTCTGTATGGTGATCTCAATGAAAAACTTTGTATGGAACAACTTCCAAGATTCCAGATATCTGGTAAGAAACATCTTGTATGCAAATTACAAAAGAACATTTATGGTTTAAAACAAGGCACCAGAGCATGGAGTAAGAAACTGAACCAGCTTCTTATCAAAGAGGGGTTCACTCCAGGCACAGTTGGCAAGTGTGTATACAAGAGATTCAGAAATAATAAATGGACTTACATCACAAGTTATGTTGATGATTTGATCCTGTGCAGTGGAGACTAATCAGATAGTGAAGAGATAATCCAAAATATCATGAAAGAAATTGATATTAAGAATTTGGGAGACATCTCAAACTATCTTAGAGTGCAAATGCAAAGAGGCAATGATGGAAGTTTCCTTCTGAATCAAAAACAGAAGATACTGGATCTTCTGGAGTGTCTTGGTTTAAAAGATGCAAATGCTATGCCAATTCCAATGGAAGTAGGATTCTTAAAGGACATTAAGAAATCCAAACCTTTACAGAATGGATAAATATAGGACTGCAGTTGGAAAACTCCTATACATTGCCAACCAGACCTGACATAGTAAATGCTGCTGGCATCCTATGCAAAATGGTCAACTCTCCTACAGAAAAAAGTTTCATTGCAGTTAAGAAAGTTGCCAGATACTTAAAAGAAACAGTGGATTACAAACTGATGCTGCCAGTCTATCAACAACCACCGCTGATCGCTTATGTGGATGCAAACTGGGCTGCAGATCTGGCAGATAGAAAGTCAACCACCGGTAATCTGACTTCTATGGTGGAGGAGCTGTAAGTTGAACAAGTTAAAAGCAATCAACTATTACTGTTTCTTCTACTGGAGCAGAGTGTATTTCAGCAAAAGCAGCATGTGATGAAATCAAATGGCTGCACAACTTGTTTGTGAACTTTGGGATAACAGTACCCAAACTAACCATTCTGATGCAACATAATCAGAGCTGCATCAGGATTTCTGAAAGTGAAAAGCCACTTAAGAAGAACATCGACATTGCATTTCACAAAGTGCAGGAGATATACAAGAATGGACTTGTCCAACTGGAATATTACAACACAGAAGTTAGGATTGTAGATATCCTCACTAGACTTCTACCAAAAGTTTAATTCCAGAGGGTACGTGAAGGAGTGAATATCCTCAACATTGGTCCAGGAAAATGAGAAGGGGATTGTTGGAAAATTTATCATTGCATTCTCCTGTTCTTCTCTATTTAGACAGGGACTGCACCCCTCCCCTCCTCTCATTCTAATTGTCAGTCTTAAGTGGCAGTTTAACTGAGGGCCGATGCAGACAGCCCCTAAGGGGTGGCTCTGTGCCACCCCTGGGAGCACAGGATTGGGGCTGTGGCCACCACACACCGTGGCCCTGATCCTCCTTTTTGCTGCTCCAAAAAGAGCTGGCAAATGCCACTCCTTTTGAAGGAGGCAAAAAGCCACCCTTAGAGCTGCTGTCATGGCTCTTTTGCACCCCTTTGGTGCAGTGCGTGTGTACACTGCACCAACGGGGCGCCCTGATGCTACACGCTGTGCAGTCGGGTTGTGCAATCACGCCGCCCCAACTCCATCCCTAGGCTGGCCCTTTAGGCAGGTCTGCATCAGCCCTGACTCTCTGAAAATTCTTTAAAAGTGTTAATGTACCTTTAAAAGGGTTAATATATTAAACAATGCAGGGGAGTCTGCAGCCAATTTAAAAGATGAGTTGCTGCAGCCAATTTAAAAGGTGAGTTGCTGGGAGTTCAAGGAGAAACAATTCACTTTCTTTTTGCCCTGAAAAAGGTGTGTCTAGTGGAGTTTAGAGACACTGAACTATCTGAGGAGGGGGGGAACTTTGCCCTCTCCATTAATAAAAGTATTGGCTAATTTTCATGGGGAAAATAAAAATGAGATTCTTTAAATTGAGTAGAAGGCCTTGCATAGGTTTATAATTTTTCCATTCCCCCCCCCAGGGTAACAATGGTTACAGATGCAGATATAACAAGAATTATGATAATTAGAGTAAGAGTCAATGTGGTGTGGTTTGAGTGCAGGATTAAGACTCTGGAGACCAGGATTCAAAACACTGCTTGGGCAAGGAAACCCACTGGGTGATTTTGGGCCAGTCAAACACTCTCGGTCACAGAAAACCTTGTGACAGGGTCACCTTAGGGTATCCATAAATCAGAAATGACTTGAAGGCACACAGCAAACAAAATACAATAGGACCTCAGTTTATGTCATCAGTGGCCCTTTCACACAACTCAGAAATAGCACCTTGATTCCATTTGATTCCACCCTACAGAATATTGGGATTTGCAGTTTAAGGAGGCATATGTATGTTGAATTCTCAGTCAGATTGTTCTTGTGCTTCACCAGATTGGTAGCACACCCAGCATACTCCACGCTGTATATGAGGTCCCCCATATTTCATATTTCATATCTGGAACCAACATGTTCTTGAGAGGTCATGATGACATTTAGGAACACCAGGTCAAGTTCCCAGGAGGAAAAGAGTGAGACTCAAGGCACATGCACAGCAAGGTAATAAGACAATCAAATCTAAATGGGTGTACAAAGTGCTTCTTCCTCCCCCCAAGTCACCTGCATTTTCTCTTGCACCTTGAGACAAAGGGGTTTTTTTGCACCCAAAGCAGCAAGCCAATCTCTCTGCCTATCCCCTGTTCTCTTCTCAGGCAACCTTGCATGTCCATCCATTCTGGGGATATCCTGATCCAATTGTTGATTTTGTCACACTAAAATTAAAGCCATCAACCAGTTTGGAATCCCATTCTTGATTCTTGGGAAAGAATATCCAGTCTTTGTTATTTTTCAAGATAGTCCATTGCTTGGGGCTAGATCTGAGATATAAATATTAGTCTCCGCATGCTCCTAGTACATGTACAGTTGTCCCAGCCTGTGTTCTGTGTATGAAACTGTGCCACCATCAGACCTCCCAGTCTGAGCCACTCCAGATTTCCATGGTCTGCTCATCGGAGAAGTAATTATAACCCCCCTGAAACCCCCTCAAACTTTGCTATCCAGTTTCCATATTTCAATTTTGGTTATCTCTGAATGCTGTGTCTGTGTGAACTGTCATTGTATGTGTATGATTGCACTCTGCATTTTTCTAAATAGAACTCTCTAAATACAACACCCCAAACTTGGAGTTCTCCTTAGTTATTAGTAGTATATACAGGTGCAAATGGTCTAAAGTTTACCTAGCCCAGTGGCATCATTGGTGTGTGTGTGGTATTGCACCCTGCATCAGGTGACACCCCAGAAGAGGGGTGACACCTGGTTGCCCCCCTGTCACCATTCCTGTACACTGTCCCCACATGCTCCCCTGATGCTGTCCCTACTCACATTCCACCCCGTGCTGTCCTCACACATGCTCCTCCCATGCCATCTCATTCTTTTCCTCATCAGGAAAAGAATGGGGTGGCACAGGGGAAGGGAGAGCATGCTGTCCCCAGAAGCCCCACCCCCTAGAAGCCCTGCCCCCTGCACTGGGTGACACCAGATGCAGGGATGCCACTGCCAGCCCCTTGCAATAGTCAATTTTCCCAACAATTAAAGTAACATCATCATATTTGGTAGAGACTCTCCAGTCTCCCCACCTTTCTTTGGGTAACAAGACTACAAATCCCAGCTCTACATAGGATGCAACCATGGCAGTTAAAGTGGAATCTAAGTCCTTAACTGTGTTTTATTATAATTGAGATTTTAATCTGTATAATGATTTAATACATTTTTAAGGGGTGGTGGTGTTATTTTGTCATTGATTGTATGGGGGTATTCTTTTTTAACTTGTAAGCCGCCTTGACAGCCTCGGCTTAAGATGGGGTATAAATTATTATTATTATTATTATTATTATTATTATTATTATTATTATTATTAGTGTGAAACAACTACAGGGCTGAGTAAGTCTGTGATTAGATCATTTATATGCCTGCTCTGTCTAGTGCCCAAATGCTAACTGTTGTTGGCCATCTTCACTGTCCATGTTCTTTCTAACAGAAGACACTTCCTAACTGAGGATTATTTTTTGGCAGCCTATCAAATGAGTATTATCCTTTGTAAAATAGGACATATGGACTCCTTATCCCTAGGCCACAGTCCAGATTATACAATAGGTCCTATTGAGTGTATGTATGTGTGAACATTGGTTCCAGCAGATGCCAGGTTGTTCATTGAATATTTCTGGTTGGGTTGTTAAACCACACAGAGAGAGATGACTTCATGGAGAAGACAGTCGGTACATTAGCTCTATATTTGTTTTGCTGTGAACAGGTCAGATGAGGAGGTCTGAAAGCAAAATAAGAGAGTTATTTAATCAACATTTCTCCTCAGTTTCTTCTGCAAAAACAGTTGGTTTAACTGAGATGATCTGACCTTTTCTGTTTGCATTCCACAGATTGTTATAAAATTGCCAAAACCTATTCTCTAAAGTGGAAAGGCAAAGAAGGGGGGACTTTCTGATACAATCAATCAATATGAAGCTGAAAGGAGTTGAGGTTTAAGCAATGAAGCTGAAAGGAGCAAGATTTAGTGGTCAACTGTCAGAGAGAAACTTTTTTTTCTCCCCATTTTATCACCTAATTTAATGAGTCATCAGTGGATTCAGATCAGACAATAGCAATTAACTGCTAGACACACAACCCATATTTAAATTATACATTTGCATAAAGAACAGAGGAATCTTTGGTATCTCTTTTATGATCACTAAGGACCAACCCCATCCACTGACTCAGCATTCCTCTACTGCAGTCTCCTATAACTATTCCATGACTGCTGTATGGGGGTTGGAGAATAGTATATGGCTATGACCCTGTTGTCAGGTGCACAGTGATAGCATAATTCACTGAGACCTCTCCAGGACTCCAGAAGATCTCAGCAGATGATGTGATCATCTGTTTTTGGCAATGGGGACTTCTCCATCTCCCCTGCTACTTTTTGCCACCCATACAATGGCTATGGGGGGACCTGCAGCTCCTAACAGTGAGTCCAGGAAGTGTTGACAAGACAGATGTAGCAGTTACCTTACAACTGAGAGCCAGTTTGGTGTAGTAGTTTGAGCATTGGACTACGACTCTGGAGATCACGGTTCAATTCCCTGCTCGGCTATGAAAACCCACTGGGTGAGCTTGGGCAAGACACACACTCTTAGCCCCAGAAAAACCCATGATAGGGTTGCCTTAGTGTTGACAAAAATTGGAAATAGCTTGAAGGCATACAACAGCAAAACTTTACATCTATATATCACATAGCTCAAATGTGGACTTGTGCTGCTGCCTCATGCAGTCTTGTGAGTATTGAGGCATAGTCAAGATGAAAAGGATAAAAGTATTTCATACTGCAGGCCAGAAGTGGAAGTTAAAGAGGTTTTTTAAAACAACAACAACAACCAATAATACAGCTACAGTGTACTCTTCAAAATTTCATAGATGAAAACTGGGTCACACATGGCCAAGCAACATCACAGTGTGGTTAAGATAGCAAAAGCTATAAATGAGGAAGAACACAAAAACTAGAAGAGGCTGCAGTGGTTTAGTTTTGCCTGAAGCTGCAGGGAAAGGAAAGGTTCTACCCCTTCTCCCCTTTTCTCTCCTTTCCCTCTTGCTGAGTGAATTGTTGGAGGGGAGAGAAACTGGAACATTTTAAAATCAGTTGAAAAAGTGGACAAGTATTATTCAGGACTATTTGAGCCAAATCAGGAAAAGTTAGAGGGTATGCTACAACTGATAATAAACAACTTTGAGGGGTATTGGGATTATAACTAATTCTTTTAAAAAAACTTTCTAAGCTTTGTACAGTTGTCCCTTCTGATTCACGGGGGATCCATTTTGGACCCCATTCTGGACACCCCCATGAATTGCACAAATCACAAATATTGGGGGGCATTGTTTTTAATGGCTGCGCACTCCCACATGCAGCCTCTCACACACACCATTTTATCCCTGTCTGCTTGCTGGTCCATGAAGGACCAAGACCATGGACTCCACGTCCACAAACAGGGAAGGATGAGTGTATTTCTTTTCACATTAGTTAGGAAGGATAAGCCCATGGAAACTAGGATATGTGTCAAGCTCAGGCTACAAGACCTAGCCACTGTGATGTTAGGGTCTTTGGAAGATAGAAAGAATATCTGCACTATGCATATATAATAGTTTGATACTGTTGTCATGCCTCCATTTTGAAGACTCTTGTATTTGAAATTTGATAAGGCCTAAATAGCTTGAAGGCACCAATCTATAAATTGGCACATGACTTGAAGGCCCATTCATGGACAAGGAAATTGGAATCCTCTGCTTGAGAGCTCTAGTGCTGTAGTCATGAGTAGCATCAGACTATTTTGACTATATAGTGTAGATACACACCCTCACGGAACAATGGCATCTGAAGCTTTTGGAGTTCATGGCACATGACTACTAAATGGAACCTCAACATATGGTGGCAAGTGTACCTCTAAATATATGATGGAAGGGGCAGATGAGAGAGAATGAGTGCAGCCTTCATATCATGCTCCTATATATTTTAAAACCAATGATTTTCTGGAAATCATTCACTTCTGCAACTCCTGGAAACCAGATAGACCTAATATGGAGCCCAGATGGGTCCCCTTATATATTTTGAATGATCTGGATGTCAAATAGAATATAAGTGGCCACAGTTTTTTGACTTCTGTGGTGATCTGACTTGCTTATCTTGGGCCAATCTGTATCCACCAAGCTAGGGATAAATGGAACTTCTTGAGAAGCTTTCAGAAACCATGTAACATTGAGAGAGGAAGTCTATGAGAATCCTGAAAAATTGAACCTTCCTCTGCATCCTTTAAAGTGGGAATGGATTACATGCCATACAATCATGCTGTTGAATAGACAGCTCTGTGCCACCCCTGGGAGCACAGGATTGGGGCTGCAGCCACCACACACCACGGCCCCAATCCTCCTTTTTGCTGCTCCAAAAAGAGCTGGCAAATTCCAAGTTCCAATTATTTCAGATTTATCCCCCTGTGTAGAGTAGTCCTTACTGTTGCTATATGCCTTCAAGGAAACATTAACTAATAGTGACCCTTTCATAGGATTTTCTTGGCAAGATTTATTTAGAGGTCTCACAGAGTCCTAGTGAATCACTTGCACCACTGCACCACGCTGGCCTTTAGCTGTGTTAGAACAAGTTCACAGCAGTAACAAAACAAAAAAGAAAGCTGAAAAAATAGTTTTTATGAGTGTTATACTGATACCTTTCAAACATATATTTTGAGTCTCTGATATAGCAAAATGTAAGGTGTCATTTTGCAAGACAATGTGATTTTGCCCCAGGCAAAGAGCACCGTGATAAAAGTTGAATAAAAAAACTTTTGAGACAGAATATCTTTCTTTTTCCTCTCCCTTCTAGCATAAATGGGTGCTTGAAAAATCTACTTTTTGCCATGCTTCTTGAAGCCTCAAGCAGCTGCCATGGCACCGCTAATAAAGCTGTAGCCTCCAGATCTGCCAGGCTCAAACTCTGTTATCATCTTTATTGCATTTGAGCTTTAGTGGCATCAAATGCTGCATCTCAATATTGGATTTTAAACACACACGCACAAAGACTCTAGCTAGGCTGTAATCTTTGTTTTGGTCTCTGTATGTAACGAAAAGGCAAAAGTGTCAAAGCACTCAGGCAGGACAGAGGATAGTGGAAAAGCTGGAAAAGTGAAATGGAAAAGCTATTGCTTCATATAATTTTTAATTGTTCAGTTTGGCACTTTATAACACTGCAGTCTTTAGCTGCAGCAGGAAGATTCAATACAAATGCTTCTAAATGTTTTAGATTTGATTTCACTTGAAGGTACTCATGCAAGCTGCTGTACGATGTTTCTACAATAAGACTGGGATCTTGTTGGGGTGCTACACCAGCGTAAAAACCATTCCACAAGCAATTGTTCTGTCTCAAAACAGTGGTGTCACTAGGGTTGGCATCACCTGGTGTGGTAACTCATGGTGTCACCCCTCCATTGACCTCCTTCCATGCCACACCATACAGAATCCTTAGTAATGTTTTTGGTACTTATGTTACTCATAAATTGTAATTTATATATATCACTGGATGTAATGGTCATAGTTATGACATAAACAACTAGCAAAACTAAAATTTGTATTTTTAAATTATAATATCATATGAACAGCTTAAATGTATTTAAATGTACACTGTTTTATGTGGTTAAACTAGCATTTCATCCACTGAATTTTATATGATATAGAAGTTTACAAGGCTTACTCAGAATTATTCATAATAAAGCAGAAAAGTTTAAGATAAGATGCTTAAATGAATGTGAACATGAAGAAATTTCTAAATCAAGTCCTGAAACTTTGAAAAGGACTTTTATATTTAGCTATTCTAATTCCAATTTAGGTTTAGTTCAAACTGAGAGATTATGTGGCAGCATTCGCATTTCAAAGTCAAAGCAAGTGATTTAGCGTCACTTTGATTTGAAATATTACTATATGGAAGGAGCTCCCTCTGGTGGCATGCAACTTGCAGATTTCCCCATTCACTACAAAACATTAAATAGACAGCTTGATTCTTAGGATTTTGCCAAATGAGGCTAAAAAGCAGCATCATCTTTGGCTGTTTATTTATCACATGATGCCATGTCTATCCTGCTGCCACCATGCTTTCCAGTCACTTTTGATTGATGGGAAAAGCCCACCAGTAGGCTCTAAATCTCACTATTATAACACAACTGCATGGGTGTGAACAGTTTCTTCACTTCAATTTCATTTTTAAAAATCTTTGTTGTGTTATCAAACTTGGGGCAAAATGATAAAATAAAAATATTTTAAAATAATTTTGCCATACTTATATAAACATGTTGCTAACTGCCCTCGTGTTGATTTCGAATGATGGCAACCCTATGGATATCTCCAAGACCCTCTGTCCTCCACTGCTCTGCTTAATTCCTGCAACCCCTTAATACCCATGACCTCCTTAATAGAGTCCATCCATCTACCATGTGGCCTTTCTCTCTTCCTACTTCCCTTCACCTTTCTCAGCATTATTGTTTTTTCCAAGGAGTCTTCCCTTCTCATGATGTGTCCAAAGTATGACAGTCTCAGTTTGGTCATCTTGGAACAAGAAAAGACAGGTAATGTGCTAAATACAGTTAGCTCTCTGTTTTCACAAGGATCCGTTCCGGACCCCCCCCCCCCCCCCCCCCCCGCACAAAAACAGAGACTCATCAATATTCAAGCCCCATAGGCTTGAATGGAGTGTGTCCCCACAGGTGCACACCCAGGGGGTGTGCCCCATTAATTTTAATGGAGGTTACCCCTCCGTGAATATTCAAAACCATGGACCTCAAGTCCACGAGAATGGAGGGGCGACTGTATTGCCATTTTGGCTGGTGGTTCCAGTGTCAATGATTCTGCTCTGAGTTTTAGTTGGAACTTGAAGAAAGCTATCCAAAGTGCTGCACTTTTGTGGGAAAGGGTTCAAGATCTTGGATACTGCTCCTAAACATCATACTGAAAATCCCAAATCAGATTTACTACCTCATTGGAGCAACCAGCAAGCATTGTTAGCTCTGTGATCACATTTGCATATTTTTGTTTTTTAAACAGGTACGGTTGGCCCTGATCCAGACTGAGGCCACAGTACAGACTGGTTAAGTGGGCTTAACCACAGTGTGTGGGAAGGTGTGTGGCTATTTTGTTTTTAAGAGCAGAAAAAACAAAACCTCTTATTTGTTCTTACTAGGTTCATAGCTGCTGGAAGCAATTTTCATAAGCAAAATGTAATAGAAGTAGCAAAGTAGGAAAAGTGTGGTAATAAGGTAGCAATGGAGGGGAGGAGAAAGAACTAATATTAAGTGAGGAATTGGATTCCTTAACCCACAGCATCCCCTCCCGCCTAACCCTGATGTTTTCAGATTTATTTTTTCTAGCCAGCACATTGGTTTCATTCCTCTCCCTCTTTCCTATGTATTGGAGTATTAAGCCAGGAAATGCAATTAAAAATGCAATTAAATGTCCACAATAATGTTCATATTTTGAATTGCTCTGTATTTTTCTATTTTGTTTCATATCCTGCTGTGATCTTTTCAAATATTACATGCTCCTAAAGGCATAGAATTAATACTTAAATATACAGAACATACTTTTCAGAATGAATGTTCAGTGCACTTTGGATGCTGCAAGTCAACTGAAAGCTAATGCTGGAATTTATTGGACAAGTAGCAATGAATAACAACACTCGTGTTTTTGTCCGCTGTGATCAATGGGGGTCCATTCCTCTGACATTTGGGAAGTAGCTAGCTGCTGTTCACATCCCTTCAGGTGAACAATCCCCATTGTGACAGGCAGAAATAGGGCCTCTGTTGCAATTCCCCCTTGTACTAGAGATCATTCATATAAGGGGGGTTGTAACAGCAGCCAGATGCTTCCTAAGTAGCAGGGGAATAGACCCTCATTGATCACAATGGCTGGTGTCCAATATGTGAAAGTTGAAGGACTTTGAAGGTATTTCTTTAATTTATGTAATACGTGCCTTCTCTCCTAAATTGGACACAAGGGGGCTCACAAACATACTTAAAATTTCTTTTTACAATTTTAAAAACAGAATTAAAAACATCATACTACCATAACAAGTTAAAAATATAAAATAATTAAAAACATACTCATATTTTTAGCCATTAAAAACATAGAAAAACAAAGACCCCAATAAAATGCCTCCATATTCACAATAGGGACTGTGGATATGTAACAGTCACGAGTGCTTTACTCCACGTTATGCATTTGTACCTGTGATACAGAGTGGTGGCCTAATAATAATAATAATAATAATAATTATTATTATTATTTATATCCCGATTGGCATTGGGATGATTTGAAAGAAAGGCTGGATAAAAATATACTTTCAGTATCAGATTACAGCAGCAAATCCCAGTAAGAAATGCAATAAATCTTAAGCTGGGAAAGAAGAAACTTCTGCTCCAGCTGCTCATACTGTAGCAGTGTATGCTTGCCTACAAAAGGCAAGGTGAACAGCAGCTAGTAGCAGCTCAGCTCACTGAGAATGTTTGACTAGGAAAAGAGAGAGAAAGGGGAGAGCAGATAAGCCTGTCTTACTAAATACCCCCCAACATGTTTTTTAAACAAACAAACAAACAAACAACAAAAATAGATGTATATGTTTGGACAAAGAAATATTGGGAATCATTAAAAAGGGGAGGCAGTTGAAAGTCACCCCTGGATGCATTTTGTAAGATGCCTTCAGGTGGTCTGTAGAAGGTTCTTTTTTGTTGTTGTTTACTTATGCGAGGCTTACTTGACCTGGTTGTTTCATTTCACACATACTTGTTATTAGTTTTAAAAAAAATTGCCAAGACATATTGAACATGCTCTTTTTGTAGGAACCTATTCCCATTCTTGCCATGTTATATCTGCCTCTGGTAACAACTTTTGTTAAAGAAGTAATGCCCAAGAACACATCTACTTTGCTAATTGAGGTATACCTGCAAAGTATTCTAAGATATATATTGTGAAAGGTGGTATGTAGGTCCCTTATTTGAATAAATAAAAGCAAGTTTGTTAATGGCCCTATGCTGTATATACATCTCTGCTGTGGGTCCTTGCACACTGCCACTGGTGTGTGTCCTTCTTCACTGCCCATGCCATTGATTTCAGTTTGAACATAGTACCACCTAGTGGTTTCTCTGGCAAATGCCGGATGCTTCTATCTACAGGAACTTTTCCACAGTACACAATTATAACATTATGATTCCACTTTGATTGGCATGGCAACATCGTATGGATTCCTGTAATTTGTAGTTTGGTGAGGTACTAGAGCTCTCTGCCTGAGAATTCTCTCTCTCTCTCTCTCTCTCTCTCTCTCTCTCTCTCTATATATATATATATATATATATATATATATATAATAACACTGCACCCTGACTGTCTTCACTGCAAAACAATCTGCTAAACTGCTAATCCCAGAATTATTTAGGATGTTGCTATGACAGTTACAGTGGAATCATAATGCTAGAATTATATTGCTGTGAGTAGGGATATTGACAATATTCCATCCTGGGCTCCTTGGAGAAAAAGAGTAAGATAAAAATAGTCAATAAATATGTAAAGGTAAAATACCAATGTTCTTTCTTGCATGAAAAATAATAAGAATTCTGGGTAACCAAGTTCCAATGCACAGCATATACACAAGTTGTATGTGAGAAGTATAATATCATTCTGCTCCTTCGTGTCCAGTATTCTGAACATGGCCTGTACTAATTACAGCCCTCTCTTCCTTTGTCACAATGAAAACTATTCATTTTTGTCACTTAGCTCTACTTTCGCTATCCCTTTTAACAAGCACTTCTTCCTTCTATTGGGCATTCTTAATTCTGCATCTTATCCATTATTTTTAGCAACCGTGCAGGTGGGGGAAGCACCTCATATGTTATTAAAAATGGCTACAGAAGCCAAAGAAAGATCTCAGCAAACACCTTCCACAGAAAATGTCCTTGATTAACTTGGATTTGAGAACAGAACCAATATAAAAAATGACAAAGAAAATAAGATGGTTCATTGAGCAGTGTGACTGAATGCACATATATATCTCATAACATTGCATATATATGAATTTCTCTCTCTCTCTTTCTCTCTCTAAAATAACACTGCATATATATTAATTATATATTAAATATATATTAAGGTGCAGTGTTATGAATGTGCTCCTGAACATTTTCATATACAGTATATTTATTTCATAACACTGCAACCTGACTGTCTTCATGCAAAACATTCTGCACAAGAAAAGAGGAAAACAGTGTCTGCTGGTAAGGTTACAGGGTTGCTGTATCCCTGGAGCAAAGAGGAGAACTATTACAACAAAAAACATGTCTGGCACTTCTTCATTCCCTCTTTCAACTATTGTACATTACAGTATTGGGTTCTGCTTCTGTGTTGTGGGAGGAAAATAAACAGAGCTTGAAAAAGTTGGCTGGAAGAATAAAAATTATTTCATTCCTTTTATCCCGCATTCTCTCCAATAATGGAACTCAGAGACACTTACAAATTATTTCAACTAGTATAAGAAACATAGGGGGGTTGCAGACTGTCAAAAATAGTGTGAATTCAGTCCACTTTTAGGGTTAGGGTTAGTGCTAGGGAATCATGGGAATTGTTATTTTTCTGAGACATTGAACCTTCTTTGTCAGAGAACTCTAGTGCCACAATAAAATACAGTCCCCATGATTCCCTAACCTTAACCCTAACCCTAAAAGTGGACTGAATTCACACTATTTCTGACAGTCTGCAACCCCCCATAGAAAAATAACAGTTTTTCTTTCTCTCTCTGTGTGTGTACAATGATAAAAGACATACAGTTGGCCCTCTATATCCATGGATTCCTTATCCATGAATCTAGCCATCCATGCCTTGAAAAATATTTTAAAAATATATAAAGTCCATAAAGCAAAACTTGATTTTGCCATTTTATATAAGGGATGCCATTTTACTACACCACCATATTTAATGGGATTTGAGCATACACAGATTTTAGTATCCATGGGGGATACCAAACCCCAGCAGATATCAAGGGCCACTGTATATGCACATTTAGGCATAGGAAGATCATTGAGAGGATAAATAGTTTCAACTTTATAGTTTATTTTCCCTTTTTTTTCCTTTTTTTGGTATATCATCAACAGGAGAAGTGATTTTAACTCTATAGATTATTTAATCTTTTTACATGTTTTGCTATACCAATAGCCATAGCAGTTGTATCACCAAAGGTGCTATTTTCAGTCTTTAAAAGGGGCTTAAAAGCCATGTGTGATAAAGTCCTGAAGTGGCAATGTGAGGGTGTGTAGTACCAAGGCAGTCTCTGCTGGGAGGACATCAGCTATCTCCATCTTAAATCCCCCCCCCCCCAATATTCACAGGAAATCTGGGAAGGAGACAGCTGCAGGTTTTTTCGTGGCTGCAGATGGTTCCCAGATTCCCAATATCTCCCACTGTGTCCAAACCAAGGTGACCATATGTCACTACCGCATAGGACAAGGCACCACAAAATATAAGACATTTGAGAAAAATGGAGGACATGACTAAAGAAAATCTCAGAACACTCATAGAAATGTAAATCCATGCTTCTGAGTTATGCTCAAAATGGAGGACATTTTGGAATATCTCCTGTACAGAAGATTGAGATGTAGGACATGTCGTGGAAAAGGAGGCTATCTGGTCACCCTGGTCCAAAGGAGCATACACTTTCCCTTTCAAGTGAAATTGTGACCCCAGGAACTCAATAGCTGGGCAGAACTGTGGATGTCAAACATTACAGTCCACTCTGGACATTGTAGGAACACAGGTGCTATAGTTTTGGACCACAGCTCCCAAAGTCTGGTGCTATGCTCACATTGTAAATTGTAATGCAAAAAAAGTAACTTTTCCAAGCTCTAGCAATGGGGGCACAGACTGTGTACTCAATGTCATTGTGGGATAAAGATAGGATGGGGCTTAATTTCAAACGTATAAATTCAGTTTTCTAGCAAGAGGGATCAGTCACCCTGCTAGTCCACTGTGTAGGAAGGAGGTGGTAGAAAGGAATACATATGTGTGTATGTATGTATTTTATATCTCACCTTTCTACTGACATGGGGCTCAAGGTAGTTTACAATAATGAGAAGAGAACAAAGAATAGGAGATGTTCATGCATTCCCACAGGGTTTCCTACAGAATCTGGGGAAAGGAACTTACCTAGGCTGTGGTTGCCTGGTGACATCTGCCTGGCTTTTGTTGGAAACAAGATACTTTGGTCCAGGAACAGAGGAATCTGCCTTGCATCTGGCCAGAGTCTTGGTTCACATATTTCAATACTGTCTATAGCAGGATTGGAAACATGAAAGGAAGAGAAAGACAAAAACAATAAATCACGTTCTGAAAAGCAGAAACTGAAACCACACATTATGAAAAATAAAATAAATGATTGAGATGAAAGCTATACATACAGAGAGAGAGAGAGAGAGAGAGAGAGAGAGAGAGAGAGAGAGAGAGTTGCATCTCCCCCACTTAGAACTCTGGAGAATGACAGAACAGAGTGTTTCCTTCTCTTCTGTACGGGAAGGAATAATGGGGTTATTTTTCATAGCCAAAATTCAGATGAGAAGAAGTATTTTTCACTTCCAAAAACTGTTGGCATGTTTTTGACAGCATCTGTTGTCAATGGGGATGGGTGTGAGAGAGGCAAAAATAGCCAAAGGCCTGCATGCTGCCAACCCCTAAGTTACATTGACTTCTAGGTCTTTAGGCAGAGTTAACCCTGCCTGGAAATGCCAGGGAAAAACAAAACCCCCATGTGTGATGCATTTGCTCAACAACCAAATTATGGCCCAGGCCCTGTTGAAAGTTAAGGTCCAGTAAAACAGGTCTTAACTATTTGGCAAGCTTGATTGTTATTTAGAGATTTTGACTAGTTTCCTTGTATAAAAGGCTCTTGAATCTTACCAGCTTCCTAACCAACAGGAATTAGAGATGTTTAGAGAGCCAGTGTGTGGTTTAATGGTTTTAGTGGAGGATTAGGAATCTGGGATATGAGAGTCCAAATTCCCATTCAGCTATGGAAACCCAGTGGGTGATTTTGGGCAAGTGACATTCTCTCGGCCTCAGAGGAAGGCAAACAGCCTCTGAATAAATCTTGCCAAGAAAACCCTATGATAGATTCACGTTGGTGTTGCCATAAGATGGAAATGATTTGAAGGCACACAACAGCAACACTCTAGTTTCTTTTCAGAGCATATAAATTTTTCGCCTTTTTACAACTACAACAACAACAATCCCCAAACTTGGAAAGTTACATTTCGGATCACAATTTCCAATATCACCTGGCCAACACACAGTTGCACTCCAACACACACACACCTTTTTCAAGGTTTTGTTTTCCCACACTGCACATTCATAGCACATAAGAGGCAGGGTTTCCCACCCCTTGTCTCCTCATTTTCTACTTCTTTCACAAGGTCAGCATGGCGTTCTCTATATGAACCCAGTTGCTTCGTGGCACAGAAGATATATTAGTGAGCACTTTTGCTCTGATAGAACCACATTTGATTTGACATCTTAATTATCAAATTACAGGCTCACTTCTCTACTTGTCTCTGACAGCAAGCAATCAGAGCAAGGAAAGATGCACAAGGAAAGATGTTGATGGGGTAATTTTATTATCATGTGTCATTATGGAATCTTATTCAGACAAGATCTCTGTCAAACCTCATTTCTTTCAGCCTGTGCTGTGCAGTACAAAGAAAAACCTCAAATGCCAGTGCTGAGCCAATGCTCAATGAGCAGATAAGGGGGCTGTCACAAAAAGTACTATCCTTCTCATAGTAATTTGAACACAGAAACCTCTTTTTTGCAGAACCAAAGACTATGGCTGCATTCACACTGCAGAAATCATCCAGCTTGACACCACTTTAACTGCCATGGCTTAATGCTATGGAATTCTGGGAATTGTAGTTCCTTGTGGCACCAGAGCTCTCTCACAGAGAAAGCTAAATGTCTCACAAAACTATAGTTCCCAGAATTCCATAGCATTGAGCCATAGCAGTTAACACCTCCAATTTAACAACATAGCTCAAATGTACACTTTCCTTGTATAACATAATAGGTAGAACTCCTGTGAGCAATGTGGCAGGACTCAGGAAGAGGCCAATGGCATACACAGGAGCTGGGAGGGAGTTGCAGTCTTTGTGGGGTTCTGGAGCAAGTCACTCCAGTTGCCACCTCTTCTCCCCATCAGCCCTGTATAGTAAAGCAAATGAAACTCTGTAGCATCACTGTCCAGTGATGGCAGCACCTCTCTCTTCTCTCCCTCTCTTCTCTGACATTAACTCTGTTCACTATTCTGCAGTTGTTTTCCTCATGAGATGACATTTTAAAATTCAGCTCCTAGATGTATTTCTTCTCTCTCTTTAGTCCACAGTGACTTTCTAGAGTAGCTCTTGGCATGTTGTTGCTACAACTCCTTCAAGTCTGATATGTTACATTTCTCTCCCACTGTTGTCTGGCACCTCTTGCCTGGATGCAAAAATCTTCCAGGTTTATCAGGCGTACATGTTCTTTGGGCCTCTACATCCTCTCCTTAGCATTGCCTCCTACTGCCAAGGGTTTATTATGGAACAGATATAAATACAGAGTCTGAACCAGTATGTACAGTGGCTTGGTATATTCACATGCAATATATGTTTTCAGGTCTCTGTAGAAGTCAAAATGACTAAAATGGGGCTATTGTACTTTAGACATATGAGATGACATGACTCTCCAAAAAAGGCAATAATGCTCTGAAAAACAGAAGGTAGTAGGAAAAGAAGATGATCACATTACAGATCAATTGACTTAATAAAGGAAGCCACAGCCTCAATTCTGTAAGATCTGAGCAGGGTTGTTAATAGCAAGATGTCTTAGGCTGCATTCACACTGCAGAAATAATCTAGTCTGACACCACTTTAATTGCCATGGCTCAGTGCTTTGGAATTTTGGGAATTGTAGTTTTGTGAAACATTTAGCTTTCTCTGTCAGAGAGCTCTGGTACCACAACAAAACCATAACATTGAGCCACAACTGTTGAAGTGGGGTCACACTGGATTACTTTTGTAGTGCAGATGCATTTTGCCAGGTCTTGCAAACTTGGGGCAAGGTTGCCATAAGCTGAAGCCAACTACTTGGCCATTAACAACAAATTTCATTGCAAGCTGGGGAAGGAATTAAAAATATGCAAAGTGAAGACATAGGGACCATCAGGTAAAGCAGGGGTAGGCAACCTTTCCCCTTTAAGGGCCGAGGGACTTCAGCTTCCAGAATCCCAGGAGCTATTGGCCAACATGGGACTATTGGCCAACATGGCTGAGGCTTCTGGGAGCTGAAGTTCCTCGGCCCTTAAAGGGAAAAGGTTGCCTACCCCTGAGGTAAAGTGTCCCTTGCTCTACTGTCTTGACAAACATTGAGGTCATTCTGCTTTCTGGGGTGGTCCATTCCTCCTTTCCTTTGTGATCATGACTTTATTCTTTTTTTAGATTTCTGGATGCTATTGGGAAGCATCAGTGGTTTGGCCTTCATTTAAGTGATTGGATTTTCCATTAATTCAGCTTGCTCACAGAAGCACTTGGATTTATGTTTTTTGGACCTGCACAACAGCAAGGAACAATCTGCTTCCATTATTAAAACAGAGGAAGCTGACACAGTATTTATGATACTAGTCATGTCCCATTTTGCATTGTGTTGATTGTTTATGCCTCCCTTCCCTTGTTGTCCCACTTGCTTGTGGTGACCTTAGATCATGGTGCCCATGGCAACGCTGAGAAGGGGATGATGTTGTGTTTGCAAGAAGATGTTGTGCTCTGTAAGATATTCTGTAAGGTTTAATAGGTAGGAGACAAAACTTTAACCTATTAAGGAAATTGTAGCTGTTTGCAAACACTGAGACTCTATGGACCTTATCAAACGCTGGCCACGAAGCGAAAAGTAACAGAAAAGTAACCGAAGTGAGAATAAATTCAGTTCTATACCGAAACGAACTGAATTTCGCCCTGGCGGCCATAGCGCAATGAATACAAAGGCTCCAAAGGGGATTTAGCGATCAGGCGCCGCGGGATGTGGTTCACGTGGGAAGAAGGAAAACACACACACACACACATTTTCTTCTCTCTCTCTCTCTCTCTCTCTCCCTTCCCGCCACCCAAAAAGCCAGCGTCGCAGAAGGCGCTTCTGTGGATGGCAAGGATGGGATGAAGGAGTCGGGAGGAAAGGCAGCCAAGGGGACAGAGGAGGAGGAGGAGGGCTGGAGGACTGGAGGAGGGAAGGGGTGTTGGTGGGGAAAAATGCGAGAGAGATGGAGAGAGAGAGATCGCCTCCCTCTTCCCTCCTCCTCTCCTTCTCCTCCTCTTTCTCAATCCGGTTTGCCTTTCGCCAATCCCTTCCCCTCGCCGGGATTTTCTGCTTGGGAGAGCTCTCCCTGCTTCCCCGCCCCGCCCACCATTGCGCAATGAATACGAAGGCTCCGCTTGTACTTCCCCAACAAACCGAATGTCAAAATCTCCCTACTCGCTACGGATTAGCTTCGGGTTCTGTGGAGTTTCGGGGCAGCGTCGTGTGTACACGCGGGGAAACAATACAGATTAGCTCCGTGTTCTAGGGCAGCGTCGTGTGTTAACACGGGGAAATAATATGTATTAGCTGCAGGTACCCTTTGGATTAGCTCTGCTCTAGACCCCATGTGATAAGGTCCTATGGCTAATCATTCAAAGAACAGTGATATGACAACAGACAATACGCATTCATTTCTAGCCGCAACACATAAATTATTACTGAGGTAACAATGGTAAACCTGTGGGGTGTTGAAGGTAGCACATACCCATCTTATTCAAAACTAGGTTTGCCAGGTATAAGGAACAGGGCTTTTATCTCTTTAATGGCTATGTGAAAGAGGAAATTTCAGCAGGAGTTGGTTGTCACAGAAGCACCTGCTGAAATTTCCTCTTCCACACAACCATTAAAGGTACAAGAGCCCTGCCTCTTATTTCACCTGGTAACCTTATTCACCACTCAGATGGCATTGTGTATGAAATGGATGCTCCGTATGCCCATATTATTTGATCAGGAGGGTGCTCAGTTGATAGGAAGACTTGGCTTTTAAAACTTTTTTTTTTTTTAAGATCCACCAGTATTTATGTTACTGACACAGACAAGTAGTACTCTGTTTTGTAAGTGGAAGGGGGAGGGACGGACAGGGAAACCAGCATTGCCACTCTCCTTTTTTGCATTTCCCATCCTGTAGCCTTTTCTGATACCACAAAGTGAATTTTATTTCTTGGTTGTCACAACTAAGCTGCAATTTTCTAGGTCTCTGGTATGTATTTCAGGTATTTGATGTAGGGTGGGTGTCTGACATAAAAAACACACAATAGCATTTCAAATAATCACTATAACAAGCTTTAAAGTTTACTGAGCAAAAATGTCAACGGGGGAGGAACTGAAAATCTGAACTGGCATGTATATATACATGCAAACACACACCTTATGGGCTATAGAATAATAAACAATTAGAGGTAAATGTATCAAACTAGACTGTGTCCCTGTATCATGCCAGTGAAGGGAAGACATGGGTAGGCCTACCTGGCATCAGTGAATAACAGAATAAAAAACTGGAAAGCACGTATTCACAGTAGAGAAATGAAAGGAGACCAAGTCCCACGTGTTGTGTGATGGTCCAATAACTTTTATTTCTTAAAAAGCCAAAAGTGTTTCAGCCTTGTAACCAATTGGCCTTCTTCCAGGGCTATTATCAATGATGTCTGGAGTTGCAATCTGCAGTCTCAATCAAAATGGACCCTCTGAGTATTAGAAGGAATACTCGGGCCAAAACGCGTTGGGTTTTTTAAGAAATAAAAGTTATTGGACAAACACACAGCATGTGAGATTTTTGTCTCCTTTCATTCTTCTTCTGGTGTCAGTTAATAACAGCTCAGGGAATGCTATGAAGGGGGGTGGGGGAGGGCTGCAAGGAAGAAATGTTTCAGAAATGGAGGCTTGTCTCTTTCAGAACCAGACAGGGAAGAGATGGCTTAGAGACCGGGAAAAGATTACAAAGAAGAACAGACGGTATAGAGACAGGACAGTCAGCTAGAACAGTGGTTCTTAACCTTTACTTTACCAGTGATCATCTTGAAATATCTTTTATTGCTATGCCTCCCCCCAAGACTTAAATCAAGATTTAAAACCCCAAAGTGCAACAGACTATACACCTTGACTTAGGATGGCTGGGGTTGCCTTTTGCTCCATGTGTACTCTGACCACAGGAGAAAGAGGCAGGGAGGACGAATGAGCCTCCAAGGGAGCATGGTGGCAGTGCCTGACAGAGGAAGGAAGGAGATGGCTCTGCTCCCTACTACTCGCCCAAGCTGCCCTTTGGGGCTCCTTCTTTCTGCTGTGCCAGGTGCCTCCATGTGAGCCCTTGCTGTAGGAAAAAGATGGTGGAGAAAGAGGCAGGGAGGAAGGGTAAGCCCCCCACCAGAGAGCATGGCAGGAGCACCTAGCAGAGGAAGGAAGGAGAAGGCTGCTTTGCTCTGCTGTGCCTGGCACCTCCACATATACCCCAGCCACAGGGGAAAGAGGTAGGGAGGACAAGCAAGCCCCCTGGAGGACTGCCCATGGACCCTCTGTGAGGACATCACACACATCTGAGGTCCACAGCTCATAGGTTAAGAACTGCTCAGCTAGAGGAAAACACTGGCTACAGGAGCCATAAATATTAAGTAGTTAAGATATTATGTAATATCTATATATGTGTCTTATTAGACTTCCACTTGTTATTCTTTCTTGTAAACTGACTCTGGATCTCTGTGTGAAGCCTGATAAAGAGTCAGGTCATGCTTAACAGAGTGAGCCCACAAGGCAACACAACCTCAGGTCCATATATAAGGGGTCATCTTGAGGCCCAATTCAGGAAGGGATTAAAAAAGGAGAAGGCCAAGGTGGGTGATAGGAGTCCTAGGGTTGGAACTGTGAGGCCAACCTGAAAAGGAGATCCGTTGCACTGCTTCTTATCCAAAGGATATCTTGAACTCCTTGGTCCTGCCTTTTCGGCGTATTATTTAGCAGCCATGTGTTCATTGAATTAAAACCACTTTGCACAAAAATTAAATGAGCAGTCACACCATAAGTGCATTCAAAGAGTAAGAACTCTTCTCTAATTCAATACATATGTTTCTAGGTAGTCCAAAGGCATATCTGTGTTAGTCTGGAAAATCAGTATGCAAAGGGCTCATGTAGCACTTTTGAGACTTAGGGGCTGAACAGACAGCCCAGAAGGGGTGGCTTGAAGCCACCCTGACAAACTTGGATTGGGGCCATGGCAACCACATGCTGTGGCCCCAATCCAGCCAAAATCCAACCCAAATAGGAGCAGCAAAGAGCCACTCCTATTTGAGGTGGATTAAGCTGCCCCACTACAGCTTCAACTGGTTTCCAGCTGGCTTGGGGGCATGTGGCATCTAAACACCATGCTCTCAAGCCACCTGGAAGCTGCCCAGCATGTAACTGAATGAAAGAAGCTAATAGCACGAGCTTTTCTAGACTTGAGTCTATTTCCTCAAATGTTTCCAGGTGACCAACTAAGGGTGCATCTACATGGTAGAAATAATTCTGTCTGACACCCCTTTAAGTGCTATAGCTCCATCGAATGGAATCCTGGGATTTGTACTTTTACAAGGTTGTTAGCTTTCTCTGCCAAAGAGAAAACTACAAATCCCAAGATTCTGTAGGGTGAAGCCATGGCAGGTAAAGTGGTGTCAAACTGCATTATTTCTACATTATAGATGTACCCATAGTCACTTACCAACATGGTATCATATTTTGGCATTTTGGAGCACCTGCCTCTCATCAGGGGAACCACTGGCATTACCTGGACTTCCCTATCCCTGCTTGTTCATCTGTCAATTCTAAGAAAACACAAGCAAGAAGGAGCTTCAGAAACTTCCACTCACCCCACCCTCTCTCTCTGGTTTATGACTATGGGGGGATGCAGACCAGGGCGTTTGGAGCGCCCTGGTCCGGAGCGCCGCGGGGCTATGGCAGCCTCACCGCGGCGCCTCCCCGGCGACCCTGAAAGGAGCGCCAAAAAGGCACTCCTTTCATAAGTCGCAAAAAGAGCGCCCTAAAAGCGGCGGGCGCCCTTTTTGCGACTTATCCTCCACAGCACGTCCGGACGCTGTGGAGGGAGGTCGCCCTGAACGCGTCCGGCGTGCGGTGGCCCGGAAGCGCTCAGGGCGACCTCAGGAAGAGGAAGGGCCGCCGCGCGTGCGGTGGCTCCTCCTCTTCCGGGCCTCCAAGATGACTGTTTTAGTCGTCTGCTTAGGCCCTAAGACCAGAAAACAGACAATGTATTTGCAGTCTTTTCTCACCATCTTGGATTTGTTTTTTGTGGTTTTTTTTAAAGGGACTTATCTGTTGTGGAACTCCACTTATTGAATGTCCATCTCTTAGAGCAGGGATAGGCAACCTTTCCCCTTTAAGGGCCGAGGGACTTCAGCTCCCAGAAGCCTCAGCCATGTTGGCCAATAGTCCCATGTTGGCCAATAGCTCCTGGGATTCTGGGAGCTGAAGTCCCTCGGCCCTTAAAGGGTAAAGGTTGCCTACCCCTGTCTTAGAGGCTTGATTGGCACTAACATTGAGTTCATTTTGGCACCGAGTTAAAACATTGATTTTTCATTAAAATCCTACAAGTCTCATATCTTTATTAAACTCGTACATGCGCAGACTTTAAAAAACTGTTTCAACTTGTTGTAATCAGTTTTTACACTGTTTATCTTTAACTGTTTTTAAATTTAAATTATTTCAAATTGATTTTATTATACACCATCCACAGATTTCTGATACAGGGTGAGATATAAATATTTGATAGAAGGGAGAGGGAGAAAGAGAATGAATCTGTGACTCATCAATGGAGTACAAATCTGTCCTGAGCTAGACAGCAATACCACCTTCAAGAACAAATAGCATATAGCTGAGAATTTCATCAGGAATATGATATTGGAGGGAGAATAAGACCTCCTCCCTATGTGTCATGGTCCTGAGCTGTATTGCATCATCTCTGCTAGTTCTTTCAAGAAATAAGAAACCAAGACAAATTGTTTATAATTTTGGATCATGTATATTTCTCAAGCTGTGTTTCTGGAAGTCCAGGTTACTGGAAGTCTCACCACCAGCACCAGCACCACCACCAGCACCATCATCATCATCATCATCATCATCATCATCATCATCACCATCACCTATCCCATCTTTATCCCAGTATAGGGACTCAAGGAGTGTCTTGTGCATCAGCTTTGACCTCCCTTGGATCATACAGACCTTGTTCATGCTTCTAGTCCATCCAATATGGAATAGTGCTACGGGCTGTATATGAGAGTGCCCTTGAAGAGTATTCTGAAATTGCAATGGCTGGAGGGACTTCTGGTGTTTACTTATTCAGACTATATTACACCACTTCTTTTTCATTTCCTCTGACTCTCACTTTGGTTCCAGGCACAATTCAAATAGTGATTAGGATCTCCAGAGCTCTAACCAATTTGGGACCATGGGATTTGGGATCAGGGGCTTTCTCCCCTCACTGCTTGCTGCTTGTACTTGATGTTCTGCTACCTTCAAAGAGGTAAAGTGAGATGGATCCTTACAGTGATTTATTTTATTTTTTATTTATTTCAAGGATTTATATCCTGCCGTTCTCCCACAATGGGATTCAAGGTGGATAAAGTATTTGCCAGCTGTGGCAAAGTATTTTTATACTGTATAACTCCATTTTAAATCAATGTATTTTTAAACTCTTGTTTCCCTTTTGAACGTTTATTGATGACCTAATCTTAATGGGAGGGAAAGCTGATTATTGTCCTGGAAGCTGCCTTGTAGGCCCTTTGGAGAGTTGAGGCAGGAATTTTCCAAAACAAATAAATATTCTATGCCCATTCAAGCCATATGTAGTATTTGCTCAGCCCTTAACCCTCAGAGTGGCACTGTACATCATGCAAGCACTTCTCCTGGAGTCCTTGTGCCAGAGAGCAAGCAGGGCAGGGTTCAGCTGGAAGGACTGCTTTATCTGGTTAGTGACTTTTTTCTATTGCCAGCATTGTATGCATGAGAGAAGGGAGTGTCTGTGCAAAGTTCTTGTTTGCATGCACATAGACACATAGGCTCCCTGCCAGAGATAATAGTATAACTGTGTTACAGCCAACATCTGTGCTCCAAAAGACTGTACTGTCCCACTTCTCCTGGTGAGCCAGCTGTCTCTCCTGTGGTACCCCCTTGTTATCCCTGGGCCATCTGCCACCCCTTGTCATTTGACAGCCTCAGCTTTCCATACACACACACGCCCCTCTTCACTCAGTATATCTAATGAAAACTGATGGGATCTTGCTATCTCTGCTTGTTGCTGTTTTCCTGTGGGAACCTGGGACTCAGACCTTTACAAGTATTGAATCTGAATTAACCTTGGAATGGCACCACAGACTTCATTAAAGAAATGTTGCAGCAGAGTAAGTGATTCAGAGGAAGGGGGTTAATTGCACCTGGAATCTGTTTTTCATCAAACTAACAGAGCCAGACTCACTCTGACATTTGTCACATTTGCCTCTGAGAAGCTCAGTTAAAATACAGTAATAAGGATCAATTTGATGCAGGCCTTCTGAGCTGTACCATGACCATTATATGGGGTGAAAAGAGCTTTAACTCCTTTAACCCGTTGCAGTAGGGATGACACTGACCAGAGTGTGGAATAGATGAGGGTTTTTTTTAAAGATCACAACTCCCAGAATCCTCCAGCTAACAGGTCATGGAGTTGGAAGAGACCAAAGTGTATCCAGTCCAACCCCCTGCTATACATGAACACACAATCAAAGCATTCCTGATAGATGGCCATCCATCCTCACCTAAAACTTCCAAAAAAAGAGACTCCACTACACTCTGAGACACCATATTCCACTGTCTTACCATCAAAAAGTTCTTCTTAATGAATTGCAATCTCAGAACAGTAACTTTGGGTCTGAACAGAGGGCCCCTAAGGGGCAGTGTCCCACCGACCCTTTCCTTGCCGGATCAGGGCTACAGCAACTGCATGCCATGGTCCCGATCCAGTGGTTTGCTGCTCTAAAAAGAGCTGGCAAATGCTGCTTCTTTTTAGAGCAGCAAAAAGCTGTCCTTATCTTTGGTGCAGTGTGTGTGAACGCTATGCCAAGGGAGCGTCCTGGTGCTGCCCGCCATCTAGTTGGATGGACAGGGTAATGGCGGCATTGGGGTAGAGTTGGGGCGGTTGGCGTGTGGTCACCATGCCACCACTTCACTCCTAGGCTAGCCCTTTTGGCTGGTCTGTAAGCCTCAAGGTCCAAACCTGGCCAATATTTCTGAAACCTAGTGAAAATATTTCATTCTGTTTAGTTTTTAACAAAACCCTGGAGTAATTAGCAACTGAGAGATTGACTTTAAATTGTTTGAATTAACTGAGATATTTCTAATTGCTGACTGGAGCTGATTATAGGTAACGCACAGCTGTTGTGTTGCAACAGCTCCACTGGTTAACAGTCCATTTCCTGGCATATTCAAAGTCCTGATTGTGTGTAAAGTGTATAAAGCCCTTCATGGTTCATGTCCAGGTTATCTGAAGGACTGTATTCTCCCATATGAGCCTACCTGAGTTTTGATATGATATGCCCTTCCTTTTATACCAACATTCTTGCAAGCACATCTGAGGTGAACACAAGAGAGAACCTTTTTGGTGGCTGCAACAGGGTCTGGAACCCCCTTCCTAAAAAGGCTAGACTGCCCTTTTTGCTATCCTTCAGTAGGCAGGTAAAGACTTTTTTTTAGACATGTGTTTGGGGACTGATTGTGCATAAGGAATGGACCTTGAATAATGTAAAATTATGATGTGGCCTTTTAGCTGTTTCTGTCTTAACTTTACTAAGGTACCTTGCATCCCAGGATTGGGAAAACCCCAGAATATAAATAAATAAGATCAAGAAATAAAATAAAAAATAGGTTTTTGGAAACTATGGCCTATGTGTTCTCAGCAGGCAGCCTTCTGAGTGGACCCACCATTTCTTTACTGCTGCTGCTGCTGCAGCCTGTTATTTATTCTCCTAGGCCCTTTCTGGTTCTATTTTGTGTCCTCAAACATACAACTCAGAGTCAGAATTTTATGTTATAATATTTCAAAATTGTCACCCTTAAAGGGCAGTGACACCACTGTTCCTAAAACACCTATGTTTCGGCAGAAATGAGCTGTGGCATCCATCTGCTTCCCTTTAAAATGTTTTAAGACATGTTGCAAATAGGGTGAAGCTCAGTGAGAGGGAAAAGGAGGCTCCCCAGAATTTTTTAAAATTAAAATTTCTTTTTTTCTTTTTTACAAAAGTTTATTGATTAAAAATAGGATAATAAAAGAAAAAAGAAAAAAACTCAAAAAAGAACCAAACAAACCAAAAACTCAAGAAAAGAACAAAATACAGAATTACTTGTATACATATCGATTTCAAAATGACAATCAATATTGAAAAAAGTAAATTTCTCTAATAATCAAAAAAGAAATCTTCAGTGTTGTTATTATAGAGTCATACATTGTTCCTTGTATATATTATAACTATATTGTATGCAGTAATGATAAAGAAGATAGAAAAAGGATGAAAAAAAAATTAAAAAAATTAAAATGACTTCCTCGTTTAGTACATCTTGTCATGCTTGATATGTTTGACTTCTATATGCGTTACCATTAAAAATAAATTCTGTCATTTAGTATACTCGTCAACTAATATATTATAACATATTACTGGTAATAACAATTTGTCAAACAAAAAACAAGGAAAAAAACTTCATTTCCTTCCAGTTATAATAACTATTCGTATATTCCAGACTTTTAGCTCCATTGTGTTTTAAAAATAACCCATCTTAGTTCTTCTAAGCCAAAATTGTCTAAATTTTCATTCTGATACCTCTCAGAGCAAAAAACTTAACCAAAGGTTCCCAGTCTTTCTTAAATACATCGTAATTGACTCCTCTAATCATATCCGTGAGCTTGTCCATTTCCACAAACTCGAACATTTTTGAAATCCAATCCCGTAAAAGTGGGATTTCTTTCATTTTCCACCTTGCAGCATATAACAACCTGGCGGCTCAAAGAGAGTAGAAGATTAATTTCCCATATTTTTTTCCCAATGTTTCGTCAGGGCAAATGTAAAATGTAAGAAAGCAAAAGCATTTTGGGCAACTATAAGATCTACCCTAAGTGAGATTTTAGATTATAACCTTAAATTAGACCCTCAATTATTTTTATTAGGAATGTGCCCTGTTAAAATTAAAATTTAAAATTTCATTTTTTTAAAAAAACATTAAACAGTAAAAAATAATTGTTATTCGTTTTAATTTTTCTTTAAAAACATCACATTTTAACCAAATCTTCACAATCTATATGTAAATACATTTAGGTTATGCATATGATATTGTAATTTAAAGGTATAATTTTAATATTTCTAGTTGTTTATATCACAATCATTAGCATTACATTTAGTGGTATATGGGAATTACAATTCATGAGTAACATTGCTGCAAAAAAGCATTACTAAGGATTCTGTATGGTGTGAAATGGGAGGAAGTCAATGGGAGGGGGGGTGACACCCTGAGATACTGTACCAGGTGACACCAACCCTAAGGATGCCACTGATTCTTCTCTCTCACAAGCAGAACTCTTCTCTGCTTAACCATTCTTTTTCTTCCCTACTCCAGATTGAGCTGCCAAGTACAACACCTTCCACAGGGTTCCTCTACCCATTGGGCCAAACAACATATTTCACAGATGGGAACTGGACCACGTGTGGCCAAGCTCCTTCAGAGGCTGCTCAAGATGGCCAAAGGCATTGATGAGAAAAAATTCACAAACTAGGGGAGGCTGCAGCAGTTTGCTTTTCCCTGATCCTACTGGGAAGGGCAAGATTCCACCCCTCCTCTCTTTTCTCTTCTGCTGAGTGAATTGAGTGCAAACTATTTCTGCACTTTGAATTCTGTTTGCACCAATGGCAGTACACTGGGAGGAAAGGAGGAAATTGGGAGGAGGCAAAAGAAACTGGAACATTTTGAAAGCCTCTGAAAAAATGGGAAGACAGAGCAGTAATTGGAACTGTCCATGCCAAATCACAGCAGCTGGAGGATATGAAACCACTGAGTCATAAGGATTGTAAAAATATTTGTAAGAGCTTCCACAAGTATCCACATAGTAAATAAATGACCATCTTCACAGTTCTTCAAACCGTTATCTCCATATTCTTTGTGACATCTTGAGCTGTATCTTTTTTTCTGTTGTGAACTTTATTGGATGCTCTGCAATCTTTCTTTCTTTCTTTCTTTCTTTCTTTCTTTCTTTCTTTCGAGTATTACTGATCATCCACATCAATCATAGCCCAACCACAAGTATTTAGTTTTGGTTCCTTTACTTCCATGTTATCAGGGAACTGTCAGGCAGCTGCTTCCCACTCAATATGGGAACAGACCTTCATTAATCACAGTGGCTGCTTCCCAGCAACTGGAGATTGAGGGACTTCCACTTATCTCATGATATCAAGCAGTATACAAATATTATAAGTCAATAAATAAAGCAAAAAGTCCCAATTTCATGGCCACAGCTGTAGCCATAATACATATGCCAACCAGAATTTCTGTCAAGAGCTTTTGGCATAGTACACTGGCTCTTTGCACAACAGATATCGTATGCATATTCTTCGTCCAAAGAAAATATAATGATCCTGTTCACAGGTTGTTGTGAAATTCATTCATGTTGGTTTAGTTCTTGGAAGACTGTGCTATCAAGGTGATATATACTGAGAATGAAGAGGGGGGCAGACAATTTCAAAATGGATTTGTCAAATGCCAGAATAGTGGTTCAAAGTTACAAGTTTTATTTTTATTTTATATTATTTGAAAAATGAGGGTTTGATTACTTCCAGCACTTGTTGTGAAATATAGCCCTTGTACTTGCTTCCATTTATGACATGATAAAATAGCAATCTGCCATAGGCCAGTGGCAGACATTTGTTCTGGAGTCCTCTTTCTGGACATGGGCTTTTTTCTCTCTCAAACCTCAGTAACAAAAATGAATGATCACCACCAGCAAAACTCAAATGTACAGAAAAGAAACGCGAGGATCAAGTTATCACACTTGAGGAACTAATCAACTGGAGGGAACGTGAAAGGAAAAAAATGTTTCAATAATTAAAACATGGTTTGTAGAGACAAACTAGATGTGATGTCCATAATTTGATCTCCCACAAGTTCTGTGTTCTTTTGTTAAAAACCGTCCTAGGAGGAGTAAGGGCCTATACAGACTGCCAGAAATAATCCAGTTTGAGGCCACTTTTAACTGCCCTGCCTCTGTGCTAGGGAATCATGGGAATTGTAGTTTTTCTGAGATATTGAGCATTCTCTGTCAGAGAGCTCTGGTGCCACAATAAACTACAGTTTCCATGATTCCTTAGCACTGAGCCAGGACAGTTAAAGTGGTCTCAAGCTGGATTATTTCTGGCAGTCTGTATAGGCCCTAAGTTTAATTTGGTTTAGGGCTAGTGTGGGCATCATTGAGGTTCAGGGCTATGCATGCTTTCCCTGGATTTCTTAGAGTCACACACACCAAAGGCATTGTCAGCATCCTTGAAACCTTCTCATTTTTAAAGGACAATGGAGAGCTGTTTTGATACATTTGATTCCTGGACATGGGCTTTTTTCTTTCGTTCAAAGTGACAGGACGTGAGAAGATTTTGTAGGAGGGTGTCAGGAGTGAAAAGGCTGCTGAGGCTCTGTGTGTCTGTGTCTGTGTCTGTGTGAATGTGGCCCATGGGCTGCATTTTCCCAACCCACAATTTATGGCAGGGTTGGGCAACTGCATGGGTTTCTATTACATTTTCTAATGATAGTTTAAAAGTTTCCAAGTGTGGACGGTTACTAGGTGAAGGTGGTTGCCATCCTATCCATCCAATGTGCTGTTCTTCCAATGGAAGAAGGTGCCAAGAATAGCTGGCCATGAGTGGCAGTACCTAGAACCTGTTATGTATTGCATCCCACTGGACTGCCTTCACTGGTGGATGGGCTGCCAACTAACTTCACCCCAGTAATCCTCCACACTTGGAAACTTTCAAACTGTCACTAGAAAATGTATCGGAACATAATAGTGGCTGTCATGTAATAATGGACATCCAAATCTCTCACAATAAAACAGCATCCTCTTGTGGTGAATGTAACAAATTCTAGCCTAGCTCTTTCAGAATGAAAAATGCGGACTGTCATAATTGGGTCACTGGGTGCATGAGCTATTAACTACAGATGTACATTGTGCTTTGAATGAATTCTAGCCAGCTAAAACTGCACGTAAACACTTGGCAACATTAAATCTATTGTAAAAGTGGCTCCTTGGCTCCTTTCTAGCTTATTACATTGGGCCACCGCACTGTGAGCCACTATTATCTTAGTACAGCCCTTTACATACAAGTGCCCCATTTTAATATTTCTTTCAGTCAAAAGCTATCCATTTATCCCAGTTTGCTAAGAATGCACTACATATTAAACATATGCTCCCAGTGCCATTAAAAAAAGAAAAGAAAAGAAACCAGAAAGATCTAGTGGCAGTGGTGGGATGGGATGGGATTGGGAGACAGACAGTAGCATCCCTTTGACACAAAACATTTGAAAACAAACCTTTTGCCTTGCTCTTCCAAGACCCCCCCCCCCCCCCCCCGCTTAGAATTCTATGGTAAAAGCCTGGAGGCAGAGTACTGCAATAGCAGAGCCTAGAAAAGTTCTTTTTGGACTACAACTTGCAGAATCTGCCGGCCACTGGCTATGGTGGCAGTGGAATTCTGGGAATCCCATCCCCAAAGTAACTTCCCCAAGTTTTACATTACAGCTAGATGATGATAATAATAATAATAATAATAATAATAATAATAATAATAATTTTTATTTATATCCCGCCCCTCTGCCAGGCAATCGGGGAGGCGTACAACATTTCAAAACATGAGAACAAATAAATTCAATTCAAATCCCATCCCTCCTTCCCACACCCACCCATCCCCCAAAAACAAATAAACTAAACAGATTAAATAACA
Source organism: Phrynosoma blainvillii (assembly GCA_026167975.1). NCBI lineage: Eukaryota > Metazoa > Chordata > Lepidosauria > Squamata > Phrynosomatidae > Phrynosoma > Phrynosoma blainvillii. The sequence goes on from JANUYF010000003.1 coordinate 37,235,891, forward strand.
ATAATTAAACAATAAACAAACAATAATTTTAAACCCGCCGGCATTCTCCCCAGTTCCGTGCCGTCCACAGCTGCTCCTGGCCGCCCCAGGTGATGGCAAGGGGCAAGAGAGTCCTTCAGGGGTCTGAGTCCTCCAAGAGCGCCAGAGCGCCGCCAGCACCGCGTATAGGCAGTATTTCTCTTCTAAATTTCTGGTGTAATCCTCACCTACATCAAATGCCAGTCGCCCGGCTCCTGAGTCCTCCGGAGTCCTCCTTCCAAGGCCGCCCACTATTGCCAGTGGTCAGGGCTTGGGAGGCTTTGAAGGTTCGGCTCCCTTGGGGCCTGGTGTTCCAAGGCAGGAGGGGGTGGGGGAAGACTCTCACCACCCGGTTCCTGAGTCCTTCGGAGTCCTCCCTCCAAGGCCACCCACTGTTGTCGGTGGTCAGGGCTTGGGAGGCTTTGAAGGCTCGGCTCCCTTGGGGCCAGGTGTTCCAAGGCAGGAAGGGGCGGGGGAAGACTCTCACCGCCCGACTCCTGAGTCCTCCGGAGTCCTCCTTCCAATGCCGCCCGCTATTGACTTTTAAGATGACTTTTGATGTGGTAAAAGTCCACTAACTTTGACATGGAAAGTTAGAGTCACATCTTTATTCTACTGTACACTTCACTAAGTGGCCTTTTTCAGCTTTAATGTGAAGCATGCTTTCCCTGAATTCCCTGGAGGATGATAGAGGTACATACATGACAAAAGAATCAAAGAGCATGAAACATTAGTGACATTATTTGCACCCCCCTGAGTGTTCACCCTCCTCTGAGGTGTCACCTAGTGAGCAATAGCAATAGCAATAGCAGCTTCATTTATATACCACTTCATACCACATTGAGCAGTCTCTAAGCAGTTTACAACACTAAGCTAATTGCCTCCATTAAGCTGGATAGTCATTTTAGCAACCTCGGAAGGATGTGAGGCTGAGTCGACCCACTCAGGCTGGGATTGAACTCACAACTTTGTGGTTTGTGAGTGAGTGGCTGCAATACTGGCATTTAACCACTGCACTACCAGAGCTCCTGCTTGCTCTCTCCTAGTAACACCCCTGGCCAGTTTAAAAATCATATACATCTATATGCACATTTTATAAGCAGACATGGGAACTACTGGATTGCAGATCTGTCAATGAAGCTTGCAGTTTCCAGCACAATATTAGCAACCTGTCTTGTACTAAGTCAAAATACTGATTTAGCTACTTTAATACTGTGTGTGCTGACTGACACTGAATGGCTGTCATTCTGTGAGTTAGTCCCAAGCAAAGTAGATTCTACTCAGTCAACTGCTGCATGGTAAATCAATACATAGGTAAAACCCATTGATTCTATTGGTCTCCTTTAATCAGGACTAAAAACAGATATTTTTGAATCTTGAGAATTTAGGCCACTGACAACATAGTATCATAGTGGTATCTTTCCCAGACTTGCATAAAGACGTTGGGGACTTGATCATGAGATGCTGCTTGTAAAGGATTTCTTTTGCTTCTAAGTGGTAGTCATCTTTATATCTCAAGTTTTTTCAATGAAGTCCCATAGTTTCATCAGGAGAAGTGATATGGATGGAGAGTGGGGATCCACATATATTGGGCATATTATTTATTAACTAGTTAAGTGTACTTGGAAGATCCTCAGAGCATCCTTAGTACCTCCAAAGGGGTGCACTAGGGCTCCTGTTTCCCCTCACCACCTTTTTTTTTAAACCCCAGGACACTTAGAATCATGCCTTCATCCTCTCCTTTGTTCCCACCATTTTTTACTGTTTCATGAGCCTTAGCAGCAGTGCCTCAGAGAAATATTAAAATATTCTTATACCTTTTAAAAATATTTGCTGATAACTTATGGTAGTCACCAGTAGGAAGCTCCCCATCTGGGTCACAAGCCACTCCAACTTGAGTGACAACCAAAATCACTTTCAAATGTTAACGGGTCCGCCATGACAATATGGCCGACATGTTGATAAACCGTGGCTGACACAGCCCCACATACATTCTTTTCTCCTTACAGATATGTAAATATTTATGCATTTGAGATACAAATGTGGGAGGAAAGAGTTAATCTGATAACAAGGTGTAAGACAGAGATAATTCAAGAATATAGGATTCAAGAATATTGTTTTTCCTCACATGAAATGGCTAAAAGCACATCATTAATCAGAGTATGTGCTTATTCTTTCAGCCCGAAGAATAGACTAATGACATCTGTTATTCACTGTTCTCTGTCACTTAAATTGATGACAGTGGGGAAAATAGTGAGTTTACTGGAGGGTGGGAATGAATTAACACATACAGATGGTTTGTTTTTAGCAATTCACCCAAGGCTTTTGTGTGGCATTTTAATTCCTCTCTCTGCTAGAAATGAGCTACTTCACTAAAGCTACCAATATATTTTGAAATATCATACTAAAAATACGAACAAGGACTCACTTTTATCTTTTGAAAAGGTAAAAGATAATGAAGACTTCCCTCCCATCAACTGTGTTCAAGAGCTTCAATTGCTGGAAGAGTGAAAGCAAAGGAACCTCTGATGGCCACCTTATCTATTGTTTTGAAAGCTAAAGGAGAAAAGATTTGACTAAAGTTGAGTGATGTCAAGCTGTGGCACTCCTGGATTTTATCTTTGCACTGATCAGAATTATATACAGTATATATACATAATATATATACAGTACCACAAACCAAATCTGTGTGTGTACCTGCTCTGGTGTCTACATGTTAAAAATACACTGTCTTCATACAACATTTTCAAAATTCTTCCTCCCCATACCAACTTAAAAAAACACCTAAAATAGTTGCAAAATGAAGCTACATGGGATTAATGTAAGACACAAATCAGAGAACCAACTATACTAAATTGTAAAGAAGAGTGGATAAATATCATTTTAATCTATGTGGAAGCATAGTTGCTTTCCCCAAAGGTAAATGAGCAAGGTGACAGAACAAATATTAAAAGTACCAGGGCTTCAAAGAGGTTAAGGTGGAAGTGAAGGTGTGGGTGTTGGGATCAGAACTCGTTCACTTTGTAAAACTCTGCTTCACACTATTGCAGATAGGCTGCTCTCCTCCTTGAGTTTGAGAAGCAGGTGAGTGCAACAAGTTGTTGGCAGAAGGGCAATGATGATATGTTTCAATAAATATCTCCTGCCTCATCACACCTTGATTGTAACATCTTCCCATTAATTTTTGACAGCCTTGATCACCATCAAGAGATTACTCTTCAACATGATATGCAGCATTATGTCTAGTATTTGCAAAATAATTTTCAGTTTGTTTGACTACCACTTCTGATAAAGGAATACAAAACTTTCCTACATGATTTGACTAATCTGGAGTTTTAGAACCATTGACATTGGTGAAAAGAAAAATCCCCAGCAATTTTGTTGTATGCAAAGCAGCTTCATTTATATACTGCTTCATACTGCACTATGCAGTGTCTAAGCAGTTTACAACTGTAAACTCATTGCCCCCCAACAGCTGGGTACTCATTTTAGCGACCTCGGAAGGAGGCAAGCCTGAGCCCTGGCTAGTATTGAACTTGCAACCTTGTGGTTTATGAGTGAGTGGCTGCAGTACAGGGATTTAACCACTGCACCATCAGGGTTTTGGAGCCAAAACAGGTGAATTCTATTTTGCCATGGCATTTAACTGCTTCAATCAGAACACTGTAAAACAGAACACTGCCCTCTACAGTATGTCTGTAGGCAAAAGTTTAAATGTTTTGGATAGCAAACTTATTTAGTAGTTGAAGCTCCTTGTTTATTATTTATTTATTTATTTATTTTATATCTTGCCCTTCTCCTGGAACAGGACCCATGGTAACTTCTCTACTCCATCATTTAAAGTAGTGATCAGATTTGTTTCCAAACACAATGAATCCCCCTTTAAACAATAATCTAAAGCTGCATCTGCACTGCAGAAATAATGCGGTTTGACACACTTTAACTGCCATGGCCCAATGCTATGAAATCCTGGGATTCATAGTTTGTTGTGGCACCAGATCTCTCTGACAAAGAAGGCTAAATAACTTATAAAACTACAAATCCCAGAATCCCATAGCATTGAACTGTGGTGGTTAAAGTGGTATCAAACTGCATTATTTCTGCAGTGCAGATGCACCCATAGTCAGCCATTTGGGTACAACAGTGTGATATAAAAGGCTAGCGGAAGATAGTTCTCCAAAGGGATACAACATAAAGTAGACTCTCCAGTGCATTTATTTATATAAAATCCTATATTCCTGAAAAAGTGGACAAATGGCATCCAAAACTCAGATAGAAAATAGTTCCCTTGGATTCATAGTTAAATCATCAAAGTGACATCTGAAGGATCCATCAAACTGGTCTAAAAAAGCACAAGTTCTTACAATATATTGATAGGAAATACCTGGGTTGGGAACTGAAAAAGGGTGGAATGAAGGGGGAATAAAAAACAGTTTTGCATATGTTAATCCTCACAAATGTTAGCATCTCTGTTATTTGTGTATCCTAGTGCTAGGGAGGTTCTTCCAAAGGAACAAGCTGGTACTGTGAAGATTACAAAGCCTATTTTGTTATGCTTCGACACTGAGAGACTGGAGAATGGATTATATAGCAAAGATTAGGGAATGCTTGTTTACAGTATAAGAGCCTACATGACCAACTGACACCAAGATGTTTTGACTTCTATGTGTTGGGGAAATAGATGGGGAATTTCACCTTGACAGCCTTGGATGTTCCCGGGATGCCTCCTCCTGACATAGGTGCAAACAAAACAAAACAAAACAAAAACAATTGGACCCACAGAAACAACCAAAAAGGAGTTTAAAAAACACCTCACCCAAACAATGGTCAGTATGGCCAGGTCAAATTCCATGGCTTACCATTTGGATATTTTAAAATATTTTAAAAGCCTGTTATTGTTGGCAACTTCATTGTCCTCTCCATCTGGTTTTGGAGGTCTTTCCTGGAAATTATTTTATGGATTAATTGTCACGGTGTAATTCAATTTATGAATTGATTATATATGTGTGTATTTTTCCATGAGTCAAGTGTTTTAGTGTTTTTGATATATATCTACAGGTGCATAAATAGTCTGTTTCCATTAATAATTCATTGTTAGCAATTACATTCTCATTCACCTGTGTTTGGGTGGATAGTTAAAAACCAAAAAACCAAAACAAAACAGGAACTACAATAATAAATACCACAGCCTCCTAACACATTTTCCACTTCTAGAAGAGCCTTCTATTTTCTCTCCTTTCCTTCTGCTTCTCTTTTATATGGCTCTTGCCATAATCTTTAACCAATCTGGTGTGGGTGATAGAGAATCCTACGTTTGGCTCTAGTAGCTCCAGAACTGGAAACTCAAAAGAGTGCATTGGAGTGGAAATGGTAAACAGTGTTTTTACTTCTTTTCTCCCCCTCCCTGGATCTTTGTTTTTCAAAACTAGGTAAAACTAAAGGTATTCCCCATTGACAAGGTTGTCAAGTCATGTCTGACCGTAGGGGCCAGTGCTCATCTCTGTTAATAAGCCAAAGAGCCAGTATTGTCAGAGACTACTCTGTGATCATGTGGCCAGCATGATTGCACAGAATGCTGTGAAAAACTACCTTTTTAAAACTACCTTTTTTCCTCTAAGGCTGACATGAATCTTCTGCTCATTTGGAGGCATGCCTAAGGACTTGGTATCTCACATGCTGGCATGTCTCTCCACCTTCAGTGTCAGAGTTCCAATGCTGGAGATGAGCCATGTGCAGAGATTCCTGTGGCAGCTGATAGTAGGGTTCCAAGATCAATTGTCTCACATGAAGAGCAGATCTCTCTCTCTCCATTCTTGGACTGAGAGTAACTGGTTGATCCTTGGAGTACCAAGCAAAAGATCATATAATTACAGTCAAAGGGAATTTAATTTAACAATAATTCCTTGTTTTCCACTTTCTTTTGTGCCACTGTGGTAAGCCTGGACCAAGAGCATTCCACCTGAGGGAAAATAGAAGGGTCCTTCCCACAGTAGTAAATGTGTTTTGTTGTTATGTGCCTTCAGGTCGTCTCTGATTTATGGTAATCCTATCATAAAGTTTTATTGGCAAGAGTTATTCAGAGGAGGTTTCCCACAGCCTTCCTCTTAGGCTGAGAGATGGTGACTTGCTAAGGTCACCCTGTGGGTTTCCATGGTTTAGCTGTTGCAGCTACCACATTGGTGATTCTATGCTGGAAAGTGGCAAGAGGAATGCAAAAGTCACCATAGAAAGAAACAGAATGATTAGATCAACTGCTGAGATCCTCCTGCATCCTGCAAAGTGTTAGCACATGATATTATCATTGTCCATCTGACTACAGGGGTATTGCTAGATGCTTCTCTGACACCATCCCCATTGCCTGGCTATTCAGCAGTCATGGAATAGTTGTGGGGGACTGCAGTGGCTATCAAGTGAGTTTGGGAGGGCTTTGGTCACTGCAGATGGTAGAAGAGAATACCAACCTTCTTAATTATCAAACCACACTTTATTGTTATTTTGTGCCTTCAAATGGTTTCAAAAACCCATCATGGGCAAGATTTATTCAGAGGGATTTGTTCAGTTTACCATTACCTTTTTCTGAGGCAGAGAGAGTGTGACTTGCCCAAAGCCACCCAGTGGGTTTCCATGGCTGAGTCAGTATTTGAATCCTGGTCTTCTGGAGTCTCAGTGCAACCCTCAAACCACTACACTACCCAGACAGAAATTTACAGTGATAATGATATATTTTGGCTAAAAATCTATTAGTGCTAGTGACACCAATAACATCTGTCTGCCTGGTTGTGGCAGCCTCACTCTCTGTAATGATGCGGCTAGCCCACCAAAGCATTTTCCAATGGTACCAGGCTTCGATTTCAGTTGTTAAAATGGAATTTACAAGAAGAGAAAGATGACTGCATCAAAGTTATGGATTATCCCCAAATGTATCTATTTTCTGTCAACACAATTTGAAATTAGGTCTCATCTGACTGAAATCAATTTGGCAAATCTCCATGCAGATGGATTTGATCAGAATTTTATTCAGCATTCTTTTTCTTGGGCTTGTTATTCTCTTTTGAAAATGCTTCCAAACAAGTTTCTGGTCTGTTTTGAATACATTCCAACCAAAAGCTACCTTCAAAAAGACATGAGTTTAATTATTATTTATATGGGTTTTCCTTTCCTTTAACACTCTACTGAACCAGTTAATTGTCATATGGAGAACAGATTTATTTCCAACAGAGTTACCAAAGAACAGAATGAAGAGCCAAGCTAGATCAAGCCAGAAGTCTAACTAGGCCAGCATTTGGTCTGCTGAGTGGCCAACCAGAAGTCTATAGGATGCCTAGAAACAGGGCATGGATGTATACAATGACCAAAAGAACCCACTGTAGCACTACACCAGTGTAGCTGCACCATATAGGCAGTGCCAGGAGATAAAAAAAGGCTCTGGTAGCAGCAGTTGTTAAGGCAGGGGTAGGCAACCTTTCCCCTTTAAGGGCCGAGGGACTTCAGCTCCCAGAAGCCTCAGCCATGTTGGCCAATAGTCCCATGTTGGCCAATAGCTCCTGGGATTCTGGGAGCTGAAGTCCCTCAGCCCTTAAAGGGGAAAAGTTGCCTAACCCTGTGTTAAGGAAACAAGGCAGGAATGTAACTATGGCAAAGAGGCAATTTGAGGGCATTGCTCTTCCAAGTAAAAATTCTGCCCTCCGAGTATAATTGTCCTTCTCCAAATTTCTGGCATTGCAGAGGAAAAGATACTGAAAATTCTTCATACATACTGTCATGCCTCATTACCTGGACCTAAATTTGGAGTATGACAGACAGTGAAGCAGAGGGACAGGATGTCATACCTAGTTTCTGACTCTAGATTCAAACTCTAACACAGACAGAGAAACAGAAAGACATGGGGACATGCATTGCTTGAGACAGACAGTCACACTCTCCAGCAGCCACAGTACACAGACATGGATTCAACAGCACCTATCACAATCAATTGTAGATGAGAAATGAGGGGTTGTGTTGTTTGGAGTGTTTATATAGGAAATGCTCATTAATCAGGCAGCAGTTGTGAGAGGATGCCAGGCCATGAACAATCCAGAAACTCTCTTGATTCCTGGCTTGTGTTTCTGAAGAACCTTGGACCCTGAATTATAAACACAATATTGGACACTCATTTGGGCTTGCTGACAAGGAGAAAAGCGAACTATCCACACAGTCTGGGGACAAGTCTACTCAGATGCAGACAAAACAATATCATAGCAGAGTTCAAAAACAAAAACACCCAGCTATTGTTATTGGCAATGCACTGACCACTTTTCACACTCAAAAGAAACACTCACAGACATAGTTGATTCATCCAGAGTTCTGGAGGCTTTATCTTCAGTTGCAATGTGTACAATATAATACAATATATGCACACACCAACTCCTCTCCAACTTCCAAACAATTACTCCAATTGCTCCAAATCATCTCAGCTAACCCCCATGTGACCAGTCTGTTGATCTACTTATATAGGAGGTTGGCTCTGAGTCATATAGTAACTTTGCCTCATTCCATGTGTTCCTGACTTAGCATTCTGTAGTTGTCCCATGTAATTCCATGTCATCTGTCACTCAAAATATTTTTCTGTTGCTTCATGCAGTTACTCCAACAGGACTGATGCCTTTGATTTATTTCTGTACCCTACTGACCTGGACTGCCAGATTTTTGAGAACTGAGGCTGGGAAGCACAGGGGCTGCTACCATTTCATCTCTGATAGACTTTGCTTGGTACTTTGCCCCTGACTAGCCCCCAAGACAGGACACATACCACTTTACACATATCACTACTTTGGTAACTGCCTGACTGAACTTTATTTCTGAATACTCAACTCAAGCTTTAAGTTATTGCAATGCTAAACATGTGGTGACTGAAAGAAAATTTCATAGGCAATAAGGATCCTTATCAGGGTCAATGCTCTTATTTTGCCATCCATCCATGGAAAAATAGACAACTTGGACCTGGCACCTTTTGTCCCCTGCCTTCCATCTACATTACTCCACAAACCACTAAAAAGCATACCCCCTGGCATAGTGCACCAACAGAATTCTGCCCCAAAGCTTCCTCATGCTGGTGTTTGCCAAATGGAAGCTTTCAGGTGCATACCACCTCTGATACAGGAGATAATGTACAAGGGAGTATCGTAAAGTAATAATTATCACCTGGAAGTTATTATGGTATATTGATGACATTTTGTCAGTGTCATCATTGGTACCTAAGTGCATGATGTTGAGAAAATCAGCTTATTGTATCCTTTATTTTTATTACAGATTGTGCCAGAAGTAAGGTGTAAGATGGAGAAGTATGAAAGGGTATCGTAAAGTAATAATTATATTAGTTTATTTAATTATATACGGTAACACCCGGACGTTATTATGGTATATTGGTGAATTTTTGTCAGTGTTATCATTACCAAGTGACTTTTTCTTTTCCCAAAAATGAAAAATCCGTTGTGGGGTTTGACAACACAAATGACATTATTCATGTAGTGGAAGAGTGGTTTAAGGCACAATCTGCAGACTTCTACAATAACGGTATTTGGAGGGTCAAGAACACTGGGAAAATGTGTAAATCTGGATTGTGACTAGCAAAGATAAGTTAACAACTACAAATAAAAACAAACTTTCTGTCAAAATAATTAAAACATTACGATACCCCCTCCAGTCGCACTGATAGTCTTCTCATCTATGAATTTAACTATTCCTCCCAACCTATATATCTTTACTAGATCGGCCTGGGTTCCAATAACATGAAAGAGTGAGAAAAATGTCTCCCTCTCACAATGTGTGATTTTATATATACCAGGTGATTCAAAGAGAATAGTTCAGAAGTAAAGCTGTTATTATTTGGTTTTGCACCATTATTATTATTATTATTATTATTATTATTATTATTATTTTGAATCACCTATTATTTTTATATGCCTCTATCTCTTACTCACTTCACTTTAGGCTAAAAAATACTTGCTCCACCCCCTTGGATTCTTTTGACTTTCTTTTTCTCAGGATCTTAGAACAATTTTTAAGGTAGATGTAGTCCATCATCATTATTTTTGCATACTTACAGATACTTGCATAAGAGGGAGCAAATTACTTTTCCCCATCCATTACAATTGAGGAATCTGTAAATATGAAGTCTTTTACAAACAGTGTGCACTTAGAAGTGCCTTCCATCCATTTGGTATAGCTTACTCCCAAGTAAGCGTGCATAGGATAGATTGCAGACATCTTTTGTTATTTCTAGGAAGGCTCAGCTATGATTACTGTCTTAATATTTCTTAGTGCCTGATCATTTAGTAAAATTCTGATTGATAATGACTGAGGAGGCTAAATTGCATAGGAGTCTTGATGGTTTGATTTTTTCAGATCATTTCAGGGGGTACTCTAAAGGTGCCATATCTTGGAAACTAAACAGGGTCAGATCTTGGTTAGTAATTAGATGAGAGGCCACCAATGAATATCAGATGCTGTAGGCCAGTGATGGTGAACCTTTTAGGGGCTGAGTGCCCAAACTAAAAGGCCTTCTGGCATCAAGTGCCAGGGGTGAGACTTCTGCCCTCAGGGGGTGGTATTTCTGCCCTCGGGGGGCGAGACTTCTGGGGCAGGACTTCTTCCCCTTGCCTTCCTGAGAGACTTGGGGAGGATCAAGGAGGACCCTCCTCCTCCTCCTTGCCCTCCACTTGCCAGGGAAAGTGGCTTCATGTGCCAGCTCTGGCATGCATGCCATAGGTTCACCATCACGGCTGTAGGCTGTATTTGCCAGAACTGGCAAAACCACCTCTGAGTATTTCTGGCCTAAGAAAACCCTGTGAAATTCATGAGGTTGCCATAAATCAACAGGGGAGTTAAAGGCACATACATGCGCACAGTCACACAAAACACCAGAACCTAGTCTTGAAAGGGACTGGATATGCTTGTTCTGGTCTCCATGCCTTTTTGGCTTCTTTACTAGCTCTATATTATCCTTTCTAAGGCTATGCACTATTCCTAATATGGTCACATATCAGATTTATGTAAAAGCCTTATAATGTTAGCAGTTTTATTTTCATTATCTTTTCAAAAGATTCCTAACACAGAATTTGGGTGTGTCCCTCCTCATCACTGCAGCCATATTCTGGCTTGACATTTTCATTGCACTGTCTACTGTGACTCCCTTAACATGTGACATTTTATATTTAGGAGCATCAGTTTGGTAAAACTATCTATAGAAGCCTTTTTTGCTAAATTTGTTGAATACTTTCTGTAACAACATGGGAAACAGTCTTTTCTTTGTGGCACCCTAACCATGCAATCTCATCTCCATGGACACATGACTGGCATCAACCCTGCAGTTGTACCAACTCAAAACCTTTAGTTTACCAAAATATTTTAACTATATGATTTTATCTGTATTTTGTCTTATCCATTTTTGTCATCACACTATGGTTGAAATGTTTTAGTATATTATGTATTACTTTAACCAAAATTGTATGTTCCCCTGGCTTCTGCAAGGAGGCAGAATGTGAAAAACTTTCCTTTTGGACTACAACTCCCAGCTTTCCCAACCAGCAGGTCCATTTTGGAAACAGTCCATGGGCCAATAAACAAAACCAAACCAAAAACTGTTCTCCAAATTCAACATGGCTGGTGGGTGGTTTTAAAATTAAATGAAATAAATACATAAATGAGGATGTTCCAGAGAGATTTAGCATCTGATTTTATCCACACACACACCCACACACTAGAAGTTTAAAAATGCAAAATAGAACTAAAGAAATCATTGTTTATAGTAAAGTGATGTTTGTTGCCAATCATTGCTAAGATTCACAGATTACTGAGCATGGTCTGCTCAGGTTACTCAAATGTTTGCTTTAAACATCTGAATGTTTAATTTGCTGTTTTGTTTAATTTTATTTTTGCAGGTTTTGAGCTATAAATGGCACCACGTGATGTGGGGGTGGCAGAATAGCTTTCTAAAAATAGTGTCATCCACTCTGTTGAGACCTAAATTATTAATTCATTACTGCTGTTCCAAGATCTTCAAAGGCAATGTGGTGAATGCCTGGGAACTCCACATGTGAAAATATGATCAACAACTCTATTTTTCTAGCATTTTAATTCTATGGATGTTTATTAATATTCCCTAAAGAAGGAATATGGACTGGTCTTTTGTAGGCCAGAATATCCCAGCCTTGGAGATTTTCCCTTTCTATTTCACAGATGTATGTACTCATCACTACATCACTAATTTGCTTTCAAATCCATATGGGTTCTGTGTAATTGCCACAGATTGTACTGGAATCTATTCAAGCACTTTTCAGAAAGTTGAACAAAAGACTTTCTGGAACAATAAGCTAACGCAGACTAATGGATGGAAATTGTGGGACTGTTTAATCTTTTTTATTGCCTTTGACGTAATGAGTAACGAATAAAATGATGCAGTGAGTATTTTAAAAGAATAATGAATGGCGCTCAGGAAGGCCATGGTATAATGTGTTTATAGTCGCTAGTTATTAGTCTGAAGATATTTCAATTTGTGACTGAAGTTGGTTGTTAAAGTAACACATTCCCAGCATTGGATTTGGGGTGTGCTTATAAGATGTAGAGATAGCCCCTGAGTGGGTTATGATAATGACATGTTCAAGGTTAATATGACAGCAGCACATGCTGTAGTTTTAGGTGAACACTTAAGCATATTCTTGAACATGCAAATATGTCAAAAACATTTCTACAATACGTACTATAATGTACATGCATCAGAGTCTAGAAACTGGTTATAAATCCCTACTGAACATTCCCCTGGTGGGAGTTCATTACTGACAAAAAGGGCACAATGACCCTCAATTGGGCATTGGAACATATTATAGGACTTTTGCCCCACTGAATTTATCTTTTGAAACTACAACAAAGGAGAATGTCAATACAAATTCATGAAAATGCTACACACTGGAGAGGATGATTACAAGACATGCACCTTGAAAACAGTGTACACATATTTAAATCCTATGTTTCTCATCAAATGTCTGCAAGCTGCTTCTGAAGTCAGCGATTATTTAAATGCACCATGCCACAACCACCCACTTGCTGTCCTTTAAAAATAATGTAAACATGCTACTTAACAAAATTTGAATTAAAATATAGTGTTAGATCTCATTTTTGTTTTGCTTTATCTTGGGCATCCCTTGATACTATCTTGTCTGTGTGATATCTAGTGAGAAAGGGCCAGAAATAACACTTTAGCATGAATACTGGGTTTTAAAAAACACATTACAGTGGGATATGGCAAAACTGGCGGAATCTATCTAGGGACCTGGCCTCTATCTGGAGATCTGACCTCAAATCCTCAGAAGTCAAATGAAGTCCTCTCACTGTTATAATAAATGGTCTTAGTTTGAACCTGATTTAACATCCATTGGAAAAGGAGAACAAGTGTAAATTAAATACCAGAGAACAGTTTTGGGCATATTTTGAAGCATGTGTGATGTGAATAACATAGTTTCCCCTCCTGTTCTTCTTTTTGCTATTTATTTTATAAAGTAGATGTGATCCACTGGTGGACATGCTAAACTGTATTTATCAACAGTGTTTAGCAGGCAGGCAGTCCTTCTGAATATCAACCATGTTATGGTGAAAAGTTTGCACACACTTTTACTCTTGAGAATAACTGGAAGTTATCCATAGATGTTCTATGCTTTAATGTTGCTTTTCTGGCAGTGTTTTTCAGGCTGTGTAATGAGGGAGCCATTTACTGCTAGACAGCAGCAAGGTTGCTGTGAAAATAAACCACTTATGATGTCCCAGGGTTATGGTATTAAGAAATGTATACACTTCTGAAGCCCAGGCTATTGCTTGCACATAAGAGTGGCCATGGGGACAAGGGTGTTGACTATTCCTGATAGAAGCAATTCCTGTGACACAGTGTAAAGGTGTGATCATAGTTCAGATGGGAGATAGTTCTATACAAATTTTTGGTAAGATACTAAGGATCACTCTTGTTCCCTACTTAAACTAGTGATAATGTTTAGAAGGAAAACAATTAATGGAACACACAATTGAGAATCAGTACCATGGACAGCTTTAGGGGATTGTTTTTAGCTGCCTTCTAGTGGACATCAACTCCAAGACTCCCTGTCCTCTACCTCTCTGCTCAGGTCCTGCAGGAACAGACCTGTGGTCTCTTTGATTGTGTCCAATAATCTTGTGTGCTATCTTCCTCTCTTTCTACTGCCTGTGATCTTCCTAATATCATTGTTTTTTTCCAGTGATTCATGCTTTCTCATTATGTGGCCAAATTACAACAGCTTCAATGTAGTCAGCTTCCAAAAAGCATTCAGGCTTGTTCTGTTCTAGCAGCCATTTGTTTGTCTTCTTGGCAGTTCAGAGTATTCTCAGTATCTTCTCCAGCACCATATCTCAAATGAGCTGATTTTTTCCCCCATCGGCTTTTTTTTACAGTCCGGCTCTCACATCCATACATGGTAATGGGGAATACAATGACTTTGACTATAAAATCAAAGGCAGGTGGGATATGATCCTCACAAGTCTTTCATAGAAAACTTCCCTTGTGTCAAGGTGGAAAATGTGTTTCCCTCCAGATGTTGTTGAACCAGAAGCTTCAGTCAGCATAGCCAATGGGAAGAAATATAGGCAGTCCAACAACACCTAGAGAGCTACACTTTGCCCACCCCCACCCTGTATAGTATAATAATTTGTGACAGATTGCTGTAGGGTTGTGTAAATTAGTTTCTAACCTTGTTGCTGTTGTGACCAATGGCTGTGCTGCTTGATTCCTGTGGGAGAAATGCTGGCTTGCCAGCCATTTAAGCATTTAGGTGTGTACTGAAAGTTCCACCACATTAGATGAGACTCTGATTCAGGCAGCATATTTCACTATTTGAATGAGCTTTAGAAGTGTACAGAGGTATAATTAGAAAACCCTTGCCCATGCTATGAAAAGGCATGGATGGTGAGGAATTATTTACACCACAAGAGATATCAGCAATAGGCAGGGCTCATCTCTACAGTCATTTGATACCACCATTTCAGTCTGTTCTCTGTTCTCTAAGAGAGAGAGAGAGAGAAGCACCCTAAGAATATCATTCCAACTATTTTCAAACCAAAGGTTTGAAATGTCCTGCAGAGAGAGGTTTATGGAAAGCTCTCTCTGGAGAAGCTCCTTTAAAACTGAATTCTTTAAAACTATGAATCAGGCTTTCTCCAGGGAACCAGAACTACATCCATAACCCTTTTAGCAGGATCTCTGGGGTTGCAGGATATTCAGTGGAGGAAAGCCTAGGAATTTAGGTTCTCCAGCTTCTTCCTCTCTCTTAGGCTACATCCACACCACAGAAATTAATCCAGTCTGACACCGCTTTATCTTCCATGGCTCAATGCTATGGAATTCTGGGAACTGTAGTTTGTTGTGGCACCAGAGCTCTCTGACAGAGAAAGCTAAATGTTTCACACAACTACATTTCCCAGAATTCCATAGAATTCAGCCATGACAGTTAAAGTGGTGTCAAACTAGAATATTTCTGCAGTGTGGATGCAGCCTTATTATCTTGACTCAGTTCCTGAGCTTCTAGTGTATGAAAGATTGTAATTGTCAGCAAGGGTGGGCTGAGGTAGACTTATCTTAAGTATCTGGAAATATCAACAATTGACTCCATCTCCTAATGCTTTTTAGAATAATGAGAACAGAAATGAAAAAAAAAATCCTTCACCACCCAATCTCCCTTGCTCCTAAATAGGGCTTCTGAAAGCCAGCATACTATAAGGTAGGTTGGGGTGTGGGATAGGAACAGAGTTTGGAAAAGTTAGCTTTGGACTTCAGCCCACATAGGAAGTGGGCCAAACTTTTCAGGGCTCCAAATAAGAATAGATATCTGCATGGAAAGATTGTGGGCCTTTACATCATATACAGCAATAGCACTATGATTCTTCTTTAACTGCCATGGGTCCATTCTATGAAATCTGGAGATTTACCATTTGGGGAGGGGTGTTTAGGATTCTCAGTCAGAGAGCTCTAATGTCTAACCAAACTACAAACTCCAGAATTCCATAGAAAGCAGCCACAGCAGTAATAATGAAATCATAGTGCTATTGTAGTGCAATGTGAAAAGGCCCTTGGTGAAAGCTTCAGTTGTCATACTGAAAAGACATTTCTGGGCTACTTTGTTTTCAGAAGCATCTTCTGCAATTCTCTGTTCACTTTCTTGATCCATTGTTTTGCTCTTGGCTCAGTTAAATAAATAATATTGAAATATAGATCTGTGAGGCTAAAGTCTGCTCACTCTTAGCCTATGTTACAATAACTGATTTGAGATAAAGACCCCTTTTGGGGTCCCTGCCATGGCCTTGGACTGAAAGAGCCCCTATCACCATGGACTCAAGGCATGCACATCACATAGGCACCTGAAAGGTCACATCTGCACTTATATTGATTTACAGATCAAAAGGACCAAGCCTAGGAGCTGCTAAGCAGGACATTCACACCTAGAGGATTTATGAGTGCCAGCCAGGATGTGTCTGGCTGAAGATGAGATAACATTAACATCCCATCTCCTCTCCTTAGAAATTACCTACTTCAAAGCGTAGCAATCAGAATCCTTTGATATACAATAGCAACTCTTTGCCTCAGGCTAGGTTTAAGGGTATAAATGATCCCCAAAATCTCAGGCACATTGGGATCTGGCTAGATTTCATGGTGCCACTGTGCCACTGTGAACTATGACTGGTGTCCTGGCTCTTTCTGTTGTCCTTTCCTTTCATAACGGTTGAGTCTATCTATCTTTATTCATTGTTGGAGCAGCCTCCTTCAGGTAATTATCACCATTAGAAAGCCTTGTGTTTCCTTTCCAATCTAACTACTTTATTCCTGAGTTCTTGTGTGTATGGGTGTATGATAGAGTGTCTTTGTATGTTTGAATCCCCAAATAAAATACAGTTCATTGGAAAGCTTTGTCTTTATCAGTCTATTCCCTAGCCACCTCCGTAAACATAGGATAAAAGATCCCATAGAAGACTTGGACTTTAGTAATTCCCCAAGTTCAAGGTCTTCATTACACCTACTGCACTGAGTATCTCAAATACCACTTAGATTTTTATAGAATTCTGTAATATTTCACCAAAATTCCAGCCCTTATGTGTTGTTTTTTGTTTGTTTGTTTGTTTTGTTTTAGTCTCAACTGTACAAATAAAGCAGAGGGAGAGGAAAGCATATCTGCAACAAGAAATTTTGACACCATGGTACCCAATTCAAAATGTTATTCAAAATGTTATTGCATTTCCCACTGTGCTTGGTAGTAATCAATGTTAATATATTCAATATATTCAATAGCAATTAAAGCAATAGACTAGTTTAGCAAGCCATGTGTTGGGTTTTTTTTCTTTATCAGAGATTGATTATTTAGGACATGCTCAGATAAGTTGTTCTCGCATGCAACCCAAATTGATTAGAGATATTAACTCTATCTTGTTAGCATGGCAACACAGTGCAGTTCTGAAATATTAAGTTATCTGTCTAATGTATGCATTTCTCTCAGGGCTTGTCCAATTAGATGAATGCTTAGCATATGATCTGTTTGATGTTTACATATTTAATATATTTAATATGAAATTTTATGGTTTTATAATTTTATAATTAAATCTATAACTTTATGATTATTAGGGCACACACGTCAACTAATTAAAAAATTGTTATGTCCCTGATCATAAAACCATAAAACAGCAAGTTCAAAAAATCAAGTTTCAGTAGTTAAAACACAGAAAATCTTTATTTAAGAAAGTATAAATCCAGTCTAGTGATGTTCATTGTCAGAACTGGCCAGCAAATGTTCAAATTGCCTAATTAAACAAAACACAATTTCAAAGTACAGGCAGGCTTAATTCTTATTTGTTATAATTAATAAAGACACTTTTTCTCTCTTTCCTATACTCCTCCTTTTTTGTTGTTGTTTCCACTGGATTCTTTCACAAAAATGACCTTGAACAGGCTTGGCTCATGCTTGCCTTCCATTCCAGCATTATCTCAGTACCTGTGTCTGAGATCACCATGACATAACATTACCATTTTTACTGTATATCCCATCACACCAAATTCCAAACATTTTATGGCAGGTATGTTGTCTATGCAACTTCTGACAGGGAGCAAGGCTATCCACTTGGGATACTTGAAACAGGGGACAGCTTGTAGAGATTCTGAAAGTCTTTCAGTCCAAATATCTTCCAACCAAGAACCTTAGACACAATACTCCCTGAAGCAGACCTTTCTGCCAAATAGATATCTTCTGTGCTAATGGCTAATGTGCTAATGTTAATGTCCAGGAATGGAATAACAGAAAACCAATGAGAGTCAGGCATGATGTAGTGGTTAGAATGTTGTACTATGACTCTAAAGACCAGGGCTCAATTCTCTGCTTGGCCAGGAAACCGACTGCCTCGGGGGAAGGAAATGGCAAACTTTGAAGAAATCTTGCTAAGAAAATCCCTTGATAGGTTTGCCTTAGGGTCATCATAGGTCAGAAATGACTTGAAGGCACACAACAACAACAAAAACAACAAGAGTTTTAGAGCTCTCTCACATTAAGAATTATAGCACTATTATTCCATTTTACCTGCCTTGGCAGCATCCTAAGGAATCCTGGAGTTTGCCTTTTAGGAAGGGGTATTTTAAATTCTCAGCCAGAGAGTTCTGGCACCTCACCAAACTACTAACACCAGGACTTCATGGGATGCAGCCATGGCACTTAACATGGCATCACAGTGCTATAACTGTACACTGTGAAAGGGCCCTTTGATTCTAGGCCAGAGAACTACTCTTTTCACACTGTTCATCAAGAGGCAAAGCCAAAGACTAGGCGTGAGGATTTATCTGAATCAGTGATATCTTCCAGGGCAAGGCAGTGGTAAATTCACTCTGGGTTTCATTCCAGACTTTAAAATACCTTTCCATGGTGATGAATCTGTTTTGGGGATAAGCTTCACTACCTTATGGATAGTTCCTTTAAATTTTAGAGTAAAACCCAGAGTGGATTTGGCACTCCACTGAGATGTTAGCCACCAGCTGCAACCAACCTGAACTTTCATAAACTTTTTTTTCAGGATAGGGATGTATTAAAATTCTCTGTGGATATCAAAAGCTAGGATGGAAGCTATCTTGCTCAGTACTCATGAAAGTACTTTAACATTCTTCTGATCTTGTTATTTTATATTACTGCAGAAGAGGGCAACTGGCAGCACAATCCTATGCATGTTTATCTGGAAATAAGTGCCATCAACTTTAATAGGAATTATTCATAAGAACAATTGTGCAAGATGAGAACAAAAGGCCAATCTAATCCAGTATTCTGTTCCCACTGGAGACAATCAGAAACCTCTAAGAAGCCTAAAGCAGCACATGGATGCTCTAGCACCTGCCAACTCATGCTCTCTTATGTTGTGAAGTATACTATCTCTGATACTAGAATCAGCCATACTAGAATTAGCCATCATGACTAGTGCCACTAGTGCCTTATCATCCACAGATTTATCTAATTTGCTTTTCCATCCCGTAAAGTTTGGTGGCTATTACTCAGTCCTATGAAAGTCAATTACATAGCTTGGGTATAGGCTGGGCAGTGCAGACTGATAGGTTTGATGCCAGTAAGGCAATGGATCCACTTTGGTCTTAGGTCTGAACTTTAAAGGAGCTATCCAAGGGGCTGTTGAACCATAGCCTCACCCAAGGTTGACCACTTTGGATAGCTCCTTTAAAGTTCAGGCTAATGCTGGGAGTCAACTCACCATCTGAATGATGTGGGAGCCACAGCTAAAGGCACCTTGTTCTTCAGCTCTATGTCTGTGGGTCATTGTTTTACATCTGATTCCCCAAGGCAGTCTTGAGGTTCCATTGAAAAAGTCCAACATATATCTTAAAAAATGTCTAGTCGACCCACTACCTCCACCAGAAAGAAGAAGGCATTTCATCAAATGTAGATGTACTGTTCCTTGCATGACCAGTATACCTACCAGCATTTGCTCATTTTACTATACTACCTATGTTACAGTTCCATAATATCTTGGGTCCAGCAGCTGGTGAGATGTCTTCCCTCCATGTTTCAACTGAAAGGCCTCTGAGGGAGAAAAGAGCAGCCAGACAGAACTCCATTGTGTCTTGACCCAGAAACTGGATGACAGCCCCTGCTTCCATGTTCCAACCATCATTGCTCTGGCCTCTGAGGGAGAAAAGAACAGCCAGGCACAACTCCATCATGCCTTGGATCAGAAACTGATGATAGCTCCTCCTTCCATTTTCCAGCTATCATTGCTCTGGTTTCTGATGGAGAAAAGAACATCCAGGTGCATTTCCATGGTGTTTTGGCCCAGAAACTGGTGATAACTCTTTCTTCCATGTTCCAGCTGTCATTGTTCTGGTCTTTGAGGGAGGAAAGAGCAGCCAGGGATAATTCCATTTTGCCATGGGCCCAGCAGCTGGTGAGAGAGGTCCTCCCTCCATGTTCCAACTGCCATTGTTCTAGCCTTTGAGGAACTGAAGAGCAACCAACATCTGCTTGATTTAATCCCGTCCCAACTGCCATTCCCTAGTGTCTTATTTAGGCTGTAAGTCTGAGGGCAGGGGACTGTCATATTAATGATTTGTAAACTACCCAAGGAGCCTTAGCTGAGTTAAAAAGCAAAAAAAAAAAAAAAAAAAGCAAAGGTAATCCCTTGACATGAATGTCTAATCATAATCGACTGTAGGGGGTGGTGCTCATCTCTGTTACTGTTTTAAAAGCAATTTAAAAAGCAGAAGGAGCCCTGGTGGCGCAGTGGTTAAATGCCTGTACTGCAGCCACTCACTCATAGAACACAAGGTTGCGAGTTCAATACTAGCCAGGGCTCAGGCTAGACTCAGGCCTGCATCCTCCCGAGGTTGCTAAAATGAGTACCCAACTGTTGGGGGGAAATGAGCTTACAGTTTTAAACTGCTTAGACACCCCATAGCGTGGTATGAAGCAGTATATAAATGAAGCGGCTTTGCTTTGCTTTGCAGAAGAGCCAATATTGTCCAAGGACTACTTTGGTGGTCATATGCCCAGCACGACTGCACCAAACACTGTTACCTTCCCATCGAAGTAGTATCTATTTATCTACTTACATTCGCATGCTTTCAAACTGCTAGGTTGGTAGAAGCTGGGATAATGAAGCCAACTGTGTTGAGTTACAGCTGGATATACAATAGCACAGTCAAGGCTTTGTCTGTTCTGCAGAACACCAGTTCCATTATCTTTGGCATTGTGGTGATCCCTGCTCTAGTTCCCTAAACCTTGAGATTGTGGTGTGTGTGGGCATTTTCACACACAGACATCCAAAGCCGCCTGGAGCCATTCCGGAACGGATCCTTCAACTCATTCCAGAATGGCTCTGGTGGCGGCAACTTAATTCCTTTTTAAAAAAGGAATTACAACTCCGGCGCTGATGCCGGAGTTAGCGCTAGATGGGGTGGGGCTTGCTGCGATGTCGTGTGAACACACGGAGCAAGACCCCGGACTGACGCCAGCTAGCGCTGGGGATGGCACTGGATGGGGCGGGGCTTGCTGCGACGTCGGTGAAAAACTTTGCAAAGGAGCCGGACTGGGGCTGGACGGAGGTAGGCTAGCGTCCGCCTAAAGCCCCGTGTGAAAACGTCCTGTGTGTGTCTTCTCTTTGGTTACTCCCTGATTGGCTTTTGACCCTGCTTGAAGTGCTTTGACAATCTGCTTTTTAGGGTCCTTTATGTATGACCCTGCACTGCTTTGGTTCCTCCTTTGGTTGCATCTCAAACTACTCTCCTGGGAACCCAGGACCATTGCAGTACAAGTCAGTAACTGGTAGGGGTGGTCAGGGAGTGCTCCTCAGTACCCATAGTTCATGTTATAGCAACAATATTTTGATTGCCTGTTCATGTGATTTGTCCATTTTAATAGATTATTTCAGTGTTAGACATTTGTTTAATGTATAGTCTGCCCTTCTGCCCAAAGTCAGGCTCAGTACAGCTCAACAGACTTTTTTTAAAAAGGTACAGATAAAAATGGAGTAAGTTAGAATACTAAAATGCAACATATCATAATAAAAAGCAATTTAAAAAGTACACTCATAAGAAGTAAAGTTATCTCACTTGTCACTTTCAACCTGTTCTTCAGTAGCCAGACAGTTGTCAAAAGCCAGCCTGAATAATAATAATAAAATCATTGCCAAAGGATGACAGCGAGTTGGCCAGTCTAGCCTTTTAAAGTTTTGTATCTTTATGTCATATTATAATTTTTTAGCTAGATGATTTTAATTGTTTTTACATTTTTATTGTAGTTTTTAAATGGTTTTATCTATGAACTGCCTTGGATCCCTTTCTCAGAGAAAGGTGGCATACAAATTAAATAAACAAATAGCCTTTCTTGGGAATAACTTTGATACCCATATTTATCAGCAGTGTGGCAATTGTGAGATCCATGGGCTGAGCGTGGACCTGCAACTTATCTCACTCCCCTTTGTTCCCACAATCCTCTAAAAATGTTTTGCCAGACCCCTCATTTTTGTCCCAGAAAGCCTGATATTAGCAAAAACAAAAGCAAAAAACAAAGTTCAACCCTGACACTAAGCAATATCAGACTCAGAGTTAGTTTTAAAAATATGTGAAAATACCTGGAATCCATCTGCATCCCAGAACCACCTCACCAAATACCTCCATTTTCTTCTTCAGTCTCTCTCAAAATGGCAACAGAAAGTGATTGTCACTATTTTGATATAAAAGTTGATAGCATGAGCTTTTGTAGACTTTATCTATTTTATTTATTTCAAGGGTTTTCTATCCCACATTTTCCCCACAATGGGATTCAAGGTGAGTTGAGCCTACTTCATCAGATGTCTACAAAAGCTCATGTTACCAACTTTTGTCTTTCAGTTAGTTTCAAAGGTGCTGCAAGATTCCTGTCATATTAATTTTCTTGGCTAAGACAGTTATGTCCTTGAATTCTACCATTTTGAGAGGAACTGCTGAGGAAGACAGAGGTGTCTGACCTCACTATGGGAGGCACAGCCTACCAGGAGGGGTCAAGGAGAACTGGCCCAAGTCCCCATGTAGGTTTTTTTTAATCATTGGTTTATGGAGCACCTCAAAACAACAGTAATAAAAAATTCCACTCCTAAAACATGACTGGGAGTGATGCAACACTTATTTTCAATGTCTGCAGTGACAGTCGTGACAGTGTATTGCAGTCCTCCAGAGCTCAAAAGGAATCCAAAACAAGGTGCTGAGGCCTGCTAGGCTCTGAAGCATGTCCACCCTTGACCTAAACATTATTGTTACAACATGGAACCATAACATGTGCAAACAGTCATTTGAAAGTTCTTGCACTTTAATAGGACTCTGTTAATTAGTATTTTATCTTCATATTGGAAGAATGTTGAATAAGACTTTGGCATGTAACCTGCAGTTTAGGAAATTAGTGAAGGCAATCAAGCATTACTTAGGTCCAGAATTGAGTGTGATCTCTGATATATTAATTATAGCTGACTGGATTCTGTAATAATATCTGGCTTCTTTATTGGTGAAATCAATACTTGCATATCTTAGCAGGAAAATGGAAAGGCCTTCTGCATTTTTACAGACATTTTTAATCTGTATATTAACCAAGATTAACTGCAGGTTTGTTGGCTATGTAAATTATCTAGTTACAACAACAACACTGAAAAATCCACTATGTTAAGACAACCTTTCATGAGTTTTATGTGTCACAATAATGTTAAATTTAACTCAAAATTATGCTTAAATTAAACTGAGAGTTTTTTTGGTGAGAACAATTCTTTGAAACCTAATTATGAGCTTTGTGTATGTGTCCATGAAAGGAGGTTCAAGGTAAAAAAAAAATCAAGACAAGAAACTTTGAATAGTGAGCTTTAAATGAAACTTCAATATAGTCATAATGGTGTATATATGTTTCTTATCTTTTAGAATTTGGAAGGCTGAAGAAAGCTAATGAATCTTTCACCAGTAGGATAGGTTTCACCACCACCATCACCACCACCAATCTTCTGTTATTAAGTTGTCATTACAGAGCAAGTCTTGTGTGTGGATTCCTTAGAGTCCTCAGATGGGCAAATATGGCAATACATGGCTTCTTGATCTGGTTCAGTAGTGCTTTCCTTCTCTTCTTAATAGAGGTATTAATAGAGATATTGAAATTTAGGAAGGAAACTGATGAATCATAATGCTTTCAACCATGAGTCACCTACTAAGAAGAAAAAGACAGAACACGTCACAGGTGCTGGGTGAACTGAGGGTCATAACTTTGTATAATTGGCCAGTGTTCTGTGTCATCTCCTAGCCTATTACCCCCACCCTCATAAAATAGATAGAAATATCAGTCACTCATGCTCTGATTGCTGGCAGAATGGATCTCCTTCTCCCCATGTAGCTGATGCTCTGTAAAACAGGGGGAAAATTACAATTGTGGAAATAATGTAACAACCATGACAACTTGAATATGATTGCTACTTAGTTCTAGATTTACTCAATTATAAAAGTTCCATATTAATGATCACTACTTAGCCATGATTGTAATAACTCCCTCTTCCCTGAGTACTACTTTACTGGGTATCGGTTACATGGGGAGAAAAAGGTCCGTTCTGCCAGCTGGTATAGAATACTGGTAATTTTTTTCCAAAATGATCTTACACAGCTTAAGCAAGAGATGCCATGGTGTATTGAAAATGTATTGATTACTGGTTTTAATGTTTTTATTATCTAAATTGTTCTGTACCATATTAATTATTCTACTGTTCATTTTGTTTGTTTGATTTTAATTATGAACAATATTTACTTTTTAAGAATACAAGCACCATGTTGAATCAGACCAAAGGCTTATCTAGTTCAGTATTCTGTTCAATCAGTTGCCTATGGGAAACTCGTCAGCATGAAGGCAATTGAACTTCCATCTTGTGCATACTGCTTCTGATATTGAAAATGATCTGTAGCTTTCATTATACCATATTAGTAACATGGGTGATAAATATAAAAACTAAACAGATAAATTAATAAAATAATGCAGGGTTCAGTCTGGGATCCCCCTGTGGTATTGTAGGTATGCTAGCCCCTACCTCTGGTTTAAGCCCAATGTCTCTTCTTTGATAAGGCTAGCCACTTCCTTGGTGAAAGAATGGCTCTCTAGGCTTACTATGTCCCCAAGTCTCAGTACTGTGAGTCACAGTTCCATCTCAATTTATCAGTACTTGCTATCCTGCTTTTGCACTCTGTCTAGGCTTGTGAGGGGAGAATGAATAGTAATTATTACTAAGAGTTGAAACGGATGGGCCAAATAAATTGATTTCCACCCATTTTGAAGGCTGGGTGTTTAGATGACACATACCTCCAAAGTGGGTGGAAACTGGATTGAAGCCATGCTCTGTGGCTAAAAAATGGAGCAAAAAGAAGCCACGATAGTCTGACTTAAGGCAGAAAATGCACACCTTTGACCTTGGATATAAATGGCCTGATGTGAAAGCAGTTCTGAAGGAGCCGTCCATCCTAACCCTAAACACATGACACATAAACACATTGGTACAAGTGCACATTAAAAAAAGGATGGAACCAGTGTGTCCAAGTGGTCAGGGTGGCAATGCAAAAAAAAAATGAAAGCCACCTTCAATGGCTATATGTACAACATACACAAACCAAACAGTCCAAGAGGGGGCATGAGGTGAAGGGGGCATGTGGGGGGGGGGGCATGGTTGTGTTTTGCCATGTTTTACTGGGCACACTGATGTTCCAATGTCCTGTACTGGTGGAGGATCGCAGGTGTGACTGTGTGGGGATCAAAGGGGTGGACATCCAATGGAATGGCATCTAGGCAGCAGGCAGTCGCCACTGGTGTGTTTGTGTGATGGTGTGCATGGATGGTGGGGAGGCAAGAAAAAAAGTTACCCAGCAGCATGGCTTGACACGTGCCATGCAGTCAGGCTGTGCACATTCGAGTTGTCTTGGGAGTGGCAGGGCTTCTGGAAAATGCAGGTTTCAGATGCTTTTTCCTGCTTGTCTGTTCCAGGTCTAAGTGACTGGATTTACCATTTTTATTTTGGCTCTTTATTTATTCATTTGTTCAATATCAGGTCACTGGAGAATCGAACACATGGCTTTTCTCTTCCCCACTTTATTTTCCAAACAATCCTGTGAAGTAGGGCAAGCTGAAAAATGATTGCTCCATGGTTATCCAATGAATTCTCATTGTTCATTGGGGACAAGAGGACTAGAGGCCAGACCTCCACCAAGTCCCAGCCCATTATTTTAACTGCTGTACAGCATTGGCTAATAAAGCTATCAAACTTTCATAGTTTGCTGCTGCTGCTGCTGCTGCTGCTGCTGCTGCTGCTACTACTACTACTACTACTACAATAGTGAGAATTATAACTTGAGGCAAAAAGGAACTCACTGCTTGTAAAAGTGGTTGGAGCAGAGATGAGAACAATGGCCAACTGCAGTATGTAGTGCCTTCAGATATATCTGAACCAATCCAAAGGGGCCTCATTTGCCTCTGACTTTGGGTTTCATTTTAAACAGATGCACATCCTTAATTTTGAGCATCTATGTTCAAATTTTAACTTTTAACCAACAAGTAATTATTTTTTAATTATAAAAAAAGGCCACTGCTTTTTTTTAATCCATCCAAAATCTAAGATATGAAAGTAGAAAACTAGGTAACATTTGTGGAGAATATAGTTTTTAATTGTTGAGTAAATCAAGAACCTGCCATTTTTTGATACATAAGCATCCATCTCATCTAATTTGCAAATTATTGCAAATTATTATTAACCCTCCCCATTAGATACCAAAATCCATGGATAATCAAGTCCCATTAACTTATAAGGCACAATCCTAATAAAGAGGGAGACCTGGCAACAACAGTTACAAGAAAAAACTATCAATTGGTGAGGGAAAGAATAATGTTGGAGGTTTTTCTCTGAATAAGGGCCACTTATTCAGCCACTACAAATCTGCACTTTAATCTCTAATGCATTATCTACATATTAATTAATAAATTCTATAAAATCCTCTGTACCATAGCATAGAAGTCAAATATTTTATAGATCTGCATCTAGAGAGACTGATGCCTGCCTCCCTATTCACTGCTGGTATCATAGCCTCCTAATAAGAAGTTTTACACTTAATATTGCAAGGACATCACCAAAAATGTTCTTTACTACATGTGATTGGCACAATAAATGTCTCTCTGACAATTTAATAACCAACCATTCTATTCTGAATTTTTATGGAGACACACTACCATGTCATTAATCACAATTTACAATACCAAATAGTTTTTGAGTGGTTGGCTAGTTTTCTTTAGACATCTTTGCATTGTGTTAACTGTCACTGAAAATCTTGTCAAAAATTGTATCCTGTCCTGTCTCTACTGAACTGTTTCAGATGTTATTATTAAAAATTGGATATTTTTTTTAATCAGAAGAATTGGTCATGTACAAAAGGTCATATCATGGCTACACACAAAGCTCTTCCAATAACTGATTTGATTGCTCACGCAGGAACCTTCTTCTTCTTCGTCATCTCCTCCTCCTCCTCCTCCTCTCTCTCTCTCCCTTGAAACAGAACAGTAGCTATCCTGTTCTGTGAGTAGTACTTTTAAAAAGTAACTTTCCCAAGCTCTGGAACTAAGAAGAGCCTTGCATGTTACTGTTATGTTCCTTCAAGTCCTTCAGAAACTTCAGCTACCCCAAAAACTGCAGCCAGCTTGTTAAATGGCTCTGGCTACACAGATAATACAACTCCCTTGTTGCAACACTCATTGCTGGTCCGTTTCTGGGCACAATTCAAAGTGCTTGTTATAACCTCTAAATATGGCTTGGGCCCAGGCTAGTTAAAGGAACCTATCACTCTGTATGAGCCCATTAGGGGTTTAATTGTTAAGGAAAAAGCAACATGGGATATACAGTAATAGAAATAAAATTATGTATGTGAATGTCAAAGTGACTAAGCAGGAGCAATCAGGAAGATACACAGGTGAAAAAGATAATATAATTAAGAAGCCTTGAGAGCCAAGGACAAAGTTATAGAAGGTATATTGAGAACACCTGTGTTAGATTGCAAACACCTGAGACTCATTAAGTGGTCAAGGTAAAGTGATGAAACACTTGGGTTGGTCTTAGGTATGGGATGATCTATGTGGACCAATCAAGATGTATGTACACACCCACTGGGTGGAAACTGACTGGTGGGTGGTGTCTAACAATGGCTATAAATTGCAATGTTTGCTAATGTACATTGTGGAGTAGTGTGGTGTATTGTGGAGTAGTTTTGGAGATATTGTGAAGTGTAGAGATTGTGATTTGTAGGGCATATAGTATTTGTGTATATAGTAGAATAAAGTAGATCTTTTATATAAGACTACTGAGTTGTCTGGTGTCTTGAGGGAAGATACAAGAGCCAGAAGAATCCTGGAGAAGTTTGGAGACATCTCAGGAAGAAGAGTGAGAAGGCTTGGAGAGTTTGTCAGGGTCTTCAGCCTATTCTCTGAAACTCTGCTGCTTGGGAAAGAAGCATCAACCACTGATCAAAGCTGGTCAGCTCTGCTGCACAACAAGGTGGTGAGTTAGAGCCAGAGGTGAAGAGCTACAACTCCCATCATCCCTGACATTAAGATCATCTGGAGAGGTCCTTCTCTCTGTCCCATCACCTTCTCAGGCTCATTTGGTGGGAACAAGGGAGAGGGCCTTCTCAATGGCTGCTGCCAGACTTTGGAACTCCCTCTCCAGAGAGACCAGGCTGGCTCTGTCCTTGCTCTTCTTCTGGCAGCAGGTTAGAACATTTTGTTCCACCAGCCCTTTACAAACTGCTGGGATTGGGTGCTTCATGCTGTGTGGTACTGGTATTTGAGTTTAAGGGTTTGTACATAGTTTTTACTTTTTATTGTTTTTAATGCATTTTAGTATGTTTAAGTGTTTCAACATGTTATACTTTCATTTAAATTTTAATATGTACTGTTTTAAAATGTTAGCTACCTTCAGTCCCATTATTAGGAGAAAAGAGAGATATAAATGAATAAAATAACAACAGTACAACAACAACAACAATTCAAGGCAACTCTGACATGACCATCCTGTCTTAGGTTTCTCCTGAGGTGGTTTGCCATTGCTTTCCTGCAAGGCTGAGCGTGATTTGCCCAGGGTTCACCCATGGTTTTCCAAAGGTGAGGTGGGAATCTGAACCCTGGATCTGAATACATGAATGGTTCCTTTCTCATTGGTGGGGGCATGTGCCTTCAAGTCATTTCTGACTTATGGCAAACCTAAGGCAAACCTATCATGGGGTTTTCATGGGGTTGCCTTCCCTGAGGTTGAGAGAATGAGACTTGTCCAAAGTCACCCAATGGTCAATCAAACACTGGTTTCCAGAGTTGCAGTCCAACACTCAAACTACTATGCCATGCTGGCTCTCATGTCACAATTGATTTTCAAGATCCTGAGAACTAGAAGAGATACAACAGAATTCTTATCCAAACAGAATCTAGAGGATCAGTTGTGTACAACGGTGACTAATGGTCCCTGCAGAACTCCAGAAATATTCTGTATTATTTCCAGTATATTCAAAGGCTTCCTGTGCTAACCTTATGTAGTGATATAATTGTCACCCTACCCCTGCATGGTAATACCTTAGTATTTGAATGAAACTGATGCTCAGTCAGTCCTGGCTGAATGGAAACATGTTGTTGACTGGTAAATCACTCTTAGGGAGTTCGGTCTGACTTGGAACAGACTGCAGTCTTCCAGATCAGGAAATGCTCATTTAGTCATCATCGTCATTGAGAGATCAGGTGGCTTCTTTCAACAATTTAAACTTTTGTACCATCTTAGATACCTGACCAAATAGAGAGCTTTGCCTCACTTACCTGATTTCATAGAATCATAGATTTGGAAGAGTTCACAAGGGCCATCTAGTCCAACCCTCTGCCATGCAGGAACTCACATTCAAAGCACCCCCAACAGATGACTATCCAGCCTGTTTGAAAATCTCCAAGGGAGGAGACTCCACCACACCTCGAAGCAGCAAGTTCCACTAACAAACCACCATATCATCAGGAAGATCTTCCTAAAGTTTTTGGTATTTGGCAAGCTCTAGGTTGGATTCGGAGGTCAGAAGTTATTTTTAAAAGTATTTGCACTTGTCCCTCCCAATTCGCAGGGGAGCCATTCCAGACATTCCCCCCCCCAATGAATCAGGAAAACATGCAAATACTCAAGCCCCCTTGGTTATAATGGCTACATGCTCCTGCACGTTTTGTCACTCCTTGCTTGCCATCCATGAAGGCCTGAAACAGCAGACAGCAAGTCCGCAAACAGGGAGGGACAATTGTAGTTACAGTTTTGGATCCAACCTTCCCCTCCTCCTGACATCTGCTGAAAATTGTTGAAAAGTAGCCCTCTAGTCTTCTGTTTCTCAAATACCACTAAGGTGTCCTCTAGGTGAAACAAATGTATCAGGAGGTTGGAGTATTTACTTGCTGTAGTTCTCGAAGAAGAGGAGGAGGAGGAGGAGGAGGAGGAGGAATTCCAAATGTCATTTCTGTTGTCCCGAACCATTTCCTGCAAATTTCCACCACCAGTTGTAACATTTTCTTCATGTGGGTTTCTTTTTAATGCTGAGGCTTATCAGAACAATATGTTCCATTCTATTCTCCTTTTTAAATTAATATTATTGGCCAGTATTCTGCATCCCTCTAAGGAAGATCAAACAAGAAAATGCAAAGGCAGGCTTAATATTGAACATAAAGAAAACAAAAATAATGACCACTGAGGACCTTCACAAGTTCAACCTAGACAATGAAGAAATAGAAATGGTAAAAGAATTCCCATACTTGGGATCAAACATTGATAGAAATGGGGACTGCAGTCAGGCAATCAGAAGAAGACTAAGAATGGGGAAGGTGGCTATGAAAGAACTAGAAAAGATTCTAAAATGCAAAGATATACAGCTCAGTACAAAAAGTAAAATCATACAAGCCATCATTTTCCCTATTACCATGTATGGATGTGAGAACTGGACAGTGAAGAAAGATGATAGGAAGAAAATCAATTCATTTGAGATGTGGTGCTAGAGAAGAGTGCTGAGGATCCCATGGACACCCAAAAGGACAAACAAAGCAGATCAAGCAGGAAACCTCCCTGGAAGCCAAGATGAACAAACTGAGACTGTCGTACTTTGGACATATCATATCTTTGGAAAAAATAATAATGCTGGGGAAGGTGGAGAGACGTAGGAAGAGAAGAAAGAAGGCCACATGCTAGATGGATGGACTCTATTGAGGAGGTCACAAGTATGAGCTTGCAGGATTTTAGCAGAGCAGTGGAGGACAGAGGGTCTTGCAGATGTCTCATCCATAGAGTCACCATGAGTCAAGATCGACTTGATGGTAGTTAACAACAACAAATTCTGCATCCGCTATGGGTAACTGTTCCAATTGCTACTTAGTCATGATTGGGACACTATTGCCATGATTGTAACTCTTCCCACTTCCTGTCTACTTTACCAGGCATCTGCTTCATGAAGAGAAGGAGATCCATACTGCTGGCAATCAGGGCATATATGAATGATGTTAGTATCAGGTGTGGGGTGATGGTCAGGCCAGGAGAGATTATTTAATTAAGTATATTGAATATAGTTAAGTTCTGTATCAGCTACTAATTAACAGAACTGTGGCCATTGATTTGTTTACACTTATAGTGCATGAGTGAAATGGCACTTTTGTACTATAACTCTGTGAGTCTTAAAAACAAATCAGAGTGAGAAAATTTGCCCTTCAATTCACTTCACTGAAGGATCACTTCAGCAGATCATGCCCCAGTTTGTTTAATTTTTAAACCCTTTAGAACAGCCTTATTAATGATTCAAGAAATTGCTACAAATAACCCCATGAGTAAACATGAAGGTGACAATAACCAGCAAAACCCAAGGAGCTATACTGTGACAACTCTTGCTTCTTAGATGGATCTAGAACAGTCCTAAAATAACTACTTTAAAGTATCATTATAGAACATCTGAATGATGCAAGCCTCCAACCTGTGATACAAAACACTGTTTCCTCCTCTCTACTTTATTGTTGCTTCAGCATCCATAACCAGTGGTGTAATGAAGCCAAGGCTCACACAGTCAAAACCCTTGAGGTTTTTTTTTTTTAAATGAACAGAGTCTATGACATCTGTCACTCTCACCCTGATTTCCATGTCCTCTCTGCATGTAGCTGCTATCTCCACAGTAGTTAAAAGTGAAAAGAATTTTCACAAAAACAATATATTGCTGTGAGCTATCCCTGTTATAATTCAAAATATCCTGAGCTGGTTTTGTCTTTGAGTGGACAAGGCCCATTCATTTTACAAATGACCTGCTCCTCATGGGGATGAAAACTGTTAGAAATTATTTGATAGGTAGATATACAGGTCAACACAGCTGCCTGTATTTTTGGACTCTCCTTGAGGTGTTTCTATAGAGACTGTTATGAACAGGGTCTACACTTCAAAATATATCACTGCCCATAACAGAACAGAAGGC
Source organism: Phrynosoma blainvillii (assembly GCA_026167975.1). NCBI lineage: Eukaryota > Metazoa > Chordata > Lepidosauria > Squamata > Phrynosomatidae > Phrynosoma > Phrynosoma blainvillii. The sequence goes on from JANUYF010000003.1 coordinate 37,268,472, forward strand.
AGCTACCATAATGAACACAATCCAGCATTTGAACTATGAGATATTCCTCCTATGTCTAGTGAAGCCACACCTCCTTAATTATTAAAGTAACTAAAATGTTGCAGTTACAGTACGGAAAAGGAGGTTCTTTTGTGTTGAGTTACAATCATTATATAAAGTAATTTCATTTTCATTATTGAAAAAAGGAATTAATTACAAGTCAGTGTGGTGTAGTTGTTTGAGTGTCAGACTATGAATCTGGAGACAAAGGTGAAATTTTTGCTCAGCCATGGAAACCACTGGATGGCTTTGGGCAAGTCACACTTTCTCAGCTTCAGAAGAAGGTAATGGCAGTGGCAAACCCACTCTGAGAAAATATTACCAAGAAAATCCAGTGATTGGTTCACCTTAGGGTCATTATAAGTTGGAAATGACACAACAGCAATATTTGAGACCACTGATTGGATTACTGCAACATGCTGTACTGCTCTTGAAGACAATCCAAAAGTTCTTGCTTATCAATAATATGATAGTCTGTGAACAGGGATGGGGGATGCAGAGCTATATTGAAGAAAACAGTTTACTTAGACATTAAAATTCCTAGTGATTTCAAATTAAGTTAAACATGTACAAAACTGCCTGAGCCATGTTCCAAAACATCTTAACATGTTTTTTTGATAACAGTTAACACAAGAATAGGATACAAAGAACAAGTATGACATATATAGCTTGGAAATTGTGTGTGCACGTATGTGTATGTGTATGCGTGATCTTTGCTTCTTAGTGGTAAGTTTGTTTGTATGCCACAACCCTTTGTTACTTAATAACTGCTATAACAGATTTCCTAAAAATTCTATATAAAGTTGGTTTAATTGTTCAAGGATGCAACCTTGAGTTACAAAGACAGACTCCATCTAGTACTGTGTTGTTAAATAAACTGTTCTGTCTACTGTCAGACTCCATTCATGAACTATAAAAGAAACTCCATTTTAACAAGATCTGGGAAGTGGGGTCACATTATGATGGATCTGAAACATTGTCACTGACTCACAATCCATTTCTGGGCCCAGTTTAAAACTCTGGTACCCTCAGACATATGGCAAACAGTGATCAGAGAGACTTTTCAGTGGTGGCACCCACAATTATCTCCTCACTTTATTATTGTTTTGGTACAAGGCCACACTGATCTTTGGTAGTTATACTACTTATACTATCTTAAATTGTACTGGTTAATTATACACTTTGGTTTTAGGAATATTTGGCACTGATATCACAAGGAACAAATGTTGAGAATAAGTTAATAATAAATATTCTTGGACCACAGATTCCAGTAAGTGTATCTCTATAAATCAGATGAAATAACAGGATACCAACTATTAGTTGTAGTGGTGACTAGACCATTATATTTTCATAGAATCATAGAGTTGGAAGAGACCACAAGGGCCATCCAATCCAACCCCCTGCCATGCAGGAACTCAAAATCAAACCATCTCCGACAGATGGCATCCAGTCTCTGTTTAAAGACCTCCAAAGAAGGAGACTCCACCACACTCCAAGGGAGTGTGTTCCACTGTTGAACAGCTCTCACTGTCAGGAAGTGCACCCTATTTTTATAAGAGTGCCTTTGCTGCATAGTCAGAGATATGTTTTTTTTGTTGTTGTTGTTTTGTTTTGTTTTTTGGTTTAATGCATTTAATTTGGTAGATTTTCAGAGTTTGGGAAAGTTACATTTTTGGACTGTCACTCCCAGAACCCCCAGCCAACATGACTATAAGGTATGCTGGGAAGTGTAACCCCAAAAAGAAACTTTCATAAGTTCATGTGGGTTGTCTTTTTTCAATGTAGGTTTTAATATACAGATGGCTAAAACAGGTGAATGTATGCTATGAAATCATCTTTCTTTCCTGATGGATGGTATTTATCACTACAATTCTGTCCTAATCTGCTCTTACTGATTTTCTGTTCCCTCATCCATTGCATTTTGTGATAGATGGGATCCTCATTATCTTCCGAGCTCTTTCTCTCTCTGTGTTGCCTACTTGCTTCTTTGATCTTGTCTCATTCATTTTTCTTTTTCTACTTCCTGTCAGCCATGATCTGCTTACAATATTCAGCTTTGTGGCTTTTGGGGATGGAGGAGAGCTATCCAATTGCATGCAGCTATTTCTTGCCTTCGACAGTGTTATTTTTGAAGAATCTCACAGAGTTTTCTTGCATTTCCTGTTCTGTGACAATCATGATACATACCTGGATTCCTAGAATTCCTCCAACATACAAGGAAGACAGGAGCATGAAAAGCAGTGCTATATCCTGAAATGGCCATTCAGCACTCATGCCTTCTCTAAAAATACTGTGCTGTGTCCCAGAGAAAGAATCTGCCATTGTTTTGCATAGTATCTTTAGAATTTAGACTAAAATCCAGAGTGGACATAACACTCTGGTAACATGGAAGCTGCCACTGCAAGAAAGTAATGAGAAATGTCATAACTAACTACATTTATAATATGTATTATTAACAGTAATAATTTGGGGTTTCTGGAGTCTCCACAGTGTAATACAGGAGACATTTTTAAAAACCAATGTTCCAAACTGTGACACATGCACATTCACACATCAAAATACCTCCAGAATTATAGTTCAAGAATCAAACAGTTCTTTTTTCTGTATGAGGTGGAACTGCAAGAAGGTTTTAAAAATTCTGGAGTAACATTCACAAGCAAATAATGGAAACTTTGAAACAAAATTCCCAATGGATCCTGAATTTTACTTATTAAACATGACGAACACCATAGATAAGAAAATAGAGAACAGACATTGGAAAGTACTTCTTTATACAATAACAGCTGCCCAAATGCTTCTAGCCCAAAACTGGAAGATAATGGTGATACCAACCTCTGAAGAATGGCTTGTGAGGAGAAATGATGGAATATACAGATTGATGACCATTCTCAGTGCTAGAACCCCCCAAAAGATGAATGAAGATTGGAAATTGGTTAAAACATTTTGGTCAAAGAAATTGATAAGCTCAAGTGTAATAGAAATGGAATAAAATGTAGATTTTAGAATCAAGATTCATAACAGGATGAATTGAGAAAGACAAAATGGTAAATTCAGAATCCTGAGATTCCTAAAACTACAAATTAGTAAAATGGGAATATAATTTAATCAGACTAAGGAAAACTCCTAGGAGACTTAAGATATGGACATAAATAGAAAATCAGGGAAGTTTACATATACGGAAAGAAATTCCAAGTAATAAGTAGGAAGTCAAGATCCTATATAATGAGTATATCACACATTGCTGGGGGGGGGAAGGTTGGGGAGAGTATCTCATGAAGGAAATAGATAACTGTTGTTTTAGATGATGAGAAAATGGAAATAATGCTATAATTTATTTTATAGAAAATGTTACCTACACCCTTTGTAACTATATATATGTGATATATATGATGTTTAATAATAAAAAATAAATAAATAAATAAATAAATAATCTGGCATTTGCAAATTTCTGCATCATTAGCACTTTTCATGCAGGTGATAAATCTAATAAACAATTAGAAGGAACGTATAAGACAAATAAAAGAGGTTCATCCAGATTGACCTAAATATAAGAGCATTATTTGTTTTTAACTGCCAGAAATAGTGCACATTAAATTGAGGCACTGCCCTGGCTCAGTGTTAGGGAGTCATGGGAATTGTATTTTTTTCTGAGACATTGAGCCTCCTCTGTCAGAGAGCTCTGGTGCCACAATAAATTACAGTTCCCATGATTCCCTAGCACTGAGCCAGGGCAGTGCCTCAATTTAATGTGCACTATTTCTGGCAGTCTGCAAAGGCCCTTTGACTACTCCTGTTTCATGCACTGTTTTTGTGCATTAACAAATATTTGTGATTTATGACAGTAGGCATTGATACTGAAACTGGGAGAGAAGTAACTAGGACAGGCTAACCATGGCAGACACATCTTTAAAACAAAACTATTGTTAAGCTAAAGAGTAGTGGTTTAAGCGTTGGACTATGACTCTGGACAGCAGAGTTAAATTCCTCACTCAGCCATGGAAAGCCACTGGGTGACCTTGGGTGAGTCTCACACACTCAGCCACAGAAAACTCCATAATAAGGTTGCCTTAGGGTTGTCATAAATTAGAAAGGACTTGAAGGTACACAACAACAACAAATTACTAAACTGTTGGGAGTTTGAAGTCATGGTCTTATTGCACATAGAATCACAGAGCTAGAAGGGATCTCAAGGACTACCTACTTCAACCTCCACCTGGCAGTAATACACAGCTAAATCACTTCTGAGGGGCTTCCACTCTCTGTTTAAAGACTTCCAAAGAAGGAGAGTCCTTCACCCTCCAAGACCATGTCCTATATGTTCTATACCAGGGGTAGGCAACCTTTCCCCTTTAAGGGCCGAGGGACTTCAGCTTCCAGAATCCCAGGAGCTATTGGCCAACATGGGACTATTGGCCAACATGGCTGAGGCTTCTGGGAGCTGAAGTCCCTCGGCCCTTAAAGAGGAAAGGTTGCCTACCCCTGTTCTATACAATAAGCTAAGGTCTTTGCCCATATTACAAAATCCAGTTGCAGTTACAGGAATTCAGTTACAATAGAGGGAGAGCATGAGAAAATTGCATTATGGGTTGCAACTCCCTGAATCCTTCAGCCAGCATGATAAAATCCAAAAAGTAACTTTTCCAAGCACTACTGGGAGGTTAGAAGAGTGCATTCAGACTATATATCAGAAGTATATTAAGGCTTCATCTACTGCTTGCATACTAAATCCATGCATATTATCATTGTGAAACAAGTTGAGAAAGGTCTTCAACCCTCCATATTTTAGGGGATATATGTAGGATGATGCAGAGAGTGTGGTGTCGTTTTGAGGGGCAAATAGATCGGCCTGTGGGATGAAACTGAGAAGTATTTGAACTCTTTCAGGATGTCCTAATTAGAGTTGTTAATATGTTCAAGTTATCATTTGTATCCCATTAAAGTGACAGGTTCAAGGGTTTATTTAATATACTGTTAAACATATGTGAGGGCAAATCCACTTAGGGTGACATCTAAATTGCTGCTTTCTCGGTAACGAATTCTGCCACTTCCCATTTTTAGGCAGCCAAAATTATATCATACAGAACTGTGAAAATGCCAGCATAGCATTGCTCATTAAGGCTGATCATATTCACACCAACCAATGGAAAGCTAGCCCAGAAAAGGAAATGTAAGTCTCTCCAGCCTTTTACAGAGGTTTTGGGCAGAAATTAGGCATATATGGGGCTGTACAGACAGCCTCTAAAGTGTGCTGTCTTGCCACCCCTTTCCTTTCCAGATTGGGGCCGTGGCAACTGCATTCTGCAGGTCCCAATCTGGAACTTTGGCACTCTAAAAAGAACTGGGAAATGCCGCTCCTTTTTGGAGCAGCAAAAAAACCACCCTTGCTGCCACAGCCATGGCTTTTCCGTGTTCCTTTGGTGCAGCATGTCTGAATGCTGTACCAAGGGAGTGCCCTGACGCTGGCCACCATGTGGTGGGGCACACGGCATGACGACAGCATCAGGGTGGAGTCAGGGTGGCCGGTGTGCAGTTGCCATGCCCTGACTCCACCCCTAGGCTGGCCCTTTTGGCCAGTCTGTACAGGCCCTAAATAACAAGTGTTTAGAAAAGTTATACCCATTCCATTTTTGTCCCATGCAGTTTTCCTCTCTCCTTTCCTCTCTGGACAGTGCCCAATCTTAAACTGAAACACAAGGAAAATGTTGGATAAATATAATTTGTGTGCATAATATGCAAGATTGTGCTGAGTTTTTCCAATTTATAGGAAGATTGGCGATTGAACCATTGGGAAGTGGCATGCGCAAGTGCACTCCCAATAACAGAATGCCTTAAGACAGGCAGTTGTGGCAAGACCCTATCTACGAATGCAGTGTTCTGTGCAATCATGCTGGCCACATGGTCACAGAGTAGTCTCTGACAATGCTGGCTCTTCGGCTTAGTAACAGAGATGAGCACCACCCCCTACGGTTGGACATGACTTAGCAACCTTGTCAATGGGGGATACCTTTACCTTTTAAGTATGAATGACAAAAACAAATGTGTCATTTAATGCCTAATTGTAAAATAACAAGACTGCAGCATTTGAGTACCTTGAAACTGATAGAACTGTTTCTTGTGCTGACACACACTGCCACAACTTGGTAGTTCTCTCTTGTGATAGATTTATTCCTGGTGCATACACATTGACAATCATGCAGGCAACAGCTGAAGCAGGTGGTAGCGAAGTGCTGCTTTTGGAAGGCACTTTGTGAAGCTGCCAGACGGCCACCTCTGGCTCTCATTTTCTCTCTCTGCTTGATCCTGCTCTGAAGGAGGAGGAAACTATGGAAAGGACAAGAATCAACATAGTCTATTTTGCTTGGCTTCTTTCTGAATGACATGGAGGGACAGAAGAAGATGTGTATGTGTAGCACCAAGGAGGGAAGAACTAGAAGAAGAATATCAAAATGAGGGAAGAAGGGGAGAAACTAGGCATTCCAGAAAGAAAATGGGAGAAAATTTCTGTAGCTTTAATGGCTATGTAGAAGGAAGATTTTCAGCAGGTATTGCTTCTTACCTGACTATATGTGACACCTGCTGACATTCCCTTTTCTGCACAGCCATTAAACATACACAGACCATCTCCAGTTTTTAAATAGGCAACTCAATAATAATAATAATAATAATAATAATAATAATAATAATAATTTTTATTTATAACCCGCCCCTCTGCTCAGCAATCAGTACAGCAAATTAAAAATACAACAAATAAAAACAATCCATCCTCCCCTCCCTGACCACCCACCCCTTAAAACAAGATTAAACTATTCAGAAATTAAAATCAGAGTTCTTAAATTCACACAACATAATTAACACAAGAAAAACAGTACTGTCCCATTGGCCTGCTGATGAAGATAACAGCAGGAGTAAGTGATTGCTCACCTCCAAATTTAGCTGAGTAGTTATTCCGAGAAGGCCTGCCGGAAGAGATCCGTCTTTACCGCCTTTTTAAAGGTGGCAAGAGTGGTAATCAAACGGATCTCATCCGGTAGGCCATTCCAGAGTCTGGGAGCGGTCGCCGAAAAGGCCCTCTGGGAAGTCTGTGAAAGCCTGGTCTTCATAGGATGTAGCAGATTCCTCCCAGAGGACCGAAGTGTGTGGGAGGGATTATACGGGGAGAGGCGGTCCCTAAGATAAGATGGACCCAAGCCATGTAGGGCTTTAAAGGTCAAAACCAACACCTTGTACTGCGCCCGGAAACTAATCGGCAGCCAGTGGAGGGACTTTAGCACCGGTGTTATGTGCTCCCTCCTAGCTGTACCAGTAATCAACCTGGCTGCCATGTTTTGTACTAACTGCAGTTTCCGGGTTAAGCACAAGGGTAGCCCCATGTAGAATGCATTACAGAAATCCAAGCGTGAGGTTACCAAAGCATGTACCACAGTTTCCAGATCCCTCACATCCAGATAAGGGCGCAGTTGGTGTATCAGCCAAAGCTGATAACAGGCGCTCCTGACCACCGCATTCACCTGACTAGTCATGTGAAGCGATCAATCTAGGAGCACCCCCAGACTGCGAACACAGTCCTTAGAGGAGAGTGTGACTCCATCCAGGACTGGAGACTGTATTCCCAGATCTGGTTTCGGGCCTGTGACTGTGAGTACCTCCGTTTTGTCTGGATTCAGCTTCAATCTGTTTTTCCTCATCCAATCCTTTACCGCTCTGAGACAGTCATTGAGAGGAGAGGCGCCATCTGAAGTCTGAGTCGATGATCTGGTCATGGAGAGGTATATCTGGGTGTCATCAGCGTACTGAAGACACCGAGCTCCATGCCTCCAAATGATCTCCCCCAGCGGCTTCATGTAAATGTTAAACAGCATCGGGGACAGGATGGCACCCTGAGGGATGCCACAATTAAGCTCTATTTTGGAAGAGCAACTGTCCCCAAGCCTCACCCTCTGAGATCTGCCCGAGAGGAAGGAGCGGAACCACTGCAAAGCAGTGCCTCCAATTCCTAACTCTCTCAGGCGATCTATGAGGATGGCATGATCTATGGTGTCAAAGGCCACTGAGAGATCCAAGAACACCAACAAGGTCACACTACCCCTGTCGATACTCAGGCGGAGGTCATCGGACAGAGCAACCATGGCAGTCTCCACTCCAAATCCCGTCCTGAAGCCGGTTTGAAATGGATCAAGACAATCGGTTTCATCCAAGACAGCTTGGAGTTGGGAAGCAACTGCCCTCTCGATCACCTTGCTCAAGAAAGGGAGCAAGGAGACTGGTCTGTAGTTGTTTCTATCCAGGGGATCCAGGGAAGGCTTTTTCAGGAGTGGCCTAACCGCCGCCTCCTTTAAGCTAGATGGTACCTTCCCTTCCCTGAATGACGCGTTGATTGTGTCCCGAAGGAACACCTTCAACGCGCCCCCCCCCCCCCCGGATGACCAGCCATGGACAAGGATCGAGGGGGCAAGTCGTCTTCCTCATTCTTCCAAGCAGCTTGTCCATGTCATCGGTACTCACAGATTGAAATTGATCCAGTAAAGTGCCATCAACGGAGTTGCTGGATACCTCATTTGCGGATTCTGCCAAAACACTGGCGTCCAAGTCGGCTCTTATCCGAGAGATTTTATCTGCAAAGTAAACATTAAATGCCTCACAGCAGGCTGTTGTCGGGTTAAGTAGGGGACCCGGCACAGGAGGAACCTTCGTCAACTCCCCCACCACCCTAAACAGCTCTGCCGGGCGAGACTCTGCAGATGCAATACGCGCAGAACAGAAAGATTTCTGCGCTGCACGTAAAGCCTCCCTATAGGAATCAAGGTGCTTCCTATGGTGAGTTCTATCGGATAGGAGACGAGTCTTTCGCCACTCACGCTCTAGTCGTTGTCCAGCTCGCTTCATTCTCCTTAGTTCCTCCATGAACCAGGGTTTGCGATTAGAAGCGGGTTGGAAAGGACGCTTGGGAGTGATTGTGTTGATAGCCCTAGTAAGATCGGTGTTCCAAGTATTCACCAGGGCTTCGACAGAATCACCGGCATTACCGACCATTAAACCCTCTAAGGCCTTCTGGAAACCAATAGGTCCATGTGCCTTCGAGGGTGGACCATTCTCATAAGTCTGCCACCCCCGGGTGGGGTGATAGTGGCCTTTAGCTCTATCTTGACCAGGAAGTGATCCGTCCATGACAATGCGGAGGTTTTTGTAACCTCCGCCCACGAATATTCCTGTTCCATACTAAAAACTCCATCGAGTGTATGCCTGCACAGTGTGTGGGCCCGTCTACCAATTCGGATAGGCCCATGTTTGTCATGGTCTCCATGAACTCCCGAGCTGCCCCAGTGAGATTGGACAAACTGGTCTCAAGAGGGATGTTGAAGTCGCCCAGAACCAAAAGCCTGGGCGACTCCAGCAACAACTCTGAGACCAGTGAGGATAGCTCGGTTAGGGAGTCTGTTAAGCAACGGGGTGGCCGGTATACCAACAGAATCCCTAAACTATCCCTGGTTTTCAGGCTCAGGTACATACACTCGATATAAGTTGTTTTCCGGATAGGCTTCCTGGTCAAGGTTAAGTTGTTTCTATGAACCAAGGCCACTCCGCCACCCCCCCCCACCTTCCCTTATCCAAAAGAAATGGAACAATGATACCAAAATGAGGAAAGAAGGGAATAAATAACAAAAGGAAAGGAGGAAGAAACAGAAGAAGAATAGGAAAAGGTGGGGTGGGGGAAGAAGATAGCAAAAAAAGGGAAGGAAGAAAGAAATGGAAAATTCTTCCCTAACTGCAGCTTGTCTTTCTTTCTTTCTTTCTTTCTTTCTTTCTTTCTTTCTTTCTTTCTTTTTTTTTTGGCTATAATGTCTAGTTTTGAGGGACTTATGGACAATATCAAGGGTAGTCCAAGACATTTTGCTGCCAGAAGTAAAGGACAAGATGGCACCACATCCATTCCATATATAGGAGCCAAATGGATTGGAAATAGAGTAGCGATATATAACAATCCCCACAATATATGTAAAGGGAAGATTAGTTAGCACAGTGTGTTAGCACAAGAAACAGTTCCATCAATTTCAAGATATCAAATATAGTGTGGGTTGTGTGGAATACACAGCTCTATCCATCAAGAAAGGAGAAAGGCCAAGGAACTTGGAGGAAAAGGTGTGGGGTGGTGTTCTGCCACTGCTACTACTACTCACCTGTCACCAGAGGCAGCCACCTTCCTTAGTCTAATGGCCAATCTGCTTTCAGTAGATCCCATCTTCAGCCTTGGTCAAACTTCTTTCAGTAGGCTCCACTCCCTTCTTGCTGTTGCCACCCCAGCCCTATCATTATGTAGACTGATTCAGTTAATGAAAAAATGGCAGGCTGATAGTTATTTAATTTCTTGTTAGTGTACTTTTGCTATCAGGGAGGGGGAGAAACATTTAATGGGATTTTCTTCCTCAGATGCCAAAATCACTTAAGCAGACATTGATCCCCTGCACCTTGCTATGGAGGTGAGTTGAGCTGGAACCATTTCCTGATCTGCAAGATGTGTTGGGTGTAGGGTTGCCAGGTGGAAGAGGGAATTTCAGCAGGTGGAGCTTGTGTGGAAGCTATACAGCAGGGGTAGGCAACCCAAGGCCCGGGGGCCGGATGCGGCCCCCCAAGGCCTTTGGACCAGCCCCAGGCTGGTCCTGCCGCCGCCACCACCGCCCCCTGCCATGGTGATATTGATTATTGTTGTTATTACTTGTTCTTGGGTTTTTCTTGGCAAAATCTCCACAGGGGTTTTGCCATGGCTTTTCTGGGGCTGAGAGAGTGTGCATGCATTTTTTAATTTATTTTTTAATTTTTAATTTTTAATATTTATTTATTTATTTATTTATTTATTTATGGTGCTTCGGCCCCCCAATTGTCTGAGGGACAGCAACCCGGCCCCCGGCTCAAAAAGGTTGCCTACCCCTGCTATACAGCTTCAGAAGTTATATGAGTCCTTTCCTGTTTTTCATTGGGGAATCTAGTAGAGTGAGCTAGCTCCCTGTTATTCAGTGGACTTTTTGAATTCTCAAAAAAGATTGTTCCCCTCTCCTGTGCACCTGTAATTTTATTAAGGTAAGGGGGAAAATAGCTGCCGTACTTCTGACAAATATTGAATTTGGTCTTGAAAGTTGTTAGGATCCCTTAAGTAGTCCATGGCCAGTCTGTTAGCTTCCCAATTGAGTAGAGATTTTTCAAACCAGTTCATCTTGCTCTAGAGTCAGATACATCACAATTATGTTCTGTCCCATAATCATTTTTCTGTTAGTTCTTATTGAGACCCACAGAAAAGTTCAGCTACACTTTTGAGTTAGAATTTTTTTTCAACCCTGCAAGTTTAGCTCCAGTGGGACCTATCATAGGTCCCATCTGAATTGAGCAGTCTGGGCATATTGGAAGGATAGTTGCTTTCTCAGGAGAATAAGTAGAAGCACTCACCTAGAAATCTCTGCAGCTTATTTCCTGGAAACAAGGTTTTAAGTGCTTTTCCTGTCATTTACAGCTCATTAAGATGAGCAGTTTAAAAGATTTAAGAGCAACAGTTTGCTACAGAGGCTAACTGTTCCAACTGAATGTCTGCAATACTTTTCTAAATTTTCCATTGATTTTAGGAGATCAAATATTCATAAGCTGGAACTTAGGGCCTTTGCAGACTGCTAGAAATAGTGCAAATTGAGTCCACTTTAACTGCCCTGGCTCAGTGCTAGGGAATCATGGGAATTGTATTTTTTTCTGAGACATTGAGCCTTCTCTGTCAGAGAGCTCTGGTGCCACAATAAACTACAGTTCCCATTATTTCCTAGCATTTAAAAAAGAAAGAAAAGGGGGCAGTCCTATCCTCTTTTGGTTTCTGCCCTACCCATCACAGGCTTCATTCCTACCCTCTCCATCATGCATCCTCCTAAAGATTACATTCCAAAAGGGTCCTTGATGTCTGGCAGTATAGAAAGGACAAATTTGTAATCATTAAAGCTACACATCGGTATTAGTATTGGCAGAACACTCTCAAACATATGGCATAAGCTAACCATATTATTTCTTAAAAGGATCTTTCAGTTTGGCTGGAAGAGATGTAAAGGAGCGGGGCTTCTTCCCGTTAGCTGTCTCCTCTTTCCCATTCCTGAAGTTTCTAGAAAACAGACATATGCTGAGAGTGTAGATCAGCTATTAGTTAAATACGCATGGTTACTTAAGTATACTTGGTATACATGACTGTCTCCTGGCTCAACTCCCCTGCCACATCCTGATTTATTGAGCAACAGCTGCTACAAGCAATGAAGGTCTGCTCTCCTAGTGACTGGGACACAAGAGACTTGAAGATTTCCACCTCCTCTCACCAGTGATCTCTGGTAAGACAACCAGAAGTGGGATCCCCTTTCACAATTCCTCCTCACACTAGAGATCACTGGCAAGAGGGGGATGCAGATGCTGCACCCCAATCAATAGGAGAAAAAACCTCCATCGCTCACAGTGGATCCTGCCCAGTAAAGCAGGATTAGAGACCTTAGTGCCAATTATGTCATAATTATGAATATGTACAGACCATTGAGATGATTATGTACAGACCATGAAGTTGCATAACCAAGTGATGTATAATTCTAGGTCATGCATCCATAACTGTGGTAGTAAATTCCTGCCAATGTCTATGCCTGTGCAAGAAGGCTTTTTTGGTTTAGAATTTTACTACTTTAAGCATTAAACTTTAAAACACACTTTAGCTTCACTCTGAAGGGAAGCATGTCCCAGCCTAGAAACGCTGTTACTTAGGTACTTTAGCCTACCAATACTTGCTGTGAGGAACTGTTGGATTCCTATCAACTAAAGGGCAGAGATGCTTTGCTTTGTCACAAAACATCTGTCATATCCACTATTCATCAATAACATATATGCTGTTCCTTCAACATGTACTGGTCTCAGTAACAAATCTAATCTTTTAAGAAGCTTGGGAATGGGTCCACTTGTGATTGTGTCCAGAAATAATGATTTTCCTAATGATGTCCACAGATGTCTGCAGGTGCATCCTTTTCTTTCATGCTTAATGGCATTTGTTGCAGCAGTAGGCTGATGCAAAAACCCAGCAGCAAGCACACTTGCTGTGTAAAAATTGGTTCTTGGTGGTGATGGGATGTTTTTCCTTCAGTCTGATTAGTTTCTATTTTGAATTACCATCTGAATGCTTGGTGATTTCCAAAAGCTCTTGCTCATGGCAAGACTAGCATGTCAGCCACCAAGCTGGGCACTTAATAATACACAGCTGAACAGATTAACAACTGTTCATCTCCATTCTTGATAACAATGCTCTTCAATTAATGCAAATTAAATAGAAGTAAACTGACACAAAAGAAAGCTGGCAGCAGCTTTCACAAGATTAGTCTTTTGTAACAGCAGCAATGGCTGTCAGTCAGTGGTATTTTTCTTTATTATTATAACTGTGTGGAACATTCATTGAAGCAATACATGAAAATAATGCCCTTGGAATATTTGCAGTCTTGTACTTCATTACATTCACAACAGCTACTGGGTTACTTGAGGTTACAGGGGTTATTAGAATTTTCCCTATTTTTAATACACTCTGGATCTATACCAGATGAGTGGTACAGCTTGGTGATAAAGCTGATCAGTGTAGCTATTAGGGTTGGAAAGAATGTTCACTTTGATCTATTTCTTGGAAGAAGAAGAAAGATTTTCCAACACTAAAACCCAATTGGGAAGAGTAAAACAGCATCAACAAGTACGCAACGTTTTTGCCCCTATTCACACATCCTGAACTGTTTTGGAAAATTATTCTGCATGGAAACACACACGAGGGGATGTTGTTGATTTTGCATGAAATTGTGTGGTTTTGTGCCAAAAAACAAAAACAAAACCAGCTTCCTAAAACCACTAGCTAAGATCCGACATTACCAGATGTGGCTAGAACAGAGTTCTACCATTGTAGCTACTTTTGCTGATATTTTCACAAAATCTACCTTGTAAGGCAGGCAGTGCCCCAGTCAAAGAATTTCTGAGGCACTGCAGATCAGAGTGCTGGAAAATAATGACTGCAGCACTCTTCTGGTTGAATGGCACACTGAGACAGGCAGCTGGAGAGACAGCTACAATTGCTTATTTCCATATGCCCAGTGATTGGAAGAGTGTTAGTTCCTTGTGCTCCAATCTGCAGCGCTTCAGGAACCCTTTGGTTGGGACACTGCCTGGCTTATGCAGTAGGTTTTTGTTGCCACATTCAGTCCCTAATGACTATAAACAGGAATTCCAAAAATGGGATTATCAATCCAGTCTACAATCTCATGAATACTTCACAGGATGCCAGCCACTGATTCTGAACAAGCCAGGTTTCTACACAAAACCCAGCAGCCTTGTACAACCAAAATCATACATGATTTTTTGTGTGCCAAACTTCAACAATTTTGCACAACAAGTCTTACACAAAAAGTATTGTATAAAACTTTTATGTGCATGTGCACACATAGAGAGAATAGGCACATTATTTTGTTGCTCAAGATTGCTGTTTTCCCATGACAATGAGAAGGGGAATACTGCCCTCTTTCCCATGTTTTTCTAGAAATATTTATTATCCTTGGATCCAGATCTTCAGAAAATAAGAAAAAGACAGTGGGACCAATAAGCGGGACTGTAAGAACTTCTTTGCTTGCTGAGGTCAGCAGCTGCAGCCTTGTTCCAGGTATACCCATCACTGGATATTATTTGACTGTCCACTGCTTCTACTGTACAGCAAGAAAAAAATTCTTCATTATTTTCTTTTTCCTTGCCAGCTTGCATTTTGCTGATGGCTTCCAAAACTGTAGTTGTTTTAGTTTTATTGCATTTTGAATAATGGTTCATTGATTTATGTCTAGGTTTTATGGCTTTTATCTTTTGATATTAGCCTCCTTGAAATGGCAGAGTAAAAAAATTGACTCATATAAACTAATTAAATTAGAATGGTTAAGAGTTTGAAGGAATAGGCTCTAAGCCACAGGAGAGGATATACAGAGTGAGTTTTATCCAACCCACAGCTCTCTGGCCCTCAATTCTGCCGTATGAAATACAGCTTCTTTTCTCTTCCCCAAACTTCTCACTCCTGAACATGAAATTTAACTTCTTGCCCTAAACATGCATAAAATATTGTGTCTTGTGTTATACTTTACTGAAGATAGTCCTTTGTTTTGCCTTCCTCTGAGGCAGAGAGTGTGTGACTTGCCCAACATTTCCAGGGGTTTCCACGGCCAAGAGGGGATTTGAAACCTGGAGTCACAGAGTTGTAGCCCAGTATTCAAACCACTATATCACACTGGCTCCTCTGAACATTAATCTCTCTCTCTCTCTCTCTCTCACACACACACACACATTCATATAAAACAACTTAAAGCACTTTTCCTTCACACATGCCCATTACTGGGCTAAGGTTCTCTCAAAAAATGTCACTGAAATTGCTTCACAGAATCATAGAGTTGGAAGAAAACACAAGGAACATCCAGTCCAATCCCTGCTATGTAGGAATACACAATCAAATCTGACCCTTGAAGGCAGCAGAAAAAAACTTACAATTATTCTTTCAGGAGAATTTAAACAATGAAGTAAAACCCCAGGTGGTCTGGGATACTTTTAAAGCAGTAATACGGGGTTTTTTCATACAGAAAAATACAGAATGGAAGAAAAAGAACGGAGAATCATAGAATCATAGAATCATAGAATCATAGAGTTGGAAGAGACCACAAGGGCCATCCAGTCCAACTCCCTGCCATGCAGGAACTCCCAATCAAAGCATCCCCGACAGATGGCCATCCAGCCTCTGCTTAAAGACCTCCAAGGAAGGAGACTCTACTACTCTCCGAGGGAGTGTGTTCCACTGTCGAACCGCCCTTACTGTCAGGAAGTTCCTCCTGATGTTGAGGTGGAATCTCTTTTCTTGCAGCTTGCATCCATTGTTTCGGGTCCTAGTCTCTGGAGCAGCAGAAAACAATCATTAAAGAAGATATTAGAAGAAATAAAAAATGCTGAATTTTTGTTAAAAAGAAATCCAAAAGATAAAGACCTGGTGGAGAAAATTCAAATTTTGCAAAAACAAATATCTATAAAATTGATTGAAGAAACAGAAAAGAAGATAAAATATGCGAGGCAAAAACAATTTGAATTCGCTAATAAACCTGGGAAGATGCTGGCATGGAAACTTAAAAAACAAAGAGAAAAAAAGATAATCGGGCAGTTGAAAGTAGGAGAAAACATTGTTACTGATCAAAAAGAAAGAAAGAAAATCTTCTATCGTTATTTTAAGGAACTATTTAAAAAAAGAAATTAAATTAGAAGATATTCAAGGTTATATATAATCAAAAAATTAAAGAAATTACGGAAGAACAAAGAGAAGATCTAAATAAAAAAATCTCTTTGATGGAAGTGTTCCAGGCTATAGACAAACTAAAATTGGGCAAGTCCCCTGGTCCGGATGGGTTCCCATCACTATATTATAAAAAAAAACTCAAGAATGTACTAGCCACACCACTACAAATAACAATGCATGCAATACTGGAGGGTAAGTTACCAGAAACATGGAAAACATCCTTTATAACCTTAATACCAAAAGAGGATAAAGACTTGCAAGATCTAAAGAACTACAGACCCATAGCCCTTCTCAATATAGATTACAAAATCTTTACAAATATTTTGGCAGAGAGATTAAAAAGAACACTAAGTAAATGGATAAATGAGGATCAAGTTGGATTCCTTCTGAATAGGTATATGAAAGAAAACATAAAAGAAATAATAAATGTTATAGAATACCATAATAAAAGACCTGACAAACAAACGACACTCATATTTCTTGATGCGGAGAAAGCGTTCAATAACATTCATTGGACATTTCTAATAGAGATCATGAAAAAAAATGAAAATAGGAAATAATTTCATGAATTGGGTAGAAGCAATCTATCAAAAACAATATGCAAAAATGTTGATAAATGGAGAAAAAACTGAAGAATGTCAAATTCAGAAGGGTACCTGACAGGGTTGGCCTCTCTCTCCACTTTTATTTATAATCTCACTGGAAATATTAAATAACAAAATTAGAGAAAATGAAACAATAAAAGGACTCAAGATTAAAAAAAAATTGAATACAAAATCAAAGCATATGCAGATGATATGGTGATAATATTAAATGACCCACTGGACAGTATTAAGCCTTTATTAGAAACAATTCAAGAATACGGTAATGTTGCTGGTCTGAAAATCAATGAGAAGAAAACAAATATCTTAACACTAAACATGGGGGGGGGGAGACAAAGAACAATTACAGCAAATTTCTGGATTTGAAATTCAGGAAAAAGTGAAATATTTAGGAATCTATATAACAAGGAAGAATTCAGAACTATTTAGAAATAATTATGAAAAAATCTGGCAAGAGATAAAAATAGATTTGTCAAGATGGACGAAATTGAACCTCTCCTGGTTCGGAAGGATATCCACGATTAAGATGAACATAACACCTAAAATGTTATTTCTTTTCCAGTCTTTGCCAATTATAACAAATTATAAGCCTTTCAAAAATTGGGGAAAAGAGTTGAATTTGTTTATCTGCAATGGGAAAAAATGATCAAAATGAAAATTCTACAGGATTCAAAAGAAAGAGGGGGACTTGCACTGCCAAATTTAAAAATCTATTATCACGCTTGCTGTCTCGATTGGATTAAAGAATGGATCATGCTTAAGAAAGAAAAAATACTACATTTGGAGGGCTATGACTTGCCATATGGTTGTCATGCCTACCTGATATATGATAAGGACAAAGTTAATAAAGAATTCAACAACCACTACATTAGAAAGTCATTACTATGAATTTGGAAAAAATATAAGATAAATTTTCTCTCAAAGATACCAAAATGGACTTCAGTTAATGAGGCATTCTATAGAAGAGAAAGGATGAAAGGGGAAGAATGGATTAGTTATAATGATCTTTTGATTTTGGAAAAAGGAGAATGGAGGATGAAAACAATGGAAGAACTATTAAAAGAACACTACAGTTGTAATTGGTTTCTCTATCATCAAATTAATGAAAGATTTAAGATGGATAAAAGAATAAATCAAATAGAAAAAGAAGAAACACAGTTAGATAAACTACTGGTGCATGGATCACAACACACAATGGCAAAATTATACAAATTATTAATGGAAAGAGATGGAAGAAGAAATAATCAAACAATTTATGGTCAAATGGGCACAAGATCTTAAAAAACACATAATGCTGGAGGATTGGGAGAGAAATTGGAAAAGAAGAACAAAATATTCCTTATGTTGTGACATTAAGGAAAGCTATTATAAAATACAGTATAGGTGGTACCTTACCCCGGAAAAAATATCAAAAATCTACAAAAATAGCAATGATAATTGTTGGAACTGTAAGAAAGAGAAAGTTACCTTCCTGCATATGTGGTGGGAGTGTGAAAAAATAAGAAAATATTGGAAGCAAATTCAAATTGAAATAGAGAAAATAATTGACAAAAAAACTTTGGAGCCCTCTGTCTTTCTATTGGGAATGATTGATGAAGAAACAGAATGGTAATTTGGAAAGATAGTTTTCTACATGTTATACGCAGCGAGATCTGTAATCGCTAAAAAATGGAAAAGTAGTGAAGCATTAACAATTAATGAATGGCAGTTCAAACTATATGACGTAATGGAATTGGATAAATTAACATGTTTGTTGAGAGATCAAACTACGGATAATTTTATAAAAGAAAGGATGCCTGTTACTAGATATTTAACAGAATTAAGACGTTAATTAATGTCAACTTTAAAAAGTAAATAATATATATCCTATCCTGGACAAGAGGGGCAGGTCAAATGAAAAAATAATAATATGTAATACGTTGGAGTTTGTTTAATTACTTAATTTTGAGCGGAATTTTTAAATAAAATATAGTTATGTGTTAATTTGGAGAAGATTTTGGAGAAAATAATGAAAGTCAGAAACAAAGCATTAATATTCATAATGAAGGAGGGGAAGCTTTTTATTGTTATGTTCGTTGTTGTTTTTATGTTTTATGTTATGGTTTTGTCTTTGTGTATGTTATATTTTTGTGAGACTATCAGCCTCATTGTTTGTATTATTTTATGTGTAATATGTGGGGTTTTTTATTTTAAATAATAAAATAAATCAAATTTTTTTTAAAAAAAGACTGGGGGTTGATAAAGGAGGAAACTTATGGGGAGAAATGAAACTTAAAAATTGCTGAGTGTATAAAAGGACTGCACGCCGACTGCACCCAGGCACACAGTTTGGTGGATTCATCCCCCTGTTCCGATTGCATGCAAATAAAAGCCATCTGCTGAACCGAACCTGGGCCTGAGACTCCATTATTGACCTTAACATTTGGCGAGCCAGCCAGGAGCCTGGGTCAGGGGTACCCCCCGTCCCACACTTGGTCCTTGTGGTTCCCCGGATTGCTTCACCACCCCTGAGGAGAATAGAGGTTCCATCCAGATCACTTTGCCCAGCGCTGGAGATACTCCCAGTCAGGCGAGTATTGTGGGATCCCTTTCTTTCCTGTCCTATTTCTGCCAGCCTAAGGGTCGAAGTGGGGGTCTGATCCGCCCCCACCTGATTTTGTTTCTGTTTCTCTGTTAGGAGGTTTGGAAGGGGGGTTTCTTGTTGTGTATGTGTGGAGTGTGCCTGGCTACCTGGTTCCCTACTCTTGCTGTTGGATGCACGTATCCAGGGACACCTTCACAAACCATTTTCCCTTCACAAACCAGTTTCCCCAATTCCGATAGCTGGTTTGATCCTTGTCACTCCCTTTATATTTGTCTACCTTTGAGAAGTTATTTAGGTCAGGATAGGTAGGACAGGATGGGGGAGGCTCTTCTACCCCCTTGGATCTAATGGTCAAACACTTCTCTGAAGTATTCGACACCAAACAGTGCAATTTGGAGGAGATGAAGAGAAAGTGCAAGATGGATTGGCCTCGTCTGGGACTTCTGGTAGACTGGCTGCCAGAATGCACTTTTTATGGTCCAGCAGTCGGCCGGCTCTGGAATGTAGTGATAGTGGAAGGCAATCCAGGCTGCCCTGAAGATATCCCTTATGTTGCCGCTTGGGACAAAGTGGCCCTCAGTCCCCCTCCATGGGCTAAAAAGATGGTTGATAATGCTGCCCTGATTATGTTGATGCAGTTGAAAAAGACCAGCAAAAAAGGTTCACCTAAAGATGGCCAGGCAGCTATTAAAAGCCCTACTCTGAAGTACGCAAACATTATCAAACCGAAATCACCCATCCTGCAAAGTCCTCCTGAGGATCTACCTCCACCATATGTGTGTCCACCCTGTGCGCCCAGTGCCCCTCCAGGGCCACCTCCGACCCCTGCACAGACCCCTTTGGATTTCCTTGAGGCCCTGATCAGGCCACCTTCGCCTCTGGCAATCACATACCTTGACTTGGCTAATGTCTGGCAGTCCAGTCCTACGGTCACACCTAAAGACTGTAAGTCCATTTTGGCAGGTAGTCCTGAAATACAGGACCAACTCCAAGAATTGAGGAGGTCTGTCTGTCTCATGAGCAAAGAATTAGAAAGGAAGGGAATGTCAACGTCATTGTCCAATTCAAACCTAGAAGACAATGAACCCAGTTACCCTGAACAAACGGAAGACCAACCCAGGGACACTTCTAAACTCTGCCCAATTCGGACAGTTCCAGCTATTGTCCCTGGAGGTACTGATCCAGCACTAGGGACATCCCAATATTGCACTATAGAAACCTACACCTATGTGCCATTTAGCACCTCAGACTTGCTTAATTGGAAGGCTCATGGGCCCTCCTATGAGGAGGACCCAGAGAAATTTGTGGATATGATAGAAGGCATATTGGTAGCCCAGAACCCCATCTGGGGAGATATCCAACAACTAATGGCTTACTTGATGATGGCTAAACAGAGGATGCAGATTCAGACTAATCTGGAAGAAGAAGCCCGGTGGGTGGCAAGAGATGATGGTGCTCATGACCCAGCTGGATATTTGACAAGGTATGCTCCTTTCACCAATCTTGGATGGGACATTCAGACTGTTGAAGGACGCCAGAGGATCAGGGAGTACCAAAATGCTTTCCTGGCTGCTGTCCAAAAAGGAAGGAGAAGAATGATGAACATGCAGAAGGTCCACAATGTCATCCAAGAGAAAGATGAGAGCCCTGGAATGTTTTTGGAAAGACTAATGAAAGCCTACCGCCGCTACACTCCCCTGGATCCTGAAACCGAAAATAAGTGCCAATCAGTAGCTGTTGCCTTTGTATCCCAGTCAGCCCCTGATATTAGACGTAAGTTACAGAAGACAGAAGGTTTTGAAGGAATGACCTTGGCCCACTTAAAAGCCCTGGCAGACAAAGTTTATCTCAATCGTGAAGTGGAAGAGAAGTGAGAAGCAGTGAAAAAAATGAAGGAGAAGGCTAACTTAATAGCTGCAGCTTTTCAGCAACCAACTCCGACCACAGCTGCAGCTTTTCAGCAACCAACTCCAGCCACAGTACTCCCTGCTCAGTGGCCCAGGGAGCCCCCCTCTGGGCCGAAACCAATGTGCCTACTGCAAACAATAAGGCTACAGAAAAAATCAATGTCCAGAAAAGAACCAAGCAGGCAGGGGACGAGGTGTCAGCCACGGACACGGATGTGGCCACGGCCGAGGAAGAGGCTCTCCAACTGGGCTGAAACCATAGGCTCCGCCATTTCCACCACCTGCTCCTGCCATGACTGTACAGTAGTGTGAGGACGAAGATGATTTCTGAAGGTGTCCACTGGGATCCCTGCCTCCCGACCCCGTGTTGGAAATTACTGTGGGAGGCAGGAAAGTGCAAGGCCTGCTGGACTCAGGTGCTCAGAGGTCTGTTTTGAATACCCACCTACCAATCCCCATGGAAAAGAACAGCCAAGTCCCCATTGTGGGAGCAGAAGGCCAAGTGGTCCAAGCCTCCCAATTCAAGCCTGTAAAAACCCGTGTGGGGACTTGTGAGATCAATCATGAATTTATCTTTGTGCCTTCCTGCCCGATGCCCTTGATTGGAAGAGATCTGTTGTGTAAAGCCTGGGCAACCTTGCCCTTCCACCCAGATGGAACTGCTACAGCCACAGCAGGAGGCCAGCCCCTAACTCTGATATGTCCTGTCTGAGAAGCATGGAGCATGCATGCCCTTCCTTGGCTGGTGAATGCTCCCCTGAAGCTGTGATGGTGATCCAGGCTGTCCCTGGAGTTTGGGCTGAGGACAACCCAGGAGGATTGGCTGTAAACGCAGAACCTGTCTACATTCATTTGAAGCCAGAGGATGCACCTGTAAATCAGCCCCAATACCCAATCCCATTTGTGGCACGAGCCTCCATTCAGGAGCACCTCGGCAAGCTCATTCAGCTTATGATTCTGGTGCTAGTCACTTCAGCCTGGAATACACCGCTTCTCCCAGTGCACAAGCCAGGACCAGGACTCCTGTATAGACCGGTCTAAGACTTGAGATTAGTCAACCAGCAAGTTGAAGATATTGTGCCTATAGTTGCCAACCCATATTCACTGATTGCACTGATCCCTGGTAGAAGCTGTTGGTACTCAGTCATAGACCTCAAGGATGCGTTTTCACCATTCTGTTGCACCCAGAATCTCAGCCCATCTTTGCCTTCACCTGGGAACACACAAACATGGGGCGGAGATGTCAATTTACCTGGACCCGCTTGGTACAGGGTTTCAAGAATTCACCCACTTTGTTTGGTCAACAGTTAGCTAAAGACTTACAGACATTCCAGGATAAGGTTGGTCTGGTGCTCCAGTACATTGATAATCTACTACTCCCTCAAGCTAACAAGGAAGAATGTCTTCAACACACCATTCAATTGCTGCAGTGGCTAGAAAAGTGTAGTTATTGAGCTAGCAAGACTAAAGCCCAGATCCGCACCCAGGAAGTCACTTACCTTGGATTCATCATTAAAAAGGACACTCGTATCTTAGGTACCAGTCGCACTCAGGCTATTTGCTCCCTGCAAATGAAAACAAGAAGAAACTTTGAGTGTTTCTGGGAATGGCTGGTTATTGTAGAATTTGGACTTTGGATTCTGGTCCAGGAACGAGGAGCTGATCACCACCCAAAGCCCCAGATCTGCCCAGAATCAGCCCACCTGCCAGGATGCAAATTGTTCCACCTGTTTATCATTTTCTTGTTGGGTATAATTTTGTTGTTGCTGTTGTTACCTCCCTATTGTGAGACTGGCTCTGTTAATCCCTGTCAGAGCTGCATTAAGACTGTTAGGACTGGCAGTAAGATTAGCTAGACCTTGATTTATCAGAGTAAATATGCCTGTCAGGGGACCAAAAGGAATTGCCAGTTCCACAATGTGTCATATTCGGCTTGCCAGGAACAATCCAGAGTTATTTGTTTCAATCCAAAAGAAAATCCAGTTCAGTGGTGGCTGAATGTTTATCACACACATGGGAAAGGGGTGTTAGTAACCCGAGCCCTGTTGAGATCCCCTTCCTCACAAGCCACTATTACTCTTGAACCCTGTGCCCTGGTAAGCTGGCCAACCTGTGGAGACTTGGGGTGGCAACGAAGTTATGCCTTAGAACACAAATACATTTATCCAGGGACACCCCAAAGGGGAAAGGCTGACTGCAAAAATTTGTAGTATGCCCATTGCCCCTATTGGAGCTGTGTAGGGTGGGCAACTTGGCAAGGTCCAGGGAAGAGAGCACAGGTGAGAAAGGTTTCAGTTAAAACTGATTGTACTGTCAAACAGTGCAACTATGTTAATTTCACCATATACAACCCACAGGAGTTTGTTCTGAAATTTGGACCTCAGTTTGGTATAGGCATCTCTGGAAAGGGGAGCGACCCCCTAGGGTTATTCTATCTTAAAATTGTCCAGTTAACTGAGCCTGTCCACACCCTGCATGAACATTTCTTTTCAGAATTCTGGGAGGAAATGCAAATTCCTTTCCAGGTTCCTGAAATAGCCAAAAATTTGTTCATCACTTTTGCAGAAACAGTGGCAGAAAATTTAAACATCACCAATTGTTATGTGTGTGGGGGAACACAGGTGGGAGATCAATGGCCCTGGGAGGCAGCTGAGTTAAATGTGAGTGTTGCATATAATGAGACCAATGTGATCAGTCCACATAGTCAGTGGATGCTTAAGACCTCTATTGTTGGATGGTGGTGTGTCCAGCGGACAGTCACAGGGGCACCTAGAATTGGACAAATGCCCTGTGAATCTATGACAGTTCTTAATGATTCACAGATAACTCAGTGGCCCAACAGTTCTGTCATTCCCCCAAACAACCTGTGGCCCCAACAATTAAAAGCTAGGTTAACTCAAATTCAACCCAACAACTAGGCCTGGAAGACCCCACAGGGCCTATACTGGATTTGTGATAAATATGCCTACTCTGAACTCCCTGAGCCATGGGAAGGCACCTGCACCCTGGGAGAAATCAGGCCATTGTTTTTCCTGATTTTTCTGCCAGACATTAGCCAAGTCAAGGTATGTGACTGCCAGAAAAAAAGCCACCCACTTTACACCAAGAAAAGATGGGCTATCAAGATAGGAGATTGGGAGGATAATGAGTGGCCCCCAGAAAGAATAATTCATTATTACGGCCCAGCAACCTGGACTCAGGATGGAGCCTATGGTCATCGAACTCCTATAAATATGCTGAATCGCATTATCCGCTTACAAGCTGTGTTAGAAATAATAACCAATGAAACTGCTAGAGCTTTGACTGCCCTATCTAAAACCCAAACCCAACTTAGAAATACTGTATACCAGAACTGCTTAGCTTTAGATTATTTGTTAGCTGCTGAAGGAGGGGTTTGTGGAAAGTATAACTTGACTAACTGTTGCTTACACATTGATGATAATGGAAAGGTAGTAGAAGAAGTGGTTGACAAGATAGTAAGGTTAGCCCATGTACCAGTGCAGACCTGGAAGGGAGTTGAATGGGCTGAAGGATTGGGACCGTGGTTTCAATGGATTGGTGGAATTAAAGGAATGATTGGGATCATTACAGTAGGGGTTTTGTTGTGCTTGGTTCTGCCTTGCCTAGTACCCCTGCTTGTAAATGGTCTCCGGAACATGATGGAACAGATAGCAGATCAAAGGTCTGCAGCTCACATAATGGCACTGCATGAATACAGGATGGTTCCTACTCAGGATAGTGACACTTCATAGGCCCTGAAAGGGGCTATTGAAGTGTCAAAGGGGGGAATGTTAGGAAACCAGAGCAATGCCATTATGAAAGGAGAGGGATAGTATGTGGCCTTGAAAGGTAAACCATGCAAAGCCTACATTCTCCTCTTTGTGACAGCCCTTGAAGTATTTCAAGAGTATGATCATGTCACTCCTCAGTCTTCTCTTCACCAAGCTGAACATGTCCAGTTTTTTCAACCTCTCCTCATGTCTTTTGTTCTTCATAGCTCTTATTATCCTCATTGCCCTTCTCAGAACTTACTCTGACTTGTCTATATTCTTCTTAAATTGAGGCACTGAATGCAGTACTCCAGATGAGGTCTGACCAGTGAGAATGTAGAGTAGGGAGAGAAGCAGGCCAACAAGAAGGAACTAAAGAAAGGAGTCAGAAGTAGGAAAATATCCAGGGTAAAGCTTGATCTGTGAGAAAACACTTTGGGGTGAAAGCTTGCAAATAGTCCTCTGCATAGAACTGCTTGTTTGAAACCTGAAAAATGTAAGACCTATATCCCCTAGTGATTGTGATAAGACAGGTTTAGAAAAATCCATTTATTCATTATTTGTTTTCCCCTTTGCTCACCTGGGATTTGCTGTAATAAGTTTGAAACATTTTGGGACTGAATTGTGAACTCTATCAAAAGAAAAGACTTTTTTGTTCTTTTTATATTACCTAGTAAACCTTTTTTACAGAAGCGATTGTTGTTGTAGCTTGCTGTTATTGGTTTCCCACACTATGTGTGAAACCTTACCAAGCCTTAACAAAAAAAACAAAAAAAGAAAAAAGAATTATTTGTGAAATGTGAGTGGGATGGGTTGATGGAAAAAGCCTAACAAATAAAAACATCCACCTGAGGGCATGGGAAGAATTCCTGGTATGTGTAAGAAAGTGCACTATTGCAAAGGAGAGCAGGCACTATTTTTGGCCAATTTCACTCATTCTCACAAGACAAGGTAAGGCCAAAGACAAATAAATTGCCTTACCTGATCTGGTTTAAAATTTAAATGGGGTGGCATCCTGATATTACCAGAAGGATTTAGCCACTGAATCCACCATCTGGGTCCATCCCAGGTCCATCCACTCCCAGGGCTGCTCAGCATGGCTCTTTTTGAAGTTGGGAGTTTTTAGGCCTGAGAAAATGGCCACTGGAGCTCCTCTGTGAGTGGGAATGGACCCAGGATGGACCCAGGTAGCAGATTTGGTGGCTAAATCCTTCTGATAATATCAGGATGCAGCCTGATTTAAATTTTAAACTGGATCAGGTAAGGCAATTTATTTAAGTATGCGACAGGCTCCCGTGGATGTTCTAAGCACAAATGCCTAGCCACTGTTTGCTCTAGATTCCTTGTTAGACTAACATATTTATGGTTCTTGAAGAATGTATGCAGGTCTGTGATAGTTTTGCATATGTATTGCAAATGACATTCTATATGTCTGCAGACTGGCAGGGAATATGCTGTTTAACATAGTAGGTTCTGTAGTCACTGTTTTCCTAAAATTGACAGTCTGTTTAAGGTATTTACAGGTGATGCAACACTACAATCCAGGTCAAACCTGGGAGACATGCTGTTGGTTTCCCTTTTAATCTCTCTCTCTTTCTCTCACTCACTCTCTCTCTCTCACACACACATTGCTAAAATGAGTTCAATGCCATTAAAATTTGGACTAAAATCCAGAGCCTTTCATCATCCCACTGACCAGTTAGCCACCATGGATAGATGCATATGGACAAATGCTAGCTGTTGTGTTTAGACCTAATGACGATGCTCACTTGAAAATTATTTTAATCCCAAAGTGCATTGAGAGTACCATCAGTCAGGAGTGTAAGTTTTGATGCAGAGGTTAGTCTCTTTGATGCTGTTCTTTATCAGAGAGCCTTTCGTTATATTACATGAAGTTTACCTGGAAGAGAAGGATCTCCTGGTACATCTGGAATAAAGAGAACACTTAAAGTGCACTTGAATGTACTGCTTCTAATGCTCTTCTGCACCCCAATTGCACCCTCTTCTTCCTTTAGATTTTTAGAAGAAAAAAAAATTATAGAGAGTTTTGACATTTTCCTTTCCCATCTCATCATCTGGGATCTTTTGTTTGCTGCTTTAAAAAGAAGAAAAGGATGTCAGTGTGTTGTCTGGTGGTTTAAACCATGAATTGCATCTTGACTTATCTTTTGTTTGTGGGGCAGAGGAGAGGAAAAGAAAAGCAGAAAATAACTTTCAGGCCCTGCTGATTGTATTTCTATCCTTATCTCATGTATCGTCTTAAATTCTGAAGTATGTCATTTTTGTTGTTGTTAACTACCCTCAAGATGACCTCGACTCAAGGTGACCCTGTGGATGAGACATCTCCAAGATTCCCTGTCCTCCATTACTCTGCTTAGGTCCTGTAAACACATACCCATGTTCTTCTTAATAGAGTCCATCCATCCGACATGTGGCCTTCCTCTCTTCCTACTTCCCTCCACCTTTCCCAGCATTATTGTCTTTTCCAATGAGTCCTTCCTTCTCATGATGTGTCTGAAGTATGACAGCCTCAGTTTGGTCATCTTGGCTTCTAGGGAGATGTCTGGATAGATCTACTCTAGGATCTATTTGTTTGTCCTTTCAGCTGTCCATGGGATCCTTTCAGCACTCTTCTCAGGCACCTCATCTCAAATCAATTGATTTTCTTCCTATTATTTGTCTTAACTGTCCAGCTCTCACATCCATACATGGTAATAAGGAATACGATGGTTTGTATGATTCTAATGTTTGTGCTGAGTTGTATATCTTTGCATTTTAGATTTTTTTCTAGTTCCTTCATAGCCAACCTCCCCATTCTTAATCTTTCTTTTCATTTCCTGACTGCAGTCCCCATTTCTATCAATGTTTGATCCCAGGTATGGGGATTTCTATTTCTTCATTGTTTAGATTGAACTTATGAAGGTTTTCAGTGGTCGTTATTTTTGTTTTCTTTATGTTCAACATTAAGCCTGCCTTTGTACTTTCTTCTTTGCTCTTCCTTAGTAGGTGTTCCAGGTTTGTGAGGTTTTTTGCTAGTATTATGGTGTCATCTGCATATCTTAGATTGTTGATATTACTTCCTCCTATTTTCACTCCTCCTTCTTTTGTGTCCAAGCCTGCTTTTCTTATAATATGTTCTGCATACAAGTTGAAAACATAGGGTGAAAGGATACAGCCTTGTCTGACCCCTTGCCAATTAGGAACCATTCTGTTTCTCTGTGTTCTGTTCTGACAGTAGCCTCTTGTCCTGTGTACAGATTCCTCATCAGGACCAGCAGATGTGTTGGCACTCCCATGCCTTTAAGGGCATTCCATAGCCTTTAATGATCTATGAAGTCAAAGGCTTTGCTATAGGCTATAAAGAACATGCTGATTTTCTTTTGGAATTCTCTGGTGAGCTCTATTAGCCATTGTATGTTTGCAATGTGATCCCTAGTGCCTTTTCCTTTCCTGAACCCTGCTTGAACCTCTGGGATTTCTCTCTCCATGTATGGCTGAAGTCTATGTTGCAGACTATTGAGCATGATTTTGCTCATGTGGGAGATCAGTGCTACGGTCCTATAGTTGCTGTAGTCTCTTGTGTCTCCCTTTTTGTGAACTGGGATGTATACTGATTGCTTCCAATCTGTTGGCCATTGTTTTGTTTTCCATATCTGTTGACATATGTTGGTTAGCACTAGAGTTAACTCTATCAATATGGACTGCAGCAGTGCAATTTGAATATCATCTGTTCCTGGTGATTTGTTTTTCGCTATTTCTCTTATTGCAGTTTCCATATCATTTTTTAGAATTTGGAGTTCATCTTCATATGGCTCTTCATTTCATGCATCTTTCATTTTGTCATCTCTTTTGTATAATTCTTCTGTATATTGCATCCAATGTCTTTTTAATCTCTTTTATTTAAAGTTCATTTTCTATTTGAGTTCAAATATCTATGTGCAAAAGTCTATAACTTACATTCAGTTTTTAAAAGCCATGTTTGTATAACTTATTTGTTCATTTTATAGTCTCTAAAGGGCTTCCGTTTAGTTGAAATCAAGTGATCTGAAGATCCTTCACTGCATTTAGGACTGTGGCAGTGGAAGCTGGCCATTCT
This sequence comes from Phrynosoma blainvillii, assembly GCA_026167975.1. Taxonomy (NCBI): domain Eukaryota; kingdom Metazoa; phylum Chordata; class Lepidosauria; order Squamata; family Phrynosomatidae; genus Phrynosoma; species Phrynosoma blainvillii. The sequence goes on from JANUYF010000003.1 coordinate 37,297,809, forward strand.
GATGTCATTGGAGCAATTAACTGTTTGGATTTTAGTCCAAACTTTAAAAGAGTTATCTGAGGTGCTAATCCTGTTTTATAGATACAGTTCAGCACTCCAGATAGCTCATGTTAGGCCTGAATTAGAAGGCCCTCCCTCCATCCACCATCATCTGGAGGGAGAGAAGGCAGGCCGGCTCCATCGGGTCTAGCCTGAAAAGAAGAAGACCCTCCCTCCATCCACATCACCAAGGGAGAGAAGGCAGGCCAGCTCCATCAGTCCTAGCTGGAAAAGAAGAAGGCCCTCCCTCCATCGGGGGGTGGGAATGTTATTGTATTACTGTTATTGTTGTAATGTTTTTTTAATCTGTATCTTATATTTGTAAGCCACCTTGATTGCTTAGGCAAAAGGCAGGATATAAGAAATTTATTATTATTATTATTATTATTATTATTATTATTATTATATGAATTAAAGTCTGGAATGAATCCCTCCCCCATTGACAGTGGAGCCAACAGCAATAGCAATAGCATTTATATTTCTTTTTTTAAAAAAATATTAAGTTTTATCAAATAACTAACTTATAAACAATAGAAATAACAGACTTTGGGAATAAGCAAATAGAATTTCCACCCAATAATACATTATTTCAAAGATGTCAAAGGACCCAGAAAGGGAAATCATAGATCATTTTGCCACAGCTGGGTGGGCAATGTCCAGGATGTCCTTCCAAAAACCAGCTTGGTGTGAAGGTGGAGCAAAATGATATGTATTGTAATTGATATAATTAGTCCACAATAAATGTGTGTGTCTTTTTTTGTCCAGATCTGTTCTTGAAGGAATTGGAAAGTTTTTCCGACAACCATGTGTCCCAGACCTTTTTCCATCAGTTTTCAAGTAACAAATTCCCCGTCTTCCAGCATCTCACAATTTCAGTTCTAGCTGCAGAGATTAGGAATATGATGAGCCTCCAGTGATTTAGGACCAATGCAGACCCGCCAAAAGGGCCAGCCTGGGGGTGGAGTTGGGGCAGAGTGACCACATGCCAGCCATCCCAACTCTGCCCCAACTCCACCCCAATGCCGCCGTCATGCCACATGCAAAATGGGCACAAAACAGCTGCGATGGTGGCTCTAATGGCTGCTTTTTGCTGCCCCAAAAAGGAGTGGCATTTGCCAGCTCTTTTTGGAGGGGCAAAAAGCTGGATTGGGGCTGTGGCATGTGGTTGCTACAGCCCCAATTCAGTGCTCCCAGGGGCAACACAGAGCTGCCCTTTAAGGGTCATCTGCATTGCCCCTTAGATGACTATTGCCTTTGCTGAAGATTGGTAACAATAATAAAGATGGACAAAATGTCACTGGTGGTTTTATAATGTGAAATATTTGCATCAGTATTGCATTTCAGAAAGCACTGATCCTAGGACATTCGAGACATCACATGTGTATGTAAGTACCTTGAAGCTTACAGCCTCTCCAATGGTATGGTGAAACATTTTTCAATATCTTTGAGAGTTTCATGGGGGTTTAATACCTTTTGTAAGCTGCTTTTAAAGCACTCTCCTCTGCAGCTGCCGATCTTGATTTATATATGGAGGAGGACTACATGCTTCTGCTTCATACTGAACTAAGAAGTCTCTAAGCAGTTTACAATGTGTAAACCAATTGCCTCCAACAAGCTGGGTACTCGTTTTACCAACCTATGAAAGGATGGAAGGATGAGTCAACCTTGGAGCCCCTCAGGTTCGAACTCACAATGTTGTGGCTATAGTACTAGCATTTCACCACTGCACCACCAGGGCTCCTTCCAGCTATCACTGCTGTGTACGTCACTCTGTCAAATGCTCCTAGAAAACAGAGTACATAACCAATGCTAGGCTTAGGGGTGCAGGAAAAATTCACTAGGTCAAAACTTAGTACAAACATAGCACAGGTATAACTGACTTATAATACCCCAGCACACCAAATCAGGGGTGGCTTAGCTGGTACTTTAAAATGTTGCTCTGATATTTCTAGAAAGAACCAGATATAGAAACAAAGCAGCCACAGTCAAATCCTTCTCCTTTCCCTGATACCGTGGAAACAGGAAGAGGGGGCAGAAAGTTAGCATTTCTAGCTATGCGGATGTCAACTCTGGAATATAATGCAGAAGATGAAGCATCCAATGGCCAACATACAATCATATAATGCTTTCAATCCCATGGCAAACTGCTATGATATCTTGGGACAGCTCACACACTTATGACAATGTTTCTCATGGTGCAACCACCACAGCTCCAACAATTCCCTGGCCAGCCTAACCACTGACCAGACTGGCTGGGGGATTCTAGGCTAAGCTCTGATCTATATAACTCTATATAAATACACTAAACTGAGGCTCTCATATTTTGGCCGCATCATGAGAAGACATGATTAATTAGAAAAGACAATAATGCTAGGAAAGGCAGAGTGTAGTAGAAAGAGAGGAAGACCACATACCAGATGGATAAATTCAATCAGAGAGGTCACAAGTATGGATTTGCAGGACCTGAACAGAGCAGTGGAGGACAGGGGGTCTTGGAGATGTCTCATACACAGGGTCACCATGAGTTGGGGTCAACTTGAGGGAAGTTAACAACATTAATACTTCAACATTATAGTTGAAAAACAATGACCTATTGAATAGATGGGGACCTATGTTACAATAATTTTTTGAGCTGACCCCCCCCCACACACACACACTATTCCTGACCATTGACTATGATGGCTTTGACTGATGACAGCTGGAGGCCAGCAACATCTAGACCAGGGGTAGGCAACCTAAGGCCCAGGGGCCAGATGCGGCCCCCCAAGGCCTTTGGACCAGCCCCAGGCCAGTCCTGCCACTGCCACCGCTGCCACCCCCTGCCGCAGCCCACCACCGCCGCCGCCGCCCGCCATGATGATATTGATTATTGTTGTTATTACTTGTTCTTGGGGTTTTCTTGGCAAAATCCCCACAGGGGTTTTGCCATGGCTTTTCTGGGGCTGAGAGAGTGTGCATGCATATTTTTTTAAATTTTTAATTTTTAAAAAAATAATATTTTTATTTATTTTTTAATTTATTTTTGGTGCTTCGGCCCCCCAATTGTCTGAGGGACAGCAACCCGGTCTCTGGCTCAAAAAGGTTGCCTACCCCTGATCTAGACTGTCACACTACCATTTTTGAAGTATAAAAACATATGGCATCTTTGAATGTTGGCTTCTAGCATTGATACTGTCGTTTCAACTGAAGTTACCTGGAAGAATCTCATAGTGGAACAGGAGGATTTTACTTTTCATTCAAAATATAATGCATAATATTCTAAAGCAAAACTGTTCTCTCTCACAGAGAATGTACTGTTGCTTCTTTTTGAAAGTTATTTGAACAGCACAGATTTTGCTGATTTCCCCACCTCTTCATTCTTCATTCTGTCCAGCCTGCAAATTGCACTCAGCAAACTTTTTTTAAAAAATTATTGAATACCTTTCTATACTGCCCATCAACAAACAATTATCTGGGCATTTCACACATAAAGGTCATTGCAATGACTCTTCAACAGTTTAAAAAAAAAAAAAGCACCAGGATAAAACCAGTACAAAATAACCAACAGATTACCATGAATTAAAGAGGAAGAGCAAAAGGGGGAAAAGATGAAGATAATGATGAAGAAAAGCCAATTCTGCATAGAAGAGGGGTGGGGAAAATACACATTTGGTATTGTATGCTTCTGGCCAAGGCTATTTTTGCAGCCTTTAATTCCCCAGACCCCTGATCTCCCTTCTGTGACTCCACAAAAGGGGAGAAGAACTTCCAGAAAAAACAACTGTCAACTTAAATAGGTTGGAGCCCCTGCCCTGGTAAAATTTAACATTGAAAAGGCACTTTTTTATATATATATATATATATATTGAGCAATCCATGTGGTGTCACACTTGCCCTAATTGTCCATTTCCAGCTTAGAACAAATATTGCTATTACAGGTTGCCAGAAAGACACAGGAATTATTTCTTGGTGATTCCTTGTTGGCCTGAGGAACATATTTGATGGAGCAATCCTATGAAGACAGGGTGAACAAGAATTCACAGTAGAGGAGTCACCAATTCCAAAGCTCCACATATTTCACAGTTTCAGGGTGCACATGTTTTCTTCCATTTGTACTGGAAACGTGCATCCCCTCCCCCCCCCCCAGCTGCTTTCAGGATTGAAGCTAAATTCACAGTGGACAGGTAATCCTGAGTAAGATGGGTCAGATGAATGATGATGATTCCTGCTAATCAAAAGGTTACTGTGTTTCAGCGCTGGAGGTCCTGACTCCACTTCACTGTTGCTCCGGTTTCTATAAAACAGCAATTCCTGATCTGAACAGCCATAACCACAAATTGACTTTCAATTCATAAAATCATAGAATCATAGAATTATAGAGTTGGAAGAGACCACAAGGCCATCCAGTCCAACCCCCTGCCATGCAGGAACTCCCAATTAAAACATCCCCAGCAGATGGCCATCCAGCCTCTGCTTAAACACCTCCAAGGAAGGAGACTCCACTACACTCCAAGGGAGTGTGTTCCACTGTCGAACAGCCCTTACTGTCAGGAAGTTCCTCCTAATGTTGAGGTGAAATCTCTTTTCCTGGAGCTTGCACCCATTGTTCTGGGTCCTAGAGAGAGCATAGTGCACTAGTGTTGTGAATGCCTATTTAACAGTAGCTCGGTGAAATCATGCAATGTGTCACTATACTTTTTTTAAAAAAGGTTTTAATTCAGAAGCCATGCTTGAATTCTTTCCAGGGCTAAAGAACACAACTCTTCCAGTATCAAAGAAAAAATAATATTTCCCACTAGGGAAAGGCTATGCTCCAGCATTCTGGTTAGCCATGGCTCTCTTTATAAAGAGGTGATATGACTTTGCAGATGACTGGTACTAGGAGACCCAAGGCCAGATTAAGGTGGTTGGAGCCATGGAGCAGTATCTCAAACATGCCTTTTTTTATAGCAAAACAAAAGTGGGTTACATACAGAGGCTATTATAGGCATGGTGGAAGAAATGAACTGATGAAGAAATGAAACTGCAAAGTGCAGCACAAAAATATTCTCAAGTAAGCCCATTCTGTAAACCTATTTTCAACCCAGTGACCAAAGTGAGACCAATAGTCTCATCCCATGAATGTTACTTTTTATTTGTTTATTGCTCAGTTACACAGTTAACATACAAGTATTGATGGTAACAAACAGAACATGACTGGGGAAGAAGCAACACCCTTTTCCTTTAGTACTGGGACTCTAGCAAGTGAAGGGCCAACTAATAGTCGGCCTGAGGAATCCACTGGATGAACAGCATGGAAGATTGTTTTTAAAAACTGACACCTGCATTTAGAATTAAGTCCAACTATTCTCATTGGAAATTATTTCAGGTAAGAGTGCATATCATTGTAGTCTTGCTCTGGAAGTTAGCTAACCATATTTAAATATCTGAATGGATCTCACATGGAAAATGAAATGAGGTTGTTTTCTGCTGCTACAGAGGATAGGGCCCAATCAAATGGATTCAAATTACAAAAAGGGAAATTCCAGCTGAACTTGCAAAGAACTTTCTGATGGTAAGTGTAACAGACTATCTGAGAAGATGGTGGACACTTCTTTGCTGGAACCTTTCAAGCAAAGGTTGGATGGCCACCTGTTTGGGAATATTTTAGGTATTAAATCCTGCACTAATATGGGGTTAGACCTGATAATTCTTGGACACCCTTTCAACTTGATTCTGTGCAGGATCATGGGGTATGCTACAGCTGGTTTAGTAGTTAGAATATTGAACATAGATTGCAGAGACCTTGGTTCAGGTCTGGGGTTAGCTCCAGGTCTTGTTGAGGTCACCCTCAAATCTAAAGAGGCATTCAGGGCTGTTAAAGGAAATAAAGATGTATAGGCACATAAAGTAACTGCTCTCTCTCTCTCTCTCTCTCCCTCCCCCCTCTCTCTGTGCATGTATGTATATGTGTATAAGCCTTCAAGTCTGTTGAATTATGCTGATCCCATGAATTTCATACGATTTCCTTAGGCAATGAATACTAAAAGGTGGTTTTGCCCATTTCTTCCTCTGAAATATAGCCTATAGCACCTGGTATTTGTTGGCAGTCTCCCATCCAAGTACTGAACAGGGCTGGTCATGCTTAGCAGCCAAGATCAGACACAATCACATGCCTTAGAGTATTTTGGCCTGTAACCTAAATCCCTGAAAATAAAGCCATCATAGAAATGCAATTAATAATAAAACAAACTTCTTTCCAGTCACTTAAGCACATATTCTTTGACTATGGAGTTTATCACATTCCCTTTTTTGTCCGATCTAGGCACAGGTTGGGGATGAAGGTAAACAAAACAGTCAGCAAGCCATCATCATGCCGTTGTCCAACCACCACCTGTCCCCAAGCTGCATTGAGTTGGCCGATTTTTCAAGGATAGAATCTTTCCAGCTGAGCAAAATCGGCCGGCTCAGCATGGCTTGGAGATGGGTGGTGGTCAGGCAACAGCATGGCGATGGCTTGCCAACTGTTTCAAGTGTGATAGAATCCATTTCCTCTCATTCATGCATATCCCCACCCCTTGCCCAAATCAGACAAAAAAGGGAATGCTGTAAACTCCTATGTCTCAGAAATTGTCATTATTTTCTTTTGATTTTTCTTCACAGCTATGAGGGCTATAGATCTGCTCTGTTAAAAAATGAAAGTTGTCTGTCCCCTTCCCCAGATTATATATAATCTAGCAGAAGTACTAGAGGCCATGAAATTATCTGGATCCAGTTGTAATAGTGTCTAAGATCCTTGGAAACACCACATGAACAATAGCTCTGCATGAATAATCCCTTCCAATACATTTGATCCCTCTTCTTTCTTTGGAACTGATCCCAGACATAGTGAGACCAATCAAACTGCTTCTAACCATCTTTCTTCCCACATTGGAAACATGCTGTTCATTTTTGTGTGATGCAAGCCAGGAGGTTGAAAGGGGTGGGTGGGAAGGGGGGCAGCTGCTAAGAAAATATGAATAGAGATAAATACAAAATCTCCTGCTGACAGAAATCGTAGGCAGCATAGGAGCTGATCTAAGTGGGATATAAAAAAAGAAAGGAAAGAAGGAAGGAAGTGCTCTAACGATCCATTTCCTTTTGGTAATGTCAGTATTATGTCTTTGCTGTCATCAACATATCTATAAGATGGTGTGGTGCTGCATCTTTTGGTCATGCAGTGTGCCTTCAGTAGCAGCTTTGAAGAAAAATAGCTTGATTTCCTGCCCTTATTTTACACTGGTTGCATAAAACTAGTAAGTGCAACAGCTGTATGATCTGAAAGTGGATGCCGATAAATACCCAGTTTCTTAGATAAATCAATGGTTAAAAAAATGACCTACCCTTGTGTTTGTTCAGAGGTATATTCTTATCCAGTATCGAGGTCAAGAAATTTGTACAGAAATTGTGTTTAACCAGCTTCTCCTCAAGAGGTTGGAAAAGTTACCTTTTTTGGATTACAGCTCACAGAACCTCCTAATCAGCATGACCACCATAGCAGAGGGATTTGGGAAGTTGTCATCCAAAAAAGGATCAGACTGTTGCCCACCTTACTTATGCTTTTGCTATTTTGAACAAAGAACTGTTGTTATAAGAATTTTGACTTCAGTCAGAAAAACAGAAAGTGTGGAAGACTTTTAGTGCAAGCCCAGCTTATTAGGTGGTCAGATGTATGAAGTGGGCAAGGTGTGGGCAGGGAATATCTTTATCCCAGATCATCATTTCAGTGGCCAGGGTGTTTTCACTGGTTCTCAGGATGAAGAGGAGCAATCTCAGGGCAATTATGCTGTCTTGAAAAGTATATGTCTTTGTCTTTTTCTTTTCTTTTCTTTTCTTTTTTTTGGACTTGGTATTTTTTTAAAAAAAAATATGAATGCATTACTCTGTGGAACTGAGGTTGGTGTGTAATGTATCAGGCTTAATGGCACTATCAGAAGCTGCCCCTTTTAACATCAGTCTTGCAACATTGCCAAGTCTCACCACTGTGACATCGAAAGGTTTCTAGGCCCTGAAATTTCAGTCTTGGATAGTCCTTATCTGGCAACCGCATGATAATAGTAGCAGCCACAGCAGTAGGGGCAGTAATAGTGGTAATAACAAAATATTGATTGTTATAAATACTATAACCTTTAGAAGTTACTGTGGAAAGAACCAGAAACCTATGGTGAACAACTACCACTAACTTTTAGTAATCTTCTAGGCCAGGGGTAGGCAACTTTTACCTACCTCAGGCCGGTCCGCTGGTCCGGAGCTCTTCCGTGGGCTGAGGGGGGGGGGGGAATGGTGCTGCACTTGCATGCTCACTCGCTCGCTCACGCATGCGCAGTATGCCGGGCCATAGGTTGCTGACCCCTGCTCTAGGCAATAAGGGATGGATAGGACTAGTTGTACCAATTGATGGGGTTATTGTTTTTCTTTTAATAGTGTAGTGTAATAGTGTAAATAGTGTAAAAATCTATGATATTACCAGGCCTGTTTTCCTGGCCCTGGCATGTTCTGACTCCTGGCCTGACCTCATGGCTCTGATTTGAGAGTATTATATGCCTCAGTACCTGACAGGAAGACAGAACCGAAATAAATATTTGTGAAGCTAAGATATGATAAAAGTATTCATTAAATTTGGCATTCAACATTTCATTGCAAAATTCATGTTTTGAGGATGGCTTTTTTTGAATACACAGTTTAAAGCCAAGTGTTTTAGATTTCTTTGCCTCTCTTTGTTTTCAATTTGGAATGCTTCAATGATGAAGTTTCATCAACCTGTCAAGTATTACTTACCACTTCATGGTATCTATCAAATGCCACAAACAAATGCTGTGATCATACATCAGCTGTCAAATAGCATCTCATTATCACAAAATGCATCAGGAATAAATGTTCCAGACTCCAGGGTGCATCTTCCCAATCCCATACTATGAGACCATACACTGAAGTAGTGATGCATGACCATTTGACTAAAGAAACTGAGCCTGCAATCTTATTTGAAGGTGACCGAGTATGAAATTCTTCCAGTGCACTGACTCACCAAAACTGATTCACTAGGTACATTCACAGAACAAATTACACCGATGTAGACAGAGAGCAGGGCCTGCACCACCTTTTCCAGATGGTCCAAGGTATCATGGAAGCAGTGAAAATTACATCACCGACATCTTTCAATATGACACATGACACGTCATGCAGAAACAATCCCAACTGGATGGCAGGATCTAGATGGAGATGATGGAACATAATGGCACAGTGGCACACATATTGAGACACACAGGTAAGTCTCCCACTTGCAGGTTAACACCAACAGTCTTGGTCAGTCAGCATGCTTAGGTAGCCATAGCCTGACTACTCATAGACACACTGACCACATAGAAGGCTAGCAACTGACAGAATGGGCCTCAACAGGGCTTTGAGGAGTTGGTCCTACCTTGCTATCAGATGAGAAAGGGATAACATACACACTCCAAGCATCAGGGGCAGGGTCTGTGGGGATGGTGGTCAGCAGGAAGATGGCCAATACAATGCAACCCCTACAACAGCATTTCTTTCCCATTTCTCTCCCAACAACCAAGGAAAAATATGGAGGGGCTAGTATGTTGGTGTATTCCCACTCCATCTTAAGGAACCTGAGCCCAGAGTCCTCATAAAGGATAGTGTCTCAGTCGCTCAGTTAAAACACTGCAAGATAGAGCTCAGTTTAATCAATTGGTTAGGAAGCCAGACCATATACACAAGGATCTGATATACAAGACTCAGCCAATGTACCGCAAGGTTCTTAATAAGTACCATGAAATTATACACAGGCTTCAAGGGACTGGTATGTTTTCATTACAACAAGCAGTTTTGTATAAGAGCTATGCTAGATCTGGCTTTGCCTTGGGACAGGAAGCAATAGGTGATTTGGTCAGATGTGATTCTGGGCACTTAGGCCACCCTGGCTAGCCACTGGGATAGTAAGTTTATTCTTCATAGCACCCTTACGAAATGTTCACATGTGAGTCTTGCCCAAGCAAAGAGAAAAGGGGCATGTATGCTGGGAATTTAATGCAGAAAAATGCAAACAATCCAACTGTTACTTCAAACACAGATGTGGGACCTGTAGGATCACTCACCAAGGTTAGGCAGCATTCTGGCATGAATAGCTCCAATCACATGTTGCTAGAAGGCAGAACACAGGGAGCCAAGAGCACCCACACCAATGAAATTGGGGCCCTGGAGGCAGTGGCTTAGTATCTACCTTAGAAAGAATGATGCCAAATACCTGGAGGCAGGATTTGCTCATGGCTTTAGGATACCATATATTGGACCCAGGCAGCATGTGATGTCAAAAAAATTTTTAGTCAGTGAGGGTCTTAGCAAGTATAGTCAGGAAAAAGTTGGTATACCGGCCACCCCGTTGCCTAACAGACTCCCTAACCGAGCTGACACAACTGGTCTCAGAGTTGCTGTTGTAGTTGCCCAGACTTTTGGTCTTGGGTGACTTCAACATCCCACTCAAGACCAGTTGTGCCTACTCATTGTGCAGGTCATACTCTCGATGCGATCTTCAGTACGGAGCAGAAATATCCGTGGGTGGAAGTTATTAGTACCTCCGCATTGTCATGGACGGGTCATTTTCTGGTCAAAATGGAACTCAGAGCCACTGTCTGCCCCTCTGGGGGTGGCGGACCCATTAGAATGGACTGCCCTCGAAGGCTGATGGAACCAATTGGATTCCAGAAAGCCTTAGAGGGTTTAATGGTTGGAAACGCTGGTGATTCTGTCGAAGCTTTGGTTAATACCTGGAACATCGATCTTACCAAGGCTATCAACACAATTGCTCCCCAGCGTCCTTTCCAGCCCGCTCCTAACCATAAGCCCTGGTATTTAGAGGAGCTTGGGAAGATGAAGCGGGCTGGACAATGACTAGAGCGTGAATGGCGGAAGACTCGACTCTTATCCAACAAAACTCGCCATAGGAAACATCTCGATTCCTATTGGGAGGCAATATGTGCAGTGCAGAGATCCTTCTCCTCTGCACGTATTGTGTCTGCAGAGTCCCCTCCAGCAAAGTTGTTTAGGGTGGTGGGGGAACTGACGCAGGTGTCTCCTGTGCAGAACCCCCTACTTAACCCAACAACGGCCTGCTGTGATGCGTTTAATATCTACTTTGCAGATAAAAATTTCTCGGATAAGAGTTGACCTGGATGCCAGTATTGAATTGTGATGTTGATGGATGTATAGCAAACAGTCTATGAAACCAGTCACCCAGACCCAGGCAGCTTCAGCAAGCTCCTTGTTTTATTGCAAAAATCAGCATGAGCAAAAACAAATAATAATAACAACAATAATAGCATTTTCATCTTAGCCAGAATGGCTAAGCAGGAACAAAACTTTAACTGCTACATTTTGAAAAATTAGTCAAGCTACAGCATCAGCAAAATATTTCTAGTTAATCCATTCAGCTTAAAGGTTTGAAAAGAAGTGAAGTGCTTTTCCAGAAACACAATTCCAGCCCACATATCTCCACCTCTTTGGGTGTAGCCCTTTCAGGCTAATTGGTTGATCTTTCATGAAGTGTGTTAGCCCAACCTTTAATTTTCATATTACATCATGTGACTACCGTTCCCAAAACATTCTTTTGTTATTGAAAACCCCTTGTGTAAATAAAACTCTTTCTCACAGAATTCTGCTTGTTAACTAATTTTGTTTTGACTAACACACACCTGGGATGATAATTGTGAATCTGGCCTCAAGAAGCAGTTTTTCTCATCAAGAAAAAATACAGACACACATCTTTACATTTCAACATTTTAACATTGACTATATATCCCATCAAAACCTGACAGCCAGTGTTTTGACAGAATCCATAGACAAGGTGTCCAGGTGGAACTTTTCTGGATCAGCTTCAATCTGTGAGTACTGATGATGTGGACAAGCTTCTTCGCAGAGTGAGGAAGACAACCTGCCCTCTCGATCCATGTCCATCTTGGCTGGTCGTCCAGGGGGGCGACGCGTTGAGGGTATTCCTTCAGGATACGCATCTTACAGGGAAGGCATCATTCCATCTTGTTTAAAGGAAGTGGCAGTTAAGCTGCTCATGTAAAAGCCTTCCCTGGGCCCCCCTGGACAGGAATAACTATAGATCGGTTTCCTTGCTGCCTTTTTAAAGCAAGGTCATCGAGAGGGCAGTTGCTTCCCAACTCCAAGTTGTCTTGGATGAAACCAATTATCTAGATCCATTTCAAACTGGCTTTAGGACAGGATATGGAGTTGAGACTGCTATGGTTGCGCTGGCTGACGACCTCTGCTTGATTATCGACAGGGGTAGTGTGACCCTGTTGGTGCTCTTGGACCTCTCAGCGGCCTTTGACACAATAGATCAGGGGTAGGCAACCTTTTTGAGCCGGGGGCCGGGTTGCTGTCCCTCAGACAATGGGGGGGGGGGGGCGAAGCACTAAAAATAAATAAATAAATAAATAAATTTTAAAAATTAATAAAATAAAATAAAAAAATATGCATGCACACTCTCTCAGCTCCAGAAAAGCCATGGCAAACCCCCTGTGGAGATTTTGCCAACAAAACCCCAAGAACAAGTAATGACAACAATAATCAATATCATCATGGCAGGCGGCGGCGGCGGCGGCGGTGGTGGTGGCAGGACCGGCCTGGGGTCAGTCCAAAGGCCTCGGGAGGCTGCATCCGGCCCCCGGGCCTTAGGTTGCCTACCCCTGCAATAGATCATTCCATCCTCTTGGATCACCTGAGAGAGTTAGGAATTGGAGGCACTGCTCTGCAGTGGTTCCGCTCCTTTCTCTCGGGCAGATCCCAGAGGGTGAGGCTCAGGGACAGTTGCTCTTCCAAAATAGAGCTTAATTGTGGCATCCCTTAGGGCGCCATCCTGGCCCCGATGCTATTTAACATTTATATGAAGCCACTGGGAGAGATCATTTGGAGGCATGGAGCACGGTGTCTTCAGTAAGCTGACGACACCCAGATATATCTCTCCATGACTCAGTCATCGGCTCAGACTTCAGATGGCGTCTCTCCTCTCAATGATTGTCTTAAAGTGGTAATGGACTGGATGAGGAAAAACAGATTGAGACTGAATCCAGACAAAACGGAGGTACTAACAGTCATGGGCCCGAAACCAGGTCCAGGAATACAACTCCCAGTCCTGGATGGAGTCACACTCTCCTCCAAGGACTGTGTTCACAGTCTGGGGGTACTCCTAGATTTGTCGCTTCACGTGACAAATCAGGTGAATGTGACAGTCAGGAGTGCCTGTTATCAGCTTCAGCTAATACACCAGCTGCACCCTTTCCTGGATATGAGGGATCTGGAAACTGTGGTACACGCTCTGGTAACCTCACGTCTAGATTTTTGTAATGCGCTCTACATGGAGCTTCCCTTGTGCTTAACTTGGAAACTTGAATTAGTCCAAAATATGGCAGCCAGGTTACTTACTGGTACATCTAGAAAAGAGCACATTACACCAGTGCTGAAATGTCTCCACTGGCTGCCCACTAGTTTCCGAGCACAGTACAAGGTGTTGGTTATTACCTTTAAAGCCCTACATGGCTTGGGTCCTACTTATCTTCGAGACCCCCTCCTTCCCTATGACCCTCCCTGAGCACTTTGGTCCTCTGGGAGGAACCTGTTACAGCCCATAAAAACCAGGCTGTCGGCGACCTCCCAGAGGACCTTCTCTGCCTCTGCTCCCAGATTATGGAATGGCCTGCTGGATGAGATATGTCTCATTACTACTCTTGACTGCTTAAAAAAAGCAGTAAAGACAGATCTTTTCCGGCAAGCCTTCCCTGAATAACATCCCAGCCTAAAAGCAAAAGAAAATGTATAAGGAGAAGACAATGATTCCGGCTCTTAGTTGCCTCTGCAAAGCTGCCATTTGTATTGTTTGTTTTATTTGTATTTTAATTCTGTAATAGTTTAATATATTTTTAAGGGGCGGGTGGGTTGGGAATGGGTTCTAGGACGTGTTTTAACCTGTGATGTGTTTTAACTTGTTGTACGCCTCCCCGATTGCACTTTATTATTATAAAGGGAGGGATATTCGGTCTACATTCTGCATTGCCCCTGCCCACTCTCCACATCTCTCCATTGGGCATAGAAGGCAGCATCTGTGAATGATGCCATTGACCCCAAACTCTCTTCAATAAAATGTGCATCTTTTGATACAGTAGTGAGAATAGTGAGGGCTCTAGGTAAAGGGGCCATGATTGCTAAATGTGATATTGAATCCGGATGCTAGTAAATCTGGATGACTTTGACCTCTTTTTGCTTTGATCAGGCATATTATTATGATAAGACAATGCCTATGGATTACAGTATCTCTTGCTCCACCTTTGAAAAAATTAGGACATATTTTTATTTAGATGACTTCATGTTTGTAAGGACATGGGTTACTAGTGCCTCTCAATGTACACTCTACATTCCAGGTGCTACAAGCCTACATGGGTGTTCCCTTAGCATCTGAAAAGACTGAAGGCCAAGGTACCTGCTTCACTTTTTTAAGAAATAGATGAGAGAAAGGCATCTTGTGCCTACTAGCAGAGCAGCTCAGCAACTTGCTAGGGATGGTCCCTCAGTTTCTGGGGAAGCAGAAGGGAACATTTGAGAAGTTTCTGGTACTGATGAGGCATCTAAATTTTGCATGTAGCTTTGGGGTCCCAGGCCAGACCTTCCACACCCAGCTTTGTGGGGCAATAGAAGATGCAAGGACACAACACAACTATATTTGAATAACAGCTCAGATTAGAGAGGATTTACATGTCTGGAACACCTTCTTGCTGGAATATAATGGTGTTTCTTTCTGTTCCCAAGTCTAGTTTTCCACAATTTATTCTGCTATCTAAAAACAATTGAGTTACTAATCTGTAGAAGAAAGCCCTCTTGATTTAGCTTGGTCATTAACAGGATTGTAATTTCTTTCAAAAGCATTTCTCCACAGTATGTCTCATAATTTCTTAGCTCACACAACCTCTCCATGCCTACCTACCTGGGAGTGAAGCTGCCTTATAATCAGTGGGGCCTACTTCTGAGTGAACATGTATAGGATTGCTACTTGCCTATCATTGATTTTGTAATTGGAAGAGCCGCTGAAATATCATTTTCCCACCACTATTGATCTATCTTAGCAATACATACCAGCAGGGATATAGAATTATCCTTATATTTTCTATGGAGCAGAAAAATATAGATCTTCCTTAATATTTTCTGAATAGCTGTTCTCTCTTATAACTATGTATGTGTGAATGTATGTGTGTACAGACTGGTTTCCTTGATGTGAAATATTATTGCCTAACAAATAAAATATATCAGGTGTTGTTTTTTTTAAAAATTACTTTTTATTACATAAAAATAACTCCTTTGGGTTACATTCCAGTGTTTACTTACCTGGGAGGGAATAAGGTTCACTGAACTTAGGGGGGTTGCAGACTGCCAGAAATAGTGCAAATTGAGTCCACTTTTAGGGTTAGGGTTAGTGCTAGGGAATCATGGGACCTGTTTTTTTTCCCCTGAGACATTGAGCCTTCTCTGTCAGAGAGCTCTGGTGCCACAATAAAATGCAGTTCCCATGATTCCCTAACCCTAACCCTACCCCTAAAAGTGGACTCAATTTGCACTATTTCTGGCAGTCTGCAACCCCTATTAGTTTGTCTTGCTTCTGAATATATATGTATAAGATTCGGATATTACCGTAATTGTTTATCATTGATTCTGTAATGGGACAGTTATCTGTGATTGATCTACCTTGGCAATACATAGTCACAAGGATGTGTTATTATTCTCACATTTTCTAAGAGAAATCCAGTTCTTCTGTAATATTTACTGAATAAATGGCCATGTCCTTGTCTGTTGCAAAATGAATTCAAGAAAAAGCTCCAGGCATGACCTCTGTTTACTCTGTGACTTTGCAGTAAAGATAATGCAAGCCACTATGCATCACCCAGAGCCAACATAATGTTCACTCCAAAATACTGCAATGAGTAGGGGAAAGGCATTCTCAGGCCATCATTGCCAGGAATCCAGGAAAAAACCTCCACCTTAGTAGATATTTTGATTGGGACCCATTTAATTCCTTCCAAGTCATTTATCATTTTAAATGGCACAGTTTAATATTGACACTCTCATGAAACCACACTTTAGTTTATCAGTATATTCATAATGCACCTTATATACCTTCTTAATATACCCACCACAAACACCATCCACATAGTCTCATGGAAACATGTGAATGTTCATATGTTGTTGTGGTTGTGTGCCTTCAATTCATATCCAGCCTATGTTGTTGTTGTGTGCCTTCAAGTTATTTCAGACTTATGGAGACCCTGTCGAAGGGAAGAAGACATGGCACACAACACTCTTCCCTTTTAACAGAAATAGATGTGTGTACCATATAGCTTGGTCTCCATCCACTAAACTACCCCTATGGTTTCTTGTGCAGAGGAAAACACTATTCCCTTGCCAGTGTAGAAGTACCATTCAATTGTCCTGGAAGGGAGCTGGATGGGGATGAACCATCTTGTTCTTCAATTTAGACAGCAGGCTAGCTGGCAGCATACATTATTTTTACCTCATTTTTATTATCACAGCAATTTTGTGAGGTAGATTAGATTGTGAGATAGAATGGTTGAGACAAGATCACCTCCAGATTTGGACACACCTAAGGCATGGCAAGCTGGAGAGACGCTGTAGCATTAACCCCAATGGCACAGTATTTTAACAAATATGTGAAATGTGAAAAACTGTGTATTTTTCTTTATTTGTTTTTGTATTAAGAGATCTGTCAGAATGTGGTGGCTGTAAACTGTAGCTTACTTAGCTTGGACCCAAATCTGGCACAGGACTAAGATGGCTGAATGGGAATTTGAACCTGGTTAGTGCCAAAGCCATAGTTTGCCATACACATACACACAAAATTCAGCCAATTGTTGCTGTAGTACTGGTATAAAAACAAGCTGTTCTGTGACATTATGTTGATACAAAACTGGCAGCCATCCACCTAGTGTGTATGTGTTTGCCATACACATACACACTAGGAGTTCCTGAAGCTCCCTGATCAAAAGCTACTGTACCATTACCAAACAAGTTGCTACTAATACTTGAGGGAGTTCCAAGAGCAGCTCAGTGGAGATATGTTGTTCCTGCCTAGAGAAGGAGTGGAAATTCTTTGGTCCTTCAGATATTGTTGGACTGCACATCCCAGCAGCCCTAGCCAGCAGTGCCAACGGTAAGGGGTTCTAGGAGTTGTCGCCAACAAAATCTGGAGGGCCTACATGGTTCCCACAGCTGGTCTACAGAGTTCTTTGAATATCAATCAATGATTAACTGGAGAAGTATTTTAACTGGACCATAAATCATCATTTTTAAAATTCAATATCAGTTCCTTCTCAGAGCAACAGGATAGGCTTCTAAGTATAGCACTTGGACAGGCACTGATCTTTATGCAAAAACCAAAAGTCTCCTTAAATCTGGATAAGGTTTCATGTGGGGGGAGTGTTCAAACTGAATTATTTATAATGGTCATGAAGGCTTGGTCCAGAATGAATCCCCTTCAGGAATAAAATACATTTTTGATTAAACACTCAGTAGTTTTCATTAGCATAGTGACCTTTTCTGTCTTATTAATTCACACCTAACCGTAACTAAAGGGTTTACCAGATGTTTTTTTTTAACCACACACATACCAAAGACACCAAGAGGACATTAATATTCTTTGTTCAAGAAAAACTCTTCCTTGTTTTTATAAGCATATTCTGATAAGAAGGCAACATGACATGTATTTCCATAATTCTTTTAAGGATCTGGTAAAGTCCTTGTTACTCACAATACAAATCTGCTTGAAAATCCCCCCCCCCCCATATAACATCACTGTAGAAGTAGCTACTTCAAAGTAATTGTTTAGAAAAGGGTGTGTAATGAGATGCTGTTCTAAATTACATATCTGATATTAATTGGGTATTTAGTTGAATAATTTTAATTTTAATTTATTTTACAGTATGCATCCACATGCATAAATTGGAACATCCAAAAGTATGCAAATCAGACCCTCTTTTCTCTTATTTTGGAAGGATGCATTTCTTTCTTTTTTGTGTGTGTTAATGAAGTGACCATTCAATTAATCACTGACCATGCTAAATTCTGGAGTGGTGGGCATCTGATAAAGCACAATCTTCCAGATTAAGTTGCCCCTCCCTCTATCAGATCCCCTTCATCCTCACTTTTAGTTCCTCACCATTGTGCCATTTATTCAATTGTCACTCAGACAGGTAGGTGGGCAGGCAGGGAGAAAACAAGCAAGGGAAGGCAATTGCTGTTGTGTTTTTTCATGTCATCCATTGATGCATCCATTGATGTAATAGTACAAACAATGCCTCTCTGACATGGTTGTGCCCTGTGGTGGCTTTCTTCCGACTAGACATTATGACTCAAACGTTCTCTTAGAAAAACCTTTGATTATTCACAGCTGTTCATCAGTTGTTAAGTTATATTCCTGTGATGTAGAATTTAACAGATGGGCAGTGTAAATGGATTCTTCACACCCTTATAACTGCCAAAGAGACTTCAAGGTTGGAAAAGATAAATACTCACCATCTTCCACCCAATGGTCTGAAGACCTCTCTTTTGACATTCTTTCTAAATTCAAATGCATGTTATGTAGATAATAATAATAATAATAATAATAATAATAATAATAATAATTTATATCCCGCCCCTCTGCTAAGCAATCGGGGCGGCGTACAGAATTAAATCAGAACAAATATCAAAAATAAATCAAATTCAAATCTCATACCCCCTTCCCATACCCTCCCATCCCCCCAAAACAAGATAGTTACCACATATATTTGGACCTTCAAAAACTTAAGCTTAAAACGCAGGAGATGTCAGGAAAATGTAGGTTCTCACATGCCCATGTGGTGGGCTCGTGCCTTGACTACCATTTTTGCAATCTGAATTTAAAGAGATATATTCTTCCCAGTAACAGGTCCCTTAATGCTATTTTGGGGAACCAATTGACTTGTCCAGAATAAAGAACTAATTGGATTTTTTTCTGTTTAGAAGCAAGATTAGAAATAGAATGTCACTGGGAAGATGCAAGGAACTTGTTCCTCCATAGTTGAAAAATGAGACTTTGGGCCCTGGTCCTTAAAGAAAAACTAACCATGTACATGCATGAGGAGGACCAACCACAGAATTTGTCCTATGTGATATGGGCCTCATTTATCAATTGCTCTAATTATAATAGTCAGTATTATCCACCTGTTTTGCACAGTAGCTTATGGAAGGATTTAATTATTAATTGTTGCATACTGTGTTGGTCTAGGTGTTGCTGGAGGAGCTTGCTTTCTGGGTGTTTTTTGTAAGTGTTTATTTTATGTATTTTGAGCAACATCTTGTATATATTAAAAATAATTTAAAATCCCATATATTTAGACCTTTTCATGGACAGCTGACATTAATTTATAAGTTTAACTGTTTGATCCTTGTTAATGTAATTGTGACTGGCTTTGTTCTGGATTTGTTGTTCTCTTTTTTTAAAGAATACTTTGCTGTTTGTTTGCTTCCCATGCTTTCTGGGAAGTAAACAAGCAGAGAGCAATAAGTGAGAAAGAGACACATTGACAATTCCATAGATTGCTTTTTTTAACAACCTATGGAATTTTTTTAAAAAACAACTACAACAACAAGGGACCTCCTGGTGAGATATTTGCCTCTGTAAGTGTTGTCCCCTAATGCTGGGCCTTCTTTGCAGAGATTGTAACTTACAGCATGTAAAAATTCTGACCATTATTAAAAATGTAGGTCCTAGGAATACAGTAGGTCCTAGGTTAGGTCCTAGGAATAGCAGTATGAGAGACTCAAAATTCATGACATACAGGTTTGACAATCAGGAAATAGATATTAACAAGCTTGTATTCTACCTAAATACCAAATAAAAGTATTGATATCAGTTAATATATAATATACAATGTGTCTCTCTGTGAAATTAATATTTTATCCACATTCATAAATTACATGATACATACATGCTTGGCTTTATGAGGAGCCATACCACAAAATACAGGAATTTTTTTTTTACCTCTTGTACAATATATAGCAGTTTGAAAGCATGCAAATGCAAGTAGGTAAATAGGTACCACTTCTGTGGGAAGGTAAACAGAGTTCTGTGCAATCATGCTGGCCACATAATCACAGAGTAGTCTCTGACAATGCTGGCTCTTCAGCATAATAACAGCCCCCTGTGGTCAGACATTATTATTTTATAATGATGACCAGTGCTATAAAGGATAAGGTTTCTAACCTTCAAATAAGAGACATCCCTTATAAGGAGGCACCATGGTGTAGTTCAGGGGTAGGCAACCTTTCCCCTTTAAGGGCCGAAGGACTTCAGCTCCCAGAATCCCAGGAGCTATTGGCCAGCATGGGACTATTGACCAACATGGCTGAGGCTTCTGGGAGCTGAAGTCCCTCGGCCCTTAAAGGGGAAAGGTTGCCTACCCCTGGTGTAGTTGTTGGAGTGTTGGTCTAAGGTTCTGGGAAACTAGGATTTGTATCTCCACTGCAATGGAAACCCACTGGGTGACCTTGGGTAAGTCACACTCTCTCAGCCTCTGAAGAAGGCAGTGCAAACCTCTATGAACAAATCTTGCCAAGAGAACCTCATGATAAGTTCACCATAGGGTTGCCATAAGTTAGAAACAACTTGAAGACACATATGATAAGAACAATGTATAATAAATTTAGGCTACAGTGAAGGATGCCAGCATTAATTATACTATAACTTTGAGCTGAGCTAGGTTACTGGATCTCACCTGAGATCTCATGGAACTGCTGTACTCCCCTAGAAGGGAGAACATAGAGTGAGCAGCAGTGGAGAAGGAGAGTCTCTGCAAGGTAGCTTTCAAGCCTGGGTCCAGTTGCTGACAACACTTTCTGGTTTATGAGAAATAGTTATATGTGTGAGTTGTATGTGTGTTACATTTGTACAATGTAGGGTGACTATGAAGTCAGGACAGAGGGGAGAGGAATGGGGAAGGAGATGATGGTTGCATTTACATGGGCCCATTATCCCACTTGGAGCAAGGTACAGAATGGAAAGGTAGTGTTACAACTCATTAATGTTTCCAGCACAAGGCCTGGGAAAACTCCCTACGTGTCAAAGTCATAATGGTGGTAATTGCTCCAATTACTGGGTACATCCTTCCTGGACAATGAGAAAACATTTGTTTTCCTCGTTCCTGGTTCTGGTTTGCCATATTATTAGTTTACCCAAATTCAGGGCCCATTTACCTGGAATTTTCTCCTGTCTGTTTCCAAACACAGCTGAACCAGAACAAAATCCAGTTCTTCCAACAATCTTTGCCTGCCCTGCTTCTGAGGCACCACAAGGGCCCACCCATTATGGTATGACAAGAATCCACCCCTCCTCAGTCTTATGTTTTGGATCTGAAATCTCAGGGAATAGGATGCTTTAGACTTGGTAGCTCTGCTGACCTTACACATCTTCTATCAATTTCCAGCTAGAATTCAAAGTTTTACAAACTGGTTTTGCAATCACAAATCTTTTAAGAATTTTTAAAGTAAAACAAACAAACATTGAGCTGGTTGATGTAGAAAATATTTAAAACTGTGTCATGCTGGGAATGAGACATGAATGTGATTTTCAGTATCTCAGCCAGACCTTGAGATACCTTGAATAAATCAGGAAGTGGAAGAGGACTGCTCACAGTGAAGATATTTATTTACAGTTGTTAAGTTACAGAAGCAGGAACAGAACAGAGTTCCAGGATGGAAGAACACACTCTCTTCCTCCTCAGTAGCTCACATCCACAAATAGCTAAACTAGAACTCTCTGATACTCACTGACAAACTGCAACTGCACTCTCCACAACTCCAACCAACTCTTCAATAACTCACACTTCAATAACCCAGAATAGTTTACATTAGTCACAGCCTAATATACACTTGGCTGATGCAACTCTCCAGTACATGGCATAATGCATTACATCATATTGCTGAGTCATAGTCACAGGTGCAGTGCTCAACACACATTTAGGTGTCTGGCCACCTCAAGGATATTTATCACCAGATGTCCTGGCCTTGTCACACATGCCATATACATCAAGACTGTGCAGTTCTACAGATCTTAATTTTACATCACAATATGCTGACAAACTGAGCATTCTCATGCTGTAACATGAAGACAAAAATTTAAGAAATCGATCCACAGAGTACTGTGAGATGGAAATGAAATATATTTACATTTGTATTTCAGCAAAGCTATGATCCTTCTTGTTCTAAACAAAAAACAATCAAATGTCACCACAAGTATAGCATATTATGTATAGTTCTTGTTATTCCCCCTGGAAAGAAAAAAACATCAATTTTCAGGAAATAATTTTTAAAAATGAGCATCAGAGTATGTATTTTTCCTTTTTTCCAATTTGATGAGGTGTGAGCTGACATGCTGGGGGAAATGGTGAGTATTTCAGTGGAAAGCAATTTCACCAAGTCAGGCAACAAAATTCTGTCAATAATGCCCATCTTTTTAATCATCAGAAAGCATCTTGAGCAAAGACTGTTAAATCTTAGAATGCATCTTGAGCAAAGACTGTTAAATCTTAGAATGCTAGCCAAGGAAAGTGTTCTGTGGGCAAAATCTTACTGATAGTTCAATGAAGCTTAAAATGCTTCCAACATACTTTGTGGCTTGTGTTTTCCCTAGTTTTTCAACAGTAGGCTGACAGTGCTGGGGGAGAACCCCCATTGCCAGTCATTGGCTGTAAGAGAGATTCATCAAAAAAATATAGAAAATGAACTGAACATTGGGTATACTAGAGGTCTAGACCTCTAGTATGCCCAATGTTCAGTTCATTTCCTGTATTATTATAAAAATAACTACTCTTGGAACTAAAATGCTCTGGAGAGATAACAAAATTCAGCAAAAATTCCCCCCAGAGAGGGAACATTGGAAGTCATTTGGGGACAATGGTGGGTAGGGGTGCTGGAGATGATCTTGGAGCTTCTAAAGGCCTTCATATGTGGCCTATCAGCCAATTTTTCCTACTTCTGGTCTATACCCTGGTCATTGTTAGCATTGCTATTGTTAAAATACAAAAAAAAAGTGATTTTTTTTCAATGATTCATCGAATGCAGTGATTTCCAAAGTAGGCGGTATGCCCCCCCTGGGGGCAGTAGAAGGTTCCAGGGTGGTGGTGAAGGAAAAGTGGGGCAGTAGAGAGGAAGTGAGGGGGAAAGGGGGGCAGCAGAAGGGTCTTCAGTCAAAGTATTGTAGTGCAAGGAAGACAAGGGGACCCAGTAGCCTTTAGGACCATAGTGGGGATGAGAATTGCATGAAACTTCTTTTCAGGGTCCTCAAAAAACCACCACAAAGCCTCACTGATCATTTTGTGTGGTGCTATCTCCCAGTCTTTGCTGCAAGACTGGTACAAGCAAGAAGCTTCACAGTCGCTGTTCAGCCAGCTGCTTGGTTGTTGCTCCCAAGGAGCCTTGGTGCAAAGGGAGCAGCAACTGAGATTGGTTGTTTTGAATCTGCAGTAGAACAATAGACATATCAAAAAATATGCCTTCAGGGAGGGTGCCACCCAAGAAGAAAGGGGGCAGTAACCAGGAAAAGTTTGGGGACCACTGATCTAACATGTTGTTGCTGTTACTGCTTGTTGGAAGATCTTTGCATTCTCTTTTCCCCTCTTTAGATATAAAGGGATTCCTGCTTGCAAACTCCTCCCTCTCTCTTTCTCATTCAAACTAACCATGTGACTTAGGTCACTCCCTCTTGGAAACTAAAAGTCTTTCTCTCAAGATTTTCATCTGCACTGTTCCATCTTCCTGCTCTCTCAACTTTGTTTGGAAATATTTCTCTCCACCTGAAATATTCATTGGTTAGATTAGGATAGAGCCTTTTGTAAATATGGATTAAAGCTATTGTTTTAAACTACAAGCTACGTTTTTGTTATTTTTGAGTCAGAATCAGTTCTTAGGGAAGCATAGTTAGGCAAAGTCACATTTCTGCTGTTCTGCTAATGAAAGCCAGACTCTAACAGGTTTAGCTTTTATATTTGTATATTTTTGTTTCCTTTAAAAATGGTTGAAGCCCTGAGATATTTAAATTATCCTACACTACTAAATTACTATAAATGTTGATGGTGTGTTATAGAGTAATACAATTTGATTCTTTGAAATATCACTATATAGTATTCTTGTTCCCTGTTCCAACAGCATGCCATGTCATTTTCCAGGCTATCTCAGTCCATTACATCCTCAGTTTTCTGTCTCCAACTTTCCACCCCCACCCCCCTAATCTGTTAGTATTCTATGGCCACTGAGCACATTCAGTCCTCATTGGGCTGCTCTGGGGTTCTTTAGGTTTTCTTCTCCTGAAGAGTTTTTCAATTCCATAGTCTATTATATAAAAGTATTACAACACCTAGTCAATCCTACATTAAATTTATGGATCTAAAGTTTGTTGTTCATCTCTGCTGGTTACAGGTTAACTCAGTTGCAAACCTGCATACAGGACTGCAACAGAGCTGATTCAGTTCCATTGAAGGAAATGAGATTTTAAGAAGCTTGGAAGCAGTACTACAGCCAATATCAGCTCTTCCTAATACAAAGAAATTATCCTAATGGGGCAGGGAATTAGGATGCATAGCCATACGTAAGCATATTTATAGACTGAACCATTTTGCTTCATGTTGATATTAAGTGTTTCAGCTTAAATGCTGATTGCATAATTTCTTCAAAGAGAAAAGTACTGCATTTATGATTGATGAATTTTCCATTTCCTATACTGATGTGATATATAAACCAATGTACCACATATTATTAAGAAGCAATTTCTTTTAACTGTCTAATGAGTTATACAGTGCCTCATCACAAAAATGAGAGGTGGCAGGTTGCATCCAGCTGGGAATGTGTGTTCTCATATATTTATATTTCTTGCAACTATAAATTAAATGTTAATTGTGCTGTGAAGTAGAACAAGATTATTTATATTTAAAAATTAACTCTATATAGATTTCTTAAATTCATAAACTGAAGCCACAATAGTGCCTAATATTCCATACAGAGAATTCAGGGGGAGTGGGGAGGTTAGAAAGGGAAGAAAAATTAGTATCAAGCAATTTTGAGATATGACATGAAGTATTTATTACATATTATACTAAAAGATAGAACAGAAGCAGAGTAGATTAATGAATATCCTAGAGAAGAAAGGGAGAGAAAAGACTTGTGCTCAAAATTAAACTGTATGACCGCAAGATGATCAAGCTATGAAGACAAGGGTGAGTTGCTCCTCAGAATCTGCAGTGTCAAGTTCAAAATGATTTTGAGTCAAGCTGAGTTGGCCAAGCCTCCCTGGATCCCTTTCTGTGTCTCAACACATAAGCAAGTACATAGATTGCTATTCTTAGGTTCTATTGCAGGGGTAGGCAACCTTTTTGAGCCGGGGGCCGGTCCCCCAAAGTCCTCCCCTCCGCTGGGCCGAGGGGGGGGAATGGCGGTGCACACACACACGCACGCACAACCACCCCGGTCACGCACGACCCCCATGTGCGCACTGCCACCGCCACCGCTGCTGCTGCACAGCCGCCTCCGTGCATGCCGCAGCTGCCATTTTGATTTCCAAAATGGCGGTCATGGTGCGCGCAGCCGCATGGTGGCCAAAACGCACGGCGGCGGTGGTCTGCCTGGGCCGGTAAGTACGGGGACCTGTGCCAGAACTGGCCCGCAGGCCGTAGATTGCCGGCCCCTGTTCTATTGCCTCTCTTTCTTCTGTAAAGTTTAATTGTTGTTGCCTTTTGGAGAAGAAATACATGTTTCCAAGCCAAAGTAAATGTGATGTTATTTATATAACTGATCTCATGACTGATTTTCATGTGTGAGTGTGTCTTGGCTCTGATTTGGCATGATGATGTGGTGGGTGGGATTTAATAGTTTGCATCCTCTGTGATCTAAATTCAGATTGTACTGACCCCAGAGCTTCTATTTTCCACAGTAGAGGTAGTGTGGTGTAGTGGTTTGAGAATTGGACTACGATTCTGGAGACCAGAGATTGATTCCTTGCTCAGCCATGGAAACCCACTGGGTGATCTTGAGTGAGTCACACACACTCAGCCCCAGAAAACTCCATGATAGGGTCAGCTTAGGGTCGCCAAACTTGAAGACACAAAACAACAACAATTTCACCAATGCATGCCTTCCCAATGTATTCCTTTGTCACTGCATTTCTTCATAATGCAAATACAATCTGTAAGGGGGGGGGGGGAATAAGCAAGCTGACCTAGATAAGATGCAAAGCCAGGGCAAAGGATGAAACTTACCCCAGTACTGCAGACCTCCTAATTTGGATTAGTCCTTCACTACCCAGTAGTTCTAGAAAATGAAGAAATAACTAGCTGAGAGAGTGGGAGGTGGAGCTGCTATGACCAGATATATGGGCTACCAAAGCAAGAGAAGTGAAAAATTCACTAATGATCCAAAAAATCCTGGGGTGTGAGGTACTAACATATCAGAGCTAATGTGTATCTAAATTAGATGGTGTCCTATTTACTTCTCATAGAGTAAATAAAAGAGTAAAACATAAGTTTAAGTATAAACAAAAGCTAATAGCTACAAGAGTCACTCCTATAGCATGCCTGGCCACTTCACTGCTCAGTAATCACAGTGACACACACATTGATGACAACCTTCCCATTACTCATGCATGGATGGCACAATCAGTATTGGGAAGCTTCGTTATCCACAAATCTTAGTGACATGCACTGATAACATCATGACATTGTACCAGTTCTGCATGGACTGCATCAAACATTTGGGTCAAATTGTTTCAGCCCATCCATGTTTTTTTTCAGACCTGATCTGCTACCCTTCCTGTAATACATGCACAATTATGAAACTAGCCAAGTCAGTGTGGGAATTTCTCAGCATTTTTGTATTTTTCATTAAAAGTAGCATGTTTGCAGTTCCCATCTATTTTAATTGCTTCCTTGTGCTCATGGCCACAGGATTAGAGCTGAATGTCCTTTCAATTGTCCTTTGAGTACAACTGCCCAACAATCTGATGCACATCTGCTCAGAAATATTCACAGTAAGTGAATATGGAACTGAAGCCATAGTTGCTCAAATGTCAATTTCTACATCCCACAAAGGAGAATCTTTAATTAAAGAGTCATTTGTGTTATTCTTCAAATAACAAAATAGTAATACTCAGAAGTGGCTCATGGCCTGAGCACAGTGGGGTGCCTCATTCCACCAGTTCAAGGTGAGGTACCCCATGGTAGTACTTTGGCAAAGAAAAATAACAAAAATGATAGTAAATGGTAATTAAAGACTTCCTTCACACATGCCACCCCCAGAATGGGAACAGAAAGTTGACATGATAGCAATTAAGAAAAATTCTGCAAAGGGCAATTCAGAAGCTATGCATCACTAATTAAAGGGGGCAGTTAAAAGGCTGTTCATTAGTAATCCCCAGCTAAAAAGAAGAGGTACTATTGCAAACTTGAAACTTGTAATTAAGGCTGGAAAGGACTCAGTTCTCAGTATAGAAGGCTTTTTGTTTTGTTTTGTTTTGGCCATGGGGAAGGTTAAACACTTCTATATAATGTGGAACCTTCATTTTAATTCCATCTCTGGGTAATTATGGGAAAACAATGGTTTTGCAGCATTAAAGTGTTGTAGCAATGTATGTACTGCAAAAGGCTGAACTAAAAGTTTGCATACATAAAACTTTCAGTTTAAACTGTGTGCATCTGATCGGGCAAAGTTATTTTCCAGATAATCCCACCCTGCCTGCTTTGAAATCTTCAAAACAGCACTTTTCATTGCCTTGGTAGCTAATGGTCAATTTGAGCATTGAATTAGGATCCCAGGAGGCCTGGATTCAAATCCCTGCTCAGCCACAAAAACTCACTGGGTGACCATGGGCAAATCACATTCTGTTACTCTTAGAAGGCAATAGCAAACCTCCTCTGAATAAATCTGCCAAGAAAACCCAAGGATAGGATTGCCATAAATGTCAACTGAAAGCACATAAAAAACAACAGCCAACTTTAAAAAAATACTTCATTTTCCCAGTGTGATGCCAGGACACCCTGTCCTTATTCTGATGTTCAGAAATTATTGGTGGAATGTATGAGGGGATTTGAATAAACTTGGTGAAAGACAGCTGTGACGACCATTGATATAGGCAGGGTAATTAAAAAGAAGAAAAGAGTGAATGAATGGAAGATGAGGATTAAGAAGTCAGTCAAGTTTAGAAGTCAATGAGCAGTTTTTAAGAGTCTGAATTAGTATGTGAGAGAGTGAGATGTGTTTTAAATATATTAATTAATTTAAATGTATTAAAACAATTAAATTAATGTATTAATTCATGTATTAATGTTGTTGTTGTTGTTGTTGTTGTTGTTATTGTTAACCACTTGCAAGTTGATCTTGCCCCTTGGTGACCCTGTGGAGGAGACATCTCCAGACTCCCTGTCCTCCACTGCTTTGCTTAGAGATCCTGTAAATTCATATGTGTGACCTCCTTAATAGAGTCCATCCATCTAGCATATGGCCTTCTTCTCTTTCTGCTTTCCTCCACCTTTCCTATCATTATTGTTTTTTCCAATAAGTCTTGCCTTCTCATGATGTGTCCCCAGTACAACAGCCTTAGGGCCTTTGCAGACTGCCAGAAATAGTGCAAATGGAGTCCACTTTAAGGGTTAGGGTTAGGGTTAGGGTTAGGGAATCATGGGAGTTGTATTTTATTGTGGCACCAGAGCTCTCTGACAGAGAAGACTCAATGTCTCAGGGGGAAAAAAACACTTCCCATGATTCCCTAGCATTAACCCTAACCCTTAAAGTGGATTCAATTTGCACTATTTCTGGCAGTCTGCAAAGGCCCTTAGTTTTGTCATCTTGGCTTTCAGGGAGATTTCTGGCTTTATCTGCTCTGGACCCATTTGTTTATCTTTTTGGCTGTCCATGAGATCCTCAGCATTCTTCCCCAGCACCACATCTTCAATGAATTGATTTTCTTCCTATCATCTTTTTAAACTGTCCAGCTCTCATATCCATACATGGTAATAGGGAATACAATGGCTTGTATGAGTCTAACTTTTATACTCAGTTGTATGTCTTCAGATTTTAGGACTTTTTTAGTTCTATCATAGCTGTCCTCCCCCCTTCTTAATCTTCTTCTGATTTCCTGGCTGCTGTCCCCATTCTTATTAATGTTTGATCCTAGGTATGAGAACTCTTTTACTACTTTTATTTCTTCATTATCTAGGCTGAATTTTTGTAAATTCTCCATGATCATTATTTTTCTTTTCTTTATGTTCAACAGTAAGCCTGCCTTTCCACTTTCTTCCTTGATCTTCCTTAGTAGTTGTTCCAGGTCTGCGTGGTTTTCTGCTAGTTTTATGTACATACATGTATTAATAAATGCATGTATTAATAAATGTATTACATGTATTAATGTATTAATTAAATAAATAAACCATCTGTTTTGTTATGTTCAACTACTGTTAATAAAGCATTGTTTTTGTACTTGTATGCTTTTGGCCTCCGGGAACTCTGTATATTATAAAGCTTGGGTTCAGATATGGTGTCTGTGGTAGCAACAGTGAATAAAAATAATAAAAACTGAATAAAGTGAATAAAAATAAAAACAGACATACCTTGACAAGGTCCCCACAGTTAGTGGCCACAGAGGTAGGATAGGAGGCGGTCCTTACATTGGTGGGGAAAAGGGAAAGCCTTCACTTTTGATGGTGAGATTGAAGGCAATCCTCACATTTGGTTGCAGTGGAAGTTTAGATAGATCCTCACACCTGGTGGAAAAGTGGTGGTCTGAATTGTAAATCCCCACAATCCTATCAACTTCACCACTATCTTTGTGAGGTGCAGAGCTCATCAGTATGTTTGGGAACTGGTATTCTTGCATTCTTCTTTGATACTATTATTATATCCAAAAGCCTCAGATATTAATACTGTTGGAATCCAAAAAAGAAATGGGGAAAAGAGAAAAATAAATCTGAAACACACACACCCCAATCATGGTTCCACTTAAGTCTATGCTGAAATTTTCAATCTACTTTTATCAACTGTTCATGGAGATAGAGAGCTAAAAAACTAAAAACCAACTTTGAATCATGGAAAGGGGTAATTTTCTGAGAAATTTGTCAAGTGCAGGATCTAATCTTACAGTAGCAATCTGGCCAAGGTTTGTGCATGATGTGCATTTACTTGATTTTACAATATATTTCTTTATTTTATATTCCACCTTTCTGCCAATATGGGACCCAAGGCACCACACAACATGGATTAAAATAAAATACAACTAAAAACCAATTATAATAAAACCCTATTAAATAAACTATCCTGTTAATGACAGTACTAGCTGGAGACAGTTTAAAGGTGTTTAAAACATAATATTGAAAATAAAAGTATGGCACCTCCTCTCATTTCAAGGCACTTCCATGGAAACAAGGTGAAATTTTGCACTGCACAATTGTGTTGGTGTATCTTCAAGTCATTTTTTATTTTTGATGACTCTAAGGTGAATCTATCACAGCGTTTTCTTGGCAAGATTTGGACAGAGGTTTGCCAACATAATTATAGCACTGTAATTCCACTTTAACTACCATGGCAATATCCTATGGAATCATGAGATTTGTAGTCTGGCGTTGCACTAGAGCTGTCCAGATGAGAATTATAAATGTTCTTCTTGTTGTTCTTGTTGTTGTTGCATGCCTTCAAGTCATTTCTGACTTATGGTGACCCTAAGGCATGGGGTTTCTATGGCAAATTTCCTCAGAGGGGATTTGCCATTGCCATCCTCTGAGGCTGAGAGAGTGTGACTTTTGCCCAAGGTTACCCAGTGGATTTCACAGTTCAGCTAGGATTTGAACCCTGATCTCCATAGTCATAGTCAAACACTCAAACTGCACTGGCTCTCAGAATTATGAATACCCATCCCTAAACTACAAATCCCAGGATTCCCTAGGATAGAATGGTGGCAGTTAACATATAATAATAGTGTTATAATTATATAGTGTGAAAGAGCCCTAGGTAAGAGACAAAGCCTTTAAATAAAAAAGAAAGCCTCTTGGCTTTCCTGTTCACTTATGCTTCCTGCAAAGCCCAATTTAGATTCCCAGTGGTTCCCCTCTTTGAATCCCCAGATGTTATTAAGCTACAGTTCCCAGAATCCCTGACCACTGACCATGATGGATGGGGCTTCTGGGAGATGTACAATATTTGACTACCCAAGCTTTGGAATAACTGTTCTCAAAGACTTACAACTTCTTCCTTTGGGGTTTCCCAGTGCTACAATCTGGTGAGTGATTTTGTTGTTTTTTGCTCAAACGACTCCTCAGCTTTCTCTTTATGGAGAAAATATATGCATATGATTGTTCTGCTCGTAGAAGCTCTGTGTACAATTTCAGCATCCAGTGTTCTTTGAAGTTTTCACTTTAATGAGGTGTCAGAGGAATTGATTGTTTTCACTGGCCTTAGCCACCATCTGTCTATACCATATTCCCCTAAATCCCCTGCTTTGCTTTTGGTTCAAAGCTCTACAGCAGGGACAGAAAGTGAGAACAGAGATTTCAGAAGAGTACATGGATTGAAGATGCCTGATGCCTTTAGTGCATTTTCATTCCAGAACAACTTTAAAGCAATCTTGGTGACCCTGAGGCCATCCAAATGGTGTTAGGCTATAGCTCCCACAATCCCTGGTCATTGACACTGATGTGGTATTTGAGCTCAAGTGCAGCTGAAGGACCATGAGTTTCCCATTCCTCACTTGATGCCTCCACCAAAGTTGAAGTTACACCAACATCCCACACAAAGATGGACTACAAGCCATCAGGAACATCATTCCAGATGGAAACCTATCAGACCTAGCCACTAAGGTCTGCCAATTTCTTCTCACACACAATTACTTCATCTTTGATAACAACATATACCTTCAAGTTAATGGCACTGCCATGGGCATATGCATGGTACCACAATATGCCAATATCTTCATGGCTGACCTAGAACAATGCTTCCTTAACTCCTGCACCCAGAAACCACTCCTCTAGCTGAGGTACATTGATGATATCTTCATAATTTGGACTCATGAAGAGGATTCCCTCAAGACATTCCACCAGAGTTTCAACAACTTCCACCCCACCATCAACCTCAGCCTGGAACTATCTACTGAACACGTTCACTTCCTGGACATCACAGTACAGCTATAAAGCATACAGATAAGCACCACACTATATCACAAATCAGTGGACTGCTACATATACTTACATGCCTCCAGTCTCCACCCTGAACGCACTATAAGATCCGTAGTCTACAGCCAAGCCCTCCGATACAATCACATCTGCTCAGACCCACAGGACAGGGATGCCAAACTCAAGGAATTACAACAAGCATTCCTCAAACTACAGTGCCCACCACACAAAGTGAAAAAACAAATAAACAAGGCAAGACCCAGGACTGATCTATTCCAGAACAAACTGAAGAGGGAAAATGACAGAAACCCACTAGTGGTCACATACAGCTCCCAACTCAGACCACTCAGGTACACACAGCACAGATGATGACACAGGTACTAAGCCTTGCCACAAACCAAGATGCCAACTCTGCCCACACATTTATCTAGGAAATGTCATCACAAGATTTAATGGCATCACCCACAATATTAGGGGGGCCTTCATGGGCTCATCCTCCAATGTGATCTATGCTATACCGTGTTAGCAATGCCCTTCAGCACTCTACATTGGGAAACAGGCCAGTCCCTGTGCCAGAGGATAAATGGACATAAACCAGACATTAGGAATGAGAATATACAAAAATCAGTGGCAGAACATTTCACTCTCTCTGGGCATTCCACCTCAGGCCTCATAACAGAGGTCCTTGAACAAAAGAACTACAAAGGTAGATTGGAAAGAGAAACAGCATAATTGGAATTTATCCACAAACTACAGTCCTTCAGCAATGGATTGAACACAGAGAATGGGTTCCTTACTCACTACACTCACTTCAACACTATCTGACCCCATCCTCATAGGGGTGCCCTACATTCATCTATTCCTCTCACCACAGGCTAGTCCCATTACAAAACTGGATCTGCCAGTTCAGCCCCATGCACAAAGACCAGTTTCCTCTGTCTTTGTGCACTAATGACCATTGTTAAGACTGGACCTGCCACTTTATTTCCATACACAAACAATTTTTAATTTGAATGGACATCCTCACATATATATGTCTGTGCCTGGCCTCCTCTCCACCAAATGTATCTGAGGAAGTAGACTGAAGTCTATGAAAGCTGATGCTGCCCATTTCTTTCTTTCAGTGACTCTCAAAGGTGCTACAAGATCTCTCTACGTACTTGCCCTTAGGGTTTCACAGTTGCCTTTTAAGAGTTAAGCCTTCCAATTAGTCTGTCAGGTTAAACATAGAATGCAAAAGAACAGCACCAATTAAGAGTGATGAAAGCAGTTCAGTTAAATATAATTCTAAGGGAACACATTAAAAAGAGTGTTTTAAAAAGAACCTCTCAGTTTGGTGCCAATCCTACATATTAAGTGCATTCCTAGGAGAACAATAGATGTGAAGCATGCAACAGTTTACGTGAGAACGAGGAAAAAAATACATTCTAATCAGATCTGATCCATGAATAATTCATGAAGCCTCTTGTATCCAAAGCAACTGGGCTCTTCCGAGGAAGGGTGGTCTAGAAATCACATCAAATCAAAATAAATAAATAAATAATGGTTTAAAAGCTGCTGGTCTGTTTTAAGTCACACATTCTCCTCTCTGCTTAGCATCTTTATCAGCATGAAAGGGATTCCTGCTGTAAGAAACAGTGGCAATGTTGCACCCGTTATTAGTAGTTTTGAGAAGGAAAAAAGCCCGGTTAAAGTACTTGCAACTCATACTTTGGAATTCAAAGCATTCTCTCTAAATTGCATATTAGTCCTGACATCGAACTGTAGTAACTAAGATATTGTTTTCCTCACCACAGTGAGGCAAAATGGCAAGGGCCTTGACTAGCAATTGCCATTTTCCTCCACAATGTTCAGAACAATAGAAATTGGCAGCTGCAAGTAGAGGATATCACCACTTGATCCCATGGGGCAATGTGGGTAAATACCAGATGAGCTGCCAGTAGTACCATCCAATAACAGGAATGGCAGCTTCCGGGGGAGAAGGGGAAGTCACCCATCAATTTTAATGGCATAATTGGCATTACATATATCCCATTTGTCACTCTGGGTTGGAATGCTTATTGTTGTTGTTGTTGTATTTATTTTTATCCCACTTTTTTCCTAAAGTGGATCAAACATTGTTTAAAATCCATAAAAGACAAAAGTTAAAACACAATTAAAAATCAGAAAAAAATTAAACCAGGTTAAAACATATTAAAACACACACACACACACACACACACACACACACACACACAGAGAGAGAGCAATTAGCAATAACTAGCACATTGTGTAAGATGGGTCTTATATCATCAACTCATCAATTGAACTGAACGGGTTCTACTGGTGCAAGTTTTTATTTGTTCCAAAATGGTAACCTCCTTATAGTATATCTGTAATGGTGAACTGTGGCCCAAGCATGGCAGTGCCTTACCCTGAATTGTTGTGATGAGGTGTCACCTGCTATTATCCCAAGGTGTTTAGTGTTCTCCCTGTATTGAAAAATATCAGTACAAAAAAAAGTCCTAAATGTTAAGGAGAATGTGACACTTATGTGTTCTTTGTCAGAATCTGACGATAGTGTTCAGTGAAGAATTACAAAAAACACAAATCAGAGTGGAAAATTCCATGTTTTGGAATACAAACCACAAGATCAGAATATAGCTCCCAGAAGGCCCACTTTACAGATGAAAATGCTCTGCTTGAAGGGCTGTTGGAGCACAGTCCTCTGTCAGATGGGTTCTTCTACCTGACAGACTCTCCACACAGAGTCTGGTTCAAGTACAAGAAACCTTAAGAACTGAGAAAAGGGCTTTGTACTTGCACATCAACCCATTGGGGTTATGGGGAAATCTAGGTAGCCAACTGATTGGCAGGTACACAGCTGTTATGATTACTCTTATGAATACTCTCACTATGGTGAGATGTATTCAGATCCTATTTAAACTATAGTAGTGTTCTTTATAAATTTGCATATATGCATTTAAATTAGCATGTACACAAATTTGATGCAAAACCACCTCCATTTATTGCTCTCTTTTTCAATGATGCATTGCATTTCCTATCAATGCAAAATTGCTCCCATAGCTCCACCTGCACTCTTGAATTTCACACAACAGTGGCATTTACTCCTTTCCAAGAGTCACAGAAGAACTATTCAGAAGATTTCTTGTTTGCTGTTTGTTAAATTCAGGGAAGTTTAAAGGATACTCTAGGGAATTATCTGGGAACATCATCTCATCACTGCTGAGAGAATCCTCTGATTTGCCTAATAATGTACATGTGCATGTATATGCAAAAAAAAAAAAAGGAAAAAACAAATCCCCTGAGTTGCCTAACATGGAGATACATGTGTGTGTGCATTTAAAAAAAAAAAGCCTGTGTGTCATGCAAACCACACACATGCAGTTTCCTCCAAGGAATACCTCAGAATTTCAGATTTTACCTCAGAGATTATATCCCAGTCATTCTCCAAAACTGATACACATTTTCATATCTCTTCAGATAATCAACATAAGACCACTCTTGAAAGGTATTAGAATTTTTAACAAAAGTACTTCATGAGGCCATATACACAATACAGCAATGCCACCAACAAAAATATTTTATATATTCAAGTATACTGAAACCATTCACTTGGGAAATGTGTGTCTGTGTGTGCCTTCAAGTGGCACTTATGGCAAGCCCATGAATTTTTCATAGGGTTTTCTTAGGCAAGGAATATTCAGAGGTGGTTTTGCCTCCCTGAAATATAGCCTTTTGTTGCAGTATTAACTACCCTAGAGTCGATCTCGACCCCTGGCAACTCTGTGGATGAGACATCTCCAAGACTCCCTTCAACACAGAGAAATGTAAGATACTGCATTTAGGTCAAAAAAATGAAATGCATGGATGTAAGATGGGGAACACCTGGCTTAATGAGACTACATGTGAATGGGATCTAGGAGTCCTAGTAGACCACAAGTTAAACATGAGTCAACAGTGTGATGCCACAGCTAAAAACGCCAATGCAATTTTAGGCTGCATCAATAGAAGTATAGTATCTAGATCAATGGAAATAATAGTGCCACTCTATTCTGTGTTGGTCAGGCCCCACCTAGAATACTGTGTCCAGTTCTGGGCACCACAATTCAAAAAGGATGTTGAAAAACTGAAGGGTGTCCAAAGGAGGGTGACTAAAATGGTGAAGGGTCTGGAAACCATGCCCTATGAGGAACAACTTAGGGAACTGGGTATGTTTAGCCTGGAGAAGAGACGGTTAAGAGGTGATATGATAGCCCTGTTTAAATATTTGAAGGGATATCATATTTAGGAGGGTGCTAGCTTGTTTTCTGCTGCTCCAGAGAACAAGACTTGGAACAATGGATGCAAGCTGCAGGAAAAGAGATTCCACCTCAATGTTAGGAGGAACTTCCTGACAGTGAGAGCTGTTCGACAGTGGAACATACTCCCTTGGAGTGTGGTGGAGTCTCCTTCTTTGGCGATCTTTAAACAGAGACTGGATGACCATCTGTCAGGGATGCTTTGATTTTGAATTCCTGCATGGCAGGGATTTGGAATGGATGGCCCTTGTGGTCTCTTCCAACTCTATGATTTTATGATTTCCTGTCCTCCACTCCTCTGCTTAGGTCCTGTAAACTCATACACATGTTCTCCTTAATAGAGTCCATCAATTTAGCATGTGGCCTTCTTCTCTTTCTTAGAATTTTTCTTAGAATCCACTTTTCCTAGAATTATTGTTTTTTCCAGTGAGTCCTCCCTTCTCATGATATGCCCAAAGTATGACAGCCTCAGTTTTGTCATCTTGGATTCCAGGGAGATCTCTGGCTTGATCTGCTCCAGGAGCACCTGAAATCCATTGGCAGTCTCCCATGAAAGTAATAACCAGAGCTGACATTATTTAGCTTCCAATATCAGAAAAGATTAGGGTATTCAGGCAAGAGTTATTCCTCCTTAAAGGTAAAGGTAAAAGTATCCCCCATTGACAAGGCTGTCAAGTCGTGTCCAACCATAAGGGGCAGTGCTCATCTCTGTTACTAAGTCAAAGAGACAGCATTGTCAGAGACTACTCTGTGATCCTGTTGCCAGAATGATTGCACAGAATGCTGTTTACCTTCCCACTGACAAGTGGTACCTATTTATCTACTTGCATTGACATGCTTTCGAACTGCTAGGTTGGCAGAAGCTGGGACTAGTGACAGAAGCTCACCCCATCATGCAGCACCCGGGCCTCAAACTGCTAACCTGCTGATTTTGAAGTCAACAGAGTCAGTGTCTTAACCACTTGAGTCACTGCATTTCTTATTCCTTCTTACCAGTACGTAATAATCCTGTATTACCGATAACACAGTTTCCATAAACTTTATGAAAAAGAACATAATGGCTATTCATGAAGCATATTTTCCCCAAAAGTGGCCACAGAGAGCATCCCTTGGGCATTGTTACATCACACCATTTCCCACTGCCTGCCTCACTTAGGATAGTCTGGTCTCCTGACACTCACTTGGAGCACTTTACAATTTCACACTTCACACTTCTAATCATTTGATGCAAGAAAAACAACAATCCTTCTTCCCAATTTTCTCACACCTTTAAAGCTTTATCTTTGCACTGTGGCTTTTTTGTTCACTGTTCCCTCTTCACTTTGAACCTATACTCTCATCATTCCAGTGCTGCATTATTTTGTGCTGTATTTTTATGCTGTCATGGTTTTTCATCTGTTGTGTTATTCTATGAGCCAGCCAGATAATATTTCTGATGAGGTGACCTATAAATAGTGTAAAAAAAAAAAACATGAGTAAATTAAAGATAGCAGCAGTAGCACCAACACTGACAACAAAAAACACTGGTGGTTTTTCCAGATGAGGCTTATATTGTGCTAACTAACCTTTCATATTTGACAGATATTATGGGATGGGGGAAGACATAGATGGGAATCCTTTGGGTGGCTTACACTGGCATAACAGGGAGTTAGACTAATGTATGTATTCTTTTCATAAGTTGTGGAAGGAAGTGTCCTATATCTTCTTGAACAGTACATTGCCCTAGGCTGTGGGTGGAGCCAGGTAGAACTCTGATCCTTTCTGATCCAAATGGTCACTCAGTGGTATCACTAGCATTGGTATAATCCAGTGCAGCAACTTTGGGAGTGAGCAGTAGCAACATTGTCTCTGCTAAACTACACCCAAAGCATGGGTGCTGCATCCCAAGGGCCAGTGGACAGGTGGGCAGCCAGGATGACCTGGCAGGGGACCTGGCTTGGGGGCACTTAGGGAGGGCAGGAGGCAAGCCCCCCTCCCCCTGCAAAAGATAGGGTGCTTTAGAGGGGACTCTAGAGTAAATAGTGTGGGAGAGCACGGGCGTGGCAGCAGTGGTTGGGAGTGCTGATGCATGCTCCTCTTTGGTTCCAGACCTTGGAGGTGGCAAGAAGCAGCAAGTGCCTCTGCTGACCTGTCCTATTCCCTCCCTATTCACTCCACTTCCTCCTGTGATGGCAGCACCCTCTGCCATTCCAGCTGTGGCACAGTCTCCTCCTCCTCCTCCTCCTCCTCCTCCTCCTCCTCCTCCTCCTCCTCCTCCTCCTCCAGCTGCAATAGCCTGGTGGCTCATCTGGGCAGCACAGAGACAAGCAGGCAAGGACAGAAGTGGCCTCTTCCTCCTTGTTTTCTTTATGCAGGGGGTGCTCAGGTGCAGCAGGAAGGAAAGGAAGGAGTCCAAGGGCCACTGCCCAGTCAGAAGCCCAAACAGGCTCAGAAGGGGCTGGCGGGGCAATGGCTGAGGAAGGGTATGCAACTGCCAGGCAGTTTGGCTGGGATGGGGAGGGTGGCAAGACAATCAGGAGGGGGAGGTGGGGTTGGAGCACATTTCCCTGCCTGCTGCCACTTCCCTTTCTACTGCCCCCTCTCCTCCCATTCTGCAATGACAGTGGCAGCATCCTCTTCCTTTTTCATACCCTCCCTCCCCCCTTTTGCAGAGGTGCACTGTCTGGTTGAGGAGGGTAGTGGGAGATGTTGAGAGGGATGGTGAGTGACCACCTCACTGGGTGTTCACCCCTCTAACAATGCCTCTGTGGCCATTGATGGGCTGGAGAGTGCTAGGAAAGCTACATTGCACTTCTACATATGTTTGTAGTGCAAGGTGCTATAGGTTCCTTGTGCTATACCTGAAAGTATCATCAGGGCAGGATTTCTTGGTAGACCTTCCTTGATAGAATAGTGTAATCTAGGGGAACTGGAAGGGAGTGATTTTTCTTTTCCCACCACATGCCCTAAGAGCCCCACCAACTTACTGGAGAGCAACATGAAAGGCTGGAGGAAAGAGAAATACAGAAAGGATGGGAAGACCAGTACATTTTTACTGGTTGGAAATTGCACCTGGCTCTCAGTCTCCACATACATTAAACAAAGAGCATCAAGGCAATGGGTCCACTCACCTACTATCTTATGTAATAGCAAATTAATATGGCAAGCATGGATTAGTAAATACATAGGAAACACAGTCATATGGTACTGGAAATGCAGTAATGGAGTCCAGGTAATCAATCAGGGTGAGACCATATTTACTCATTGTCTTCAGTTAATTGGTGCTTGAAGATGCTTTTAGAAATATGTGTTAGTTTTGTAATAAATGAAAGAGAAAGAGAATGAATGAGGGCTTTTATAAAAGTCACAGCATATAAACAAATTAGATCCCAATTGGTATCTATACATTTTTTCCTCATCTGTTTTATTCATTTTTTTCCCATTTTTTCCCCTGAAGCCAGAAGCAGTTAGCTTGACATTGTAAAGGGACAGAGGGACCAGAAAAAGAGATTGACAATGTAAACAGTCTGATTTTTAATGTAAACACATTTCAGCCTTCTTTCTAGGCTAGAATAGCCATTTATACATCTCCAAAAGAGAGAAAATCACAAAAAAGAGATAAAGAGAGGGAGGGAGAGCATGTCCTAATTTATATAAATAGATGCAAATTTATAAGAAAAGAAATTCCACCTAAAAATTACAAATAATCTCTTTACTGTAAGAGCTATTCAGTAGAGGAATACATTGCTTCAGAAAGAGATGGACTCTCCTTAGGATTTTTTTTTTAAAAAAAAACAGAAGTTAGACAGCCATTTCTCAGGAGTATTTTTTTTAAAAAAATGTGTATTATGGTATGGCTGGATGTTGGACATGATGGTCCTTGTGGTCTATTCCAACTCTATGATTCTATCAAATTTGGAAAGAATTACTGAAGTTTAATAGAGAGGGGGGAATGGATCTCAGAGCATTGTGTGACTTCATGGTCTCTATTCTTCCTTCTTATGGGTATTTAAAAAACAACAAACAGACATGGAATGGGTGAAGACCTTCAAAGAGAAGTCAACTTCAGATAGAGACCTGTCAACTGTAACTGAGAACAACAGGCCTCCTTATGTTTCTAGGCTGAAACTTGTTTCTAGTGAGAACCTATTTACAGTGACAAGGGAGGAAGATGTGTGAAAGTAAAGGAGAAATTCAGAGATCTGCTCTTGCTCTGTTTAAGCTCTTTTATTTCGGGAAGATCTAAATCCCTTTCTGTTAGGAAAGAGTTCCACCTTGCCAGTTACCTCACCTCACCTCCTTTGAGCTTTTCTTTGGTCTCCTCATGAGGAAGGAGTGAGCAAAGCAAAGCAGAAGCAAAAGAGGGGTGAGTCTTGTTCCCCTCCCACACATTCTCAGCCCCAGAAGATCCTTATGGTGATAGGGACACCTTAAGGTTGCAATAGGTCAGAAATAATTTGAAGGCACACAACAACAACAACAACAACAACAACAACACAGAATGTTACATACATTGAAACTGACTTGATATTTTCTCCTGCAACTGGTCTTAAAAGTTTGTATGTCACATAGCTACAGTCTCAGGCTACATAACATATCTTTCACAGGGCTGCATCCAAGAGAAGCTTTTTATTCAGTGTTTCCTTCCACACTTGAAAAGGAAAAGAGGGTGAAAAGAGGGAGAAAAAGTAACACCTCAGACCCAGACAGGGAAGTGTTATTCTCTGAAATGTAAAAGATTAGGAAAATATTATAGATTTTGTGACAACCTGTCAAAATTATCAAGTCTTTGTATGAACAGTGAGCATACTGTAGACAACCTTTGCTGAATTTGTTTTGTTTGTGTTTGTGTGTGTGTGTTAAAACTAAAATAGGAACTCTGTCTTTAAACAGTCAAGCTGAATTATAATGATTTGGAAGCATAATTGGTTTTTTTGTACAACCCTTAAAGAACTTCTTTCAAAGAAGAGAGAATTGATTTAGATTTGGAACTCTCCTTCACCAGCCAAGGAACAGACATTTTTCACCATTTAACTTGAGAATCAAAGTGAGTGAAATTGTATCAAACTTTATAGAGTAGGTCTATTCAGGTTCTTTGACAGACAGAATAAACTCATTTGTTAGAAGCACAGCACAAGTTTACATTGGGTAACTTCCAGGTTTTGAATTTGAATTGGAGGTTAAATTAAAAATAAACTTGTTTGTAGAAATGCAGTGAAGTCTTCACTGAAAAGTAGGGATGTAATTCTTCATCAATTTGGCGCTTGAAGAAAACAATGAGTAATTCTAGCAATTTTCCTCCTACAAGAATGCCTTCAAAAACTGTGCAATTTTCAAATACTATTTTTAATTCAGGACTTATTCTATGCAAAATTTGCATGTGCTTTCTTTTCACAGAAAAGAGTATTTAGTATGCAGGAAACAGAATTTTATGTGCAAAAAATGCTGTTATGCATAAATAAAACTATGGTCAGATGAGTACCTTGATCTTGACAAATAAGAGAGAGAAAGGCTGTATCTATATTACATAGCTATAGCAATCTGATACCATTGTATGGCTCCATCCAATGGAATTATGGTTTTTGTCTTTGTTTTGGTCCTAGTTTAGAACTACGGTACATAGGTAGAGTTTGGAACTAGTCTGGAAATAAATAACCTAAATCAAAGAATTTTCTTGCTCAGATTTCTAACTACCTCACTAAACTATGAATCCCACATAAAATCTACTATATTAAACAAAGCAGGGCTTGCAAGACTACCAGTGTTATATATGTAGTTAATACCATTATCTTAGATGCAACATACAATATGTCAGAAAATCACTACCAATCTTTGCATGAAATTCACAGACCATAAATTAGCAGTCACTACCAAAATGCTAGAACCAAGAATACAGTATTTCCAGAAGAGAAATCCTCTAATCCAACAATTCCTGAGAAAAAGAGAAGTTTCTGGATTCAAATACATAATATTTGCCTCCTTATGACTTAAATTTAAAGGAAAATACCACTTGTACCTCCAGTACCATTTTTTGAATTCCATATTCAGGTCCTGGAAATTCTACAAATGCCACTCAATATTATTAATTACTTTTACTGCAGCTTTTGTCTCTGACGTAGGTAGAAACTGAAACCGTTTATTCCACCTATAATTATCTGTTATCTATTAATTCATTTAATGTGTGTATATATACAATTGTATACATTTTTTAGAAAAAAGAGTACAGTGCTAAAAGTCTTGCTGGCAATGCAATCATTCTCCCCCCCCCCCATGTTGTATTCATTCTTGCCATTTATTTATTATTGCAGTGATTTTAATTACTTTGCACTATTTTGGAATTCTTCCTTGACTCACATGCCTCAGTTCTTTTGATGGTACATCACTGTAAAAAACCCTTAGATATGAGACAGGCATATTCTTTAGTCAAGCTTGAAATCCAGTTAGTAACTGATAAGGCTCACCAATAAGCTTGATTATTTTCCTCTCTTATCCTCTTAGTGCAAATGTGTTTGTATACAAGCTGAGTGCCTTGATTTGCTCATGCACCTTTCTGACCTTTAATCTTGTTTATTCACATTAGAAAATCAGAAAAGCTGACAGAAATAGCATGTTTTTCCTCTCAAAGCTGTTCTAGAAAAGAAGCACAGTAATGATTAGCAAAAATAATCTGATGCTGTTTAGGTTTTTATATTTTGCAGATGACATTTTATTAGCTTTAAAGGAAGCCAATCATCCCTTATCACAAGAGCACAGATTCCAATTAAAAGCACATTTTTCTCCCCAAAGCAGTAATACTAAATGATTGTATACATCACTATTTGTTTCTAGCTCTTCTATTCACAAATGGTTGTGGTTGAACTACTGTGTTGAAAGTGTTGCTTGTATTACTTATAACTATAAAGCTTAGAGACCCTCTACCTATCCTGGGATAGCAAAAGACATTTTGCTGACTGAAGCAAAGCATTAAATGGCACTCTTCATCCACTCATTGAAGTCAGGGTATGGAACATCCAAAGTTACATGAAGCAGAAAAACCCACAAGGCTCACCACTGACCTCACCACTGACTCTAGAAATACAATAGTAACAAATTTTTAAAAAAATGCTGTCATTTCATGTTATTCCGAATCTGCTTCCTGAGATGATTGTTTCACCCTGCCTAATGATAAGGCTGGCTTGGGTCTAAGGGAGTACCAAAACCCCAAAGTCACCTCCTGCCTAAGATGTGAAAACCAAACTTCTGAGAAACAGTGAATTGCTTAGAGGCAACTTAATAGATTGTCTACTGTGGCAACAAACCATGCATCCCAATGAACACAAAAGGGTGCAATTTTGTAATTCACTGTGGGAAAATATTCGTGTGTGTGTGTGTGTGTGTCCGCTTGTAATTCCTTCAAGAGTTTATATACCATCTCACATCCTTGCAATAGACAGGATTTGGAATGCTGACAAACTGTGGAAATTTGGCTGTTGTTTGGCTGTTGCTGAGACAGATGAGACATGAATCATGGA
The DNA here is from genome assembly GCA_026167975.1 of Phrynosoma blainvillii. Taxonomy (NCBI): domain Eukaryota; kingdom Metazoa; phylum Chordata; class Lepidosauria; order Squamata; family Phrynosomatidae; genus Phrynosoma; species Phrynosoma blainvillii. The sequence continues at coordinate 37,341,864 of JANUYF010000003.1, forward strand.
GAAGCAGCCACAGACTCTTTAGACCTGAATCATATTGATTAGCCCCCGTTAGAACAATTGTTGAATGGTAAGTGAACATGCAGATAAATTTCATTGATCAGTGTGGACTCTGGTTTGAAACTGCTGCAAGTCTGAATGACTGCCTAGTCAGCCTCCTCCCCATTAAAACTCTTCTGCCTGGTTGTGACAAAGAGTTATCTGTAGGTGGAAGTATATGACATATCAAAAGCAGAATCTACTCATTTGAATGTTGATGCTAATATGAGGCCCCTTTCAGGTTTGGAATCAGAATACCTTCTGAAAAAGCTGGATCTTCCCCCAGATTATATGTGGAGGGGTGTGGGTGTGGGTGAAAGTGGGGAAGAGAGAGACTTTCTATGATAAATCTGGTTTATGATGTGTGTAGGATCTTTACCACTACAACCAGTCCACACAGGCTTCTGAAATTACACCTTTTAAAGCAGTCACTCAGATCACTACCTGTGACCACATTGGAGGTAGCAGCTGTGGCAGGAGCAGCAACATCAACACTTTTCAGGACACAGGTAACTCTTTCTGCACAGGAAGAATGAACTGGGGAAAATATTCTTGTACAGAATCCAGTCCTTCCAATTAATCTCACACTTTAGGAGGTCTTGGTGGTGTGAATTTTTGCTTCCAGAAAGTAGTGCATTTTCTGCAAATAAATGTGCATGTGTTGTCGCTTATATTTTAAGACTGGTGGGCAATTCTCAAGGGCCAGAGTTTTGCCCCAAATGCTTCCAAATGCTGTCTAGGAGGTTTGGAGCATTTTTTTTTCTTTTGTTCTTTTTCATAGAGTTTATGGGAACTCTTTGTTATCGGTAATATAGGATTATTATGTACTAGTAAGGAGGAATAAGGGATGCAGTAACTCAAGTGGTTAAGATGCTGACTCTGTTGACTTCAAGATCAGCAGGTTAGCAGTTTGAGGCCTGGGTGCTGCATGATGGGGTGAGCTCCTGTCACTAGTCCCAGCCTCTGCCAGTCTAGCAGTTTGAAAGCATGCAAATGCAAGTAGATTATTAGGTACCACTTCAGTGGGAAGGTAACAGCATTCAGTGCAGTCATGCTGGCCACATGACCACCGGATTCATCATTGGACAACACTGGCTCTTCAGCTTAGTAATGGAGATGAGTACTGCCCCCTATAGTTGGTTATGACTAGATATTCATGCCAAGGAACTAACTTTAACTTTACTTACACAAACACACACACACACACACACACACACACACACACACACTGAGGGATCCTGGGGCCCTCATAAATGAACAGAGGATGGCATGTGGCCCATGGGACATACTTTCCCTACCCCTTTCTTAAGCGTTAAGCCTGAACCCACAACATAAATGAAAAGTTATTTAAGCTATCAAGAAACAAGAGGCTCCATTTGTAGTCAGTCCTTATGTAAATTATGTTTATTTTGTCTTCTATTTAAAATTGTCTTGTGCTGCTGACATGCACTTCCAATTAAGTACTTCATTACTTATTTTGCCTTCTGTGTTCCAGCACTTTGTAGTGATGGATCTGTTGATGAGTCAATTGAAGTAGAAGCCTTTGGTTCCTTTCCCAGTTAGTTCATCTTTTCTATATAAACAATTCAGAGTTTAGAAATGGAAGCACTTAAGGCTAGGGCAATGCTGTAATGAATTCCCTCTATAGATACATGTGGAGGTATTGTGTAAGTATTTTATTTACACCCAACATTTCTACCAAAAAGAGGCACACAGGGCAAGGCAAAGAGAAGTTGGTGATACTGCATTTCCTATTTGCTCAGTATCAATCAGTATCTACTCCTGCCATTCAAATTCAGTTGCAGAAGCAGATTTCCTCATATGTGTCCCTAGTGGGAGTCAAGTATCAAGAGGCACAGCTCTAGACCCAGTAACATTTGTATATGAGTTCCTTGTGATGAGCCTCTTAAGAATTCAGGGTGTCTTACTCTATGGAGCTTATCGCACCGCTAAATAAACCTTCTTGCCTCTCCTAAATTCAATCTTAATTCAGGTGGCATCTGGATACTATCACAGGTATTTTGCCACCGAATCTGCTGCCTGCATCCAGCCTGGATTCTGGGGCACTCCGGCAGCCATTTTCTTAAGTCAGAAAACTCCTGGTTTCAAAAAGAGGTGCACTGAGTGCCCCTGGAACCTGGGCTCAACCTGGGCTAGACGTGAGTGGCAGATTCAGCAGCAAAAATTACTGTGATAGTATCCGGATGCTGCCCCAATTAAGACTGAAGTTGAGAGAAGTAAGAAGGGTTGTTTTTAGCTTTGTGATAAGCTCCGATGCTGTCCTTCTAGGCTCAAGCTAACTTCTTTTCACTCCATTCCCAAACTAAAGGCAAGCTGGTCTTGTGATAAAGTTCTACATTCGGCTGTAGATCAACAGTGCCCTCTAGAACATTGTATACTTTTGGAATCCTACTGGGCAGCCTGAATAAGCCAAATCTTTTAATTTCTTCTCCAACACGCAACCACAATTTAACATTTTTTCCACTATGTGCTTATGAGCTAAACCTGGCCGTGAGCTTTATCGTCTAAATATAAAATCATTAGAAAAGTGGGCCAAGCATTTTTATTATTATTATTATTTGCTGGCTAGACCATAGGCATTACAAATGGAGGATACTGTGCAACTGGATAAGACAACATCCAGTCTTTACCAACAGGTCAGCTAGCTAAATACTCAGGTTCCTGTAAAAATAATAGCTCACTCATTCCTCATTGGTCATCCTGACAACATTTAATTAGTAAGCAAGAATCAGATTATTCTGTCTCCAGTGAACTCCATCTATATCTATGTTTCAAATTCATTTCATGTGATTTTTGGCTTCCCTTGTCTCTTTCCTTTTCCTATACAAATAAACTTCTTTTAATTTATATTTAAATATTTGGCTACATTGTTTTAAATGTGAATTCTCACTCCATCCTTCACCACATAAAGGACCATACATTTGCAAAACTATTGCTTAAGTTGTCAGGATTTTCACAAGATGTTTTGATATTTCTGTTTCTTAAGTTCTGAGTGTCTGGGCTTTGAGCAAGAAAAAGGCCTTTAAAATATTATTAGGGTTGAGCTGAAAGGCAAAAAAACTCACCGGCTGTGAGTTGAAGAAGCAGAGGTGGAGGAGGAGAGACGCTGCAGCCCCTTCAAAAAACCCCGCCCTCCAGCCCACAACACCAGCTGTGAGTCCTCCAGCCCACAACACCAGCTGCGAGTTGAAGACGCAGAGGTGGAAGAGGAGAGACGCTGCAGCCCCTTCAAAAACCCCTGCCCTCCAGCCCACAACACCGGCTGTGAGTTGAAGAAGCAGAGGTGGAGGAGGAGAGACGCTGCAGCCCCTTCAAAAAAAACCGCCCTCCAGCCCACAACACCGGCTGTGAGTCCTCCAGCCCACAACACCGGCTGCGAGTTGAAGAAGCAGAGGTGGAGGAGGAGAGATGCTGCAGCCCCTTCAAAAAACCCCGCCCTCCAGCCCACAACACCGGCTGTGAGTCCTCCAGTCCACAACACCGGCACCCTTGGAGCACTATCTGAGTGGCTTGAGCCGCCGCACCTATGAGGCAGCCGGGAGGGGCACCGGCGGACTTAAAACCCGCCCATTTCCATCTCCCACCGGCACCACATGGCATGCGGCAGCGCTCTATGGCCGCGAAGGACTGTTTTGTTTTTTGTTTTTGTTTTTTCCATCTTGCAGCCCTTGGAGGACCACAATGACAAGAAAATTATGTATTTTAAATTGTACGTTTTTATTATTGTTATTTAATTTGTTCTGTATGTTTTGGGGGGAAGGGTGGGTGGGCGAAGGAGGGATGGGATTCAATCTGATTTATTGTTTTGAAGTTTTGTATTGTTGTACGCTGCCCCGATTGCTTGGCAGAGGGGTGGGATATAAATAAAAATTATTATTATTATTATTATTATTATTATTATTATTATTATTATTATTGACCTTATTAACTTCCCAGATGACAAAACTGAATTCCATGCTCAGCTTCCCTATGGTGAACAATTGTCTGTAAGCTTCTGTAATCAGAAACTCAATGATGTTATACTAAGGACATTATCACACGTGGGCCACAAAGCGATAATAAACTGGAAATGACAAATTCTGAAAATAAACCGAAAATAAACCTTGATTCCGCAAATGGTTTTCACACGTAATTCCCTTAATTGCGCAATTAAGGGAAGCTCCCACTGAAACCGCATTTAACATTCACACACAAGTGAGAAAATCCCATACATGTACTAGAAATGATCTTCTAGCACATGCGCACTATGCTCGCCGCGGCTGTCACTTGCCGCAGCTGTTCCTCACCGTGGCTGTCACCCCTTCCCCAGGTAGTCCTCGGAGCAGCCGGCCCTCTGCACGGCCGGCACTCTGAGGAGGACCTCCCGCCGCAGCGTTCACACATGCTGCGGCGGAAGAGTTGCCGAAGGTGCACCACAGCCTTTTGCAGTGCACCTTTGGTGACTTGTGAAGAGCGCCAATTTAGCACTCCTTTCAGGGGCGGCGAAGCTGTGCCGCGGGGCTGAGGTGTGGGGATACCTCGGCCCCACAGCACAGCTTCCCGGGGCAGCCCACATCCGCCCATCCTTCAAGCCGCCGAAGGTGTGCCGCAAAAGGCTGCGGCACACCTTCACCAACTCCTCCGCCGCAGCATGTGCAAATGCTGCAGCGGGAGGTCCTCCTCGGAGTGCCGGAGCGCCGGAGCACTGGCCGTGCGGAAGGCCGGCTGCTCCGAGGGTGACCTGGGGAAGGGGTTGGGGCGCTGATCGTGCGGCTGCCCCTCCCCTTCCCTTCCCTCCCCAAGACGGCTCAATTAGCCGTCTGCTGAGGGGGAAGGGAAGGAGACACTGCCTCGAGGACCCCGCGGAACCATGGGAAAATGCGGGGAAATGCTTCCAAATGCGCATTTGCTTTTCACATTACAGCAAATGCGAAATTATCTTAATTGCACATTTGCATTTCCTCAAAACAACCAAATTTCAAAAGATCTCCGTTAACACCAGTTTCTGTCCACTTTCTGTCCAGTTTCTGTGTGACGTCGTGTGAAAACACGAGGCACTAATCCAGTTTCTGTTTGGTTTTTGTGTGGATTAACCAGCAGATTTGCTCCCGTGTGATAACGTCCTAAGTCAGAAACAGCCTTAAATCACAGAAAATATCTCTTACTTTCAAATTAGCACTAAAATAATTGAGGACTCCTAGCTTATACAGACTTTTTAATGACATTTATTTGAGGATTTTAAATCTCACATCTGAGTTCAAGTGTAGAGTTTTCAAAGACATAGATATCATTGGTAACATTTAGGTAACAAGATGAATTGAAGTCATAAATATAGCCTGTGAAAACAGAAATGTCATGTTTGTTTGATTCTAAGGATGAAATATATTTCTTAAAATGATTGTGGTACATTTTGAGTCATTCCTCTTCATGAAATATAGCAGATATAGCCACATTTTCAGTGCAATTTGCTCTGTTGTTGTTATGTGCCTTCAAAGTGTTTCTGACTTATGATGTCCCTAAGGCGAACCTATCACGGGTTTTCTGGGGCTGAATGTGGTGACTCACCCAAGGTCACCCACTGGGTTTCCATGGCCAAATGAGGAATCAAAGCCTGGTCTCCAGAGTTATAGTCCAATGCTTAAACCACTGCACCACACTTATTCAGGCTCATGTTGAAATGATTTGCGAGTGGGACATTTTCAATAAACCTCTCTTAAAAGTCCCAAGTTTGTATAAGGGGAAAAAATTATATATGATTTTGATCCAATTGACCTTGTCCTTCCTCCTCTTTAATTTATTAACTTTTTTGCCCAGTACAAATATATAAAGTATGTGTTGCAATGTTTGAGGGAAGGTATCAAATTGTGTGCCCAATGCAACTCATATTCTCAATTCTTTTTTAAAAGGGTGGGTTGGGGAGAGCAGAACATTGGACCTATCTTGCTTGGGTGTTTTATAGACAAGGCCCTAGAGAACACAGTCCCCTATCTTTGCCCTTTGCCTTCCAGACATCCTGAGTGATCTCCTTTCCTGCAGATGATCTTTGAGGGCACAGAAATGGACTCTTCATTAGCCATATGAAGTTATACCTATGTCAAGGTAAGAGTCTTAACTCAGCTTTTCTTGTTCCCCTTGTCTCTTGTAGACTCCAACTGCATTTGTTCCTCTCTTTTTTAAAATTTACAGCAGTGAGGGGTGTGGAGTGGAGTTGGGCAGATGTTGCACACATCCCATTGCCTACCCATTGGACTACTAATTGTCTGGATGGTACAGAGCTTGTTTTTTTTCTTTGCTTTCCTTCTTTCTTTCTTTTTACTACAGCTCCTACAATTCCCACTGATATGCAGGCTTGAGGCTCCAAAATATAGGAACCTGCCTTATATGGTGTCAAACAATTCATTCATCTAAGCCAATAATATTAACTCTGGCTGACAGCAGCATTTACCAGGATTAAAGGCAGGGGCATTTCTTACCCCTATCTGGAGATCCCTGGTAGTCCCTTGTGGTCACCTATTCTATTACTAACTAGGCCCAACCCTGCATAGCTTCCAAAATTAGACAAGGTCAAGTGTGTTTAGAATAGTGAGATGGTGTGGGATGAAGGGAACTATAGTACAGAATAGTAACTTTTTCCAAGTTCTACATGGGTGGGCTAATAGAACTAATAGACTCACAGTGCTAATAAGTATGTGGCTGCCTACACATCACTCAACCATATAGAAAGATAAGCAATGCATGCACTTTGGATCATTCCTGAATGGCCAATATCTAACCAAGGCTATGCATCTGCAGTCTTGGCTGTACCTTTGAATATGTGGGGGCGCATCACTAGGTCTTTTTTAAAACCAGGGCCTCAAACAGCTGGGGCAAAAGGGTTTACATGATGCATGCCCCGAATGCGGCCAGAAGCTGCGCCACACCTGCCCCAACCTGGAAGAGCCAGCCAAAAAGGACCAGAAAAAATCTGAGGTTTTTTCTTTTTCTTTTTCTGGTGGCCTGATTCAGGACTGCAGCAGTGGCAGTCCGGATCAGAACTGGGCACATGTGGTTGCCACATCCCGGTATGAATGGTAGTGGTGTGGTCCCAGCACTGACCTTCTGGACCATCTGTTTGAGGCACAGGACTTGTGACATTATTCTGCTAATGCATCAAGGTAATTAAGGAGAATGAAAAGGCCTACAGATTTTAGAGCTTTCTGTGTGGTTTTTTGGGCTGTGTAGTCACATTCTGGAAGAATTTATTCCTGATGTTTCACCTGCAACTGTTGCTGGCATCTCTAGAGGGTGGTGGAATGGAAGTGTGTGGAGTATATATACCTGTGGGGCCCTTGTTTGGGAGAAAGTGGTTTTTTACATGTTAATGGTGGAGTTAGTTTGTGTGTTGCTTAATTCAATTAAATAGACACAAATCCTCTTTCATATCCTCCACATAACACACCTCCAGGCTGTGCCATTCAAGACAGTACTGGGATTTGTAGTTTTGTAAGATATTTATAATTCTCTGCCTGAGAATCCTGTTGACTCATTAGACTACAAACCCCAGAATTCCTTAGGATACAGCCATGACAGTTAATGTGTATGAAAGTGCTAAAATTATGTGAGATCTGAGTACCTTCTCTAAACAATATATAGAGCTGAAGTTAGAACAGTTTGGAGTGACAGATGGTAGTTTGAGGGATAAAGTTACAGGGCTCTTCCCACTCACAGATTTTGACCAAGCAAACATATCCATCAGGAGACTCTAGGGATTTACCCTAACAGAAGACATGTCTACGGGTACCAGCAGCATCACTCAGATGGAGGCAAGCACAGTCCTGACACCTGCATAAATGGAAGCCTTCAGTACATTGAACTAAAGGCTTTTCTAACCTTGCAGATACTGGATACTTTTGCTAGAATTGTATAATAGTTTGACACAGCTGCCTGAAATGTTAGACTCTTCTTATGGGCATATCTACTGAATCATCTTTGGGGCATTGTTATGGAGCTTTTAATGAACAATGCCTGAGCTTCCAAATTTACCACTATGCTAGTGTTGATGGTGCTCTGTTACATCTAAGAAACTGATGAGGACATTAGCTAAAAGTGTCATGCTCTGTGCTCTAATTATGCTGCAAAAGAAAGATATATCACTTTCTTCTTTTCCTTAGATAATTGATTTACACTTCATGGAACAGGAGGAACTGCTGTTAAAAAAAAGGCACAGACTATGTGGTGGTCATTAATATTTTGACAGCATAGGACTCATTAACCTTATCATGTTAAAATATATTTGGTCATTTCAAGCACATAGCCTGTTGTTGTTGTGTGTTTTCAGGTCATTTCTGACTTATGATGACTCCATGGGTTTTCTTGGTGAGAATTGTCCAGAGGGGCTTGTGCTTTTGCCTTTCTCTAAGGCTAAAAGAGTGTGACTTGCCCAACATCACCCAGTAACCCAAACAGCTTTTAATCTTTTAATAATATTAATGCAATATTAATGTAAAATAAATGGTTCTGCTTTCTGATTGAAATAATATTTTTTAATCTTTGTAACATTGGCTTCTAAACAATGATATTATGTGCTAATGGCAAAATGTCAACAATTCAAAAACAAAGCAGAAACCTAAAGCTCTAGGGCATTTTTTAAATATTTGTTTTTAAGTGGCAACTCGACTTTCTGCAAACAGGCTAACATGAAATGAATGACGCAAATAAAAATCTGAAAGATGTATGGATGCACAGCAGTATCAAAAACCCTGCAAAGTCACTTGGGAGCTGACACAGATGAAAATAGTGATGCACAAGTAAACAGTGGGAGTGAAATGAGGATATACACAGGAAGAGTATTTGAACACTGGCAAAATAAAATTCCCCACTGCCAATTAACATCCAAGGTCTACATTCAAGGGATTTCTTTGCCTCCCCCTCCCTGCTTCAGTTCTCAGAGTTGCCTGGAAACCATCTCCAGGGGTTTTTTCCAGCTCTGTAGGGCAAATGTTTGAGGTGCACAGGAAAACTGGAGTGGGAAAGGAAGATTGCCCCCCTCCTTGATTCCTCTTCTGACAATAGGACCAGCCCTGAATCCTTCCCATGAAACTGATTGATAATCATTCTTTGGATAATTCCATCTCCTTCAGCATTTCATGGATGCAAAGAGGGACATGTGAGGCCAAACAACATTAGAGTGTGGCGGAAAGGGTGTGTAGTGGAAATGATGCCAGGCAATATGAGGGCAAAAACTGTTAATGAGAAAGGATGTATAAAATTACTATTTTAAGCTGAGAAACCTTGGAATGTATGGACTGAGTTTAGGAAAACCTGAAAAAGGAAAACAAGCCCAAGTCAATAAATACAAATTAATAAATTAATAAATACACGCAGCATGATTTACAATATTTATAATATTATATAGAGAGTCGGTGTGGTATTGTAGTTTGCATATTGGATTATGGTTATGGGAGACCAGGGTTCAAATCTCTGCACAGCCATGGAAACCCACTGGGTGACCCTGGGCAAGTCACAGACATTTAGCCACACACACACACACACACACACACACAAATGGATAAAACCTTGCAAATAAATCTGGCCATATAAAAGACCATGATAGGGTGGCCATAAGTTGGAAACAACTTGAAGGCACACATGAACAATAGTGAATAATGATATTACATAAGACATTATTGCAAAATTAAAATGTCTTTATCAGACCTTCTCAAAACCATAGCTTTCTCTCAGATCCATTCTATGTTTGCCCATACCTCTGCTACTGCCAATGGACATTATAACTTGGATCAAATTGCAACTTGCCCATAACTTTCCTATGGTCACCTAGCCTCAGCTGAACAGACTTCATCAGAGTGTTATTAGGATAAAGGGGGTGGGTGGGGGGTGGCGTATATACAGTCCTTTTAAATCCAGGAGATCTATATCTTTTAAAACTCAGTATATCTTTTAAAATTCAGTTCCTTGCAATTGATATACTTGGAAAGAATATGTCTGTAACAAAAGAATCATTAAATTCCAATGACTTTTTAGAACATCTTGTTTAGGCTATCATCCCATATGAATTTGCATAGGAGTAAGCCTCACTGCAGTCATTGGAGCTTACTTCTAAGTTGTTATGTACATGATTACATTATTAATATGAATTGTTGCATTATTAATGTGACTATTACTCTGTGTCTCAAAGTAAGTAAACAGTAAATATCTCCCAATACTGTACCTCTACAAGGTACAGTTTCATTCTCATGGCATTGTGCAGCCTTGCTATGCATAAATACATTAATATGTGCACAGATGTGGATGTGCGTGCATGCACACACACACTCATAGAGAGGATTAGTAGATTAAAAGGAAGAAGTAAAACTAGGCCTTAAAATATAAAGTTTACACAAATCTCAAAATAAAAAAATATACAGCACAAATGGAGAAGAAAAAATATGTCCAAATCAGAAGTGCTTCTTGCAATATTGATCCTATTATAGAGGGAAATTAGAGATGGCGAGGGATTCTAGAGGGAAAATCTGTGTGTCTTTGCAGAGAGATTGACAGCCTGGTGCACAGTTCTGGAAAAGTAGATCCTTTCAAGGAATGACCCTCTTATTGGGTTGCTGTTTTTAATAATAATAATAATAATAATAATAATAATAATAATTTATTTGTACCCCGCCACTCTGTGAACAATCGGGGAGGCTAACAACAATTAAAATTACATACAATATAAATCCACAAGAGGCCCAAAACCCACCCACCCCTTAAAAAAGTATTAAACCAAAAGCTATCAAAACATCTTAATTAAAATGACATACAATAAAAACCAGGTCATAGACAACAATAATATAAAAAAGCAAACAGAGTAGCGGCAGCATCCAGGATGGGAGAGGGTGGAATAAGGGTGGAATTATTCACTTTCTTTACCTAAACAAGCAACTGGGGTTATACAGGATCTTTTCAAAGCTGCAGTACCTCTTTCCTTTTCCTCTTGGCCCTACTGGATTGGCAAAACCTGTTGTTGCTGCTGCTGCTGCTGCTTCTGTTGTTGAGTGCCTTCAAGTCATTTCCAGTCTATGGCAACTCTAAACAAACCAATCATAGGTTTTTCTTGGCAAGATTTGTTCAGAGGAGGTTTGCCATTGCCTTCCTGTGAGACTGAGAGTATGCGACGTGCCCAAGGTCACCCGCTGGATTTCATGTCCACCTCATCATTTCCTTTTGTCTGCTCACCTATCATTGGGAAGACAATTGATTGTAAAGTATGTAACTGTTATAACAACTTTTGAAGCCATTTGCAAAGCTTGCTTTGAAGCTGGTTGTAAAATCACTTTGCAACCATCATTTAGGAAAAAAGATAGGGTGTAATCTGGAACTCTTTAAAAGAAACTGAAAAACTAGGGATGCAAAGGGTTAGGTGTAGCTTTCATAGCCAACTCATGCCTGTTGAAAGGTATGAATTTCAGAGGATTTCAAGCACAAATTAGAATTATACCATACCAGTTCTGATTGAAGGTCGTTACTGTTTCTTTCAGATGTATGACCTCTCATCGCTATGAAATAACAATGTTCCAGAGCCTAAACTACTCAGTTTTAACAAGGTATCCCTGTGAAATTCTGAATGGCAGCTATGTCAGGACAGCATAATTTCTGTCATTAATTCAACAACTTTGAAGTCAGGGGTCATTGTTAAGCCAGTGTTTGGGTCAGATTTCCTTTACAGTGTGAAGCAGTTTCTTCAACTATTCTTTTAAAAACTTATTTTTAGTGAATATTAAATAGGAATGTTCTTTGGCTCTTGGAAATAATCTGTTAATCCAGGGAGCTGCAGAGGAGACATAATCAACCTTAATTCTAATTAAAATATGCCAACACATTTGGAGAACAAGACAATGACCTACAGATTGGAAATGATAGATATACATTCTTATCCTGAAAAAAGGGAGACACAAAAGATTGTAGTAAATACAGGGTCATTGCACTAATTTCCTACACAAGCAAAGTCATGTTCAAAATTCTACAGCAAAGGCTCCTATCACATAGGGAATAAGGAATTCCAGAGGTGCGAGCTGGGTTCAGAAAAGGAAAAGACACTAGGGATCGCATTGCAAACTTAGGTTGGTTAATGGAATGCACCAAAGGATTCCAGAAGAAAATCAACATTTACTTTATAGATTATAGCAAAACCTTTGACTGTACAGATCATGAAAAGCTATGGATTGTCCTTAAAGAACTGGGTGTACCACTTCATTTGATTGTCCTGGTAAGAAATTAGGACAAGAGGCTACTGTTAGAACAGAATATGGAGAAGCAGAATGGTTTACAATTGGAAATGGGGCCAGACAAATCTGGACTCTACCACCCTATCCATTCAACTTGTATGCAGAAAATATCATACAATGAGCAAGTTTAGATTTGGAGGAAGAAGGCGTTACGATCGGAGGAAGGAGCATCACTAATCTAAACTCTGCATACAATACCATACTACTAGCTGAAATAATAATAAAAAAAACTTGGAACAATCACTAAGGGCCTTTACAGACTGCCAGAAATAATGCAGCTTGAGTCCACTTTAACTGCCTTGGCTTAGTGCTAGAGAATCATGGGAACTGTAGTTCATTGTGGCACCACAGCTCTCTGACAGAGAAGCCTCAATGTCTCAGAAAAAAACTACAGTTCCCATGATTCCCTAGCACTGAGCCAGGGCAGTTAAAGTGGACTCAAGCTGCATTATTTCTGGCAGTCTATAAAGGCCCTAAGGAAATTCAAAGAGGAAAGTACCAAGACAGGCTTAAGGTTGAACATCAAAAAAATGACCACAGAGGATTTATATAAATTCAATGTAGACAATGAGGAAATTGAAACTGTCAAAGATTTGCCATACCTTGAATCAATCATTGATTAAAATGGAGTCTGCAGCCAAGAAATCAGAAAAAGACTAGGACTGGGAAGGGCAGCTATGAAACCACTAGACAAGATCCTGAAGTGTGAAGATATACAACCAAACAATAGTCAGGATTTTCCATACAATAGTATTTCCCATTACTATGTATGGGTGCAAGAGCTGGATGGTGAAGAAAGCTGATAGAAAAAAAATCAAATTTATTTGAGATGTAGTGTTGTAGAGAAGAGTTCTGGGGATACCATAGATAACTAAGAAAAAAAAATGGATCCTGGAAAAAAATCAAGCCTTAACTCTTCCTAGAAGTCAAGATGACTAGGAGCTTTGCAGACCAGCCTAAAGGGCTGGCCTGAGGGTGGAGTTGGGATGGGGCAGATGCACGCACACCACCCTGACTCCACCCTAACCCCATCCTGATGCCGTATGCTCGTTTGCATGGTGCGCAGCATCAGGTGCCCTCTTGGCGCAGCGTGCACACATGCTGCACCAAAGGGGTGCAGAAAAGCTTCTGCCATGGCAGCCTAATGCTGCCCCTAAAAGGAGCAGCATTTTGCTGCTCTTTTGGGGGCGGTAAAAGGGAGGATCAGCGCCGCGGCATACAGTAGCCACAGCATCAATCTGCCACTCCCAGGGACGACTCTGTGCCACCCCTTTAGGTGAGTCTGCAAAGCCCAAGGCTGTTGTACTTTGGCCACATTATAAGAAGGCATGGCTCAATAGAAAAGATAATGCTTGGAAAGGTAAAGGGCAATAGGAAGAGAGGAATACCACAAACGAGATGGATAGACACAATCAAAGAGGAAATGACAATGAGTTTGCAGGACCTGAGCAGAATTGTAGTGGACAGGGTAGCTTGGAGTGTCTTGGGGTGTCTTATTCACAGGGTCACCAGGAGTTAAGGGCAACATGAGGCAGTTAACAACAAGGGAGCCAGACTGAAATTTTGCAAGCACTCCTTGTAAAATGTCTATTTTTAAAAAACAACAACAACACTAAATTGCTCTCACTGGATCTCAATTTCAGTGGCTTCACTTGCACCAAGTCTTAGGATCTTGTGGCTAAATCTGATGGTTGGAAAGCATCATCTTGTTCTTTGTATCAGCCTTGTTTAAGTGAGATCACCCATGTTACTAATCCAGAAGAGAGGAAGAATAGCATCTAGAGGTGTCCAGCATTGTCTCTGAAATATCAGCAGCTGAGGAGAGCAGTGACAAAGCAGGTTTTTTTTTAAAGAGAGAGTCCTGTTTTTAGGGGAAAGTTGGGGTATAAATAAAGTTAATAATCCAAAACAACAACCATTGCTATCATTCCCATACAGCAGAACAATGGAAATGTTGCCTGGAGATGATGGGGGTTATAACGCAACACTTCTAGAGTCCTGGGGTGGGAAAAGTAGTTTAAGAGCTATGGATTGCCTTTAAAGAATTGGGTGTACCACTACATTTGATTGTCCTGGTGTGTAACCTTTACTCAGGACAAGAGGCCATTGTGAGAACAGAATATGGAGAATCAGAATGGTTCCCAATTGTATGGAAACCTAACAGATAAACGTGGAATTGTTCTTCTTGGTCATCTACAGCACTGTCTTATGCATGTTTACTCAAAACTGAGTTCAGTGAAGTTCCTCCCCCCCACCCACATATAGCATAGGACTGTGGCCCTAAAGAGACAGTTGGGACACAGATCATGATGCTGCATATAAACATATGCTAGTTCATAGCAACCACCTTTTGCTGGGAGGTGGAGGCATTCAAGCTTAGTTTGATTCAACTACCATGAATGGAGTCTGCAATTTTTACATGCTGTCGTTCTGCCTTCTGATAGTCTTCCACTAACTACAGCAATACTGGATAGGCATAGCCTTAATTATGGCTTGCAGGCACCCTGTTTTGTAGGAGATGTTCTGTATTTCTTGATTTGGTAATTTGGTATTAAACAAATGGTCTCAACATATCAATTGCTGTTGAAGAGCATAGCTGACACACACTCTTCTGCCTCTTGCCACTGTGAATTTTTTCTATGGTTGGGGATTCCTGTGAGATTTGAGATCTTATAGAAAGAGAAAACTTGCTAGAGGCTCTCCTCTTGAGATACTTGAGGCAGCCTTATATAGACCTGCCTCATGTGTCCCCAGCCCACTTTAAAATGGTAATTGACTATTCTGTATTGTTTCTTTAAAAGCTTGGCAATCCAGCTTACTATGGTAACCCATGGTAACCCATACATTAGTAATCTCAAGGTTAGACTACTACTGTAAGTGCTGTGCCCTTGGAACTGGTCCAAAAGCTGTAGCTAGTGGAAAAATAATGAGAGTCTGGCTGCTCAACTCAGTTATGTATGTGTTGTGATCACAGAACTTCACTCCTAAAGGAGCTTCACTAGCTGCCAGGTTGCTATCAGAACAGGTTTGGCTAATTCTGACCAATAAGATCCTGAGCATCTTGGTCTAGGTCACCTGAAGGAACACTCTGGAGAGACTGGCCTCTGGCCACCAGATGAGATTGTCTCAGGTACCTTCCTGGTTCACAAACTGTTTTTACACAGCTCCAAAGCTAGCACAGAATGGTTTACTTTCCACAGTGTAGTGGGTTTCAGTGTCTGTCCCAGCAGGCCATTTCAGTATGATGCCACTACTTGCCTGTTACAATCTGAGAACCTACATGCTTCCACCTCTCAGCCTAGCCATAAGAGGTATGAGAGAGGTAGCTGTTCTCAGAACATCTGTTAACTTCTCTGAAGTATTCTATATAAACCCTGGTTTTTTACCACATCTTAGACCTCTGACCAAAGTGAGAGGTGTTTACACATACTTGGGGACATGGACAACTTGTGCACTCCCTTGCTTGTGTCCTTTGGGGTTTGGCTACCGCAGCATGGGGAGATGGGTTTTCTGCATACTTTCTGCATCCATAAATCTACTTTTTCACCAGTGGCTTTGTCTCACCATAATCATCCTCAAATTTGTTTTGGTATGGTAACCCATCAAGCATCAATGTTTTATAAGTGTCTCCTCCCTTACTGTCCTGCTAAATCACTTTGACTAGCTAGCTGCTTTGAGTCCCAATTTTGGGGGGAAATCAGGGTACAAATAAATATAATAATAGCTAAGGAGTTCTCCTAATTGTGCCATAGTTTAGTTGCATTTGATGATAATCAGGACCTCCTTGTGGAATGGCTTTGAACCCAGGGAGATGATGACACTACTGAATTTTCTATGGCTCTTGAAAACTGACTTTTTCTGATTTTACTTCCTTTGATTTTAAATTGCCTTGGACCATGGCAGCATATTATTTTAATGTTTCATCTTATTATTTCAATTTCTTTGTTTTAGACAGCATATCTAGGGATAGCCTTGTTGGCCATGCAGCAAAATACAACATTCAAAATCCACAAAACAGTGATACCTTTATTAGGACAACCAAAATGCCCAATATACATGTTGCAAGCTTTCAAATCTCCACTGCCTTCTTCACTTTTGCCTAATGAAGAAATCAGTGGAGTTTCAAAAGTTTGCAAAATGTATTTTGTGCATTTTGATTGGCCCCAATAAAGGAATCAATATTTTGTGGATTTTGGATGTTGTTGTACTATATATTTGATGGTTTACTGGCTTATATATTTCTCTTATTGTATACTACCTTAGAATCCTTTATGAAGCATGAGAAAGAAATGTTTAAAGAAATGAATGAATGAACGAATAAACACATGCTCCTATGGTTTGTAATGATACAAAAAGAAGAAGATTCTGCTCATACAGAAAATGTCTATGATCATGAGTACAGATGCTGGGTATCTAACACTTATTTCATAGCTGTGAAATCCATAGTGTTACAAACACAGAAATCTTACAGGCCTGCTATTGTGCTGGAACTAATAAAAGGGGTGCATAGTAAGGAAGTACCTTGGCAACCAATTTAAATGACTGATACAGACTGATTAAATCACTATCGTTCATATGTTGGCATCATTCCTACTAATCTAATCTAAAGGAGGAAGGGATAATTACTGTTCTAAAATAAGGTGATTGGGGCCACCATTCTCCGGCCAATGTCCAAGAATAATTCTATTGTATTAATGACTTACAAACTGTGATGTAATGTCATGGCATACCCATTTCTAAGATTCTGGATAAGTGGTATGCTCTTTGTAGGATATGCAGCCTAATTGGTGAAAATGTTTTTAAAGCCATGAGATTATTATTTTTAATGTATTCTCAAACTGATTGATTGATCAATCAATATATATTATTTAAAAGCAAAGAAACATCACTTCTCACAAGTTTCTCCTGGAACCCAGATGATGCAGTTAGTCACTATGAGAGAAAGTGATTTAAAAAAAATCTGAACTTAATTGTTCAATTATTAAGCCAAATACCCTCTTCAGTTGCTTAAAATAAAAGTGAGCTTGTAGCCAAGGCAGCAGTTCAGAACACTCCATTGCTAACAATCTTAAGTGGATGATGTATTATCCTCTTGTTGGAGATCATGTGGTGTTAAAGTCTTCAATCTACGGTTCCAGAAATATTTCCTCTTCTTGAATAGGCTTGAATTAAGATGATATCTCATTTCCAAACAAGGACACATCAGAAAGACTGTGATATGCTGAGTTAAAATGTTTGACCATTCATGCAAGCATCCTGGTCAAGATTGCTGACTTGTGGTTCCTGAAATGGCATTCTGTACATCTGCAATCAATAGCACAATTATATTACAGCTCCAGAAGATGATGTTTTGTTTAAGGTAGTGAGACCTGCTAGTCATTATGCTCCTATAACCTACTTGTTTAAAATACATATAGGTAAAGGTATTCCCCGTTGACAAGGTTGTCAAGTCATGTCCGACTGTAGGGGGCGGTGGTCATCTCTGTTACTAAGCTGAAGAACCAGCATTGTCAGAGACTGCTCTGTGATCATGTGGGCAGCATAATTGCACAGAACACTATATACCTTCCCACCAAAGTGGTACCTATTTATCTACTTGCATTTGCATGCTTTTGAACTGCTAGGTTGGCAGAATCTGAGACTAGAGAAAGGAGATCACCCCACTGTGCACCTTTACCTTTAAAATACATATGGTGGTGTAATGCTTGGAATCACTAGGGTGCAATTCAGGACTGCTGACTGGTGTTTGCAGGACAGATTTCACTAGTGAGACAGGTGTGGTTTCCCCACCCCTATCTCTTTAGACTGAGCAATGGAAGGTCCTTTGCCATTTGTCAGCTAATCTTGATTCTGTCTGGGATCCCAGTGTCAGCTTCTGGCCAGCTAGTTATCCAACTTGTGATGGTGGTGAAAATTAGACAGGCTGGGTTTAACATCAAGATTCCACTTAAGCATTCTTAAGTACTGGAATCTCAGGATATGTAAATGGGGGGACGAACAGGCTTTTTGGTAATCTTTTAGGCTATTTATTATATACAGGTATAGAAATACAAACATATACAGCCCGAAAAACCCACAAAAACTATGGATGCCGGCCATGAAAGCCTACAACTTTACATATACACTACCCATAAGGAAAATACAGACTTGTCAACATTTGGAAAGTTTGTTTCCATTGCATCTTTTTAGCAAGCTTCTCAATAGTTAACACACAAAGGAACATCACAAATGTAAACAATATAGCTTAGCCATTCTCTCTCTCTCTCTCTCTCATGTATCTCTGAGCACACAGTCATCCAAGCATTAATAACCTTTAGACTGTTAAATCTGACAGTATCCGTTACACATCTATATACATTTTAATGGGCATCCATTACATTCATAATGGGAATCTATTTTAGCATAGCCTAGATGTTTTTCCTACCAACATTTGCATATCTAGGCAGTTTATCAGTTATCAGGAACAGCATTATTTGCTTGGAGGCTGTATTAAACCTTTCTTTTCATATGGTGGAAACTGCAAAAGCAATATGATTTCTTTCTTTGATTCCGCCCCCCTAGCCTCTGCCCTGCTATCAACTGTCCTATCCAAACAAATGTGCTAACAGTGCCTCATTTATGTTATCCAATCAAAACAAGATCTTAGATATGACATCCCTCTGGGTCAAGTTGCAGTCCTTTGCATCAGCCAGTGCATCTCCTAGGTATCTTTATTAGCAGTTGAATCTATTCCTATCACAATGTTGATAAAAATGCAGGCACATTTCTTCCTTCACCTTTGAGTAGGCATTATGACTGGAACTAGTCTGTCTCTTTGTTCCAGTAACACCCACATTCTAATACACATAGCTTCCTTCATTATATCATACTCTATATGTCATATTCTATTAGTTATATTCTGTATGTATGTTTCCAAGCCAAAATGGATCCTCAGAGTCTTGGAAAGGTTGCGCGAGACTCTGGGGCCTCGTCAGGCCTCTCCGAGGCCCGGCACAGTCAAAGGGGCCCTCCTGGGCCTCTTGGAGGCCCGGCGCAATTGAGGGAGCCCTCCTGGGGAACCCCCATGGCCTCAAAATGGCGCCCTGCCACCGTGCACATGCGCGTGTGACGCAGGTGCCATTTTGTTTTTCAAAATGGCAGCCCCCCCACGCACACGCATGTGCACGACGGTTGGAGTTGGGCGCATGCATGCGTGCCAACCGCCTCTGCCATTTCCCCCCCCTCCCAGCCCACCGGCAAAAAAATTTGGCGACCCCTGCTCTATAGATTTGATAGCTGTTGGGAAAGTTATAACAGGAGGCTTGCTGATGGCTCTAGCAAGACATTCAGAATTTGATAACGATGGATAACTTTTCCCAATTGCTTAGGAGATTCCACATGGAAATCTACCATAAACTGAATGTGTGATTGGTTTGTACTAGGCCCACATCTTTAATGGAGAAGATTTTCTCTCAAAATGATGGTTGCTATCATGACATAGTCATCAAGGGGATGATGAGGATATCCCCTTTGGAGCAGGTGTTGCTTTATTTTGGTGATCCTTTTATTGTAATTTTATTTGGCAATATATATCAATAGAATTCTAGTGGAATTATGGGACCTACTAGATGTTGTTGGACTGTAACTCCCAACACTGCCTTACCACTGTATTTTTATATATTATATATGTTTTACACTGTCTTCAGTATTTTGGTATATATGCTTTTTATGGAAACCACTTAGAGTTTTTATGATATTATGTGGCATATACATACTATCCAATAAATAAATGCATTTTCTGATGTTTTAGAAAACATTTTAGAAAAAGATTTTTGAAACACGTTCTCATTTTGGCTTTACTTTTTGAAATGCCCTTACATTTCTAACATACCCTCCAATTGTCCTCATGAATCCTTTGTTATCCCACTTTTTCAGCTGTTTTTAAACAGACCAAGTATCTCCACCCTCCTTCCACTTTCCACTCTTTGTTCTCAGCTTACCTCAGTTGCTTCAAAGTACAAAAGTAGTCCAAACTCAATTAACTCAATGGAGGGGATGAGGGGTAGAATCTTGCCCTTCCCAGTTAGCTCAGGGAGAAGCAAACTGCTGCAGCCTCTCTTAGTTTGTGTATTCTTCCTCATTAATAACTTTTGCCATCTTGATTACATTCTTCTGATGTGGCTTGGCCACAAGTGCCTTGGTTTTCATTTATTAATATTGGATGATACATTCTAATCAAATACCCTTTGTAAATCCATGAGTGCTGTTGTTCTACAATTGTCTTTAAAACTGAAAATGAAAGGTATTTAGCACTACTGCAGTTAGCTCAATGGTAAAACACATGCACACCAAAAGTCACAGTCCTAGTTATTCTTTTCCTATATTCTTTTCTGGAAAACACTAGTTTCTTCATATCATTCATATCACTTTACAGAGGTTGCTGAACCAGAATCATTGGAAGGAAAGTCTACATAATTATAGTTTTAATAATTGTAGTCATTAGTAACAAGTTTGATGATAAGAATCAGTAATAAGAACCATGTGAAACAGAGTCAAGTGTGTAATTTCAAGTTATTTGGATAATATGTATTTTTAAATGCAAATCTAAAGCACTCTTGAAGCCAGTGTAATTGATATCTATAATTCTACATTAACTTCACTGAAATCTAAGTAGTATTTATTTATTTATTTATTTATTTATTTATTGGATTTATATCCCACCTTTCTCCCAATATGGGCACATCTGAAATCAAACTGAGAAGAATTGGCAGTGTTCCTTCCTGGATGTCCTAGTCATCCGCAAACCAAACCAACGTCTGGGTCACACAGTATACAGAAAACCTACACATACAGACAGATACCTGCACAAGAATTGCAACCATCACCCAGGACAAAAAAGAAGCACAATAAAAACACTGGTAGACGGGGCAAAACGCATCTGGGAACCCCACTTCTTGGAAGAGGAATTGAAGCACCTAGACCGGGCTCTACAGGCAAATGGTTACTCCAGCTCAGACATCAGAAGGGCTGCCAGACCCAGGAAAACCCAGAGGAGTGAAGACAAGCAGCCACCCAAAGGGAAGGTATTTTTATCATATATCAAAGGAGTCACAGACAGAATAGGGAAAGTGGTGAGGAAACACAACCTCCAAATGGTTTACAAACCAACCAAGAAAATCCAACAAATGCTGTGTTCAGCAAAGGACAGGAGAAACCCTGTCACAGCCGCAGGAGTTTACCGCATACCATGCAGCTGCAGACAAGTCTACATAGGGACCACCAAACGCAGTGTCCGAACACGAGTCAAGGAACATGAGAGACACTGCAGACAGGGCCAGCCAGAAAACTCAGCAGTAGCAGAACACATTATAAACCATCCTGGGCATAAAATGCTGTTTGAAAACACTGAAATTCTGGACCATGCCAACAACTATCAGGTCAGAATGCACAGGGAAGCCATCGAAATCCACAAACACTTGGATAACTTCAACAGGAAAGAAGAAACCCTTAAAGTAAACAAGGTTTGGCTACCGGTCCTACAAAATAAGAAAATCAGCACTCCGCAAATGCAAATGGGAAACCAACCAGGGTCAGGGGCTTTCCCAGCAGACAATAGCAGACAATATCCTTGATTGCATATCCTCCTACCCTGAAGCCATGCCATTAACAACAGAACAATACCTATTCAACACATAACAATACACAGTTTACATGGAAATCACTCCTCCCTACCCAGAGTCTCACAGTATACATAGAGCCACTCTCTTCCATTCCAGTATTCTCTGAAGATGCCAGCCACAGATGCTGGTGAAATGTCAGAAAGGAACTTTTCTAGAACATGGCCACACAGCCCGAAAAACCCACAAAAAACTATGGATGCCGGCCATGAAAGCCTATGACTTCAAATCAGTTAAGCTTTGCATATTATCACGAGCTGCTGCTCTACTAGCTGAGTTGGAAATTTTTACATAGACTTTTTTTTTCCTTGCCTAGAGTTGAGCCCTGGAAAATTGCAGATTTGCACCCTTGTTTCCTGCCATGAAAAAGACTTAGGGAATCCTAAGGAATCCTGGTATTTGTAGGCTGATGAGTCACCTTAGATCTGGCAGATCTACCCACCTGTAAACCTGTAATTGTTCAGCCAGCATGTGACACTGTTATTTAGGAGTGTCCTTTTAATGAAGATGTTGTAACAAGTGTATATGAAATGTGAAGTACAGTTAAAGTCAATGTGACCAGTTATGTCAGGGAGCGGGGTATTTGAAAATGTAAAACATTTTTGTAAAATTTACAAGAACAAAGAAAACAAGTATTGGAAGTGCAGTACTGTGATCGGAGATTGGTTTCATATCTGGTGGCAATGTCCTAAGATTAAAAAGTTATGGGAAGAAATTCATATAGAAATCAATAAAATCTTAGGTATAAAATTTCAAATGATACCTGAAATTTATCTATTAAATATGACTAACAAAATATTAGATATAGAAGCAAAAAAAAAAAAATCCACTGGAAAATATTGTTTTATATGATCACCCCAGCAAGAATTCTCATTGCACAAAAATGGAAAACAAAAGAAATACCTACGATAGAGGACTGGCTGTTAAAAATCTCTAGACAATATAGAATTAGATAGATTAACAAAGCTGATAGAAAGAAGGTCTATAGACAAATACAGACTGAGAGAAATTTTAAAATTTTTGTGTAAAGTGATGGTCATAAATATATACTTAGTGCTTACAAAGCCCTGAAACAGTTCAAGATTATTATAAGCATAGAAAAGCAAAAGTCACAAAAACAACAACAACAACAACAAATTACAGCAAGAAGGAACTGTATTTTCATCATTTTATTTTCTCAATAACCAAGCAGATTAATAGGAAGCTCAAAAATAATTCATTTTGTTTGTCAAAATAACTAAAATGAAGAAGAAATGTTGTTCAGAAGTGCATATTTTGGTAACTTGGAAAATTTAATTTAAAAAATGTAAAACATTGGAAGATTATTTCTTTTCCAATTATCTTCTCCATATCCCTTCTTCACTCCCAAAACATATTCTGGCAGAAATTACAGCACCTTCCTCTGTTAGTTAGCAGTTCTGTTATGAAGCCATAACAGCTTCCATCTTTCAAAGTGAGAGCTACAAAACTGAATGCTTTTGCTCAAGGTTACATACCAATTAACAGTTCTTGGCTCATTAACATATGTTTCATCACCACACTATAATCCTGTTCTCACCTGACAAATAACATCTGTTTCTTAAAAGCCTTACTATATTCTTTGAAGGTAACAAAGAGGTTTTCTTTTCTTTTCTTTTTGAAGACCTAAACAGAAAATTTAAAAAGTTATCAGCTTCTGAAACTTCATTTTTGCTGATGAGGAAAACAGCAATGAGCCAATGGCAATGTTAGGAAGGATGACCTATGGATCAGTTATGAAAGAACCATTTTTCTAGAACAGACATAATATTTTAATGCAATATTCTGTGATACTATGAATGTGAGCATTGTTATTGATCTCTTTTCAAAACATTTTGAGCCTGCTCCATAATACAGGCAAGATGAAATGACTAAGGTAAATATTCTCGGCTTCTGATATTACCTACCTAAAGTTTAAAATCACCTCTGTAGTAGTCATCTCTGCTGGGGAATTCCAGATTAATCATTGGAAGATTATAACTTGCTTATAACTGTGTTCTGGCTATATTACTTCTTCTTGTTATGTGCCTTCAGGTAATTTCTGACTTATGGAATCCCTATCCTACAATTTTCTTGGCAAGATTTATTTATAGGGAGTTTGCCATTGCTTTTCCTCTAAGGCAAAAAGACTGGGTTTCCATGGCTGAGCAGGGATTCAAACTCTGGTCTCCCAGAGCCCTAATCCAACATTCAGACCATTATATCATGCTGGCTCCAGCTAATGAGTGTGTGTGTGTGTGTGCACTTTCAACTCACTGATGACTTATGGTGACCCTATGAATTTCATAGGATTTTCTTAGGCAAGGAATGGAACTGGTTTTTGCCAGTTCCTCCATCTGAAATATGGCCTACAGTACCTGGTATTCATTGCTGGTTTCCCATCCAAGTGATAACCAGAGCTGATCCTGTTTATCATCTAAAATTAGATGTGATCTGGCATTTAGGCTCCAACTACTGAGACCCTGTTGCAATTATCAGATATTCTATTTGAACACCAAATTGGTATCTACAAGGATCAAGACCTTTTTGGTGGTAGTCCCAGAGCTCTGCAACACCCTTTGTTTGGCTCTTCTTCATTGTGTTCAGTCTCCCAATATTTAAAATTCCTGTTGACAAAATTGTTGCTGTTTCTCTGCAGGATGATTGCTGTGGGTTCTGCTACATGTAAAATTTATATTGTGTAATATTTGTTATGCTATGGTGATTTGTATTTTAATTTGGTTTAGCCCTTTCATTGACTGTTCTATGTTGTCATCAGTTTGGGAACAGTCATTGAGACGAAGAACAAACTTCCAGCTGGATACTCTGTCAATGAGCAGGAAAGGGAAAGAGGGCGGGAGGGGTGTAGCCATGGTCCATAAACTGGCTTCAGGACAAGCTTTGGGGTTGAGACTGCCATGGTTGCCTTGACCGACGATCTGCGTCTGAGCATTGACAGGGGTAGTGTGACCCTGTTGGTGCTCCTAGACCTCTCAGCAGCTTTCGATACGATAGATCATAGCATCCTCTTAGACTGCCTGAGGGGGTTAGGTATCAGGGGCACTGCATTGCAGTGGTTCTGGTCCTCAGAGGATGCTGCTTGGGAACAATTACTCCAGTAAAAGGGAGCTCACCTGTGGTGTTCCACAGAGTGCTATACTGTCCCTGATGTTGTTCAACATCTATATGAAGCCGCTGGGTGAGATTATACGGAGCTATGGAGCTGGGTGTTATCAGTATGCTGATGACACCCAGATCTATTTCTCCGTGTCTCGTTCATCGGCCTCGAATTCCGATGGCGTCTCATCTCTCAATGAATGTCTTTGGGCAGTAATGGGCTGGATGAGGAAAAACAGATTGAAACTGAATCCAGACAAGACGGAGGTGCTCACGGTAATGGCCCTGAAACCAAGAATTGGGTTGCAACTTCCAGTCCTGGATGGGGTCACACTCTCCACCAGTGACTGTGTTCACAGTCTGGGAGTGCTCCTTGACTCATTGCTCCTGATAACAAATCAGGTAAATGCGACAGTCAGGAGCGCCTGTTATCAGCTTCAGCTGATACGCCAGCTGCGCCCTTTTCTGGAAGTAAGGGATCTTGAGACTGTTGTGCACGCGCTGGTAACCTCAAGTCTAGATTTCTGCAATGCGCTCTACATGGGGCTACCCTCGTGCTTGGTTCTGAAACTACAGCTGGTGCAGAATATGGCAGCCAGATTAGTGTCTGGAACATCCAGGAGGGACCATATTACTCCAGTTTTAAGGTCCCTCCACTGGCTGCCTATAAATTTCCAGGCCCAGTACAAGGTGTTGGTTATTACCTTTAAAGCCCTAAAAGGCTTGGATCCAAACTATCTCAAGGACCGACTTCTCCCCTACAATCTTCCCCACGCACTCCGGTCCTCTGGGAGGAATTTGCTGCAGCCACAAAGAGCTAGGCTTGCGGCTACCTCCCAGAGGGCTTTTTCAGTGGTCGCCCCCAGACTATGGAACGGCCTGCTGGATGAGATCCGTCAATTGACATCCTTAGACAGCTTTAAAAAGGCTGTCAAGGCAGATCTCTTCTGGCAGGCCTTTCAGTGATAGATAATCCCAGCCTCAGGAATCCCTCTCCCAAGAGGGCTTCTAGGTTTTCAGTCTTAAGAACCACAGCCACATTGTGATCGTTTTTTAAATTATTGTTGTATTTTATTGTATGTTTTAATTTATAATTGATTTAATAATTTTTAAGGGGGGGGATTAGATTTTACAATTGTATCTATATTTTATTCTTGTTAGCCGCCCCAATTGATCTCAAAGGGGCGGGATATAAATAAACTTTATTATTATTATTATTATTAAAAACAACCTTGCCTTAACCAGGATACCTATCCGTGCATTAGACCACATAGAATACTTTTACCTTAGCTTGAAGACCAGGGAGAGACTGGGGATTCTATTAGTTTACCATCCACCCCAAAACTTAACAGTCTCACTAGCCGAGCTGACACAACTTGTCTTGGAGCTGGTGTTGGAGTTGCCTAGACTATTAGTCCTGGGTGACCTCAACATCCTCCTCGAGGCTGGTTTGACTAATCTTACTGGTGCAGCTTGGGAGTTCATGGTTTCCATGACAAACATGGGCCTCTCCCAGATAGTGTCTGAGCCTACGCATTGTGCAGGTCATGTCCTCAATGTGGTCTTCTGCATGGATCAGGCATATCCGTGGGCAGAGTTAATTAGCATCTCTGCATTGTCATGGACGGATCATTTCCTGGTTAAGGTTGGACTGAAAGCCACCACCCCTCCCTCCGAGGGTGGAAGACCGATTAGAATGGTCTGCCCTCAAAAGCTGATAGAACCCATTAGGTTCCAAGAAGCCCTAGGGGGTTTTATGGTTGGCAATGCCAATGATTCTGTTGAAGCTCTGGTTAATATGTGGAATAGCAATCTTACCAGAGCTGTAGACACGATTGCTCCCAATCGTCCTTTCCAACCTGCAAATAATCATAATTCATGGTACACTGAAAATCTTAAACAAATGAAGTGGATTGGACAACGACTAGAGTACCATTGGCTGAAATCTCAACTCATAACCAATAAGATACTTCATTGGGCTTTTCTTAGGTCCTATCAAATGGCGATAGATGCAGCTAAGAAATCTTTCTTGTCAGGAAAATGACATGGATGTGACCACAAGGTGGAGCTGTAGGATAAGAAATGCAAGCAGCTCAGCTCCATGAGCAGGTGTGTATGGGTTAGTAATTGAAAATATACACACCTGAGATGCCTGATGCAACAGGCAGTGTTAACTGCCTATAAAAAGGAGATGGGAATTATCTTTTGTGTGGGTTTGTTGTGGATGGTGGAGCAGTTTGTTGGTTTGAGAGAGATTTGTGAGTATTAAAGATGGCTGTCCAATACTCTCTGTATATATTGTAAATATACTGCAAACAAAGATTAAAGCCCTCAAGTTGAGTGAAGGCTGACCTTGTTGCTATCTTTATTTGGCAAGCCAGAGCTCAAGGGAATGTGCTGGGGTGAAGGAATTTTTCCTTCTCAGCCTGAAGTCTTTTGCAGAATTCTCTCCAGAAACCTTCTCCTTGGCGTCCTGTCAAGGTAGAACAACTCTGCAGGTCATGGTGGACACAGCGTGTCTTTCTATGCCCCAACATTTCTATTCTGCATCTATCTTGTCTGTGAAATCCCATCCAGCTGAGCTGTTCAGGGTGGTGAGGAATTTCACTCAATTGCCTCCCACCCAGAACCCTCTATTAGAACCAACTAGAGCTTGCTGTGACACTTTTAATGATTATTTCACAGACAAAATCTCTCAAATAAGAGTTGACCTGGATGCTAACTTTAAGTCAGTAGCAACTATAGAGGTATCCAGAGTCTCTGCCATTACTGTTAGACTGGATCAATTTGAGTCGGTAAGTACTGAGGATGTGGACAAGCTCTTTAGTAGTTTGAAAAAGATGACTTGTCCTCTTGACCCTTGCCCAACTTGGCTGGCAGTCCAGGGGGGTGATACTATCAAGTTGGTGCTGAAAAATGTAATTAATGCATCTCTCAGGGAGGGGACCCTGCCTTCTTGTCTTAAGGAGGCAGTGGTTAGACCACTCTTTAAAAAGCCCTCCCTTGACCACCTGGATAGAAATAATTGTAGACCTGTTTCACTGTTGCCATTTTTGAGCAAGGTGATCGAGAGAGCAGCTGCTAATCAACTGCAAGTTATCTTGGAGGAAACCGATTTTCTGGATCCATTTCAAACCGGATTCAGGACAGGATATGGAGTTGAGACTGCCATGGTCGCCTTAGTCGATGATCTCTGTCTGGGCATTGACAGGGGAAGTGTGACCTTGTTGGTGCTCTTGGACCTCTCAGCAGCCTTCGATACCATAGACCGGAGTATTTTTATTGCCCACCCAAATTCCTTGTGATTGGGTGGGCTATAAATAAATAATTTATTATTTTTATTGTTATTATGTCCACCATTCCAGATGCAGATTCCAGATTATAAATTTGTGCATGAAGTACAGAGCCACTCAGCTTTGGAGACAAGATGCTGTCTTTACTACTTGATTAATTACTTCCATTATCTGTCAAGAAAGGAAGGACAAAACAGCCATGTATGAAATTAAACTAGATCTCCAAGGCTTTCTTGCAACAGACAATTATAATAAAGTTTACAATGCACTTAAGAATAAATGACCCAAGGACTGTAGAAGGAATTCTGTTTTAAATATAAATAATCTCTTTGTTATATACCAGGCATTGTTATTTAACATAATGGAGGATCTCTCTAGTAACTGTAAGGGTTTTCAAGGTGTCTGGAAAATATTCATTTTATACTGTTTCCCTACACAGTATTTATATTATTATGGCTTAATTTTAAAAACTGTGTTTCTAATGCAGTGGATCTGAACTGTTTTTTAAAGCTAATGTCTTCCTTTTGTTTTCTCCTATAATCATAAGGAGTGTGATGCAGCTGTAAGAAAATAGCACTACCCATACACATGTGGAAAAAGTACACAGACTTGCAGAAATGCAAAAGATTTTTATGATTTTTTTTTTTAAAAAAAAGCCCAGAGGAGGCAATCCTTGAAAAACCCAAGAACAGAACTTGCATAGTGGATACAAATTGTTGTTTAGTAAATAAGTGTGTCCCTGTGTGTGACAAAAAAAGAGAGAGAGAACTCATGATGACAGGTGGAATGGAATGGAACAGAATAAAGTATCCTGGAAAAGGAAATGTCTGAAGTTCCACACTATAACATTTTGTGACATCAGTAATCAAATATTGAGAACCAGAGTGGTGTTGTGATTAGAGTATTGGACCAGGAATCTGGGAAACGAAGGTATGAAATCCATGGCTCAGCCATGGAATCTCACTGGATGACTTTAGGAAACTCCCAGAAGCTCACCCTGAGAGGAAAGCAATGGCAAACCCCCTCTGAACAAATCTTGCCAAGAAAACTCCATGATAGATTCACCTTAGGGTCACCATATGTTGGGATCTGAAGGCACACAACAACATAATCAAATATTAAATAGTCAGTTGAAAGATGGACTTCGTTTTATATTCACCAATTTATAATCAAGTGATACTCTAATATGGCTGTACTGAGGGCCAAAGAGAGGAGATTATTGCATAAGGATATAAACCAGTTTACCTGAGCTGGCTTAAAATTAGAAGCGGGTGGCATCCTGATATTATCAGATGTATTTATCCATCAAAATCACAACCCAGGTGCAGCCTGGGTCCATTGCTGCTTGAAGGGACGCTCCTCACACCTCTTTTCAAAGCCAGTAGTTTTTGGCTTGAAAAAATGGCTGCCAGAGAGCCTCTCTGAGCAGCGATGAACCCAGGCTGCACCTGGGTGGCGATTTCGGTGGCTAAATGTATCTGATAATATCAGGATGATGCCCGCCTTTAATTTTAAACAGGCTCAAGTAAACTGGTTTATATCCCCATGTGATAATCTCCAGAGCACATTAAAACACACACATGTACACACATACTATGAGTGAGAAACTATGGCAAGTGGAGAAGGGAAATTTTATTCTTTCATTCCCTGTTGCACTCCTGTGATAAACTACTTCTCCACAATTGTGGTTTGAGAATGACATTATCTGTTCATTCTATGTGATGGGCACATGAGAGAAGTCTTCATCAGGTGTTGCTCCCAGATTATGCAATGCATCCCTGCAGAATTGTGATCACTTTCCATTCTTGCTAATTTGGGAAATGTGTTGTGAAGGCACAGGCCTTTTGCACTGTTTGATATCCTAGATCGGGGTAGGCAACCTTTCCCCTTTAAGGGCCAAGGGACTTCAGCTCCCAGAAGCCTCAGCCATGTTGGCCAATAGTCCCATGTTGGGCAATAGCTCCTGGGATTCTGGGAGCTGAAGTCCCTCGGCCTTTAAAGGGGAAAGGTTGCCTACCCCTGTCCTAGATGATTATGATGACTTTAATGGCCTCCACTGGCTGCCAATTACTTTCCAGGCAAGTACAAAGTGTTATTACATTTAAAGCCCTACATGGTCTGGGTCCAGATTACCTATGGGATAGCCTCCTCCCGTATAATCTGCCCCAGGTCCTCTAGTGGGCATTAATTTCAATCAACCAGAACTGGGTTGGCAACTGTCAGCCAGAGCACTTTTTCTTCAGCCACCTCTAGACTGTGGAACAACCTGCTGGAAGAGATTCAAAAGATGACTATCTCAAACAGCATTAAAGACCAGTCTCTTTCAGCAAGCTTATCCAAATGATTTTTAAACTGAATTTTAAATGATGAATTTTAATTGTGGATCATTTTAATATGTGCACATCTAATTTGTCCTTTTAAATTGATGTGTGTTTTAAGTGATGTGTTTTTAACTGCTGTTGTGTATTTATTAATTGTTGTTGTTCCCTGCTTTGATCCAAGGGGAGATGTAGGAAAGAAATAATAATAATAATAATAATAATAATAATAACAACAACAACAACAACTTTGTGGTTTTATTGTTTGATTTGTTTTCAATTTTATTTTAATTTGCTTTTCAGGATGCTTGTTAGTTGTCCTGAATGCTTTTTTCCCCCTTTTTGTGAAAAAGGCAGGATTAAAATGCAATAAATAAATTCCTTGCTTTGGGAAGAAAACTTCCATTGGAATCAATGGGAGATTTCCTCTTATTGACTTCTGGTTTAAGACTCACTGTGGTTGTCCAAACTCTTTGATGCCATTATACTAAAATGTTCCTTGAAGAGTAGTGATGTGCTTAGTGGGGAGCCCTATTTTTGCCAAGCAAACTAATGAAACAAGCTAGTGCCTACATATATGTAAATAGCCTAAATACAAATACAAGTGAACACTTTTCTGTCCCCCCTTTTCTCATTTAGGAAACATTTCTGCATTGGTGGAACTCAGTAGTAGACCAAGATCATCTCAGTGTGCAGCAATGATGCAGAATGAACTGCTGCAGCTCCCATTACAGATGCAAGATCAAATCTCTCTCCAGGTAGTGGTGGGATCTCTAAGCCATGAAACTGCCTAACAAAATTTTGGAAAGAGCTGAACTGAGTTCAGTTTCTTTCTTTTTCTTTAACAGAACTCCAATAAGGCAAAGAAAAGACTCAAATGTTCCCCATGCATGCAGAGCTGGCTGCACACTCCACTGGATTTACAAGATTCTGTCAAAACACATTGGTAAGCCTTGTACTTTTGCAGCTTATGGGAGATGAAAGATGGAATTGTTTAAACACTGCATTCTTCAGAGGATTCCCTCACCTACATGAAAGTAAAGAAGATTGTTCCACTCACGACTGACAACATTTTTTGATTCAAATAAATGAACAAATGCAATTTCTATGACACCATCAAATATTAGAGAGAATGTGAACAAACTGTGGACACCTCATTAATTTTTTTAACTTTCCCTCATTTTACTTGGCTATGAAGGAAGCTGCTTTCAGGAATATTCTCTCCTAAAAAGCAGAAACATTTCAACCCACTTGCCACTTCCTTCTGATTTACCTAGACAACAAGGTGACACAGGTCTAGCAGCAAGTAGTTTCATAAAACTCACAATGGCTTATGTTTCCTATTTCTTTAACCTCCATTATTTCAGTGAGCCAAATAACTTTGCCACACATCTGAAGTAAACAACACTCAAACTAAAAATCAATTCACCCCATGATATTTTTTTTGGGGGGGGGTCCCTCTGACATTGGAGGCTAGGTTAGCTCAATTTCTGCTGTGTTTATGCTGGCAGGCAAAGACGTTTTTATTTAAACAATCCTTTGATGATTAACTGGCTATTGCAGAAGTGGCTTTTTCCCCTTCATGGGAGGCTGCTGTACTTTTAGTCTAAGTGTTATATTTTAAAGGTTTTTGAATTGTTTAAACCACTACTGTTTTCAATAGAATAGTTTATTTAATTTTATTCTTTTTATTATAATTATGTGTTTTTTTAAAAAAATGTGTCGCTATAATCTCTGTTGTGAACTGCCTTAGATCTCATTGGATGGATGGAGGATAGCTTCTGAATAGAAATGTATAGGGTTGCACTTATGAAAAAACCATCTCGTTGGTGGGGCTCATGAGATCAGGTTGTAAGGACTGGACATCATAATACCTCTCCCATTGCTTAGCATACTGCCAAGAACACGTTAAAGGTGCCTGTCTAAAGGGGAGAAGGAAATCAGGATGCCCCAACTCCACCTAGACTTCTATGATTATTTAGCCCCAGGCCAGCAATCTAGGCTGGCTAAATCCTACAACAGCTGTCAGAAAAATGTTAGGTTTAAGAAGGATCTACTATTTTGTCTATACAGACACAGACAAGCCTAAGGGGTCCATTACCTTGCCCATACTCCCAGCAAAATGGTGTCTCAGGGAGTGGAGCCAATTACCTACTATGGGAAATAAGCCAGAGCTAGGATATTTTTGTTTTCCAGATGTTTTATAGTACAATTTCCATAACCCTTTATCACTGACCAAATTGACTAAGGTTCCTGGGAATAATAATACTAATTACTACTACTACTACTACTACTACTATTAGGTAAAGGTAAAAGTATTCCCCATTGACAAGGTTGTCAAGTCATGTCCGACCATAGGAGGCAGTGCTCATCTCCGTTACTAAGCTAAAGAGCCAGCGTTATCCAAGGACTACTCTGTGATCATGTGGCCAGCATGATTGCACAGAATGCTGTTTACCTTCCCACCAAAGTGGTACCTATTTATCTACTTGCATCTGCATGCTTTCGAACTGCTAGGTTGGCAGAACCTGGGACTAGTTACAGGAGCTCACCCTATCATGGAGCACCTGGGCCTCGAACTGCCAACCTGCCAATCTTGCAATCAACAGAGTCAGCGTCGTAACCACTTGAGCCACTGTATCCCTACTACTACTACTGCTGCTACTGTTACAATGAGCCCTTGGTATCCACGGCAGTTTGGTTCCTGGACACCCCCCCCCCCATGGATACCAAAATCTGTGGATGTGCACATTCCATTATGTACAATGACACAGTAAAATGGTGTCCCTTACATAACATGGCAAAATCAAGATTTGCTTTTTGGAATTAAAAAATATATATCTTCAAACCATAGGGGTGGAATCCTTGAATGCAGAATCCATGGATATGGAGGAACAACTGCATTCTCTTTTCCCAGTTTGGGACTCAAAGCATTAAAACACATACAGATTTTTTTAAAACCTCTTCATACAAAAATGAAAGATATAATTGAACTATCAGTAAAATTAAAAACAAAAGCATGGAATTGATATCTAACAAAACATCCCTGCTATAGGACAGGAATCCAAACAACTTAATTGTGGGAGCAGAGGAAGATTGCTTGTGTTTATTATTGTTACATGGCTATGAGTCTGGATTCAAACAGGTATCCTGCAAATCATATGGCCATTTACCAACAGAACCTGATCTGCCTTAGGTCCACTCGATGACACACATACACTTCACATTAGAGCTTCATGAAATGAGAAACAGCTGAATGAATCTGCTTCATGGAGTGAGATGCTGCTGAATAAATCTGCTGTTAGAGTTGACAGTATCACAGAAGCTGCAGACTGTATTGGATTGTCTATAGGACAGGAAGAAATGCTGACATGAGCTTTTAAATATTTCTTCAGGAGAGTGACAGCATTTTGTTGTAATAGCTTTACATTTCTCAACCAGGAGAGTCCCATATGTACATAAAGTCCAAGAACATTGTGTAGGCACATAGGAATGTCAGATGCTTATTTCGTGGGTTCAAAGAGTCCTTCCTCAAAGTCAGCTTTATGGATAGGATACCCCTAGAGACTGTATGTGCTGTTCACAAAAATACAGGCACTATGGGTCTTGTCAAATCTAAAAAATGAGATTCTGTAGAGCAGCAATGGCTACCATATGAGGCACGCATCTCATCCTACTTACTGGGAGGTCCAGCACTGCTCTCTTTCTTTTATTTTCCAACAGTTTCTATTCAGAGGCACAGTTCTCCTGAATTTCAAGGTAGCCACCATGATTAATAGTCATTGATAGATGTATCCTCCATGTATTTGTCACATACCCTCCAACATTTCACTGATGGAAACCATGATATAAGTCAGGAGCAGGCAACCTAAGGCCTGGGGGCCAGATGCGGCCCCCCGAGACCTTTGGACCAGCCCCAGGCCGGTCCTGCCACCACTGCTGCCCCCCGCCTCCCGCCATGATGATATTGATTATTGTTGTTATTACTTGTTCTTGGGGTTTTCTTGGCAAAATCTCCACAGGGGTTTTGCCATGGCTTTTCTAAGGCTGAAAGAGTGTGCATGCATATTTTTTAAATTTAAAAAAATTTATTTATTTATTTATTTATTTATTTTTGTTGCTTCGGACCCCAATTGTCTGAGGGACAGCAACCCGGCCCCTGGCTCAAAAAGGTTGCCTACCCATGATATAAGTGATCAAGCAACATCAGAGTGTGATCAAGATGGAAAAAGTTATTAATGAAGAAGAACATCCAAGCTTGGAAATGCTGTAGCAGATTGCTTTTGCCTGAGCCTATTGGAAAGGACAAGATTCTCTCTCTTCTCCTCTCCTCCCCTCCATAATAGCATCCTGATCCAGACTAGGACTGGCTCTTTGTACTTATTTTTGAGTAAGAAAAAGAACCTACAAATCTCTATCTTATATATTAAATGAAACATATAGTCTGGCTGTAATCTAGCATGTGACCATGAATTCCACAGATACATTCTGCACTTCATGAAGAAACGCTTCACCGGAACTGATTTTCTTGCCAATCAATCTCTATGGGAAGCACATACAAAACATAAATGTTTTGTTTTTAACAGAGGAAATAAAGGGTTCTCACTAACCATACCTGACTGGGCTAGCCATTTCGTTTGGTTCACCAAAGCAAATACTAAAAATGCATTTTGGTGAGTTCTAAGGTCCTATTGACTTCAGTGTGGGTAGGATTGTGATGTGAAATGATGCATCATAATATTTGGTACTGCACAAAAAAGTACTCAGCCATCTCAATTTCCCCCAGTGTTTGATCTGTTGAATATGTCACTGTTTTGTCCCATATATTAAAAGTGTTAATTTTATGTGTGTATAGTGAGAAGAAAACAATCTGTACTCTACTAACTGGATCACTTTCTTGCTTAGTGTGTCTTATTTATTTGGCTGACAGCTTAATAGATGGAGTAGTGAATATTTACGTCCACCTTCTTTATTTGCTCTCTGTAGGACAATTGTTCAGTGCAAGAAATGGGCCTCGATCTTAAAAAATGAGCTCTTATTTTGGCTTTCGCGCTGTTCCTTCTGAGAATAACTGCTTTCCCCATTTCAGAGACAACCAGTACCAAAGCAATAAACATATCCTGCCAACAAAACAGGTACACTGGGAATATATGATCCATTAAGGGATACAAATTTGTTTCACGATAGCAACTTGTACACAGAATGAGAAAATAGGTATTACATATAGTAAATAGATACAGCTGAAGGACATGGACGACTACAGCAAGAAAGGCCACCTTTGATAAGAAACATTTTATTGTGATGGTGGTAATTCTTTAGCTGATCAAAGCCTGGAGGGTTACTTTTGAAAATAATTAGTTGCAATTAGAACTCCAAGGTCCCCTAAGTAGTAACTCACTACTTTCCTGTTTCTCAAAAGTAAATAGAATCCTTACCTTTTTGTAACTTAAAAAAACCATATGGCCTGCATTACAAAATACAATGCCTCATTTTTACTTCAACAACCACAACCAGAGGGTGAGGCAGCAATGAGAGGGCATACCTGCACCATGTGATAGTTCCTCTCCACCATTTAGTGAGCTCACACCCCTGCAACTATGACAGTTGCACTGCAAAAGAATAGAAGCTTTTAAGTTATAATCATAATGAAAAGTAGTTATAACTTTGAACTAGGAACTAATTGCAAATAACTAGGTGTCTTGGGATAGGATAGATGATAGAAGATGAACCTTCTAAGCCAGTTCACATGTAACATTTTCCTTATGTCCTCATCATCAGGTTCTCCCTAATCACATCATTTTTCCATAGTGTCTGCTAAGTCATTATACAAACAATTCCTAAAGGCTTGTACATATTTACAACCATATGCCTCATCATATTCTTAGCCATTTTACACTAACCAATTATCCATGCCAATCTCATTTGTTTGAGGAATTTTACAACTCTAACAGGCTTATGTGTAACACAGGCATTCACAAGTTAAATCTTAAGCAAATTTTAAGCACATCTCAAGTGCATTAATTATATGTAAGTATGTATTTCCCGATCTTACCAGAATCTGCATTTTAGGGCAGGCATGGCAGAGCTTATCAGGAAATTTTCTTGGGAAGGCTACAAGGTTTGCATTCTTATCCTTTTGCTCTGTACACTAGAGTCTAGCACACACCCCATTTTTAGAATATATCCTTTTACCTGTTGTCAGGTGTCTCTAGTGCAGTGATTGCCAACCTGTGCCATGCAGAGCCCGTATGGCTCGGTGTGCACTTTCCAGGTGCTCCGTGGTCGCTCCAAGAAAACGAAAGAAATAAAAATTGAATGAAATTAAAGAATAACAAACACTACTCCTAAACACCATTAGCTTGTAAGATATAGGGTAGGCCTCTTAGGGGCTCTGCCATAGAAACTCATTCTGTAAAGGATCTATGAGTCAAAAAGGTTGGAAACCCCTGCTCTAGCGTACTAACCCACAGGATGACCTGAGGTCATTCTTTGTGTTTTTTGTTTACAACTTTTAAGGGAACATCTGGCAGTCTCCTCAGACTTGAAACCTAAACAAGCCTTTTCATTTATTGTCGTTCAAGAGAGAAAATGGGCAGACACTGTCATAAATCTTAGGCTTTATATTCTACCATTTATAGGTTTCACCAGGGTATGTCTCCTTATTTAATTGTACATAAAACTTTTGGTGGCATATTCACAGGCTGAGGACTTGCCAGCTAAAATTCATCTGGCCTGTAATATGTTGATGCTTCATTTTTCTGAATTTGCTCACAAGGGTGTTCATCTTGTACATAAGAGGAAAGTGGGTCAGTCTACATGAAGTGTGTTATGTGAAATGGTGTGGATTTTCACACCTTTGAATCAACATTCAATTGCCTCCACTTCTCCTGGGTGTATTCTGTTGGCTGAATGCAACATAATTACAAATGAAAATGCTGGGCAAGAAGGAGATGTCTGCAAATTATCTGTGCCCACATGTAATGAGCCCCTGTACATGATTTCTTCTGGCTGTCAATCAATGGAGGGATATATGGCACTTCCAACTGTGTTGTCACCTATATTCCCACTGGTGTCATTTGTGGCTGTCAGTCAAAGGAGTGGACATACGCACTTGCTCTTTTCATGTGCATTTCCCTTGTACATAATCCTGCTGGTATCATATGATCTCAGCTTTAAATAAGTTTTGGATCAAAAATGTAGTGTTTGTCTTTTCTCCGAGAACAAAAGCAAACATGTAAAGACTTCATTGGTGTTCTCCCCTCACCCTCACCCTGTTTGCCTTCTGAACCATGGACTGGCAGGAAGGGGGTGGTTGTAGCTCTCCATCCAACCAGTCATAACTTGTGGAGGGTGTATGTGTGTTGGAAAAGAGCAAACTAGTGTATCAAGAGGTTTAATGAGGGGAAAAAACAATAACTGGGGTAGAGAAGGAGAAGGAAAATGCCACCAGAGAGTTGACATGTTCACACATCCAATAATGTGCACCCTCATCGATAAACTGGTGAAAACTGCAATGCCTTTTTCTTCAGAGTATGATCCCATGAATATATTTGACTTGCGTATGGCCAGATCACCTTCTACTCACATTCTACCAGGATATTGTTCATCATGTAGACCAGCCCAGTGATCCACATTTATTCTCTGATTATGCCATCACCATTATGCCAGCAGAGTATGTCCTTAGCATAACAAACACACCTAATTGGGACTACTGCAACAAAATATGCAATATGGAGTTTACTCATTCAGGATCCCAGCCAGCCAGCCACACCAGATTTCAACATATTCCATTCCATTTTCTCTCTCATTTCTATTTTGCCAGCCTCTTCACTTTTTACATGCCCAGTATGCTGTTTTGGCTACACAGTGGATTCACAATCAGAAGAATGAATTCTCTACTATAATGTAGGAGAAATATATACATGCCTCTTTATTTAATTTTTGTAAGAAAATCTTTCCCTCAATGTTTTTTTCTGTTTCAGAAGAGGGCGGAAAATCAAGTATTAATCAGATGTTATTTGCTGCCTTTTCTCACCCTCTCAAGACCAGCCAATCTTTACATCAGCAGTTAATCTATCCTTTTCCTGCCAATCAAAATTAATTAGCTGAATTTCTCCCACAAAACTGCTTTCACAATAAAATGCATAAAACAGGACGCTTTTAAAAATATGTATTGCATGTCATATTAGGAGGGTTCTACATTATGATGTTAAATCTATGAGAGATTTGGGGGAATGGGGGGGGGAAACCAACCCATCAGAGCAGCCTCCTACACAACGGTCTCCAAACCAGGATTTTCCTCATATAAAAATTTGCCTAGAGGTAGGGAGTTGTTGTGTAAACTAAAAGAAAACAAAATTTAATCTGTTCCAGTTCCTTTCTTCTACCCTATTTTATTTTTCAAAGATGCCAGACAGATGGGGGAGGGGGAGAGATAGGAAAAATATTGGAAAAACTTATAAAATGGTGAAAAATGTTCTTCTTACTGTACTTTGCAGCTCTGACTATTGAACTGATTTTTCTTCTCCCCCCCCCCGCCCCCCCGCATGTCACCTAGGTTTGGTGGTGGGTGGAGTGGGATAATGTGAAGGCCGGTAATTTCCTACTTTAAAATCAATCCCCACAGATGGGCAAGTTTTTATTCAGTGGCTTGGCTTTGTTGGATCTACATTTTAGACATATATCATTTATTCTAGCACTTTCCATTTGCAAATTACTTGCCCAGCTTTATGGTGTCTTTCATTCCCAATGCCAATTACAAATACATTACAGGTGGAAAAATTGAGATTGACACCGACAACTGATTTGTACATTAAGTGTGTAGTCACCCCAAAGTGGTTCTCTGTTCCTGGAATTCATGCAGAGAGCTTAATATTTAAATCTCATACTCCAGGATAAAAATAACTTGCACTAAGTGAGTTGTGGGATATTCTCTGATTCCAATGAGAATATCAATATAGTTAGGGTTAATTAATTAATTAATATCAGACCTTTCTTTCAGCATGGAACCCAATAGGGTAAACTTAGTGAGTCAAATTAAGAGTTAGGGTTCCCAGTACAGTTTCTGTTTCCAGTGTCTCAACTGCCCAGATGGGCCTGCCCACTGAGAAGCTCAGTGTGTCAATTCTGCTTTGTAATATCATGCCTTATTGAAAAGTTGCATGGGACATTTTTTTATCAATTAATTGGATTGGTTGGGACCAATCAGTCCCAGCAATATATTTGTTGGAATATTTGACCCATATATACATCTGCACATGACAAATGGTTTAATCTTGGGCAACTGTATATAGTTCTTCAGATGACCATTCCACAGAGTGCTAACATCTTGGGCCTAATTCCATCTGGATTCCTTAACATGACGTGAGTATGGAGAGCACAGTATAGAGTTTGTTTTCTTATGGCAATAATGTTATATATTACCTTTTGGCCCATATTATCCAAAGCAACTCACAAAAATAATCACCCATACTGCATCCTCATTTTTCTCTCAGAACTACCCATATTTTATTTCATGACCACCTAGTCCATTTGTGACTGTCCCACCATGGCCTGCAGGGACATCCTTCCCACAAATCCCTTTCCTCTATGGCATTTTGCACCATCTGTAATTTTGGTCCAGTCATCAAGGACCCCAGATAGAGGCCCTATGCCAGTGGTCAAGTTCATGTTGAGTGTAATGATTCTAGGGCCCCAATCCCAGGACAAATTCCTACGTCAAATCAGGCTCAAGGGTCTGTCAAAATGAAATACAATCACAGGTGAATTAAAGTTTTGTTGATTACATGAAATATTGAGTGGGATGCAGCAATAATAACCAAAATAAAGGCCAAATTGGCTCACATTCCTTAACTAATCAAAGCAGTTTTTCATCACAGCTACCATCCACTTGGATCCCCATGATAAATGAGATATGACATGCAACAGACTCGTTTCCTGGGGTCAATTATTATTGTGCCATATCCCCAGGACTCAAACTCAGATAGTGAAATAGAGGGGAAAGAGAATTAGACAGAGTGCAGCATTAGTGAAGCAGAAGGCCAAGAAGGAATGGCAGGTTCTGAACAGCATGACACAGAGCTAACAGTATCTACTGTAGCTGAACGAGGGAGAGAAAAGGAGGGACTACAGAGGTTGGATTGTTTAAGAACTTAATACTTATTAATCAGGGAACAGCTGCATGCTGACAAAAACAATACATTCTGACACCTCCCTCAAGGAACTTGTTGCTCACAAATGACCTGTCTGGTGGAGACAATATTTCTGACTCATATTCCTGGTTCATGTTGGCTGATAACCTCAGATCTTGCTCCGTTTAAAAACTATGCATTTGGATCTCTCTTTTGGACTGTCATTTGGATTGGTTGCTTGACTATGTTTGGCTCAGACTAGCCGGACTAGGCTGCTATGTCATCCTTGCTGGAGAGTCATGCATCCATGGGGATACTTCCATGTTTTGTTGCCCTCCCGTATTCTCTCTTGGGGGCCTGGATTTATATTGGCACCAAAACAGGACAACTATTGCCAATTTTTCCCCTGCCCAGAAAAAACTAGTTATCTGATCTTTCCTGATCTCATCTTGACATGAACTTGACCACTGGCACAGATGCTTTGGTGTCATCTTTTACTGAGACTCTTAATGACTGGCTCCAAATTACAGATGGTGCAAAATACTGTTGCTGACAGGACAGGACTGTCTCAGCAGGAGACTGTTGAAAACCAGCAAAGGGAAACATGTGACATGTAAGACTTCTTCAGGTGTTTGGTTGCTTCTGTATAAGGCAAAACTGTTTATGGGAATGCAGGAGTGCACGTAAGTCCTCATTTGAGAGATTGATGCATATCCAGAAGCACTGTAGCCCTTTGTGTGTTAAGGATAAAAGTCTATACAGGGCTCTGGACCTGCATTCATTTGAATGTATTTGTCAGGAAAAGTGTGTATAGGGCTTTCCCAAGCATTTGGCTGAATGCAGGTACAGAGTTCCTGTGATCAGGAGACTGGCTTGGTTCCCAGTCAGAGTTCCCAAACCCAAGAGCTTTGTAATCTCATTCAGCTGAATGCAGTTACAAAACCCTATATAGGCTAATGCACACAAGATTTGTGGACAGGGCCTACATGTGTACCTGCATCTCCACTCACAGTTTTGCCTTATATGCAAGCATCTGAATGCCTTTCACAGGGCTTTCGTCTCATACAGTTAGATTGGCTTCTACAGGCATGATTAAACATTCAACTGTTTAGGCCTTGCCTGGAGGAAGGATGGATAATGTCTTTCATCCCAAGGACAGGATTCAATTTCAGATAGGTTCCGGGGGGTGGGGGTAAATTCAAGAAGTAGGTGAGTCCATAGGCAAGATGACAGGACCAAAAATGTCAGCATATTTTAACTTTTCTCTCTCTAAATGCTGGTAACCAAGGCTTAGGAAAGACATTTTAACTTTTTAGAATGTGAACAAAATCTACAAATCCATCATTTCAAAACTACAAAATGGTGGTGTCATAGGAAATAGACGTGGCTAGTTGAGATATTTCCATTTTGCTTGCATATCCAGCTCACATATGGATTTGAATGGACTTGGAAATTATTGTGTCTCTAAGCACAATTGTGAAATCATATGTGTGGTTTAAGGGCTGTCTATTAGAACATGAAGCTGCTCCTATTACATCATTGTTATCTGTCTGAATATGTCCCTATAAGTTCTTATAAATCATCATTATATTGCTTCTTTTTTATTTCCTTATGTTCTATGCATTTCCTGGAATGCTTGGGGAGGGGGGCTCCTGGAGTAACATTTGTCTATGTGTCCTGTTGACCATGTCCCATGAATGACCACCAGCTGTATCTATCCAGCCTGTCCACACAAACCTCCCTTGCATGTACCTCTCACCTCCCCCCTGATCTGTGTGAGACATGTTTTGTGGAGGACAATGGAGCAGCTGTCTTTTTAGTTGACAAACTCATTCCTTCACCCCAATGATGGCACAATCAGAGAGTGGCACCTGTCTATGGCACCCACTACTTGGAGGAAGCCGAGATCAGTGAATCCTTGTATGATATGTGGGTGTATGACAGGTCCTGTGCATGTGCACAGGCATGCTGAACTTCAGTCATCTTTGTATAGGCAAAATGATAGATTGTATACCACCCTATAACAGGTCCTGT
This sequence comes from Phrynosoma blainvillii, assembly GCA_026167975.1. Taxonomy (NCBI): domain Eukaryota; kingdom Metazoa; phylum Chordata; class Lepidosauria; order Squamata; family Phrynosomatidae; genus Phrynosoma; species Phrynosoma blainvillii. The sequence continues at coordinate 37,384,702 of JANUYF010000003.1, forward strand.
GCAGGTTCGCAGGGATGCCAAAGTTCAGTCACCTTTGTACACAGAGAGTGACAGACTGTATACTAGCCTATGACAGGTCCTGTGCAGGTTCGCAGGGATGCCAAAGTTCAGTCACCTTTGTACACAGAGAGTGACAGACTGTATACTAGCCTATGACAGGTCCTGTGCAGGTGCGCAGGTGTGCAGGGATGTACTCCTGCACACGTGCATATGCGTCTGAGAGAATGAAAAAAATTTAAAGCAGCCACTGCCGGCCCATGCGGTTGCTCCGTCTCCTTTTGCGGCATCCTTGGGGCTGCCAGTGTGGTTGCTGGGGCTTCCCTACAGCCTCGGAAAAGCTGCATTGACTCTCTCCATTGTGGTTGCTCCGTCCTCATTTAGGGCATCCTCGGGGCAGGCGGTGCAGTTGCTGCAGCTTACAGAAAAGGCAGCTTCATGTCACCTTTTCCTGCCCGTCTGCATAGCCCCTAAGAGCACCTCCAAATGAGAAAAAAGCATCTGAAAGTCCTGAGTTTTATTCTTATACAAACTGACTTTATTTTGGAGATCCACATAACATTTACTTCATCCCAATGTATTTCCTGGGAACTCAGCATTGTCAATTATTTTTCATTCATACTTCCCAGGTCAGTTTGAATTATCTTAATATTTTCCCAAATGAAATATATCTCTACTTGGCTGTCTGGCTGTATTATCCGAGAACTAGCTAAGATGGCTGCCTCTAGTAAACACAATTTTTTTAGGATACAGATTCAATAGAGAGGGAAAGCGAGGCCAAGAGAAACATTTGCACCAAAACAAAATGATTCTAATGTTAACTAGTCTGGTACTACTAAAGCTCTTTAGGACATTGACTATAAATCCCGAATACATATAATAATAAAGGCTCAGTGGAAATGGATTAAAATAAATTCTTGATTTTTGTTACATGAGTCTAGATATGAGAAAGAAAAAAAATGATCAGTGGGAGGGGGAGGAAGAAGAATATGAGGGGGAAGAAAGGAAAATCCAGGATATTTCAAGAACAAGTTTAAATACAAACCTGGGAATATGCAGATAAAATTAAAATGAAAAGAACTCGGAACTCTCAATACCTCTGATACTTCCAGAGTCTTTTTCCCTTCTGGATGAGCCCTGTAAAATTTGAAACATATAGTCTCCAAGTAGGTTAGTATCAATTCAGGATCCAGTGGCCTTGGAGTCAAAAGCTTCTGAATAAATGAAGGAGCTGTCTAGCAAGGGCTGACTCATAAGGCCTAATGCTAGAAACAACTTCTGAAACAGGGGAGCTGTCTACAAGGAAGCTACAAGGAATGTGGCAATATAGCTGTTAGAATCCTGTTAGTATTCTATCAGATATGTAGTATAGTGTGGGGATGATGGAAAGATGGGTTAGTTATGTTAGAGTGCAGGTGCTTTATCAAGTGACCTTGGGTGGCTGGCTCGGCTAGCTGGGAACGAACGAGATGTTTGGGAAAAGGAAGGAGGGGTTGAGAGCGCGGGCTTTTTGCACATTCTTTTCACTAACTGTAGGGGGGGATTTTTTCAGTCTCAGCTAAAACGTCTGATGGCCAGGACTGACCTATGGATCTTCCAATAAAGTTCTGTTAATTCTTTAATTAAACTGACTGGTTGGTTGTCTAAAGGTGCTGCTGTCTATTTGATGACAGTTAGCTGAGACTCACACCAAGTTCAACTTTATTTTTGGTATTTTGTTCCTGCTCCTGGAGAGATGGAGGCAGGAGCGGAGATGTCCTCCAAAGAGAGTCAGACCCCAGAGGATGGAGGGGAACCTCGGGCGGAGGACAGAGGAACCGGAGCGGTGCCAAAGACCGGAGGGCCACAATTGCCACAGACCCCACTAGTGTCTGGGAGATGGTTCGGTGTTCTGGTGGCCCCAGTGCGCACAAAAGAACGCCGGCGGGCGGCGAGGTGGTCGGATTGGAACACCGGGTTCACGCAACCACTAAAGCTGTCCTCAGGAGAGGGGACCGACATGGAGATGCAGGTACAGCAGCTGAAATCTGAGGTGGAGGGGATGCGAGGTACCATGACCATGATGCTAGAGATCCTCCAACAGATTGCTGGAGATGGAGTAGGGGGTGCAGGAGCAGGAGCAGGAGCTGCCCAGGCCCCAGCCCCAGGTGGGCAACCCCAAGAGATGGGAGCAGGGGGAGAGGAAGCCTTGCCCCCAGGGCCCCCACCAGCAGTCCTCCCGCAGCCGAGGGCTCCAGATGCACAGGCTAAGAAGATGGGGGTCAAGTTCGATGGGGATTCCCAAACGCTGCCTTATTTCTTATCGCAAGTGGCAGATCATATGGAAGAGTGGGGCCCCGTTTTCCCTTCGGAATCAGCCAAGGTAAAGTGTGTGGCAAGACATCTGCGGGGGGAGGCGGCCCGCTGGCTGGTGCAGCTCTACGATCGACGAGCGCCGGAGCTGGGGGACCTAGACGAATTTATGAGGGCCCTTAGGACTAGATTTGAAGACCCTTTCCAGGCCACCACTGCCCTGGCTGAACTAAAAGTTTTAAAACAAGGTTCCATGACAGTGGCTGCATATGCGGCAGAATTCAGAAGGCTGGTGGCCCAAGTGCCTGACTGCCCTGAGGGAATGCAGATCCAATATTTTAAAGATGGACTGCTCCCAGAGATAGCCAAATGGGTGTTGATGATGGGAAAACCCCTCACGGCTATGGAATGGATCAGAGTGGCGGGAGAAGCGGAAGCCATCTTACATGAAGTAAAGATGTTAGATCAAAGACAAACCCAAGAGACCAAAGCGAAGGGGGGCCGAAGCCAAGCCCACAAGGGAAAACTTCCTACCGGCACTACAGAGACTGAGAGGGAGAGACGGCGCCGGTTAGGTCTATGCTTAAAATGCGGCCAAAAGGGGCACTTAATTGCTGCTTGCCCGGACATGGCCCAGGAGGGAAAGACCGGCTCCTCTCACGCCCCCCCCCCCCGGCAGAGGCTCCAAGAAGGAAAAGAGTCAGCCGAAAAGAAAATCTTCTACTGAGCACAGCCTGAAAGTAGAAGAGCCCAAAGAACAGGAGGTCTGGACAGACTCAGACGACTCAGACAGTTTTACAAGCTCAGGAGGGGAGCCTTTAAACTTCCAGAGGCTGCCTTAGGAAGCGGCGAAAGGCGGGCTGTGGGAGCAGAGAGCCGCAAAAAGATGGTGAGTGGGGGCATTCCCCTGTTGTCTGTATCAGTGACTTTGATGGTGGGACCCAAGAAAAAAGCTATGCAATTAATTGCAGCCATTGACTGTGGGTGTACAAGGTGCTTGATAAACCCTGCAGTAGTAGACAGTTTGAACATAGCCACCCACCCTCTGAGAGAGCTCATTCCCTTTGTTCAGATGGATGGATCTCTGATGGGGGGCCGTGCTGCAGAAAGAAAAACTGCTCCTGTGTGGCTAGGGATAGCAGACCATTGGGAACAGCTCCAGTTGGTGGTGGGAAATACTTATAATTACCACCTAATGTTGGGCATAGACTGGCTACACCATCACAACCCTGAGTTGCGCTGGAGGGAGAGACAGTTAATTTTCAGTGATCCGGATTGTGCAAACCATTGCCTTGCCCACGGGATGGTGCTCCCCCCCTCTTCTCCCCACGGTGGCGCTTCCCAGACAAATAGAGAAAGACGCAGCTTCTCACTTGGAAGGGCTGCCCAGAGACAGAGACATTGGGCAAGGCGGGGAGGGGTCGCCAGTCATCCCTCCGGTTTACCGAGATTTAAAAGGGGTGTTTGAAGAGAGAGAGTGTGATGTGTTGCCTCCACACCGAGAAACAGACTGTGCTATTGAAATATTGCCAGGGGCACCCCTTCCTAAACCCAAACTGTATTCAATGACCCCAAAAGAGCTGGCCACATTGAAAGACTATATAGAAAAGAACTTGGCTCGAGGGTTCATTCGACCCTCCACTTCTACATTTGCTGCTCCAGTATTTTTTAGGGGAAAAAAAAGATGGTTCTTTGCGGCTGGTGGTAGACTATCGCAATCTAAATGGGATTTGCAGCACCAACAAGTACCCTTTGCCCCTAATGAAAGACATGTTGGGGAGACTGGGCACGGGCAAAATATTTACAAAATTGGACTTAAGAGATGCTTATCATCGAGTTAGGATTAAGGAGGGAGATGAATATAAGACTGCTTTCAACTGCCCTTTGGGGGCATTTGAGTACTTGGTTCTTCCTTTTGGACTGTCAGGGGCTCCTGGGATTTTTATGAGGCACATTAATGAAGTACTGCATGATTTGCTTTTTGAAGGTGTTCTGGTATATTTGGACGATGTGCTCATCTATTCTAAGGACTTAGACAGTCATGTCAAACTGGTGCGAGAGGTACTCAAAAGACTGTGGGATAACCAACTGTATGTGAAACTGTCCAAATGTCACTTTCACACCGAGAGACTAGATTTTTTGGGGTACCGAGTGTCTAACCAGGGCTTAGAAATGGATCCAGCTAAAGTACAAACAGTGTTGGACTGGGCACCCCCGAGAAATAGGAAAGATGTACAAAAGTTCCTGGGCTTTGCAAATTTCTACAGAGTTCATTCCTGACTTTGCTAAGATTGCATTGCCCATTACAGACTTACTCAAGACTAAAAATACACCCAAAAGTGGGGAGGGGGTTGCGTCCAAGCCTCCCAAGCCCTCCACTCCGATTCAATGGTCTGAAAAATGCCAGAGGGCTTTTGAACAACTAAAGCTGTTGTTTAGCTCTGAACCTATTTTAATTCACCCAGACCCAGCCAAACCCTTTGTGGTTCAAGTTGATGCCAGTGACTTTGCTATGGGGGCTGTTCTGCTACAAAAAGATGATAAAGATAAGCTTAGACCTTGTGCCTACCTGTCCAAGAAGTTCCAGGGGCCCCAATTATCTTGGCCATGCTGGGAAAAAGAAGCTTATGCAGTTAAACATGCCCTAGAAAGCTGGAGACAATTCCTTGAGGGGGCGGCACACCCTTTTGAGGTATGGACTGATCACAGGAACTTAGAAGCATTACAGACTCCCCGCAAACTGAGCCCCAAACAAAGGGGATGGGCTAAAGACTTTTATAAATATAACTTCAAGTTAAAGTTTTTCCCGGGCCGCCAAAACATTTTAGCAGATACATTATCCAGATTGCCACAGCATGGGGGAAAGGAGGCGGTTCCTCTTGAGACCATCTTTTCCCGGGAACAGTTGGGTTTGGCGGTAATTACACGCAGTAGAGCCAAGGCTTTAGTTCAACCCCCTTCACAGGGTGACTCACCACCACCATTAGATGACCTGTTGCTAAAAATCCAGCAGGGGGCAGAAACAGATGAGTGGCTACAACAACATAAAAATCAACTGTCTAAAAATGCACAAGACTTATGGGTGTGGAATTCAAAGATCTATGTTCCTGCTTCCTTAAGAAAAGACATCCTTCAGATATACCATGACTCTAAGGCAGCAGGGCATTGGGGATATTTAAAAACTTGGCACAAGATCCGCAGCACCTACTGGTGGGATGGAATTCGTGCAGATGTAGAGGCTTATGTTAAAAGTTGTCCGGTTTGCGCTAGAGCCAAACCAAAAGTGGGCAAGCCTAGAGGACTACTTCAACCTCTGCCTACACCAGAAGGACCTTGGAAACACATTGCTATGGATTTTATAACAGACCTGCCTCCTAGCAAGGGCCGAGACACTATTTGGGTGGTGGTAGATTTGTTCTCCAAACAAGTACATTATGTGGCCTGCAAGGGGATGCCTTCGGCCCCCAAATTAGCTGATCTGTTCATAGCACACATATATAGACTCCATGGCCTCCCAGACCGAATAATCTCCGATAGAGGCAGTTCGTTTACTTCTAAATTTTGGAGGGTGCTACAAGACAAATTGGGGGTTCAATTGGCCCTTAGCATGGCTTTTCACCTGGAGACTGACGGTCAGAGCGAGAAGACTAACCAAAGTCTCCAGAGATACCTGCGTTCTTATACTAATTATCTGCAAGATGATTGGTTTGATCTACTTCCACATGCCGAGGTTGCTTTCAATAGCGCAGTGCACAGCAGCACTGGGAGCTCTCCCTTTTCGATTAACTATGGTTTTGAACCTAAGCTCCTCCCTGCCCTGCCTGTAAATAAAACTGACCCGGTTCAGGTGACCCAGTGGGCTGATAAAGTCAGAGGGGCTTGGCCCACCATTGTCAAAGCTTTACACGAAGCTAAGAAGCAGTATAAAAATCAGGCTGACAAAAAAAGGGCAAAAGGTTGGGATATTAAGCCTGGTGATATGGTTTACCTTTCCACCAAGAACTTGAGGTCTAAGTTTCCTTCCAAAAAGCTAGGCCCAAAGTTTGTGGGTCCTTTTCCAGTTAAGAGACTTGTTAATGATGTTACTGCTGAATTGATTCTTCCTAAGACCTATCGTCATCTTCACCCAGTTTTTCATTTCAGTTTGTTGAAACCTGATTGTGCTGTTGACCCCTGAAAACCCGTTGAGTCACCACCCCTTCCTTTGATGGTTGATGGACATCAACACTTTGAAATTTCGAAGATTCTGGACTCTCGGGTTCATCGAGGCAGACTACAATATCTGATCCGTTGGAAACACTTTCCTGTTGACCATTCTGAATGGGTGTCTGCTGTTCATGTCAATGCTCCTGATCTGATTGCTCATTTTCATGAATGCTATCCAGACAAGCCTTCCTTGTCTTCAGTTGCTTGATGTTTCTTTTATTTCTCTGTGTTTTTTTTTGGGGGGGGGGGTTCTGTTTTCAGGGGGGCAGCCTGTTAGAATCCTGTTAGTATTCTATCAGATATGTAGTATAGTGTGGGGATGATGGAAAGATGGGTTAGTTATGTTAGAGTGCAGGTGCTTTATCAAGTGACCTTGGGTGGCTGGCTCGGCTAGCTGGGAACGAACGAGATGTTTGGGAAAAGGAAGGAGGGGTTGAGAGCGCGGGCTTTTTGCACATTCTTTTCACTAACTGTAGGGGGGGATTTTTTCAGTCTCAGCTAAAACGTCTGATGGCCAGGACTGACCTATGGATCTTCCAATAAAGTTCTGTTAATTCTTTAATTAAACTGACTGGTTGGTTGTCTAAAGGTGCTGCTGTCTATTTGATGACAATAGCTGATGTACAAACATCATCCAGGATAATTCCACGGCACTTGAAACTGAGTAAGGGTGCCAACTTGATAATTTTGCATTATGAGATAATCAGTGGGACGTTTCTTGTGACAGCTTCATATATGAAGTGTATTAGTTTCTTTGATATCCTGCTTTTCTCCCAACTATAAGACAGCTTGCAACAAGACCAATTAAGTGTCAGACTAGTAATCAAGGGGAAAGTTTATTCATTGCAGTAAACCATTTTCCTTGAAACAGTGGGATCTCCTCCACATTCTAACATACAAAAAAAGCCTTTGTTTTTTTGTGGGTTTTTTCGGGCTGTGTGGCCATGTTCTGAAAGAGTTTCTTTCTGACGTTTCGCCAGCATCTGTGGCTAGCATCTTCAGAGAAAAAAAATTTTTTTTCGCCACAGATGCTGGCGAAACGTCAGAAAGAAACTCTTTCAAAACATGGCCACAAAGCCCGAAAAAACCCACAAAAAAAGTATGGATGCCGGCCATGAAAGCCTACGACTTCACAAAAAAAGCCTTTGTTTACCTTCCAGTGATTAGTCAGAAAATAAAACACAGGAAAAGCAAGATACATGGTTACAGAAAATTATGTGCTACAACAAACAGGCATGCAACGTGCTTGGTGTATTTTCTGGTTTGGCAAAAATCATGGCAAAAATCCAGATAAAAGCAAAAAAAGTTATAATATCAAAACACTATTAGACATATTATAGTAAAGCATAATTGCATGAAAAATCAAATTTAAAACAGAGCAATATAGTACATCACACACCCATTAAAAGGTCCTTAATTTGCAGCCAACCAATTGAGGTCTTTGCTTACTGATGATCAGATGACAAAGATGGGGTCAACTGAGGCTCCTGTGGAAAGAAGTTCCATAGCCTGTGAGCAGCCACTGAGAAAGTTGAGTCCAGCTTCACCAAAATTCTGCTTTCTGAAACAATAGGTGGTATTTCTCCCCATCTTGTTTCAACGAAAGTAGAAGCTAAAGTTTCTATGATTTGATTGAGAAGCTACTCTTCACTAACAATCACTGGCAGCAATTTTTCCCCATATGCAACATTATTATGTAAGGCACAGAGGAAAATAATTAAATTTAATAGAGGTTGGTTTTGTATATTGAAGTTGCCCTTGATTTTAAATCTTCTGAGAACAAGAAATTAGATTTGATAGGCTCAGCAGCTTCTGAACATTACATTGTGTTACTCTGTTACATTACTCTGTGCACAGCTTTTTCAAGATGATTTGCTAGGCTGGGGAAACAAACTTTCCAAGAGCTGCAAAAACTGTCTTGCTATGAGTACCTCACTAACTTTTAATCACCAGTATGTTTATATGTTTGATTCTAGAAGTTGACAGATGAAAGCAAAAGGAATGAATCATAAAAATAGTAGGACCCTTTGTTCTCTGCTAGGATTGGTAATTTGTTCATCTGGTTCATTGGATGGCCATCCCTTAGGGTACAGAGACTTTGTGGAACCTGTAATAACCATTCTTTGCAGGGACATGGACACAACTCATGGACCTATAGCCCTTTCAGTCAAATTGGTGCCAATGAACAATTTGGCTAGAGATAGAGAAAAGCTGTGAGAAAGAAAAGTGCCGGAGCTGAGAAGAAGCACTGAAGTGAATAGGACAAAGGAGAGTCTAACCCTGGTGAAACTGATACAAACTCAGTGAGTGAAGAGTGGAGAGCCAAAGAAAGATCATTGCAAAAAAAGAAAAGAAAAGAAAAGAAAAAGTAATGAGGTGGAAAAGAGAAATAACACTGTGATGAGGTTGAGACTAATGGTTGTCACTAAGATGAAGGTGGGATTAAATATTTTTAAACCAGGTAAAGCACGGTACTTTCTCTAGTTTGAGATATTCCCTCCTGGCCAGCAGTGAACCCTCCCAGTAGCTTTGAACTGTAATTCCCAGAATCCTTCACCATTGCCTAGTGCTGGTTGAAGATGAAGACATTCAAAGCACTCTTAACTGCATACTCTTTTTTACCTTTAACATAAACTTGATATTCCTATATCTATCATGATTCTGGTTTAACTTCCATGGCTACATTCTTGGAAATCCTGGGATTTGTAGTTTGGTCCTACTTTGGTGAGCAACTAGAGTAGTGATTCTCAATTTGCTGGGAAGTATGAGCAGAAAGGCGCTATTGCACTAATTTCCTGTTGGTGGGCATCCCAGGGTAATTGGCTGATCACTGTGTAAAAAGAATGATGGATTAGATCAGGGGTCCCCAAACTACGACCCGTGGGTTGGACCCGGCCCTTCGAGGCCTTCCTACCGGCCCGCGGCCGGTCCTGCTGCCACCGCCGCCGCTGTTCGCGCCTGCCCCCAGATGTCATTTTGTTTTCCAAAATGGTTCCGGAGTCGTGCGCATGCACCTGGTGTTGCGCTCGCATGTGCATGACTCTGGGTGCCATTTTGGAACACAAAATGGCACCCAGTCTTGTGCGTGCATGTGCACGACTCGGGTGTCATTTTGTGTTTCAAAATGGCGCCTGGAGTCATGCGCATGCGCACGCGACGCCACATGCATGAGCACAACTCCAGATGCCATTTTGGAAGAAAAAAGGTGTCCGGAGTCATGCGCATGTGCGTGCTCCTCCACCCCCCCGGAAGATCTGGGGGCCGGCGAACCGGCCCCCGGATCAAAAAGTCCGGGGACCCCTGAATTAGATGGTCCTTCAGTTCATTCCAGCATGACTCTACTTATGAATCATAGTTTGCTGTTATTTATCATCAAGTTAACTTCAACTTGTTGCAACTCTATGAATGAGAGACAACTCTATGAATGAGAGACTCTACTTATGAATCATAGTTTGCTGTTATTTATCAAGTTAACTTCAACTTGTTGCAACTCTGTGAATGAGAGACCTCCAAGATCTCCAGTCATCAACTGCCCCACACAGGTCTTGAAAACTCAGGACCATGGCTTCCTTGACTGAATCAATTCACTTATACAATGCAATCTCTCTCTTATCCTACCATCTTTCACTTTACCAAGCATTATTGTCTTTTTGAATGAGACACATCATGTCATAACATCTCATGATGTGTCCAAAGTAGAACAGTCACCTTCTCTTCTAGTGAATGTTTAGGCTTAATTTGCTCTCAGACCCATTCATTTGCCTTTTTAGCAGTCCATGGTATCCATAGAATTTTTTTTCTAGTACATTTCAAATGAGTTAATTTCTTCCTGTTAGCATCCTTCACTGTCCAGCTTTCATACCCATAGACAGAAATCAGAAAAAAAATGTGACTTGGATTATTCTGACTTTGGTATTTGAATCATAGTAAAGAACAAAAAATCCTGCCCTCAAATAAAAAGGGTATCTGCTTACAGGTGGACTAGCTTTTCTGCAACAAGAACAAGAGGTGTCTGAAAGAGCAAGAAGAAAGAGAGCTATTTCTGCTTTGCTTTTAGAATGGGAAGGACTGAGTTTGATCCTGGAGGCATACCAAGCTGTTGTGTGCAGGGGTGATTTGTGGCTTGCATATCAGTGGGGTGGCAAATCCAATATCCATTTTCCATTGGATATTTTCAAGAATCTATCCAAGGTGCTGAATCCTATCTTAAGAAAAGGAAAAGTTCAGCTCCTTGAAAATTTGGACTAAAGTCCAAGGTGGATTCATTGAATGGAAGCCACCAGCAATGGAAGAGGCTATAGCCTTCATGGTTGGCTTCTTGGCAACATCTAGTTGGTCATTATTGGAAGGAGGATGCTGGACTAGGTGCACCATTGATCTGGTCCAGCAGGGATAGATTAGATAGATAGATAGATGATAGATAGATAGATAGATAAGTTGTTCTGGCAAAGCCCTCTAGCTCCTAATTCAAATTATTATGCTACATTTAAGGTAATTTGGCAGGTGCAGAGCTCAAAACACATTCCCATTCCACATCTCAGTCTATTCACTATCTCTGCTGAAGATAAGGGGGAAAATAAAGGACCAAAATGCAGCAATAAATATATCACAAGGCTTCAAGCTGTGTAAGTAAGCCCTATTGTTCTGAGCAAATGGGACATAGAAATGGAAGTGATAATTTAAATTATGTTTGTTGATTGCAAATAATAAATGGCTGCTGAACATTCTTATCCTTTACATGCACTCTTAAATTGAGGCAAACTCTCTACGTGACAGATGACCTTCTGCGAATTGGCAGGAGAATGCAGCTATTTACCTTAAAGAAACAGTTTTCTGCAGTGCAGATGGAAATCAAGCCATAAATTATATATGTCCATGAGCCCTCCATAGTTTGGCATAAGCCCTGTGTTAATGACAACAGCCTGCATGGTTCCAAAGAGCATGGAGGCCTAAAACATTGGTTCTCTTGTATACACCAAATGGCTGCTTTTGTACTTCTCCAAGGTGGTAATGCTCTGCTTATTTAGACATTTTTTAAAAAAATATAGGTTACAACATACCTTATGCTGGATTTTTAAAAATACACACACATCTAGAAATAACAAAGCTGAGAGCATTTAAAGGAACTTGGATTGTTTTATAGGAGTTCCTTTGTTTGTGAAACCCAGCACTTTGGTAAATCAGGAAATCAATTGGAAAGAGAACTTGTGATCTTTCTCTGTAGGAAAGTATTTGAGGTGGGCTTAGTTTTAGATGAGCAAGCAAGACCCATTGGTTTTACAAAATACCTGCTCCTGTTAGTGTTGAACACTGATAGAACGAGTTTGTGACATGAACCAGTATACCTACTGGCACTTTTGGATTATTAAGTGGTAGTGGTATGTGAATTGCCAATTTGCCACTGTAGCACTCACTGGATCTCACTAGACATTTTTTTTAAATGAGAGAGCAAATATACGATGGGTTTGACTGAGTTTTTGTTAAGGCACACCCCCTTTCCTACAGCTGGATACACATGTTATTGAATGAAGACTATACCTATATCCACATAGGCTCTTTCTGAGCATACTACTCAGGTCTCCTTTCTGTCCAAGGATGTGATGACAATATCACTGAGATCTCACATACAGATAAATATCCTCGAGTCTATGATGGAAAAAAGGCAAGTTATTAATCTATCAAATAGATTCCCCATTAAACCATGGTGGCATAACCTTAATCGAACTATTGCATGGCTAAGCATGAAGAAAGGCTTATATCTCTTCTAAAAATCAGTCTGTTTTCTAGTAACCATTCAAAAAGTATATCACGAATCATGCTACAGAAGGAGTTATAGCAAAATTGCTCCAAACAGGGGCTTAAAATGTTAGTGGATTTTGATATGTCCCCTGTCCACTGGATGACAATTATTTTTTCTGTGTTTGACATCTACTTGGCTTTCACCCTACTTGCCACAAATGCTTTAGAAGAATTCTACTGGATAATTCTTACTAGAACTGTCACTGCAGAGAGTAATTTAATTTGATTAGCCCTGACAGTTTGGTCTGGATTTTTTATGAAGACAATTCACCTTTTCCCCTTGAGACATTTTGGCTTTGCTGCATTTTGCATCACCATGTTTTGAAAGGCAGCCCTCTGTCCCACAGCAGCTTTCTGAAAATTCTTCCATAATATTATTTCTTTATTTTGTTTTGCTGCAGTTAATATATATGGAAATATTAACTTAACCTATTGATTAAGAATAGTAACAAAATACCTGGACAAGAACAACAAAAGTAACAAAGTAAAAAGACAAGATGTGCCATAAAAATAAGTCAAAACACATAAAGCCACAATTGCTGGGACACACATTTTAAGATACACAGAGTCAACATGATCAACATGGATTTTCCTCCCAATATTTAATTTGTGACTAATAACTAAATATTTTCTGCCATAGGAATTTTAAGCAAAACTCCACTTTCCAAGTGATAGCTCATTTCTGTTTATTATCCTAATGTCCCTTGTCCCTTGATCAGTAACAATGTTATAAATGCCAAAAACTGCTTTTTCTTAGTGCCTTCCCAGTGGCTGTTCCCACATTGTGGAACTCTCTTCCTCGGAGGTCCAGTTGGCTGCTCCCTGCTGTCTTTCCATCAGCAAGTAAATACCTTTTTATTTAAGGAGGCATTTGGTGTTTAATATGTTGCAGCAGATGGAGCTTTTAACTGTGTTGTGTTTCCATTTTATTGTGTTGTAAATTAGTTTTCTTTTGTAAAACTGCTTTTAGCATGCATTATTTACTTGTACTTTTTAAAAAGAAGTTTGGTTTAATTGTCTTTTAACTTTTGGGCTAAGAGGTATTTTGTCTGGGTTTTCTTTTAGTTGTATTGTGTTTTTTAAAAGGCTGTATGCCACTTTCAATCCTGTGCAAGGAGAAAGATGGGATAAATAAATAAATAAATAAATAGCTCACAACTTACTATCCCAGAACCTACATTTTGCTTTGGTCATTCAAGCCCAAATCCAGACATAAAGCCCAGGACTAGCAAAGATGCTGCATGTTGTCCTGATCCTTCATTGCCTTATTAAATATTTGAATCATACTATAATGCTACTGTATTCTACTGTACATAGAGTCCACTAGATTATCTCTGAAATATAGACTTCCTCTCCAAATATAGGAATAGTGGCATCATTCTCTCTTCAGAGTGAAACACATGAAACAGCTTTGCCATCAATCGCTGTGAATGATTTAAAGGGTCGGAGGAAACCCTTGATAATGTTTGAATAGCTACTCATCACTTTACCAAACCAATGACCTTCTGTAGAAGTCTGGGTGAACTACATCAGCAGACACTTTCCCAAAACTTGGAATAAAAAGGATAGATGTGTCAGTTTTCAGCACTTTCAAACTTAATTTACCTGTGGCAATTTTTGGCAAATGGGTTTGAAATTTGGCACATTTGTAGACCTTATCAAGTAGATTAGGGGTAGGAATTGTGCATTCCTCCAAATATTGTTGGATTGTGACTCCCAGAAGCCCTAGCCAGTAAAGTCAATGATGAAGAATACTGGGAGCTGCTGTTCAACAATATCTGGAGGGCTGCACAGTTCCTTCATGGATGCCAGATACCATGATTCAAGTTATTGTCAAGAGAGATCATATTTATAAGCAATATAATTTTGAGGCTTATAATAATGGAAAGGTTTGTTTGTTTTTCCAATCCACCTTAACTGAAAGGACATTCTTGTGCCCCTTTAAAAAATGTCAGCATACTCTGAAATAACTTGATATATTCTTTTCATTATGCTCACTAGCAGAGCCAAACAGCTCCAATCTAATTCCCTATTGTAAATGTAAATATATATAATTATTATGTTAACTTTAATGTTTGAAGCTATGGGAAAACACATCAGGCTTCATCAGCCCAAGGCAGCAGAATTGCTGTCTGATGCCATTACCAAGGAAAGTGGCTTGGTGAAATCCTGAAATCTATGGACCTTTGTTCTTTTTGCTTCATCAAAGAGTCTAGTCCCACTTACTGCCTTTCTGTTTGTTTCTCCTTTTTCTAAATACACAGCACTTGGAAAAGCTGGAGTTGTTCTGTGTGTTTTAATTATTATTCACAAACCTTGGGCTATGTGTGCTTAAAAAAAGAGACAAGGAAATCAAAGTACCTCTGGTATTGTCAGTCCCTGAATCTCTGCAACATGGTGTTTATTCTAAACCAGGGACCGGCAACCTACGGCCTAGGGGCCGGTTAAGGCCCCGGGCCCTGGACTTACCGGCCCAGGCCATAGGTTGCCGCCGCCGCCTCCGTGCGCCACTCTCGGAGCGCGTTTTTGGCTGCGCTTGCTGCGGCCACCATTTTGGAAGTCACAATGGCGGTCGCGATGTGTTTGTGCATGCGCAGTACTCTTGCGCATGCACAAACACGTCGCGGCCGCAATTTGGACTTCCAAAATGGCGGCCGCGATATGCGCCGTGGCGGCTGTGGCCGCGCACGCTACGGCAGCCGCAGTAGCGGCTGCAGCAGCCACATGCACGGGGGGTCACGCACAGAGGAGGAGGGTGCACGTGCGCCGCCATCCCCCCCCTTGGCCCAGCCGAGACCTGGGCGACGGGAAACCGGCCCAGGTCTCAAAAAGGTTGCCTGTCCCTGTTCTAAACTATCTGGTCTTGCCCAGCAACAGGCATGGCTGCTGGGTTCATGCTATGGAGGTAACAAATCCATTCCTGACTTTGCTACCATTTCCCACAGGTGCTCCAAGCTAAACAGGAGCTCTGCAGGTACCAAGCTTCTGAAAGAAGAGCATCATTAGAGAACTACTTTTCAACCTGGAACAACTGCAGGAGAAATGATGTTAAAAGTAATAGTGCATTTGTCACCTTTGCAACAGTGGATCCATTGAGCTACACTACTGCACAATGGAAGTAATGTTTACAGATTCTTCACTTTTTATTTGCTTCATATCCAAATGTTGTATCGGTCATCATATACTCTGCCACATCCTTTAATTGCCTCCAGTTTTTCATGTCTTCTCTTCCCTTTACATCACTGCTGTAAAGAGTCTTGTCCCAGCTCTCACATTCTTAGGGCAAAAGGGAGGAATCTCAGGGTGAGAACCTCATTGAAAATTACATGTCTGTTTAGCTGTCTACCTACCTACCTATCACTATGATCATGGTCAGAAGGAAGCCAAGTTTCAGTATTGGAAAGAAATGAGAGAGTGTAGCTGGCCCAAGGTCATCCAGCAGGTTTCCATGGCCAGCTAGGGATTCAAACCCTGATCTCCTAGTTTCCTAGTCCAATACTCAAACCACTGCACCACGCTGGCTCTTAGCAAGTAATACCTAGTGGAATTCTTCTGATGTGTGTGTGTTTGGTAGGCAGATGATTGGCACATGGTGAAACAGAGGTGGAAAGCTGAAGAAATGTCAGACAAGGAAAGAGTAACCATCATCTAGTGGACAGGTGAGTTCACAAGGGACATCCCCATTTAACCCTTATTATTTGTAACAACTTTGCTACACCTCCCCCCAACTATTGACTCATGACAGACTTGATTAGTGGTTACTAGAAAACACAGATTGATATTTAGAAGAGCAAGCTCAGCCATACATTGTCATCCTCATCCTCATCAATTTTAATTATTCATATTCCACTTTTTCCCAACCCTTGGACTCAAGATAGCTTACCTTAAAACAGATATAATTTTTTAAAAAAACACCTCACATTGCTAAAAGCTTACAAAAGTTAAAAATATAATTAAATTATCAATAGAAATAAAAGGAGTTTAAAAACATTTGTTAAGAATGTAACATTTCTGTTATCTGGGCAAAACAAACCAATACAGTATATTATCAAAAGCTCATACTATCAAAGAAAACAGATTGTATCATGTTTATTTATATTATTTATTTAGAATGTTAATATTCTGCTCCTATTTTTCTTCCTAGAACACAAAATGTTGAACATAGGAGACTCCCAAACAGGTACTGACCAGATCTAAAGCAGGTTACCATCAGTATTCATCTCTCGTCACTCCATAATCTAGAACACTTACCTGTATTCAGGATATTACTGACTGTCATCCCATTCTTGCATTGATAGGAGACCCCAATAGTCTGTTCAGGAAGATCCCACAGGGAACATTTTACCAGTGTTATTATTATTGTATCTGAAGCAAAGGGAAGCCTGAGAAGGTGTGGGAAATGGCATCTTCCTTCCCACTGCAGAAAGACCCATTCAGTCCATGAGCTCTGGCTTCACTTCACTGCTAATTAAATAAAGTTTTGTATGTGTGTGGATGCATACACAAATCTTCAAGTGATCTGCTGACTTATAGTGATCCCATGAATTTCATAGAGTGTTCTTTAGTCAAGGAATACTTAGAGGTTGCTTGCCATTGTCTTCCTCTGATATATAGCTTAGAGTACTTAATACTCTTTTGCAGTGTCCCCATTTAAATACTAGCCAAGGCCTTCAGAATATTTAGGCCTCTTTGTATAGAGTCACTTTTGTTTATTTAGAAGACAAACAAAATGGCCTGGATTCACCTCAGTCAATTTCTGGGGTGCCTAACCAGGAACCACCCAAAAGTGGATTTTGCACACAACATATAGCTTGTTAGACTATTCCAAACATATCCTCCAAATGCAGTGATAATCTGCCCCACTGTCTCCAATCTTTAGATGACAATCTAACACTTAATGGACCTCAAGATGGCTTTCAACAGGTAATAATAATAATAATAATACATATATATTCACATGTTCAAAAACCCCAAATCCATAGGAGAACCATGGGAAAGGAAAGCAGTGGCTTTGGATCTGACCATGACCACCCTCAGCTTACTTCAGTTGCTGCAAACTGGTGAATGCAGTTTGTACTCAACTCAGTGGGGGAAGAAAAGAGGAGATGACAAAATCTTTCCCGTCCTGGTAGGCTTAGGCAAAAGTAAACTGCTGCTGCCTCTTCTAGCCACCTTAAGTCCCTGCTAGCTGCCTTGAGACATTGTTCCAGGAGGAAGGCAGGATATAAGTAGATAAAATAACAATAACAATAGCTTGTGTGTTTTCCCTCATTACTAATTTTTACCATCTTGACCACTTTCCAAGGTTGCTTGGACGCACATGTTTCAGTTGTCATCTGTGAAATGTGGAGGGTAGGAGTTTGACATGAACAGTGCATGGATCATAGTTTTCCTGTGCAGAACCAGCACAATTGATCTCACAGCCTAAATGTGTAGATTCAGATTGAGCGTATTTGCTCTCATGCGGCCCATTATTGGATTCAAGTATCAGGGTAGGCTATGTACAACTTCTCCTGATTAAGATGTAATGAGAATATAGAATGGAGTGTCATCAGTGTATTGATGGCAACTAACTCCAAATCCAATAATGACAGACCACAGCCAGCCACTTGACAGAGATGAAAAACAGTAGTGGGGAGCAGACAGATATCCCGATGGTATTCTTTGAAAGCATTTCTGAAGGTAGGAGCAGACAGTGGAGCACATCTCTTCTCTCCCAATAAAAGTCATTCCTCAAGACTATCCCAAGTCAATTTTCTCACATAACTTCTTTTGGAAGTGAAGATCTTTAAAGAAAGGTTTTAATTGTGCTGTTTTAAACTGCTTTTTAAATTATTTTCAATTGTATATTTTAATTTTGTAAACATGGTATTTAGCTATATTGCGTTTATTTTCGGTCCCAGCCTGGAGCAAAAGGTGGGGATAAAGTCCCAGTTTGAAGGAGAAGGAGAAGAGGAAGAAGATCAGAACCCAGTTTTGAGTGGGTTTGAGTGTTGGAGTATTACTCTAGAGACCAGGGTTCTGTTCCCAACTCAGCCATGAAAGCCACTGGATGACTTTGGGCCAGTCACACTCTCTCAGCCTCATGGGAAGGCAATGGCAAAACTCCTTTGAACAAATCTTGGCAAGAAAACCCCATGAAAATAAAAGGCCTTGGGGTCACCATAAATCAGAAAGGACTGGAAGGCACACAACAACAACAGAAAGGGAAACTTATGAATGGGTGGGGTCCTTTACTGCCTTCTATCAGATCTTGCACCAGTGCTCTGACCCCCCCTCAACTCCAATTGGTCACTTTTGGTTTGTAAAGGGGGATGTTTTTAAAATATATATTAAAAAATAGGTGCAAAGACAACTCACATAAAAAGATAAATTATACTCTGATAAAGGTTCTGCCTCCAGAAGTGTCAAAAGGGGTCCTGGGAGATCACACTAGTCCATCAGCCACACTTTACTCACTCCTGGTCTCAGTTATCCATATCATATATGAATGCCCAGAGTCACCTAACCTTTAGAGCACTAGGTCTCCCAAAATGGTATTTAGCCATGAGTGGTGGTTATTATAAAACATCTAGTCCAGGGAGATTACTTCAGACAGTTTTTCTTCTTTTAATAAGCAGAATACAGCAGAAGAATACAGCAGCAGGTTGGGGAAGGTTGCTACATATCTTGAAGGTCTCTTCCCATAATATTATTCTAACTAGAATTAATATTCTGCTAACAAATTTGGCAGCAAGACAGAACTGTTCATATGCCAAATTCACACATAGCCGGCCATCTGTGGACTGTGTACCATTTTAAAAAAATATGATATGCTGCAGATCCCAATGATGTGACTGTCGAGCATTGACCATTTTCCAAGACAGGCTGACTCTCTAGGCCAGTTCTAGTGTGAGCCAACAAAGAAGAAGTGGCTCAGAGTCAGAAAAATACACACTTGGAATGAAAACGGTGGTCCCAGGCCTACCCCAAGATATCCTGCAGCCTGAAGCAAAACAGCAAATGTTGTCCTCTCCTCAAGGTGTGCAATAACCAAAGCCAATCAAGTAATTATTTTGGCTCCAGAGGCAGAAAATTCCACAAGTATGTCTTCCTTCTGTGGGGATGAAAAACAATACATGAAGCAACTGACAATTTGCTGCCCTTTTGTGACATCCCAATTCGGTTGCTTGAGATGGCTGCCAGGCTCTGCCACAAGATATGAGATTCTACCAGTATGTTGTTTAGACTACTAAGGGATGGACCTGGTTATGAATGTTTTATAAGGTTTGTCCCTGCAGGGTCAGAACTGAAGCCTGGAGGTTGTTCTTGATCTACTGAGCAGAAATGGCATAGCTTCAGTGGCAGAAACTGAAGGGTAGCAGGTGTAGGTTGGCTGTCTGTTCCGAGCTGCTCCCTGAGCATTCCCTTCTGTTGGCGGACAGAGTTGCGTGTGCCACACAGTTTGTCCTGCACCTGCCACCCCGCTCCATTAGCCTGTTGTCAGTCTTCAAATGCCAGTGCAATAATCAACACGTGGAAGGAGGGGAAATAACTTGTTTTTTGTTTTCATATTTTTGCCGCAGGCCACTGTTTCAGAATTTAATCTTCCTTGTCTGCTGAATAAGAATGCTGGTAGCTATGAAAATGTCAAAAACTTGCTGCAACCCTAGTCTGAGATCTCTCTCCCACTCCTGTGCCTTCAAGCAAATCTAGACCTGGAATGGGGATCATGAGGCCCTCCAGATGTTGATGAACGGCAACTCCCAGAAGCCTTTTGGGTGTATGACTTAGTGAAGAAGGCTGGGGGCTGCAGTCCAAAAACACCTGGAGGGCCATACAATCCCACCTCTGCTCTAATCCTATTCAGTTCATTCTACTGAGCAGAATTTCATGGGATCTGATTAGCTTCAGTGGCTTAAGGAAATAAAGCAGAGTAGGTCAAAAGTAATACTGACCTGCTTCTCTTTCTTCTAGTCCAGAAAAGTGGACTAAAGTTATGAGAATGTCTACAAGAACGAGGATAAAAGGTAACCGTACTTCCTCATGTGCAGATCTTTTATAAAGCTATCAGGTCTTAATTGCCCACTCAGATCCAAGCTACCACAATGCACTTTGCATAATAACAAAGAGGTTTTCCTTTTTTACTTGTTATACTCTGTGCAGGATTCTATAAAATATAGGAAGTCACAAAATCCTCTGGGTAGGATTCTACAAAATATAAGAATCTTATACTTCCTTATACTGAATCAGCCCACTGGTGCATCTAGCTCACTATTGGAAATTGATTGACGGCAGAGTTCCTAGCTTATTTGGAAATCCCTCATATTCCGTAGTGGTCTCCTGTTCAAGTGAAAGCTGGCCCAACTCTGCTTAGCTTCCAAAATAGAAGGAGAATGGGTGTCTTCAGTGTGGCATAGAGGTACAAGGACATTCAAGTTAATACAGGCATTGCTTTGATGCAGGTATTGGACAAGTTTTGCTGACCTTTGCTCCTTTCCAGCTTTATGATTCTGTAAAATGTCTGGCCATATAACACGTGGGTAAGATTAAACCCAAATTTGTTTTGAAGTATTGATCTGCTTTGTCAGGCATAACTACAGATGCCTGAACATTGCTTGCAATTGAGCTGAATCTGCTTGCCATACACCCAAAGCGTATAACTGAATCATTGGTGGCACGGAGAGGCTGAGAGCTCTGTTGAAAGATAGCATTATGCACCTGCCTGCAGTTATGCCTTCCTCCAGCATGGACTGTCAGCTTATCCCTTTGATCACCAAGACATCCTCTAAATATATAGCATTTATTCTTATCAAAAGGCACAGTCTGTGCTGAGATGACTGCAATTCATCAGGTAACTGTAGAACAGAAGTGGTATTTGATGCTGGAGTATAGCAACAGGGAAAATTGGGACTGCTAGCTCTTTTATCTGATGCCCTATTTGCGAGCTTGCGTGTAAAAATAGTCTTGTAATGTGGGTAGATTGTGAGGCCTATTGGGTTGTTTGGCTTGAACACTATTGGATAGCTCCCACTAGGAGACTCGGGGGCTATACAGACTGGCCAGATGGGCTGACCTGGGGATGGAGTTGGTGCGTGGCGAACGCACGACAGCCACCCCGATTCTGTCCCCATGTTGTCCTCATGCCACCCATCCAAACAGATGGCAGGCGGCATCAGGGTGCTCTCTTGGCGCAGCATTCAGACATGCTGCGCCAAAGGAGCGCAGAAGAGCCACCGCCACAGCAGCAAGGATGGCTTTTTGCCACTCCAAAAAGGAGCGGCATTTGCCAGCTCTTTTTGGAACAGCAAAGTGCCAGATCGGGGCCCGCTCTTTCCTGCTCTTTCCAATTATATTTTGGAGATCCATGCACATTTTGTTTATTCCAGAATATTTTCTGTTAGCACCCAGTATGATCAGAGACTTTTTATACTAGTTCCTCAAATCAGTTTATTTTAACCCAGTATAAAATCAGAAAGAAGAGGAACAAAATCTGGAAGTTTTCACTCAGTCTGGATGCATCCTAAAAAGAGTAACACAGAAAAGCCTATAGGAGAGCATTGTAATTATCTTGCCCATTCATTCAGTTATAGCAGTTTTGTTTTTCTTTCATTTAGAAAGATGAGTTAGCAATATGAAGCTGAGCAAGGGCGTGTCTAGAATGGTCTCACCTAGTTGTCACAGCAAGTTGTCCAAACAACATTTGGCACAATTGGGGCCAAATCCAGGCCTTTTCATAACCTCATGGATTTAATCTGGAGGAAGAAAAATGGGAATAAATCCCCGTTTTGAGGGGACAATCCAGATATTAATGTGCATGTATGGACTGCAATGCATAGCAGCATCAGTGTGAGGCCAGAGAAGGAGTTCAGAAATATATACATTGGCACACATGAGAGCAGAGGAAAAAACCCCAGAGCTACCATGGCCATGTTGAGTCAGCAGTCTTCCAGATGGTTATCTAAAATATGAGGTTTTCATTTTAAAGTCAAATCTTTATTGAGTCAATCTACAGATTATATCAAAGAATTAAAAGGGGAACAAAACCTGAAACATGGAAAAGAGAACAAAATGGCAAAACAAAACAAAACAAAAAAACCCAAAAATTAATTGTGACAACTGAAGTAGGTATGTGTCCAATCCCTCCCTAGTTTTAAGAATGTTTCCACCCTCTTTCCTATTTCCCTTCTCCTCCTGAATGCCTCCTTTAAAAAAATCTCTGGAACCTTAGCACAAAAGCAGTAAGGGGTGGGAGGGTTGTGAGATTTTGGATTGTATTTTAATATTGTATTAGTTTTAACTGCTCTGAGCCACCCCAATTGTCTGACAGAGGGGCAGGGTATAAATAAAAATTATCATTATCATCATTATTATTATTATTATTATTATTAGTAGTAGTAGTAGTACTACTGAAATGATCACACACACAGAGCCCTCAATTTCAACATAAATTGAAACTGTAATGACCTTATCCCACGGGGCCAAAAGCAGCAAGAATCCACTAAGAATCAGGCGCTATAGCGCTATATCTTCCCGCGTGATCCCACGACGTCGCTCAGAATCTGCTAAGAATCAGGCGCTATAGCGCTATAGTTTTCCGCGTGATCCCACGACGTCGCTCAGAATCCGCTAAGAATCAGGCGCTATAGCGCTATAGTTTTCCGCGTGATCCCACGACGTCGCTCAGAATCCAGCAAGAAACCGCTCGGAATGCAGCATCATTCGCATTCTTTTGAATGTCGGTTTCAGCGGGCATTGCAATAGAGCAAGGTGATCCATAGCGCTATTATAGCGCTAGCGCCATATTTATACTAGCGCTATAGTACTGGAATGATGCTCATATCGCTTTCTTGCCACTTTTGAGAGCAGCGTGGGATAAGGTCCTAAGATTAGGAAGGAAGGGATAATAGTGAAAGCTTTCCTTTGGACTTGTGTGTTGATCTTTCTGAATACAGAAGTCTACTGCTTTTGCACCAAGATTTCTCTAGCATTATAGTATAAAAGTGACATATTATAGTGGTGTTTGTCCAATGTTTGTTTTTAAGCAAGAACCGGAGAGGGACTATCTTTAATGGGAAGTGGGTGTGATCTTTTTCCAAGGGAAGAAAAACAGAAATAGGACCATTACAGCTACCTTCCTTCATTCCTTCCTTCCTTCGCCTGCTTTCTCCTGGCATGGGACACAAGACAACTTACAAAACTGCTAAAGCAAGAAAAAGAGACATCCCTCTGAATGTAACAAAAATGCCATTATTCCTATAAAAAAATCTTAAACATTTTATTTATATTTAAAATGATGGAGGAACTTGACACTTTATGTAGTTTTTATAGCTTTTCAATCTGTTGGGCCCTGCTTCACAGAAATTGGTTGGAGTCAAGCTTAAGGATAATTAGTGCAATCCTACATCACCAAGATATAGATGAAACTAGGGAGTTTATCACATAGGAGGGAAGCACCCAAATCCCATGGATAAACAGGATTTAAATCCAGGAATATCCCGCAAAAGCAGGATTGTTTTCAGATGACATTGGGCTAAGTGAACATTTATGTGACATTAACCCATGCAAAAAGTCGCAAAATCCCCAAAGTAAAAAGCAGCACAATTTTGCCCACTTTCTGTATGGATTAGTGTTGCGTTAATGCTTAATTAGCCTGATGTGTCTGAAAACAATCCTGCATTTGCAGGATATTCTCGGGATTGAAACCCCGTTGATCCACAGGATTTGGGTGCGTTGCCTACCATGTGATAAACTCCTTAGTCAGCTGGAGCAATGTTGAATCTAAACCACTCCCAAACTAAGGATGTTGGAAATTATTTAGGACTACCTTGCACTTGGATTAACTTTGTGCTAGCACAGTAGCTGTGTCTTTAACTAAGGGAAGCTTGGATCTGCCATAACCATGTTTTGTTTTGTTTTACAAAAAATCTCAATAGAGACTTTGGAGTTTATCACACAAGACTAAAAAGCAGAATTTTAACTGAATAAAAGTAGCTTTGGTTGGTACTTGTCACATGATGTTGTGTCCTCCTGCTGCCGCCTTGTATGTCATTTGTTGTATTATTATTATTATTATTATTATTATTATTATTATCCTGCCCCTCTGCAAACGCAACTGGGGTGGCTAAATGCATTAAAAATATAATAATAAAAAATACAATATAGATCCCACCCACCCACCCCTTAAAATAGTATTAAACAATTAAACTATTAGAACATCCCAGAATAACCCCTTTGCAGGGATAATAGAGGTGGACTAAATTTGCCCCTCCCCCTTCTGACTGGCCAATCTGCTACATGCAGCTATTGTTGCTGTTGGTTATTTTAGTTTTAATGTTAATTTGACAATGTCTGATTTTAAAAAATCAATTAGTTTAATTCTATTTTAAGGGGTGGGTTTTGGGTGGGGGTTGTAGGAATTGGGAATGTTTTAACTGCTGTATTTTAACTTGCTGTAAGCCGCCCCGATTGCGCTGCAGAGGGGCGGGTTAAAAATAAAATATTATTATTATTATTATTATTATTATTATTATTATTATTATTATTAATATTAAAAGAATGCATCACAATAACACAACAATACAAACAATACAAACAATAAGGACAATAACTAGAGCAAAAATTGCAGGAAGGAGATGAGTTGACTCTTGAGGCTGGGATATCTATTTGGGAAAGGCCCAAATAGTTACTGTTGTGCACCTTTACGTTGAAAGGCAAAATCCATTAATAGGTGCTCAGTCTTACTACTATTCCAATTCTGCCTTGATGCAGTAGGTTTCTTTCATTGCAATTTGGCTTCTGAAGTAGTCACGTGGTATGACTGGGCATGATTCTGCTCCTCTGCTCCTCTTTCCTCTCCCCCTTGCAGTGATTGTGGCTGCCAGGACCTTCCTGAAGCTGGCTGCTGTGTGCCCATTCACACAGCATCCCTACAGTTCAGGAGGAAGCAGGGGAACAAGTGATCCTGGTTGCCAACACTTTCCAGAAGCTGGCTGCTGTGCACACATTTCCAAAGCAGCTGGCTTCAGGTGGTGGTTGGCTACTAGGACTACATGTTCCACCCTTTCATCCCAGAAAGTGGTATTTGGCAGTGCAGAAAACAGATCACACAAGCATAGATCACTAAAGTACTATCATGGGGGAAAGTGTGATAAGAAATGATGCCAAATTGGTATGCTTCCATTCTTAAACTAGAGGGATGTCAGCAGGATGGGGAGCTGGTGTGATAATGACTTTTGTGTCAGAAGGTGGCTATGCTGCTCGTGTTATTTTTTGCAATAACTATTGCCCCAGCATCTTTTAGTTTAGGATTAGGGGATAGCTTCTTGTATTGGCTGAACTGATTTTTTGCTGTTTGAATTCTTTTTGTGCTGATATAGCCCCTACTGTTGATTGGTCTCTGCTATTTGAATTCCACCAGCAGAAGAGCACACACCCCCCCAAAAAAGTGGAGAAGGATCGAAGTTGAGTTATGCCAGACCAAAATCTTCCCCAACCTAGGGGCACAACCCCTGTTGGCACAAATTTAGGACTGTGTCAGGGTAATCCAAAGTAATTCCCAATTCCCTAATTCTCTAGTCCAGGGGTAGGCAACCTTTTTGAGCCAGGGGCCGGGTTGCTGTCCCTCAGACAATTGGGGGGCTGAAGGAAAAAAAATACATGCACATTCTCTCAGCCCCAGAAAAGCCATGGCAAAATCCCTGTGGAGATTTCGCCAAGAAAACCCCAAAAACAAGTAATAACAACAATAATCATTATCATCATGGAAACGACTGGAAGGCAGGCCCACAAACAAGCAGGGATGCATGCACACTGTCTCAGCCCCAGAAAAGCCATGATGGCAAAACCCCTGTGGAGATTTTGCCAAGAAAACCCCAAGAACAAGTAATAACAACAATAATCAATATTATCATGGCGGCGGCAGTGGCGGCGGCGGCAGTGGCAGGACCGACCTGGGGCTGGTCCAAAGGCCTCGGGGGAGCGCATGCAGCCCCCGGGACATAGGTTGCCTACCCCTGCTCTAGTCTGTCCCCTCCCAATTCTGCATCTCCATTCCCTCCTATCTGTTCATCAACCGACAGTGAATTCTAGGATAAGGGGTTTATCTCAAAGCTTTCTCAAACTGTAAGGCAGCAGGAGAACATGACTGCAGGCAAAGAGAGTGGAAAATACAGAAATATCTTTCTGAGGTTCCAGATCTGCTTGGGAGATTTCTCCTTGCTCCCTTTTAGATGAGAGTGAATTTAAATGAAAGTGGGAAACCTCCACAATACAATCCTAAGAGAACTACAAAGGATTCATCCACCTCTACCCTCATCAGAGATGATCTGGATCGCAACAGGTGAGAGAGTTATTTGGCTATAAGACTCTTTCATAATAGCCATTTAGGGCCTATGTTTTTATCTTTTGTGTACATGAGAAGCATTTAAATGTGCAGTGTAACAGATTTTTAAAACATTGTTGATGCTTTTAGTATTTTATCTGCTGCCATTTCCCCAGCTGTGTTTTTACATACTCTACTGTTGCTGTTTGTACTGTAGCCAGAAATCTGTTTGGAGAATGGTAATATAAAGTATTAGACAGATATCAGCCCTGGTGGCGCAGTGGTTAAATGCCTGTACTGCAGCCACTCACTCATAGACCACAAGGTTGCGAGTTCAATACCAGCCAGGGCTGAGGCTCGACTCAGGCCTGCATCCTTCCGAGGTCGCTAAAATGAGTACCCAGATTGTTGGGGGGCAATCAGCTCACAGTTGTAAACCGCTTAGACATCCCATAGCGTGATATGAAGCGGTATATAAATAAGCTGCTTTGCTTTGCTATTTTAAATAGCTGAGCGGGGGAACCAAATAAGACACATGGAGACTTACTTCCAAGTAAACATGCCTAGAAATTGACAGTAAGTATGTTTTATTGTTGTTGAAAGAGGAACACGTTCACCATGGTACGTCCATGACACATGGAAGAAAGTCAAGGAAGAAAGTGCAAAGGTAGGTTTACAGCTAAACATTAATCAGATGGTCCAGTTTAATTGAAATAAAAGATAAAGGTGGATGCAATCTCCTGGATTTGAAAACATACTACTACGCATGTTGCATGGAATGGATCAAGACTTGAATTAAACTTGATGAGATAAGAGTATTAAACATTGAAAGTAGTAACATCCACTTTGGTCGGCATGCGTACCTTTGGTACAACAAGACATCAGTAAACAGAGATTTTGAGCATCACTGTATTAGAAGAGGATTATTGAAAGTATGGATGAAAATAAGATATATCATTGAATACCAAAATCAGGATTGTCCATACCATGTATTTCTGATTTCTGTGTATGGTTGTGAAAGCTGGAGGATGAAGAAAGCTGATGAGAAGATAATTAACTTATTTAAAATGTGGTATTGGAGAAGAGTTCTACATATACCATGGACTGTGAAAAAGATAAATGAATAGGTATTAGACTAAATCAAGCCTAAACTGTCCCTAGAAGCAAGATGATTAAACTGAGGATGTTGCATATATCATGAGAAGACATAACTCTTCAGTAAAAACAATACTGCTTGGTAAGATGGGAGGGTAGGAAAAGAGGAAGAACACATTAGAGGAAGCAACAGCCCTGAGTTTCCAAGAACCAAGCAGTTGGTAACAGGGTGACCTGGAAGCCTCTCATTCATAGGGTTGTCCATAAGTCAAATTCAACCTGAGTGCAATTTACGACAACAAAATATGAATCTCATTTTGGGAGAAAGGTGGGATATAAATCCAATAAATAAATAATGAAAAAGAACAAATGAAATACCTTTGATCAGTAAACGGTAGTCATATGATCATTGAGAAGCAAAATATAAAATTATGCACTAATGATATTGTACCCAATTGAACAGATCAGGAAAGATCAGGAAGGGACAACCTGTGGCCCTCTACGACAACAGGAGTGGGAACTGAGTGTACCACTGGATGTTGTTGAACTGTAACTTCCAGCCTTCTTCACCCTTGACCAAGTTGGCCAACAGCATCTGGAAGGTTGTAGAGTTCCCACCCTTGTTTTAGGGCTTTGGATTCCAGCTCCCAAAATGCCACTGCCATCATGGTCAATGGCAGGGGCATCACTAGGGGGTACAAGAGATATGAGTCAATAGGTGACAGCTTAAGGGGGTGACACCATTGCTCCCCAAAGATCTGCCTATTGGGAGAAACAGGCTGTGGCATTGGCCTGCATCCCTTTAAAATGCTGAAGAGATGGTGTGAGTGGGATGAGGCTCAGTGGGAGCAGGAAAAAGAGACCCCTGATTTTTAAATTTTTTTAAAAAAAATAATTTTTAAATGAAAAAAAATGTTTTAATTTTTTCTTTAAAAACATCACACCTTCCCAAATTTTCACTTTAATCACATTAAACTATGTACGTGTACATTTAGGCTGTGTGTATGCTATTGTAACTTAAAGGTATAATTTTAATTTGCTAGTTGTTTTATGTCACAACAACTTTGTATATGGGAATTACAATTTATGAGTAACATTAGTACAAAAAGCATTACTAAGGATTCTGTATGGTGTGGGATGGGAGGAAATCAATGGGGAAGAGTAACACCATGAGTTACTGAGCTGAGTGACACTAGTGACACTAGGAGTTTATCGCATTACCTTTTAAATCACTTGCAGCCCAATGGGATGCAGCCGGGACGTGGGATGGTGGCGGGAATTATCGCATTGTAATTCGCCACCAATTCCGCTGAGTGACTGCATCCCGGCTCCCAGCCACACTCAGCTGGCTCTTTCTCAAAATCGAAAACTCCTGACTTAGAAACGGTCTGGCTGAATGTGGCTAGGAGCCAGGATGCAGTCGCCTGGCGGAAATGGTGGCGAATTACAATGTGATAATTCCCACCTCCATCCAGCCTCCTCGCTGCAGGCGATATAAAAGGTAATGCGATAAGCTCCCTAGTGACACCACAGGTTAGTCATAAAGTATTATGGGTATTGTAGTATTATGGGATGCAGTGCTCAAGCGGTTAAGACGCTGATTCTGTTGATTGCAAGATTGGCAGGTTGGCAGTTCAAGGTCCAGGTGCTGCATGATGGGGTGAGCTCCTGTCACTAGTCCCACCTTTTGCCAACCTAGCAGTTCGAAAGCATGCAAATACAAGTAGATCAGGGGTAGGCAACCTAAGGCCTGGGGGCTGGATGCACCCCCCCCCCCCCGAGGCCTTTGGACCGGCCTCAAGCCGGTCCTGCCGCCGCTGCCCCTGTCGCCGCTGCCACCTGCTGCCGCCGCCACCCACCATGATGATATTGATTATTGTTGTTATTACTTATTCTTGGAGTTTTCTTGGCAAAATCTCCACAGGGGTTTTGCCATGGATTTTCTGGGGTTGAGAGAGTGTGCATGCATATTTTTTATATATATTTTTAATTTTTTTAAAAAAATATTTTTATTTTTATTTTATTTTTATTTATTTATTTTTGATGCTTCGCCCCCCAATTAATAATAATAATAATAATAATAATAATAATAATAAAATTTATTTTTACCCCGCCCAATGGAAACCCAATCCGGGCGGCTTACAGATTAAAATACAGGAAATACATCAATAAAATACATAACAGTAAAAGGATCGAAAATCCCCCTCTACCCCCTTAAAAAAGTATTAAATCAATAGTATATTAAAACAAATAGTCTAAACAATCATTTTAAAAACCCAATACAAATAATTATAAGAGCCTGAACACCACAATCCTCACCATCAAAATTGATGGGGCCACAAGAGGATCGGCTTGGTGGGCTATGTCCGAGGGACTATGTCCGAGGGCCGAGGACAGCAACCCGGCCCCCAGCTCAAAAAGGTTGCCTACCCCTGAAGTAGATAAATAGGCACCACTTCTGTGGGAAGGTAACAGCATTCTGTGCAATCATGCTGGCCACATGATCATAGAGTAGTCTCTGACAACGCTGGCTCTTCAGATTAGTAACGGAGATGAGCACAACCTCCTACGATCAGACGTGACTTGACAACCTTGTGAATGGGGAATACTTTTACCTTTACTAGTCCAAAACACCAAGAGGGCCCCAAAGTCTCCATCCTTGCCTTAGATGTGGGTAACAAGGTGAAGCGATTGCGCTGAATCCTAAATTGGCTCAGTGGTATTACAAGGCTTGGTGACACCTGGTATGGGGGGGTTACCAAAGCAGGGGAAGTAAACCAGGCTGGTGGCAAAGATTCGAGGAACATGCTTGCACCTCTGCAGCAGTGGGAGGAGGACCCCATTAGAGTGTCACCCCTTCTGTGGGGTGTCACTTGGTGAATTTCGCACCCCCTGCACCCACCAAGTGATGCCATTGAGTGTCCCCACTGTGCCAAATGCAAAATAAAGGTGGAGTGTCTTAAGGTGCATGTCTGCTGTAGAAATAATGCAGTCTGACACAGCTGTAAGTGTCATGGCTCCATCCTATGGAATTCTGGGATTTTTAGTTTTACAAGGTCTTTAGCCTTCTCTGCCAGAGCATGCAGGTTTCTCACCACGGAATCACAGGATTTGTAGTTTTATAAGCTCTTTAGCCTTCTCAGCCAGAGTGGGCAGAGTGGGTTTCTCACCATGGAATCATAGGATTTGTAGTTTTACAGGGTCTTTCGCCTCTGCTGCCAGAGAATACTGGTGCCTTCTTGTTGTTGTTGTTGTGTGCCTTCACGTCCTTTCCGACTTACGCCGACCCTATTTACGTGGCACGATTTGCTCCGAGGTTTGCCACTGTCTTTCCTCTGAGGCTGAGAGTGTGTGACTTGGCCAATGGGTTTCATGGCCGAGCTGGGCCTCCAGCCCTGGTCTCCAAAGTCATCGTCCAAGACTCACACTACAGACCCGGGGCTTCTGTCGCGGGAAGCCATCCTGGCAGTCCAAGTGGTGTCGAAGTGCATCATTTCTACGGTGCAGATGGAGGAATCGGCTAGATTCCATTCCCAGGAAAGCAAATGCCTTTCCATTCCCCTGGACCTTGTTGTTGTGTGCCTTCAAAGTCGTTTCCGACGTCTGCCGACCCTATCATGGGGCAAGCTTTGTTCCCAGGAGGATTAGCATTGCATCCCCCTGAGGCTGAGAGAGTGTGATTTGCCCAGTGGGTTTCTATAGCCGAGCTGGGAAGCGAAGCCGAGATGGGCAAGGAGGACGTCCGCAAGACTCTGCCTCTCCCGCTTGATCCGCACTGCAGAAATACTCCGGCTTGATACCCCTTTAACTTCCCTGGCTCCATGCTCTGGAATTCTGGGAATGGTAGTTGGTTGTGGCACCTCTGGTGCCACAACCAACTACCATTCCCAGAATTCCAGAGCATGGAGCCAGGGAAGTTAAAGCGGTGTCAAACCGGATTATTTCTGCAGTGCGGATGCATCAGCGAAGGCGATAGCCACCTCCTCTTCTCTGACTCCTCCCTCCTGCAGTTTCTGAACAGCGCAGAGCGAACCCAAGAGCCGCTTCTGCTTTCTTTCTTCCAAACCCTCGGCGAGAGTTCATCCTTCTTTCCTACCTTCCTTCTTTCCTTTCTTCTTTCTTCTTCAGCCAGCCGCGTGAGTCGGAGCTGCTGCTGCTGCTGCTGCTGCTGCTGAGGATGATGATGATGATGATGATGATGATTTTTCTTCTTTGAGATCTGGCCACCGCCTTGGACTTTCCCCGACTTGATCATCTCAGGAGGATCAGCAAGGATCAAGGGAAGAGACCAAAAATCATACTTGGGCTGCTTTCTCTCTGGTTCAGCATCTTTGGCTAGGAGTGTGTGTGTGTGTGTGTGTGTGGCATTTTTAGGAATGTGGGTGGTGGCTGTGTATCTGTGCGGGGTTTTTGTGTTGTTAAAGTATGTCTGCTCTTTCAAAGGCTGGGAGGACTTGAGTGCCTTCTGAGGAAGGGTCCAAGCAAAGAGGAGATCATCCATGCAACCCAAGAATCAACTTGGGATAGAAGATCAGAAACCTACTCTGGATAAACCTGGTAAGGAAGACCAGAAACCCATTGTGGATAAACCTAGTAAAGAAGATCAGAAACCCACTCTGGATAAACCTAGTAAAGAAGATCAGAAGCCCACTCTGGATAAAACTGTTAAACCAGAAACCCACTCTGGATAAACCTAGTAAAGAAGACCAGAAACCCACTCTGGATAAACCTGGTAAGGAAGACCAGAAACCCACTGTGGATAATCTTGGGAAAGAAGAAGCTCAGAAACCCACTGTGGAGGTACCACCAGATGAAGACTCCTCCAATCCAGCCGCCAGATGAAGACTCCTAGAATTGAGGGGAAAGCAAAATAAGACCACCTCATTCACCCTTCCCAAGGATGGTCTCTCAGAGCAATGCCTCGCTAAATGGGACAAACTACCCCAACCAGGGCATCATGGATCTACCCCAAGACCAACAATCTCTCAACCTTTTCCTCTTCTGTGTGACTTTTGTCATCACCTTCACGGCCTTCCTGGGCAGCCTCTACTCCTTGGTGTCTCTCCTGAGGATGCAAAACAAAAATACCCTTTCCATGCTGGTGACTTCGTTGACTGTGGACGACTTGGTCAGCGTGGGGCCGGCGACAATCTTTATGTTCAAGCTTTGGCTGAACGAGATGCTGCCCCCGACTTTGTGCACCACTTCAGCGCTGCTCTACTTGTTTCAGGGCTTTTCCAGCAATCTGATGGGCTCCTTGGTAGTTTCGTACAACTTCTACAGCCTCAACAAAATGGAAACCAGTCACAGGGCTACCAAAAGGCCAGTGAGCATGATCTGGGCTGTTCTCACCATTTGGATGGTCAGTTTGCTGATCTGCATTTTGCCTCTCTGTGGCTGGGGCACTTATGGCTCGACCTCTTGGGGATGTTTTGCGGACTGCACCAGTTCTTACATCTTGTTTCTCTTCGTCATCTACTCCTTGTGTTTATTCCTGCTCCTCGTGCTCTCTGTCCCTCTCATTTATCAGCTCCTGTGCTCAGATGAGCAACTGCATCTCTATGATGATTATCATCAAATCAGCCGAGGATATTTCTCACCTGGGTTACCCCCAGTGGGTATTCACACCCTGCCCCTCTCTCCAGAGGACGTTGAGAATAAAAGCCTGAAGCATTTTCAAAATGCTGGCCAGAACTCTGACCCAAGGATCCAGCAAGGTCCAGCTGATGACCGCTGTAGACTGGACCATTACGCCACACAAAACATACCATTTCACAGCCGAAACTTCACTGTGGAATTTGCTCAGAAGCGCTTCTCGCTGATTCTGGCTCTCACCAAAGTCATTCTTTGGCTCCCAATGATGGTAAAAACAACCCACATTTCTTTCTTTTCTCTGTAATGGTCTGGTTATGAAGTGTCTAGTCAAATTTAGAATTATGAACCCCCAAGCACAGAGTAAAAGAGGCATTCTTTTTCCATAGAGCTTAAAAACTTGCATCCTGCATATTGAACAATAGTTAGTCCAGGTAAAAGTTACCTTCTTATTTGGTTTGTGTCTCCCTCTCCTCTCCTGTTAGAGTATCAAGTTAACTACGGAGAGTTAAGCAGAATCTCCACCAATGACTCATGACACATTATAGTGATTTCAATCTGATCTTTTTTAGCATACTGGGAGATCTAGTGATCAGGATGACCTCTTAAACATACTGTATGCACAAACCCCCATATCCTTGTGTTCTGGTAGAAATGCCTAGGCTTGTATGTGTGCTTCCTGATTATCCAAATTTGGCTGAACAGGTTTGTAATGTATGAATGAATGAATGGATTTTCATAGTTGTACTACTACATGTGGTTTTTGTGACTGACATAGTCACACACAATCATGGCTCAATCAACATTGTGGCTCTGACTTTATGCTGCGATCATCATTCCACAAGTCCATATTGCAGAATGATTCAAAGAGTGAAACTAGTTGGAAGGGTGGACTGTGGGCTTTTGCTCCAGGAAAATAGGCTGACATCAGGATTACTATATGGGCTTATTCAGAGCATCTGCCAAAGATTTCTTTTCCATTTTCTGTTGGCAAAACACACCCTTAGCCTAAGGGCATTGACTGGTTTATGGCAGTAAAATTGAAATGGAAAGACCATGTTTGCTTACAAATTCTGTAAATAGCAAACCTTGCTGAGAATTGTCTTGATGAATATGCTGGTGCGGAGCACAGATCAGGCAGTGTTTGCATGAGATCTTTGAAAATCCTCCTGTCTCACATTCAGTGCTACACAGCACTTGCGAATCCAGCTGTTGCCTTGGACTGCCTTGAGATTTCTCTTTGTTTCTTCAGATCCTTTCCTCAAACTCCTATTTTTTGCTAAACCTTTCCGTTAAACTGAAGCTATGGCTGCAATACTGTGCACACTTTCCTGAAAGTAAGCCCCATTAAATGCCGAATTAAATGGCTGAAGTTGGACTTACTTCTGAGCATATATGCACATGCTTCAGCTGCAAGTACACGTGATTTCACTAGCTCATAACCACCCCATATTAACTTTCCCTCAAAGGTCTTTCCCTTTCCCTCTTCTTCTTTTGTCATTTCCGTCCTAATGAAATTTAGATTGTAAGCTCCGTGGGGGCAGGGACTTGCTGCTTCACTGATGAAATTCAGTTCATTGAAGGCATTATATAAATCATCAGTCATCACTCTCATCATCCCAAGGGTTTGTCTTTCTGTCTGCCAGCATTACCTCAAAGAGACTTTTATTAATAGCTCGGGGTCAAAGCTACTTCTCTGCTACATCTGAGGCATCAATATTTATTGTTTCACTTGAAGCAACTAGCACTCTGAGAAGCACAGATGGGAGTTGTGTTAGAATATTTACTTTTCAGCATCTGTCAGGATTCAAAGACACACAGCTCAGCTAGGATAGACACCAGGAATGTTGGCCTACAGCTTTGCAAACACCTGAGAGACTAAAAGGCTTACATACCTTTTTGGTAGGCATATAGTTGTGGTAGGCATCAGTCTAATTGTTTATCTGCACAATTCGTGCACAGCACATATACACATACTTCCAAGCCACTATTGGTTGTGGCATGCATTCTTTTCAACTGACACTCTAATTGCATTTTAATTGAAACCATTACATATTTAATAGGCAACGAGTGACTGGCAATTAAATAAAAGCTTAGAGCTTTTGTTCTCCATCAAAAACTGGGTAGTTAATGAAGGCACAGGAAAAGCTGGATATTTGTCTCAAAGTACTTAATAGATGGATGCTTTATTATAGAGAAAGCCCAATTCATCTATCCTGTATATATTAGTATGGCTTTCTTCAGGAGTGATTTCAAATCCTGACAGCAGAAATTTCTGAAGCAGAGAATCTCATTCCATTTGCTGGACAAAAAGAAAAATGCCCAACAAATGAAATGGGCTTCTCTGCTTCGGAAATTTATCCAGCCAGATTTCAAATCACCTCTGAAGTACACCACACAACTATATACAGGCCAAACCATATTGGGCTTTCTCTATAATAAAGGAACCATCTATTGAGCACTTTGAAACATGTCCCCAGCTTTTCCTGTGGATTCTGTTGGGTGCTTTTTGGATTTTGTCTCTTTGAAGGCAGCCAGCATATTCCTAAGGCAAGGCTGGAAATCACAAAACAGTCCAGATGTTGGATTCCAAGTCCCAGCAGGACTAGCCAGTATAGACAGTGGTGAATGCTGGGAGTCACAATTCAAAAACATCTGGAGAACCATATGATTCACACCTCTGTTCTAAGGAGTAATATGTTAACAACTTCAAAAATTTTAAAGAAAGTAATGGTTATACTGAATTATTTTCTACTTGACAGCATGATGTAGTGCTTTGAGTGTTGGACTTTGACTCTGGAGAGCATGGTTCAAATCCCCACTCAGCCACAAAAACCCACTGGGTGACCTTGGGCAAGTCACACTCTCTCAGCCTCAGAAGATGGCAATGGCAAACCTCCTCTGAAGAAATTTGCCAAGAAAACTCTGCGATAGGTTCGCCTTAGAGTTGCCATAAATCGGAAATGACTTGAAGGCACACAGCACATGCACACACACACACAGAATGCAGTGTACAGAGATTATAAAAAAAAAATTATGGACCACCCCACCATCCTCATTCAAGCCCTGAAAGATCTGAACAAATATGTGGACATTAAACTCCACATAGAGGCTTCAACAGTCCTTATGCATTTTTAAAATGCCACTTCACACGTTACATTTTCAGGCACTTACAAGATGTTTACTTTATAGCAAGGGTGGTGAACCATCGGCTCAATTCAATTTCAAATAAATTCTCAGGGTCTCATTCATTGATGAGCAGGCTCAAGGGTAGGAACCCAAAACAGCATATTTAATCTTAAATCCATTTTTGTTAGTAACTAAACTTCTGAAGAGGTGTAACTAAGCTTCAGAAGAATCTTATAGAATTGGGGGGGGGGGGACTTGTATTATTAGAATGAGGGGGAAATCTGGGAAAACCACTTACCAGTGGTATCAAGGAAAAGGAGTCATGACAGGATCAGGAACCCCAGAGGTCCAGATATACTCCTGGGAAGGCTGGATTCAAATGCAACACCTCACGTTCCCCACCTTGCTTGGATATGGAACATATGTGCTTGTGAACTGGAGCTACATTTTCCTTTTGAAGGGACCATGAGGGCCAAAACTAGGTTTACTTCCATAGAACATGTTAAATCATTCTCAGTGGCCAGGACATCACAGGATGAAAGGGAACTAGTGCATGTTCCATGTGGCACATAGGGAGCTTAAAACGCTGGAAATAGAATTGTGACAAAATGGCTGCAAAGTTAGGAATTCTTGTTATATGTGTCTTTTGCATTCTCTTTGCACTTCTACTGTAATGTTTAAGGAAAGGTTTTTCTAGGCCTTGATTTGTTTTAGGGGGCAGGGTTGATTCGGAGGCCATCCTAATTGTTGGAATGTAGTAATATAGAGGGGTATAAGTATAACCTATTTCAGAGAAATAGACGAAACAGGAAGGGAGAAGTAGGGGGATTTTTTTGCCTCAAAAGTTAGATTGAAACATTTTTGGATTACACTGGACCAAAGGATCAGTGGCAATGTTGTCTGGAGGATTATGACAGTTAGGTCCCTCCAAAAATAACATTTTCAATTCACATGTGTAGAGAGAGTCTGTAAAGCCGTTTAACCTGCCCACCATAGTCATATGTGGCTATAAGAAAATGTAGATCTCAGAATAAAAAACTTAAAAGGATTGCAACCTGTTAATGAGTAGTGTAATGCTGCAACCCTGTACATACCTCAAACTAAGTCCCACTGAAGTCACTGGCACTTAAATGTGAGCAGACATTTGTAGAATTTGGCTGGATCGTGCCATCAATCTCTATTGTTGCAGTTGCCCTATGGCCTTTATTTTTCCCAAATTTCAGAACAGATAGAGACTATGCATGTAATGGTAGGTTCTCTTTCACATTACCAAATCCTAGCATTTTGATACGAATTTAATGGCCATGTCTCCATTCAATGGAGCTTTGTTAGGATTATTTAGAATTCTCTGCCAGATCAAGTGCAAATCCCGGGATTCTGTAGGATGCAGCCATAGCAGTGAAACTGCTATCAAAGAGCTATTATTGGATAGTGTGAAAATGACATGTGTGTGTGTGTGTGTGTGTGTGTGTGTAATATTTCTGTTTACCCTTTCTTGGCAATATTTGTCACTATTTTTACTCAAGATAGCTGCCTGCTACTGAATTTTTTTTTTTTTTTTGAAATGCCTCTTTCTTTCAGATACAAATGATGGTTCAACACACGGTTGGGTTTCAAAGCCTCTCCTTTGAGATA
This sequence comes from Phrynosoma blainvillii, assembly GCA_026167975.1. NCBI lineage: Eukaryota > Metazoa > Chordata > Lepidosauria > Squamata > Phrynosomatidae > Phrynosoma > Phrynosoma blainvillii. The sequence goes on from JANUYF010000003.1 coordinate 37,422,749, forward strand.
TTCAGCTTTCTCCTAACTTTGCTAGCTGTCACTGTCACTCCAGTATTTGTCTTGTCAGAACACTGGAGCCACCTGCCTTGTGGCTGTATCATCAACTGCAGAAAGAACATCTATGCTGTCTCTTCAGAAGAAAGCAAGAGTAAGTACAGAAGGATCAAGGGGGGAAAGCCCAGGCTCATGATTCTTCATGGGTCTGAACAGTTTGTATCAGACTCAGTAGAATATGTTGAAGCTACTGTGTGTGTTTGTTTTGTTGTTTGACTGTCTTTTCTGTCATATTCTATAGCAATGCTAGAGAAAGTCCAGTCCCCTAAACCCATTTTTGCAGTGGTCAAAAGCTCATGGTAATCCCCTAAAGTTCTCCAAAATCTCCCCATAAAAAAAAATGTGCTTGATTTTCTGCCCCATACCACCTAAAACTACATGTAGATGCAGTGGTTTCCCTCCCCTCTGAATTCTCCATCCTAGTTTTTAAAGGTGGTTTTGTGCAAAAATGGTGACCAGAGATGACATGACATGACCAGCGTACCATGTTGTGTCAGTGCAGACCATGTGTTTTTCTTCTCCTTTCTCATTTTCTGTGAGTGGTGTGCTCTAATGGGTTCCTTATTGTATTATAAGACATGCATGTAAGGATTTCACCTATGGTGATTTCCTTGATTCCTCAGGTAAATTTTAGGACAAGAGTGGGCAACTTTGGTGAGTTTTGGGACCAATTTTTCATCTGTGGCCCTTGTGGTCTCTTCCAACTCTATGATTCTATGAAATTGAAACAGGTAGGTTCAATCACAGCTCGAATAGTGTGAACATCTGTTTGGCGCTTCATGGATTCAAATCAAAATGGTTTTGAGGGTCATAGCATCCTGATTGTATGGTAAATCATTCTTTCTGGGCACTTCTACAAGTTCTGTCCATGTTGTTGGGGGACTACTTCTCAATGGAGAGGCTGCTGTCCACAAGAAAAGATGGGGTGCATGTCATTTAGAGCTACAGTGAGTGTCAAGTGCTGTCATGATTTTTAAATTTTATTTAAATTTACTTGTGCTGAGCTACTTGTAGCTAGTGATGGAAAACTTGGTTATTTTCATGAAATGGGATGAAGTTGAAAGTGGTATAAAAATTGCTTGCTTTTTGTGTGCTGTTACATAAATTGTAAAACGTGGTTTGTGTTTCTGTATTATAAAATTAATTAAGAGTGTGATTTATACACATAAACAGTTTACACATATAATTAAGAGTGTGGATGAAGACAGAATAAGGGAGCAGAATGGTGAATGGAGTCAAATTACATACACATAGTGATAGGGATGTAATCCTTGGTGATTTTGTCCTCCCACACAAGGACAAATAATTACTGTGTTTTTCTCCCCACAGAATTCTCCACTGAATTTTTAATTCAGTACTTGAGCATCCCAAGTGTTCTGGAAAAAAATTTCTGTGTTGAAAAATGTGTGCAGTTGTTTTGTGCAAAAACACATTTCCTGCTTGGGAAACAGTTTCTTCATAGAAAATGGGGATGGGGTTGGGAGTGGAAGGCACATGTTTCTATTCTCAGAAAAATTATGTGAAATATTCCAGTATATTTGAATACTGGGAGAAAACTGCACAAAAGTATTGCTCCTCTAATATTGTACTTCTAGACAGGGCTTCTCAACTGTTGGACAAGCCATTATTTTATGTTGGGTTTTTTGTTTTTTTAACCAGGAAATGAATAATAGATGATGACTGGTTGAGAGAGGGAGATTGGGATGTTTTGTTGGAAATATGAAAGATGGAGAAGAAATTCAGATAGAATTAGAGTCTGGAAGAAGACAGAGAGGAGGAGGGTCTGAATGTAGGAAGGGTTATTGTATTAGGTAGCTTGGGTTTGGTTTGTGAGTAGTGTACAAAAGAAATTGCAATTGCAAAGGTTGATGTGCTGGCAAATAAAGAGTGGAACAATATCCACAGTCCATCTTAAGCTGTATTTAGCAAAATTATATTTGTCAATCCTCATAACCAAACCTATATCCTGGTCACCATAGCCAGAGTTATAGAGATGTATAAAACCTCAAAAGGACACCCTTCTAACCAAACCAAATCCAGAGGGTAACCTGGTAGCAGTAATCTCTCTGTCTCCATTTGCCTGCCTGAGGACTGAAGTCTTCTGAAAGGGCCCTTCTCTGTTTCCCGCTGGTGGTAACAATGCATTGTGGGAGGACATAAGAGAAGGTCTTCTCTATTGTGGCACTTCATTTGTGCAATGCCCTCCTGCTGGTGGTCCAATTGGCACCAACATTGGCTCTATTCTGGTGCCAACTTAAAACCTGGCATTTTATTATAGGCTTTGGTGCCTAACGGTCCCCACCCCACCCCACCTCCCATAATGTATATGTACATGACTTTAAACTGTTTTAACCCTTTAAGCGATTTCAATTAAATTATTTAATATGTTTTTACTCTGTTTAAATTATTTTTTAAAATCTGAATTGTTTTAAACTTTGATGGATATTCATATGCTCACCCTGAGATCCTATGATAAAGGGTGAAATCTCTATCTCAAGTAATTGCTAGTAGGAGAGTGAGAAGGTATTTTTGGATTTGACACTGTGTGGGGTGAAGGAACAATTGTGGTGGGGATTTGAAATGCAATGTCCACAGGAGATGGTTTATGATGAGATCACCATGGTAGTGTGCCTAGACTCTTCCACACTCCTTTGTCCTGCTGAGCACTATACAGTCGCCCCTCTATTTTTGCGGACTTGGAGTCCGTGTCCCTCACCCGTTTGGAGTGGCAAACGGAGGGGGACAAAATGGGGTGTGCACTGCCATTCAAGTCAACAGGGGCTGGATAGTGGCAATTTTCCATTTTCGTGGGGTGGGTGGGTCTGGAATGGATCCCTGCAAAAATGGAGGGGTGGCTGTATTGACATTTCCCAGAATTATGTTATATCACTCAAGCTGAACATGAGTCAGCAGTTTGATGTGGCAGCTGAGAATGCCAATGTGATTCTTGGTTGCATCAACAGGAACATAGTATTTAGATCAAGGAAAGTGATATTACTACTTTACTCTGCTTTGGTCAGGCCTCACCTGGAATATTGTGTCCAGTTCTGGGTACCTCAGTTCAAGAAGGATGTTGACATGCTGAAACATGTCTAGAGGAGGACAACCAAAATGATGAAAGGTCTGAAAACCATGCTGGTATGTTTAGCCTGATGAAAAGAAGGTTAATAGGGGACTTAATAGCCATGTTTAAATATTTGAAGGGGTGCCATATTGAGGCTAGAGCAAGCTTGTTTTCTGCTGCTCCACAGAATAAGACCCAGAACAATGGATTCAAACTACAGGAAAAGAGATTCCACCTCAACATTAGCAAAAAACTTCCTGACAATAAGAGCTGTTCAAGTGGAACACACTCCTTCAGAGTGTGGTGAAATCTCCTTCTTCAGAGGTTTTAAACAGAGGCTGGATGGCCATCTGTTTGTGTATTCTTGCATGGCAGTGGGTTGAACTGCATGGCCCCTGTGGTCTTTTCCAATTCTATGATTCTGTGAGATAGATACTACAACATGATTGTTCCAAAGAGCATTTTTCTGGAAGGATGAGTGAAAAAAATGCCTTTTTACAGATTTACTCATGTCATCTCCTCGACCTGAACATAGACATAATGCAGTTTGTGATCAGAAAACTACATTTCTGAGCTTGTAGCTTACACTGAAAAAGAGGAAAAATATGTTTCACAACATGTGCATGTATCAAAATTGCACATATCTAAAATGTATACTGTTATGCTTTAGTTAGTGGGTAGATGAGTGGATAGACTCAATCTAAGAAGCCACAGTCCAGCGTTGGCAAGACTTGAGCAGGGCCACTGATGACAGGTAGACCTGGAAGTCTCCCATTTATAGGGTTACTATAAGTTGAAGTTGATTTGATGGTAGTTAACAAACAAAATGAATGTGTAAGTATGTAACTGCATGCATTTTTATAGGTGTTCTTTTAAAGCAATAAATATTCAGAGGTGGTTTTGCCAATTCCTCCCACTGAAATATAGCCCACAACACTTGGTATTCATTGGTGGTCAAGTACTAACCAGGGCTGACCCCACTCACCTTCCAATAACAGATGGGCTCTAGTGCCTTTAAAGTATTGAGGCCCAGGATAGATTGATACACAAAATATATTCTCTGAAGATGCCAGCCACAGATGCTGGCAAAACGTCAGAAAGAAACTCTTCTAGAACATGGCCACACAGCCGAAAAACCCACAAAAAACCTCAGGAGCAACTTTCAATTTCTGCCAAATAGAGCCAACCTACTGAGACAACCAGAGTTTATTACTTCTGCTTTGTTGCATCATGGATGAAATGAAAAGTGAAATGGGATCTCCTCCTCCTCCTCCTCTTTTTTTTTGGGGGGGGGGGGTCTACATAGGTTACACTATCTGGAACAAAGAAGTATTTCAGTGGTAAAAAACAGTAAATTTGTTAGAACATTTTCTGACCTAGAGGGGCTTCTTTGTGAATAAGGAGAAAGCACCAGTATGTGGCGAACAGCTTAAATTTAGAAGCACGAAGCTGAGTCTAGAACCATAGAATTAATTTGATTATTTATGTGTTGGTTTACAATTCAGCTATTGATTCAATAGTTCTACTACAGCTGAGTCTATCTAAAGGCAGGGGTAAAGCTACAAGGGGCACAGAATGAAGGCATTGACCTCCCCAATAAGAATTCTGTCCCCATAAAATTTTCTTCGGTCCCCAAGGTTCACAAAACTTTAGCTAAGCATTTAGAAATACAGGTTAGGCATCCAATGAAAAGGGGAAAGCCAAGATACCAAGGGAATGAGAACACAGCAAATGCAAGAATGTTAGATGTCAATGATCTTCAGCATTTCTCTCTGCAATGCTAGAAATTTCGGGACTAAATGAAAGTTTGGGGGGGGGGGGATAGAATTCTTATTGTAGAGGCAATGTCCTTATTTTCTACCCCTACTCTGTAGCTACAACCCCTCTAGGTTTCAAAGAATTGTTTACAACTATGCAAGTGACAATGTTACAGATTGCCTACATTGTCAGTGTAGTTCTGTGTGGATTCTTTAACAAAATGTGGTGCTGTGTGATGAAAACATCTGATCCAACAGGATGAGGGTTAAATACTGGTGGAATATGCTAACGTTAGTTAATAGGTATTCCACTGAACAGCACGATACCTATATTCTGAGACAGCTGGAGTTTCCCTCCTTCCCATTCAGGCAGCCCACGTAGAGCACATTACAGTTGTCATGGTTCTTAATAAAAAATCATCTTGATTCACCCCAGAGCAAAATGACTGTCACCAGGAAGAAGCTTTTATCTCAAAGCTGAAACTTCCTCTGGATCTTTTAGAACCTATTTCCTATCTGCAGTATTTGCTGTGTGTCAAGAAACGATTTGTTACAGATACCATGTGGCTCTCTGGCTCTGATACAATATTTGCAGAGTGAAATATGTGGCAGATGGTAAGGCAACAATTCTTGTCGTCATTTAAACAGGAACATTTTCTTTCATTTTGTTTATGCTAAAGGCTATTCTGTTTCCCCACCACTGCCACCAAACAGAATGCTTACTCAGAGTTCATGATTCTCTGGCAAATTAAATAACTCAGACTTCAGTTAGTGTGTTTGATATCAAAGCAATACAGAAGTGTGGTGCTTACATATGTTTAGAAACTGTATTTCTTTGAGCAATCTTGTTGGAAATTATGTCTCCAATCATTTATACTTCTAACTTGTACCAAAGGTCAAGAACAGCAAGCAACAATTCAAAGCAGGGGTGGATCTTGAGATGCAATTGAACTCCAACTTCCATCAGCCCTAGCCAGGATAGCCAGTAGTCAGGGAAGCTGGGAGGTATAGCCTGAAAACAACTGGAATGTCCAATACTCCTAATCCCTGATTTAAAGGACAGGTTGAGTCTCCCTTATCCAAAATGCAGAAGTGTTTTGGATTTCAAATTTTTATTTTAGAATGGCTGTATTTGCATATATGTACTTAATGAGATATCTTGGAGATAGGACCCAGGTTCTATGTTTCATATGTGCTTTATACACATAGCCTGAAGGTAATTTTATACAATATTTTAATATAATTTTGCATGTGAAACAAAGTTTGTGTACACTGAACCATCAAAAACAAAGGTGTAACTATCTCAGCTGCTTATGAAAAAAATGGTTTTTGGAGTATTTCAGATTTCAGAATTTCGGATAAGGGAGAGTCAACCTGTATTGATTTAGATATCATCTACATTCAGAGTTGGGCTGCTCATGAGCTCTAATGTGCAACCTGTGTGCCTCTCAACAAAGAGATGGTGCTTTTAGCTTTGAGAGCACCACTCAACTTGCTAGGACAGGTGGGATCTGTTTTTTCCATTTACATTTTCCTTTGAGGAAAAAAAGGAGAAAGTGACTAGCATTATCAAAATTGATGCAACTAACTAATAATCTCATTAGTGTTACTTGCACCATTCCTGGTCCCAGGTCATAAGCTATACATGTGAGATTGCTGGATGAAGTGCTGGGAACCAAGCTTACATGCAAGTTCACTGTGGTGCGTGCTGCTCTGAATTCTGAGCTCACTGCCCTTTCTGAATGAATCCCCAAATCCCCATGAAGAATTCAATTAAAATTAGATTGAAATTGTTTGAATGTAACAGATGCCAAACCCCAAACCATCTGCTGATTTACCATAAATCATTCACCCAGAAAAAGTCAAAAGAAGACTCAGATTTCAAACACTGGATTGCATCTAGACTAAGGGTTTATCCAGAATCCTGAAAAGCCTTGGGAGTTGCACCTGTGTGTTGAGATTTTTTTAAAAAACAGTTCCTGTTCTGGTGAATTCCTGGGGCTAGATGTGACATTTTAAACAGTGATAAAAAGTTTTTTTTTGGGGGGGGGGGGGGCTCTGGAACATTCCAGTGCATGCTATATTCATGCACATTTCTGTCTCCCTGATTTTGGCTCCCTATGTACTCCTAGGTGATAGCACTGATGACATTGTGAATGGAAGTGTGTCTATCACCAAGATCATCCTTCTCTGATGACACTTCCTGGGAGAAGAGGAGGGCCTGCCCACACCACAATTAAAAGAAAAGGAGAGAAAAAGACAAATCCCAGGAATGAATGAATGAATGAATGAATGCAGGAATGAGAACAACGTCTAACAATGGAAACAGAGTAGCTTAACAATTACTGGGAATCTTCATTGTCAGGAGGAGCCTTAAGTTAGTTTCACTTACTTCCCAGTGAAATCAAATTTAATTAGCTTACAGTGCCATCCTGTGCATGTCTTCTGACAAATAAATCACACTGAGTGCAATGAGACTGATTCCACTTACCTAGGTGGCAGGGCCATTGAACTCAATTGTGCTTACCTCTGAGTGGGTGCACATAGAATTGCACTGTTGATTTTTCAAATCAATGCCACTGAAGCAGTGTTCCCAAACTTTGGCCCTCCAGGTGTTTTGGACATCAACTCCCAGATGCCCCAGTTAGTGTGGCCAACAGTCAGGAATTCTGGAAGCTGAAGTTCAAAGCATCTGGAGACCCAAAGGTTGGGAACTACTGCACTAAAGTAAGCCATGATTAACTTTGTCTGATTGGGAAACAGATGGATGGATAGATGGATGAATGGGTAGATTAGATTACATCTGTAGAAGAATCTAAGAGTTCAGCCTTTCCTGTTCCATGTCCTCTACAAAATGAAGATCAATCTGATACCTGGGAAATTATTTATATTTTCTTCCTTAAAAATGAATAAGCTAATATTGGTCGATTTCAGATGGAACTTTCATCTATGGTGAAAGTGGTTTGGAAAAAAAATCAGTCCTTTCCAAGGTATACAATTAAAAAGCAGAAAATATATGTATGAAACCATAACTGTATTCCACATTTAGGTTGTAACACAAATGTGACAGGACTTACTTCGGAATAAACATACTCATAAGCTTGCCCTCTCATAAGTATCTCTGTCTTCAACCTTGATGTGTATTACCTTAAGTCAGGGGTAGGCAACCTTTTTGAGCCGGGGGCCGGGTTGCTGTCCCTCAGACAATTGGGGGGCCGAAGCACCAAAAATAAATAAATAAATAAGTAAATTAAAAAATTTAAAAATTAAAAAAAATGCATGCACACTCTCTCAGCCCCAGAAAAGCCATGGCAAAACCCCTGTGGAGATTTTGCCAAGAAAACCCCAAGAACAAGTAATAACAACAATAATCAATATCATCATGGTGGGCGGCGGCAGCGGCGGGGGGGGCGGCGGCGGCAGGACTGGCCTGGGGCCAGTCCAAAGGCCTCAGGGGGCCGCATCTGGCCCCCAGGCCTTAAGTTGCCTACCCCTGCCTTAAGTCATTATCAGTTGTGCTTTTGAATTTTTTGGAACACAATTTGTTTCATTTATGTTGTGATAATGTGCGTTAAACTTGTTCTGATAGCCAACATTTGAGGGATTATGTTTTTAAATTTTTAAATTTGCACGTTTCTCCTGCTTCTGATTTTAATGGAAATGCTTAATTCCTTACTTTAGCCAGAAGAAGAGGCTTTGAATTCAACCTGTCTTTTCATCAAGGTTATGGAATCTATAAGATATCCCATGACAACCGCCACAGTGATGATAGCAATTCAGTATCATACCACAGCTTGCTCAACTATGATTGTGACAACACAAAAGAAGCTCAAAAGGAAAGCAGCAAAATTGAGTTCAGCACCATCTCTCTTGAGAACAGCTCCCTGCTTAAGGAGACAGTCAACAAGTGCAAAAAAACAGTTGGTACTGACACAAAGCAAGACCTCAGCAAGGATAAGTTCATGGACTGCCTGCTTTCTGACAAAATAGGAACATATAAGAAAGAAGATATCATGAATAGTGAGAAATGTACTTTTTTTGAAGGACAGGAAAGAAGGCTTTCACATGAGGAGGGCCGGAAGCCAGAACTTTCAGACTGGGAGTGGTGCAGAAGCAAGTCAGAACGGACCCCTCGACAGGTAGTGTGTGAACTTCATTGTGAAATCTATAGTTTTTTTATTTATTTATATGTGCATTTTATTGATAGTCTGTTCTTTCTTTTAAGTCATCCAAGTTGTATCTGGAAAGAATCTAATTATCTCTGTTACTGAGATGTATATAAAGCTCAATCAAAAGCCTTAATTATAAGCCAGTCAAGCCAATGTACTTCAGTTTAATGTATTGCACTTTTCTTTATTTCACTGGCAACAAGTAATGACCAAATACATTGATTCACCTGCATTGCAGATAAGAGACAGCCAAAAATGTGTTTAACCTTAAAGTCTATTCCACAATATACTTAGATTTTAGTTTAATTAAATAAATTTGTCAAAACCTTGTTTTGACAAAAGTTAGACTTGCTAAATTTATAACTTGCTAAATTTATAATAGACTTGCTAAATTTATAATAGCACATCAAGATCCACATTTTTGCAATTGTGTGATCTGTATTGCAGCTCAAGAAAATGTGCACATTAAGGAATGATGTCCACAAAAATGCATAATTTAAAGGGGCAGATTTGCAGAAATTGTGCATGCAAAGTGCTTATATTAGGGACATGGGGCCAAAATGTGTATACATTTCACACTTTTCATACACTGCACATATTACACATTTGTGGGGCACAAAGATTTTTTGGGTGGATGATTTCACAAAATGGTATAAATGTGGTGTAAAACGAGCATGCTCTCAGGGAAGTGGGAAATCATCATAATTAACTTTAATTTATTAAATTATCTATAAATTTAGCATCGCTTGTGCAATAAATCAGTTTCCATTTCATGGGCAGGAGTATCTTCTGTTTTTATTTTGAAGAGATCTTAGGGATAGGACTGCACCAGTTCCAGTTCTGGGCCCTTTCACACAAAATAATTATAGTATTATGATTTCACTTTAACTACCAAGGTTGCATACTGTGGAATTGTATAGTTTGCAGTTTGGAGAACCACTAAACCTAAAAACTCTAAATGCCCCTCCCAGAAAAGCAGGCAGTTCAAGTGGAATCAAGGCACTGTAATTGTGTAGTGTGAACGGGCCCATGGTTCCTTGACAGATTAATGATCACCAGAGAAGATCAAGATGTTCTGTCACCTTCTTTGTAGTACAATTACTTTTGTGTGGTTCTCACTGCATTTTTTGGCAAAACACTTGAAAATGCACAGTATACCCAGAAGTATCTTTACTTCCACTTACTACTAGTCATTTCCTACATCACAGCAGCTCTCTTTCTTTGTCATATTCAAATTGCAATATGTCCTCATGATTTCTGGTTTGTTTTTTTAAGTTTGTGAAAGAATAGTGATTATATAAGCCCTATTAATGTCTTCAATAAAAGGTTGAAAGTAAACATGTGGACAATAGAGTAAACATGCAAGGAGGAAGTATACTAGTCTTACTTCATTCTGTAGATGAAGGCTGGGCACAGGAAGGCTCTCTGTGCATTTAGCAACCTTGACTGGAACTTTTCAAATCACATGGAACATTTCCATGGCAGAGGATGTTGTCCTCTTAAAGACAATTACTCTCCACATATGGAAAGTGATGACAGAAGGGGAGATGCTCTATTCCACATGTATTGGTGTGTGGGAGGGAGCCAACATGGCATAGCAGTTGAAGTGTTGGACTAGGACTCTGGAGACCAGGGTTCGATTCCCAACTTGACCACGAAACCCACTGGGTGACCTTGGGCAAGTCACACCCTCTCGGTCTTCAGGGAAGGCAACGGCAAACCTCCTCTGAACAAATCTTGGCAAGAAAACCCCATGGGTTGCCATAAGTTGGAAACTACTGGAAGGCACACAACAGCAACAAGTGTGTGTGCGTGTGCAAACCTATGCCTTCAAGTCACCTGTTGACTTATGGTGACCCCATAAAGTTCATAGGGTTTTCTTAGGCAAGGAATATTCAGAGGTGGTTTTGCCAATTCCTTCCTCTGAAATATGGCCAACAGCACCTGATATTCTTCAGCAGTCTCCCATCCAAGTATGAGGCAGAGAACAAATGGGGGGGGGGGGACAAAAAGACTTTGTTAAAAGATGCTTCTTTGTCAGAGGCTTTGTTAACTGAGATATGCCTGTATACATCTGTCTTTGTATAAATGAAGACATCCAGTATAATGCATTGGTTTGAGTGTTGGACTATAACTCTGGTTCCCCATTTGGCTATGGAAACCTTGGCTGAGTCACACACTCTCAGCCCCAGAAAACCCCATGATTGCCCCCCCTTAGGTTTGCCACAAGTCAGAAACAACTTGAAGGTATACAACAATAAATGTAGAGAGATATGCAAACTAAGAGAGGAATATAAGCCTGCAGTGGTCAGTCAGTCTAGTGCCATGTTAGCCAGAGTTTCTGAATGACTGAGTAATGAATGGTCAAAACAGAACTTTAATTAGCTATGAAGATACAGAGAATAAGCAGAGAGAGAAACAGCTAGACAGAATGAATGAACACAGCTTGTAACATTTTGTATTCAGTCTTACCCAGCGAGGAAATTCTGGGCTTTATTTTGTTGCTAAGCATCCTCACCCCATGCTCCTACCCATGTCTTTTAATTAGCTTTGTACCTTGAATGACCTTTGGAGTACAAAACTAATAAAGTGTAAAAAATGATTAATGCTTTAGATGAAACTGTTCCACTGATCCACTGCTATTGCCATACGAACATATCAGACATTCTCTGCTAACTGTAAAATCAGTGTGGCACCCTTGATATGCAGCTATAGTTTTGTGGTAGCCATTTTTCAGTCTGGGAGTCATATATCTCTGGGGCCTGTGAGTCAGTAATGCAACTTTTCCATGCAAAAGACTTGTGTAGTTTGTCCTCCCATGTGCTTGTATCAGTCATGTGGGATTGTATGACAGAAAAATGTGTTCCATGCCAATGCAGCTCTGTGTGAGAATAGTAAATGTGTTCATGACTAAGCCATTGATATTTCACTTATTTAAACAGGAGATAGAGGTGATAGAGGGACTAAAGTCTGTGAGATGCCGAAGGAAAACTGGGAGATTTCCAGTTTTAATGTGCTTCCGTTCAAAGAAGTGATGTTAATTTTAATATTGCTTGTATCTAACAAAGGAGAGAAATTGGAGCTGAGCACACTAAGCATAAATATTATCTGTAATGCACTCAGTTAATTAATGGATGTTTTACTGCTAAAAATTAATGATTTAGAAGAAACACTTTACAGGAATATTTTACAGGAATATATTTTGTGTACTCAGGATACATAACACCTAGCTCTACTAACAAAACCAAAGTGAACACCTGCTGTTTTTTAAATCTCTGCTCCTTATAAATATTGTTTGCATTCTACTTTCCTGACGTTAAGCTGTGAAAGAGCATGACAGGGCAGATATTCAGATTCATCTCATGCCTAATCTTCTCATTTATTTGAGACTCCATAATGCCTTGCCACCAGTTCCTGGAAGTGAGAGGATGAGTTCTTTCTTTCTTTGGCTCCTAGCCTCATTTTTCCTCACCCCAGCTTTACCTCTATTCGCTGATATAGTGGTAAATTCTGAAGTGCAGACATTTGTCATTAAATTTCCTATAGCTATGCTTGCAAGGAGAATCCAAAAATCTAATAGTTGACTTGATTCATATCAACAAATCAATTGCAGTAGTTTTCATTTCCACCAGGTGTGTGTCTTTTGCAAACTTAAGTCTTAAGTACCCTTTCAGGACCAAGTAACTCTCAAATCATTTTCCATTATAATATGGGTGGCTCACAAAAATATGTTTGCTAGGAAAATCCACCAGTCCCCACCATCCACTGTGAAAACTGCAGCCAAACTCAAAGGACATAGAAAGGCTGATGTGGAAAGAGTGCCTGCAGATTAAAAAGTCATGGTGCTCTGACCCTATAAGCCCTGAATTTGCTATATCACTGCTCATAAGTCAGCTTGGTATGTGACCTTTACTCGAGGTCTATGTTAATCAGCTCTGGTCCCTTCAACTAACAGCACAGTCCAATGCATGTTTTGTATGGAGTTTCTTAAAAATCTCATTGCACTCAGCAAGGTTTACTCACAGTTAAGCCTAGGAAAGACTGAAGCCTAAGTAACTCTTTGGATCCTGACTCATGAAGTAACCCAGCATTATATTAAACAGAAGCAAATTCCCCTCAAAGGCTCATAGACATGCCCAGAATTCTTGAATGAATGGAAAAAATAGGCAACAGCACAGTGACAGCACATGTTGTGCCAAATAAAGGTCTCAGGTTCTATATGCAATGTCTCAGTTTAAAAGTGCCTCATATAGAAGTGCTAGGATATATCTCTCTAGAGAATTTGGAGAGCTGGTGCCAGTTTTAATAGATCAAGGCTGGGGAATCTCTGTGGATCTGGAGGCTGCCATGTTCCAAAAACAAAACACAATGGTTGGGGTTAAGGCATGCAGGAGGTATGTTACTTATTCAAAGCAGAGTGATGCTCCCAGAATAAATACAGACAAAAAGACAAATAAAGCCAAAAAGACCCTCCCCCAAAATGGCCCCACCCAGATCAAACCAATCTTCAACTCTCACTAGAAGCCAAAATGACTCACCTGAGGCTATCATGCTTTTGGACATATAAGATTACATGACTCATTGGAAATGATGATAATACTCAATAAAGTGGAAGGCAGTAGAGAAAGAGGAAGATCACCTTCTTTTTCTTTAAACATTGGCACCGGCAGTATTCCAAATTGTCATATGAAATATAGTTGGGAGATCATGACATTGTCGTTCCATCACTATCTGTAAAAAGTCTTTGGATGTCTTGCAGAAAGATCCCACTGCCACAGTCTTCCAGAGTGCTAGCTCCTTGCCAGCCTGCAAGAAGTACCTGTTGCCAAGATAGCTCGATGTAGTGATACCTAAGAACTACAACCTGCTGTCCATGTGACCAGCCTCTTTTACCCTAGAGGCAGAGTTTATAATTTTCTAGTCCATGAGCAGTAAATTAATCACCCTTTAGATGATATTGGACTCTTGTCCAAACATCCCTAACCAGTACCGCCAGTGGCATGCATGCAAGATGGAGGATCTGGGGCATTGTCATCTGTAACTTTTCCAAACTATGCTGGCTAGGAGATTCTGCAAGATTTACTCTAAAAGTAACATTTCCAAATTCTGAATACCCAATAGGTAGGCATGATGGGAGCAGCAATCCAACAATATCTAGGTGAGGACAAATAGCCCATCTCTGTCCTAGACAGATTTTTCAAGCTACTGTACTTTTGCCCTTTCTCTGCCTTGCTTTTATTCCTTTATTTTGTGATTCTCACTTACACTCTGTGTGTGTGTGTGTGTGTATAATATTCTTGGACATTTTGCAAATGTTGTCATGCCCTTGCTCTGCTGAATCTAAAAGCTCAAAGCTTCAGCTCACAAGGTCTATTTGCTTCCTGATTTTAGCAATAATGGCCAGACTATCACAATTCTGACATTTGTTCTTTTGAATGAATGGGGCAAAGGAGCAAAAGAATTCTGGAGAGTGCAAAACAAAAAACCTAACAACCCCAGAACTGACTGCTGTACCCCAGGGCGATGGCAAGATAGATGAACCAAGTATTTTGGTATAATTAATAACTGTTTTAGTACTCCAGTAAATTCCAAAGCATGTGGCATTTCCTTTCCTGACAGTTCCTAACAGTTTTCTATTTTCAGCTTTTTAGTAAAGGCATGTCCGTGACATGCATCATAGAGACAACTAGATGATGCTAGTGTCGGTTATACGCACATATGCTCTTCTCTGTGATGCTTTGAAAATAAACACTTTTTAAAAAGCACAGTGATAATGTACTTCAGAGGGAATTTTTGAATATTTTCAAGGCAATGCAGACATTAAGAATGTACATCTCTGTCCAAAATAGAAAACCCACCTTTTCTTTTTGAGCCTACATGCAAAAAAAATGATCCATTCAATAATTTAATCAAACAAACTAGTAATTTAATTAAACAAGAGTGGCAACACTTTGCTTTGTGTTCAAAATGCAGCACACCTCGGGATGCTAGAGCAGGAAGACTATCTCTGATCCTGAGATTTTGGTTCCAAGCCCTGCAACCTAGGGATGGCCCTTTGTGGTGTTCCAGATAGCAGGTACTAGTGATATTATTAAATATGATATCTTAAATAAAGTGTGCCCACTATATCACAGGGATTTGTTTCCATGATCGCCTGTGGATACCAAAAAATACAGGTGCTGAAGTGCACCACCATTTTATATTGTCCTCCACCATTTTATATACTGTATAAGGACTAGAACCTACTTACCTTTTATATACAGTATAAGGACCCACCTGCTTAACTGAGCAGTCCCAGGGCAAAGGTGGAGGCATAGGCAGCCTTTACAAACTTGCCTGAATACGGCAGCTTTGAACAACCCAGCCATCAGGCATCCATTATTCATGCTACATTCCTCCCCCCCTCCTCCATGCATGAAAGCATTGCAACTGGGCAGTCATGCAAAGGCCAGCACTGCTGGGTGAAAACACTGCAACTAGGCAGCTAAGATGCTGCAACTAGGCAGCCATGCAATTGCCCCTGCCCCTGGGTGAAGGTGTTGCAGCCAGACTGCTATGTGAAGGTGATGCAGCCTGGTGAAGAGATCTCAGGATTTTAAATATATATTTATTAAATTATTTGCAGTCTGTAGTGGGTTAAATCTGCAGACCCAGATCCTATGGATAAGGCAAACCCACTTCAGCCACCATTGCGGAGAATGCGCATTCAAATGAGCAAACACCAAGTCTAACAAATGAAGAGAAATATATGCAGAGAGATTATTTTGTTACCTTGATGACTGGGAAAGATGGCCCCTGCAGCCTTGACTGGATATTGTGGTACTCCTTACAGCAAACCTGTAACAAAGATCAAGATTACTATCCTTATCAAGTAGAACTTAAAACAACTACATGTGTTTCCATTTAGTAACAGGAGTGTAATCAGGGTTCCAGCCAACCAATCATGAGTTCCTCCAGGATCCTGTAGTATTTATCTATATCAGGGGTAGGCAACCTTTTTGAGCCGGGGGCCGGGTTGCTGTCCCTCAGACAATTGGGGGGCCGAAGCACCAAAAATAAATAAATACATAAATAAATAAATAATATATTTTAAAAAATTAAAAAAAATATACATGCACACTCTCTTAGCCCCAGAAAAGCCATGGCAAAACCCCTGTGGAGATTTTGCCAAGAAAACCCCAAGAACAAGTAATAACAACAATAATCAATATCATCATAGCGGGTGGTGGCAGTAGCGGTGGCAGGACCGGCCTGGGGCCGGTCCAAAGGCCTCGGGGGGCCACATCCGGCCCCCGGGCCTTAGGTTGGCTACCCCTGATCTATATGTTAAATACTCAGGATTCAAGCAAATCAGTTATTCCCAACTACAGTTCTCTTTGTTGGCCCAGCCAACTAATAACTCTGTATTCAGTCATCTCTGCTGTTCCCTGAGACCATGCCATTTCCTTCCCCACCCCATTTTTAAAGCACTGTATTTCTAGAAAACTCAGGGTTCCCCAAGCATGCTGACACTTTCTTCTAGTTTCTCATTTACTCCATTTTCACGCAGTTGCTCCCAGCAAAATCACCTGAGTTCACTATTAAAGGAAGTGATATAACAGAGCAGGGCAGCACGCAATGATCTATATAAAGCCACCTAGTAGAATCATAACAGAAATGATGTATAAGCCTAGACTTCCTGATGTGTGGTTTAATCATTGTACTACACTAGCTCTCTTTATTTCTTTTCCTTCACCCAATAATTAGTTCTAACACTGTTATAACAGTGGCATAGTTTTATTTAGTTATTTATTAAAATAGTAATGTGCTACCTTTGGAAATACCCCACCTAGGTTGGTGAACAACATATAGCTATAAAGATTAAAAGACAATACAGGCTGAGTATCCCTTATCCAAGATCCAAAATGTTCCAAACTGCAAAACTTTTTTCATCAAAGTACAGCTCCAGATATTTAACTGAATGTACCTGTTCCAAATGATGTCCAGGTGCTCTTAGGGTGCTCTCCTCTCAAAAACTATGACCTTGGTTTTAGAATAGTTAACAATTAATTGTTCCTCTTTACAAAGCCTCCCAAATTTAGCTAGCATCCTTTTAAAGCCAATTTTGTTTAAAGAAAGCAAAACCAAATCATCGGCATAAAGCAAAATTGAAATCTTGTGGTTGCTAATAGCTGGAGGAAAGAAAGATGGGGAAGCTATTTCTGGGATCAAATCGTTGATATAGAGATTAAATTAAAAAAGGTGCCAGAATACAGCCCTGTTTCAACCCTTGATCAATAGGAATAGATTGTGTTAAGCAAGGGTAGGCAACCTAAGGCCCGGGGGCTGGATGCGGCCCCCCGAGGCCTTTGGATCGGCCCCAGGCCAGTCCTGCCCCCACCGCCCCCTGCCACTGCTGCCCGCCCGCCATGATGATATTAATTATTGTTGTTATTACTTGTTCTTGGGGTTTTCTTGGCAAAATCTCCCCAGGGGTTTTGCCATGGCTTTTCTGGGGCTGAGAGAGTGTGCATGCATTTTTTTAATTTTTTTTAATTTTTTTTAAAAAAATTATTTATTTATTTATTTATTTATTTATTTATTGTTGGTGCTTTCCCCCCCCCCCCCCCAATTGTCTGAGGGACAACAACCCGGCCCCCGGCTCAAAAAGGTTGCCTATCCCTGGTGTTAAGGCACCATTTGAACCCATTCTGACTTGCAGAGAATTAGGTTGATGTAACAGCTGTATAAGCCACAACAGTCTTTTATCAATGTTTTAGATAATTTGTGCCGTTGATGTTGCCTGTCTACCAAATTGAACGCAGATTAAAAATCTACAAATGCTGTATAAATTAACTTATTTGGACCACTGATCCAGAGTGCTTCTACCTCTCCTAAATCCTGCTTGCTCCTCATGGATAATAGATTGTTTACTATCCCATTCCAGAAGTTTATTTGAAAGATAGTGGGTATAAAATTTAGAAGCTACATCTAAAAGACTGATGGGCCTATAGTTAGAAGGGTGGCTGAATGACACTTTTGCTTTCTGGTGATTCCTTGTATACAAACCTTGTTTCATGCACAAAATTACTTTTAAAATTATTTAAAATTACCTTCAAACTATGTGTATAAGCTATATAAGAAACATAAATTAATTTTGTGTTTGGACTTGGATCCTACCTCCAAGACGTTTCCTAATGTATATGCAAATATTCAAAAATCTTAAAAAAACACAACCTGTAACATTTCTAATTCCAAGCATTTTGGATAAGGGATACTAAACCCATAATATATTATTATAACAGAATTTCCCTTTTAAAAAAATCCACAAAAGGCCAATAACAATCACGCATCAAATACATTCAAAGACTGGACACTGGTGGCCAAGATTTGTTTGTTTCAAAAGGGGTCTTCTTATCACCTCCTTGAGAGACACAAGAATTTTGTCCAGTTTCCGAGAAGCATTGATTAGTGCTGCGATCCATGATCCTATCATGATCTCAGCAGACTTCAACAGCCAGACTATTTATGGGTCTAGAGTGCATGTGGCATACCCTCCAACTCTCCCAGTTTGTCTGGGACAGTCCTCATTAATCTTCTGTCATCCCACTTTTTCAGCTGTCATCCCACTCTCTCCTCCTCCCACTTTGTCATCAGTTTATCCTAATTGCTGTAAACTGTGTTTAAACCATGAAAGTAGTTGGCAGTCGGTTAATTTAGCTGGGAAGTTGAATCTTGCCCTCCCCAGTAGGCACAGGCAAGAGCAAACTACTGCAGCCTCTCCTGGCTTCTCTGCCCTCCCGCACTAATAACTTTGGTCATCTTGACCACACTCTGATGTTGCTTGGACACAAGTGTCCAGTTTTTCATCTGTGAAATGTTGGCGGGTTTAACATGGATCATTAATTCACACTCTTGCTTATATCCTTCCTTTTCTCCAAAGCCAGGCTTCAAGACATTTTAAAAAATAAAATAATTGCAGATAAACAACTATAGATTAAGGCACATATAGAATGGAGACTGCAGTCAAGAAATCAGAAGAGGACAATGATTTGGAAGGGCATCTAGTGAGTACAAGATCCTGAAATGTGAAGAGACATCATTGACTACTAAAGTTAGTCATCGTGTTTCTTATTTCTACATATGGACCTGTACTCTCTCAAGAAACCAAGATGACTAAACTAAGGCTGGTGTACTTTGGCCACATTATGAGAAAACATGACTCACTAGAAAAGACAATAATGCTTGGTAAGGCAGAAGACTGTAGGAAAAGAGGAAGATTGTATTTCATTATGGTGAACCTAAGGAGAATGTATGAACGGTTTTCCTGGCAAGATTTATTCAGAGAGCATTTTTTACTGATCTGCACTGAAGCTGAGAGAGTCACCAAGTAGGTTCCTATTACTGCCAAGTGGAGAGTTGAATACAGGTCTCCAGAGCCCTAGGCAAACACCCAAATCACTGCACCATATTGGTGATCCTTTGAGTTTATAGAGATAACTAAATCCTAGAGTCAACATTCAACATTAACTAATTAATTAATTGGTTTATGTATTATTTGTTACATTTATATCTTGCCTTTCTTTTAATGAGCTTAAGGTGACTTACATATCTCTCATTTCCTCAGTTTTATCCTCACAACCTTGAAAGGAAGGTATATCTGAAAGTGAGTGACTGAGCCAAAGTCTTGAATTCATGGCTCAGTGAGGATTTGAACTCCTAGTCTAGCTAGCGATTGCACTATGTTGACTCCATAGCAGAGATGGGGATTGTGCAGACATGGGCTGTGTACAGCCTGCCAAGATTCCCCTCCATGCTGGGAAAAAAATACAACCTAAAAATGGTCATCACATCAGCAGAAGCCTTCAGGGTGTTATTTTGCCACTGCCTTGGCCTGTGTTAGACTTGAAATTGTTTTTTTTCAAAGCAGGAAGCAATCTTCTGGCTTTGAAGAAACACAGGTGTAGCTAGCTGAGGTGGATGTGAGGACAGAAAACTGAGCAGGTGCAGCCCTTGTATCATGAATGCATGCATTTCTCAGCATGCATTGAGAACTGTGCATAATGGTACAGCAAAAGGATTGGATTGCCAGCCTTTTTCCTCCCTTTTCTATTTTGTGCCATCTTGAGCTGGCAGAATCAATGCTGTGTAATGTGCTCCTCATGCCATGATCATTCAGCAGCATTCCTCTCTGATGACAAACTCAGGACGTTTTCACACTAGACCCACTAAGCCGCCTGGAGCCGACCGTGCCGCTCATTCCAGAATGGCTCCGGCGGCGGCAACTTAATTCCTTTTTAAAAAAGGAATTACCTTGCCGGGGCTGATGCCGGAGGACGTTCGGAGTTAGCGCTGGATCGGCCGGAGTGAGGCCGGACTTGCTGCGACGTGAGTGTGAACACACGGAGCAAGGAGCCGGACTGATGCAGGGATGGCACTGGAAGGGGCGGGGTTTGCTGCGACGTGAGTGTGAACACACTGGAAAAGGAGCCGGACTGGGGCCGGAGGGAGGTAGGATTGCGTCCTCCTAAAGCCCCGTGTGAAAACGCCCATAGTCATTGCAATGTATTAGGCCAAATAAACCTGACTGAGCTTTGTTCTTTTATCCCTCCAAGCAGCCAAACAGTTCTCTGTTTCATTTAGGGTTCTCAGATCGCAGCACCTGGCCATTCTTCTCTACTCCTTAGAGTGCAAGAGAAAAATCTTTAAGGAGAGAGTACTCCCTTGAAAACTACAGAGAGCTCACTCTAAGGTCTCAGGGCCTGGTTTCATGAGTGCATCTACATGGTAGAAATGATGCAGTTTGACGTGACTTAATGCCATGGCTCCATCCTAGAATCCTGGGATTTATAGTTTTGGGAGACACCAGGACTCTTTGGCTAAAGACCTTGTAAAACTACAGTCCCAGGATTCCATATGATGGAGCTGCAGTATTTACAGTGGTGTCAAACTTCATTCTTTCTATAGTGTAGAGATGCACCCTCCATCTCTACCTTTTGCGGGTTATGTCCAGGTGGGAGGCAAGAGTGCAAATTCTCCCGTTTTGGTGGGCTCAGCTCAAGGCAAGAGGAAAAGGCTCTGTACTAATCTCCAGCACATCTAGTAGAGCAGCAGCTAGCTACAATGTGCAGGGATTTATTGATTTGTTGTTACAATTTCTAAAGAGCCCAGGGATGCTACGTTTTTACTTATTTAGCTTCCTCCTTCCCTCCTAGTTGTGGCACCAGGGCTCAATCCCCACTACTCTGTATCCACCTTCTGGATAGAGGCAAGTAGGCTGGTTTAAATGCTCTTTATCACATCTCCCTAAATAGGTGAGAAGAAATAATCTCTCCATTTAACCTTGATCTGGAAACAGTCCCTTTAGCCAATATTTTGATCTTAATTTTCCAATAGCAAAATATATTCTCTCTGTGTGTGTGCTTGTGTGTCCGTCTTTGAATGACAGCTGTTGTATAGCATGAAAGATAACATTGAACAGGAGTCTCTCATTGCCACTCTCTGGAAACAACCTTGGAGATAGGAGCGTGACCACTGTAAAACAGTGCTTCCTTCTCCCATCAGCTAGTCCTGTGAGATACCATGATTGATGGTATCAAAAGCTGGTCAGAGATACAGGAGGATCAACTAGTTAGCAGTGCCCTTGTCCTTCCACTAGAACAGGTTGTCAGTCAGAGCAACCTGGGCTGCTGCCACACTGCAGAAATTAAGCAGTTTGGCACACTGCCATGATTCAATGCTGTGGAATTCTGGGATTCCTAGTTTTGTAATATGATTATTGTTCCCTGTCAGTGATGGGCTATCTGGCCAGATAACAAAGGTTGAAAGACTTGTCCCAGGAATTGACAATGGGATTCCATACTGGTTGATGGCTTTAGTTTTAGTGTAACCAAAACAGTGATAGGATCAGGATATCTCTGAGATGGATGGATGGATGGATCAAGAAGTTTGGCTGGGGACACAACAGTGGGTAAGCACAGAGAAATTGGCTTAATGCTCTGAGTGTGAAGAGAACATTTGTCCCATGTTCTGAGAGATTACTTGGAGGAAGGAAGGAGCAGTTTAGATTTGATGGATTTGTTTATCTGGATGTAGAAGTATTTGGGGGGAAACAATCCTTTTTTCCTGGGAATCTGACCTAGTGTTCCTGAAAGATCATCAATCTCTGAAAAACGCTCTATCTCTAGATATGAGGAACCCAAAATACAGTGTGAGGTATGCAAGGGTACTTAACAGTATCCACAGTGGGCTTTTTTTTTTTTTTTTTTTTTTTTTTTGGTAGGATGCCTAAACTGCATTTCTGAATAGTCAACTGAAGTTTCAAGTTACTGTAATATTAGAAATTTGGGGAGTGATGGAAAATTTCATTGGGAAAGCAGAATTCTTGAGTGGAGCAATGCCTTCATTCCCCCCCCCCCTCTTGTAACTATACTCCAGACCAGGGGTAGGCAACCTTTCCCCTTTAAGGGCCGAGGGACTTCAGCTCCCAGAAGCCTCAGCCATGTTGGCCAATAGTCCCATGTTGGCCAATAGCTCCTGGGATTCTGGGAGCTGAAGTCCCTTGGCCCTTAAAGGGGAAAGGTTGCCTACCCCTGCTCCAGACCCTCGAAGATTCTGTGGCTGGAAAAATGCCCCCCACCAATAACCTTGTACTTTTGCCTGTCTCTAAACTGTTATACTGAGAATACAGACACTGACATCTCTGAGCAAGAGCACAAGCCTTCTCCTCTTTCACACTCCTTGCATGCTACCTTATAGCCTTGTGCTCCTGCATCACCAGTAATAGCAAAACAGGAGGGATGCTGTGAAGTTTTTATGCCAAGTAGGTTATACCTTGCACCTTTTGTGTCACCATGCTGGAGTATGATGTGGGCAGCCCGCAGTGCAGGTTTTTTACAATAACAAGAAAACAGTAATTAAAATTAGTTTTAATCTGTTGTTCCACCATGATCTAGAGCTCTCCATCAACGAATGCTGGAAAATTAATGAGATTCCCTGTCTCAGTTTTCAAAGCCTTAATGACTTCATGGTGAGAATAAGTGATTAGTTCCACTTCTGCAAAATGCACATATACCATACATATTGGAATGCAAAAGAAAACAGAGGGCAAACCTTGAGGGGGATGTGACTTCAAATACATGTCAGTCACAGAACTGATTTTCTCTTAAATTAATTGTCAAGTGTCTAAGAAGGTGGTATCTTGTGAAAGGGGAGAAGGAATCTTTTCCTCCAGAGTACAAATATACCTTGTCACCCAAGTCTGCTTTTCCCAAGGGAAGACAGAAGCATATGTAGCCACTGCAACATTTGGAAGTCAGCTCTAATGGATTTGCTGCAAATACTGTGTTCTCTAACTCAAAGAAAATTAGCTGTGTAATGGATCAGAAGATCTGAAATCTTTTTATGTGCTAAATTATTTTTCTTGTTATAGAAGGACAGATTGCAGATGGTGGCACTCAGTGTGAACTATCTAATCCTTCCCCATTTAAAAAAATCTTTAAGAATAAAGTTTCACACGTTCAGTGTATTTTCAGCTTCATATCCCACATCCCATGGCTTATATTTTCAAAATGCCCACCCCTCACCCATTCTATCTGTGTCTTTGCATGAGGGAAGTAACTTATGCGCTGGATACTTGATGACTGGCAGTGCAAGATCATATAGAAGGGTGCATCTAGACTGCAGAAATAATGCAGTTTAACATCACTTTAACTGCCTTGGCTCCATCCTACACAGACTTGGGATTTGTAGCTTTGTCAGGCACCAGTACTAAAGGCTAAAGACTATGGAGAACTACAAATCCCAAGATTCCATAGGATGGATGGCTAGGATGGAGCTACAGCACTTAAAGCAGTGTCAAATTTCATTATTTCTACAGTGTAGATGCTCCCATAGCCTTGCATGCATAACTGTTGCACTGTTTCACCTATCAATTGCACAAGCAAGAACTCTTTGCAATTGGACTTTGGGGGTGTCCCAAAGTTCAGCTTATTTTCCTCTACTACAGTGGAGTGGGAGTGTGTGTGTGGGGAATCAGTTCAGGGCCAAATTGGTTCCCAGCAATAGACAGGGTATCCCACTACTGGCATACAGTCTTCAACGTGATCTCCCTGTTCTTGTGCTCTTACTCTCTAAAGCCTATTTTTAATTCTATTGTTATCATTAAGCAACATTAATGATAACCTATTATCTGTAACTAGTAAGACCTGCAACAAAACAGACTGGAGAAGAGTAATCCTGTTCAGAATTACCGACAGACAAGTACACAAAAACATTTAAAGCATACATCATTCCCTTCCCCTTTGCTCTCTCCCATTCCCAGTTTTCCTGCCTGCCAGTGGAGATTTTATGTCATTTCAAGTTTGGGTTCCAAAGTGAAGCAGTTCCTCAGGCTTTCTTGCCTCAATAGGTTCTGGGGCCCTTTCACATCACACCATTATAGCAATGTATTCCACTTTAATTGCTGTGACTGCATCCTATGGAATCTTAGGATTTATACTTTGGTGAGGCAAACTATAGATCTCTCTGGCAGAGAATTCAAACCAACTGCAAATCCTGGGATTCCATAAATTGTTTCCATGGCAGTTAAAATGGAATATAATGCTGTAATTGTGTAAAGCCCTCTATTCTCATGTCGGCATTCAAGAGGAAGGGATATATTCATTAACGCAGGGGTAGGCAACCTTTCTGAGCCGGGGGCCGGGTTGCTGTCCCTCAGACAATTGGGGGGCTGAAGCACCCAAAATAAATAAATAAATAAATAAATGTGTGTGTGTTTTTTTTAAATTAAAAATGTAAAAAATATACATGCACACTCTCTCAGCCCCAGAAAAGCCATGGCAAAACCCCTGTGGAGATTTTGCCAAGAAAACCCCAAGAACAAGTAATAACAACAATAATCAATATCATCATGGGGGGCGGCGGCAGGACCCACCTGGGGCCGGTCCAAAGGCCTTGCGGGGCCGCATACGGCCCCCGGGCCTTAGGTTGCCTACCCCTGCATTAACGGCTTCCTTTAAAAAAAAGCAGTGCATAGTAACACAACTATTTTGCAATAATGCATAACGTCTCTTTTAGCCCTATACTTATTCCAGCATAAAGTATATCTTAGGACTTTGTCATGCTCCTGTCTAGTTTCCGCCTGACAGAAACAGAACGAAGATTAGCCACTCACAATGCAAATAAAACACAGTGGAAAAGCATCAAGAGGAAAACAGAGAATTGCATGACAGAATCCTAAGATATATTTAATATATCACAGTGATACAATGTGAGGGAGAGGTTTGCAGAGAAATGTTCATTCTTTATTCTTGACTTTGGAATAAGTGGAAGACCAAAAGCAGATTTCTTCAGCCTAGAGCCTTATAGATGTTTTGACTACAATTGACTACATTATTGATCACTGGCCATGCTAGCTGGGGGTGGAGGGCACTGAGTTGGCTGGCCTAAAGTATTTTTCTAATTCCATTATGGAGGAAGCTGCGTAAACAACATATTGGGAACAGTAGAGAGTAAATTTCATATCTCAGAAACAACTGTCATATGGTATGAAGATCGGAGTCTCTGTTGTTTCACTGTTGACATGAAATCAGAATCACTGAGATAGAATAGAGTTGGCTAGGAGATTGTCATGCTCTTTTAAAATACTTAATGTCCCGCTAGGCCAATGGTTCCCAAACTGTGGTCCTCCAGATGTTTTGGACTTCCACTCTCAGAAGCCCCAGCCAGTCTGGCCAAAAGTCAGGAGTTCTGTGAGCTGATGTCCAAAACATCTGGAAGACTAAAGTTTGAGAACCACTGTGCTACATCCTGTCTGCACAGGCCAAATACAATAGCCTTCCCCCATCCTCTTGGCAGGGAGATCATACAATGCACAGCTCAAACCCTGGTTCTGATGTGAACAGACCAGACAAGGGCTGGCCTTGGACAGCATCAGAACAGGAATATAAAACCCTTAATATGCATTAAAATAACTTACTATTTGTTCTGGATCTTCCCAGAAGAACCACAACCCTCTATTCCAATGTGTCCTGCTCCGCTGTCCAGCGCATCTGTCTCCAGTTGCCTGCTCTGAGTTCAGAACAAGGTGATCATTGTTGGATGCCTTGCTCCAACCTCAGAGCAAAGTGACCTGCGGTGGCAGCAGACATGGCAGGTGGCTGAGCGGGAGGTGTGTGCAATGAGCCACCCAGCATCAGAATGGAGAATAGCAATAACAATAGCAAGTACATTTCTGTACCACTTATCAATGCACTTTAGCACTCCCTAAGGTGATTTACAATGTGAAAGCTAATTGTCCCCAACTAGCTGGGTACTCATTTTAGTGACCTCAGAAGTATGGCAGGCTGAGTTGCCCCTGCTGCCCCTGGCTGATATCAAACTCACAACCTTGCAACTGTGAATGAGTGGCTGCAGTACTGGCATTTAACCACTGCACCCCTGCGCCACTCTCTTTGCAATAGGAGAGTATTGGAGCATCTCTAGAGTCAGGATACTCTGGGCTACCTCATGCTATTGCAGACAGGACCCTAA
Source organism: Phrynosoma blainvillii (assembly GCA_026167975.1). Lineage (NCBI taxonomy): Eukaryota > Metazoa > Chordata > Lepidosauria > Squamata > Phrynosomatidae > Phrynosoma > Phrynosoma blainvillii. The sequence continues at coordinate 37,449,295 of JANUYF010000003.1, forward strand.
TTTCATTATCAGTGTTCCATGCTACACAAGTGTACTGAGAAGTAAATTCGATTGACATCAGTTCAGTAATGCTGAAGTAATTCCTCTGGAAGGAAAGTTTGCTACATTTGGAGCTTTTAAGCCTAGGATAAAATGGTGAGTAATGGCCAGCCAGAAATAAATTGATACAAAAAAATATGCAAGGAGCAAAGCAAATGGGAAGAGATGTGTTTTTCCATCTCATAATGTTACAGCTGGGATCATTCGCACAATTTGAATGTTGGAAGATTCAGAAGAGAATCAGAGTTTAAAGTGCAGGATTTGCTGACACAAAATGTAATAAAGGCTATTAATTCAAAAGACTTTAAAAGGGGATTGGCAACTACATGAAGGTCAGGGCTATTGATGGTATTCTTTAGAGATGTTTCCTCCAGTACAAAACAGTGTATGTCCCTTTATACTAGTTGTTGGGAAGTACAGATTGAAGCACATGGATGCTGTCACACTCGTGTCCTGCTGGAGTATCTCTTATGGGCAACTGGTTGCCCACTGTATGAACGAAGTCCTGAACTTGATAGGCCTTTGTTCTGATCAAGTATATCTTCTTATGTTCTTATGGGACTTATTCTCAGCTCTAGATCTATTTAATTCTCAAGTCAAATTGCAAAAAATATCTGATTCCTAATCACAAACATTTATTTGTTATATGACATACAGGTGCATAAACCAGGCAATTGTGAAATATGCATTACCCTCTGCTTTTGTAGTACAACTCAAAACAAAACACTTATCATTGTCACCCATTTTAATTTCCTTTGTGTTATGACTTTGAAGACCTTATTCTCAGTCCAGAATGCAGACTTATTCTAAGAGCAAACAAAAACGAAAACAAAAAAACCAATCTATACCACTAACAAACAGTAACAGAAAAACAATCTGACATCAAAACAGCCAAGATAATATACTATTGAGGCAGAAAATATACTGTGAGGAGGTTTTGAAGCTTTGAAGGTCATCACAACATATTAAATGTAGTGGCCCTTAATGGCACAAGCTCAGCATTTCAAGGTTACTAAACTACTTCATGTGAATAGGTTTTGTTTTTGTTTTTAAAATGCAAACTGTTCCTGAAATATTAAATCCAACAAAGTGTTTGTTTGTTAACTGCCATCAAGTTGACTTTGACTTATGGCAAATCTATGACTGAAAGACCTCCAAGTCACTCTCTCATCAACAGCCCTACTCAGGCCTTGTGGCTTCCTTGATTGAGTCTATTCCATCTGAAATGTAATCTTTCTCTTCTCATACTGCCTTCTATCTTACCAAGCATATTGTCTTTTCTAATGAGGCATGCCTTCTTATGATATGCCCAAAGGATGGCAGTTTCAGTTCTAGTCATCGTGGCTTCAATCCCACCACTGTGGAAAGGTAGTGCCATGATGGGCCAACAACTTTGCAACACCAAGTGTGCATCTACATTAGAAATAATGGAGTTTGACACCACTTTAACTGCTATGGCTCCATCCTACAAAATCCTCAGAATTGTAGTTTTGTGAAGCACCATTACTCTGTGGCAAAGAAGGCTAAAGACCTTGTAAAACTACAGATCCCAAGATTCCATAGGATGGAGCTACAGCACTTAAACTAATGTCAAATTACATTATTTCTGCAGTGTAGATGCATCCCAATAACTGTACAGACCATTAAAACTGTATACAGTAGTGCTTTTATCTCCTTTTATTTATTTTATTTCAACCATGGACCAGATCATAATGACTCACAATTCCCACACAAGGCAACACAAAACAAGCAACTTGTGGCATTCCAACCTGATGTATTTGCTTGCTTACATTGTGTGGATAATTCACTGCATCTCCTTTCTTTCTACCTCAGGAGTTCTAGAGTACTCTGACTTGCTGTCCTCTTTATGGCATGAAAACATTTATTGATTTATTTGATTTATATCTCGCCTTTCTCCATACAGTATCCAATGTCATTTAACTTAATTTAAAGCTGGTCTCCTTTTAGTGACACAGCTGTCATAAATCTTGGTGTATGTCTTTTCCTGGTCATTGCAGAGGGAGGAATTTACCATATTTCTTGTGCATCCTTTTGAAACTCACCTGTTGCCTCTTGGGGGGGGTCCCCTTGATGTGGCCATTGATGGTGAGGAGAGAGAATGATCAGCAGAGAGGCATCCAGCTATGTTCCTGTGGTCGGATGCATAATGACAGCATGATCTTCCAGGACCTCTAGAGGTTCCCTGCAAGGTCCCAGAGAATGTCTTTGTCATTGTGCATCTGGCTATAGGATATAGCCAGATACTTCCCTGCCATCCCCTGCTCTCTGTTGGCCACTAAGCCAGGGCATGTATGGCCAAGCAACATCAGAGTGTATCCAAGATGACCATAGTTATTAATAAGGAAGAATATTCAAGCTAGGAGAGGCTGCAGCAGTTTGCTGTTGCTTGAACCTATTGGGAAGGTGAATATTCAGCCTGCTCTTTTCCCTTCTACCCTCTGAATTGGGCACAAACTACTTTTGCATTCTGAACTCAGACATCAGCCATTTAAGTTAGCCTGGGACAAAAGAGGAAAGTGGGAGGAGAGAAAAACTGGGGGGATACTTTGGAAATGGCCGAAAAACTGGGATGATAGAGGAATAATTGGGACTTTCCTTGCCAAATTGCAAGAGTTGTGGAGTATAAAATGTGGTGGCATTGAGAAATACAATTAATTATTTCCACCCAGTGAGCATTATTTTTCCCCTTTAAAACTGAACGCCTAGTCAAAAGTAAGAGATGAAGACAGATATAAAAAGCAAAAAAAGAATAGTCAGTGTGAATAATTTAATTGACATGTAGTTTAATGACTTTTTAAGGGGGGGGGGAGAATTATATTTTTTTAAGCTGTATGCATTTTAGTCTTGTAAACCGCCCAGATTGGCTCACCACCGGGCGGTATATAAATAAAAATTATTATTATTATTATTATTATTATTATTATTATTATTATTATTATTTATATATCTCACTGAGAAGGTCTTTTTTCTTAATCTTTGATATAAGAGAAATGTTTCCAGAGGTGGACAAGTTGACCATTCCTTCTCAGTTGAGTGCTTTTGCTGAACACAACTGGATGTGAATATATTACTGAAGTGCTTTAGTTACAGACAGGCTCCCTTGGGCAGTCGGGACCATGGAGAATTCCACACATTGCTTTAAGAAACTCCCAATTTTTCTCTTGACTTACAACTTCATCTGTCTACTGCCACCAGTGACTTCCTTCAAGAGGCTCTATTACACACAGAGAACCTATTTAGGTACACAACCTATGGAAGGGAACAAGATGGATTGAATGTTGTATGTTCTTCAATGAGATTTGCTGCTGCAAAGCCAGGTTGAGATAAATATGCCACAACACAGTTCACCAGACTGTCAACAAAGACCTCCACACTCTTTCAGCTGACGTATAGATCTGAAGGCTGAAATAGCTTCTTTCTCACACTATTTCTAAATGCTGTATTCATTTGTTCAATCAACACAACATTTGCTGGAAATATACTTTCAGGTTGGGCTCCTACATTTCCTGAGAGGGCAAGATCCTAAGGCCACAGCTGTAGCTTTAAAAACTCCATAGAATGAAAAACTGCAACACATAAGTACAGCATTTCCCATAATAAACCATTTAATCCTCCCCCAAATTCAGGTTGGGCTCCTACATTTCCTGAGAGGGCAAGATCCTAAGGCCACTGCTGTAGCTTTAAAAACTCCATAGAATGAAAAACTGCAACACATAAGTACAGCATTTCCCATAATAAACCATTTAATCCTCCCCCAAAACTGTTTGCAGTCCACTCTTGAAAGGTTTGGTAGTTTATCTTCCAGGATCATTGCCCATTTTCTCAGTACTTTTATTAAAAACAACAACTGGACACAGTGGTCTGTCTAAGATTAGAAGCTTTTTAAGTACAATGTAGCATATTAAGAACAGACTAGAAACTCTGGAAGCAAAAATAAATAATCATTTATACAGCAGTTAAACCCATACAAATGTCACAGGAGGTAAATTTAGCTGTTACGTCTTGTCTTTTGGAATAACTCCAGCTTTCTTTTTATGTGAATGTGCTTCCAGATACAAAGGATTGTCATTGTTCTGCCTTTTTCATTGCTTTCCATACCATTTGATGTGGCCTCATATATTCCTGTCACTCCACAAGCAGCCCTGAATTTATTACTGGCTCTTTAGAGAAGACAGCAATTGTGGCTGCTCTCTCTCTCATTCTCTCTCTCGCTGCCTTTTTTTTATTTTATTTTAAGTAATTTGGAATACTATTTATTGCAAAGGAGACAGGGAACAAGAAACATTTTCTATGCATTCTAAAAATATAGTTTGCATTCCTTTGAAATTATTGGGAGGTCCAAATCCATGTCTCTAATTTTGTCTTATTTCCAGTGGAGTTATAGTTTTGGTTAGGTTTCTTTGTGTGCTCTTTTTAATCCCTTTATTAATTAATCCCTTGTGTTCCCTGAAGATTTGCATCCTGTTTGTCCCATAGTCTCCTATTCCCCCCAACACCACATTCCTATTCATATGGCATGTCCACATTCAGTGAACACATTGAGAAATGGAAGCAGTTTCCTTCAGTTCCACAAGTTCAGCCAAAGGTCTGGATTCAGCCTATGCAAATCAAAATATGTAGACAGAGATTCTATCATTTGCAGCTTTCCTGATTCCATGGAAAGAACCTATATGAATACTATTCTGAATATATAGGTCATTTATTTGAGATACCAGCTCTCACTTTATTTATCAGGGTGCCTTCCTGACCTTCTTCAAGATTTTTCTCAAAACATAATTCCAAGTAGCCCTTTCTAGTTCTGTGCTCTGTCCCTGAAGAATGGACCACAAATGTTCTTCCTACCCCTACAAAAAAAGCATTACAATCTACTATCATGTAGACTACTGGTGAAAGCTGTTATGTGACACATACCTGCTGGCTGTGGATCAACAGGAAAAGAGATCATATGCCCCTATTTTCTCTTCTGCCTTGACCTTGTTGGCATTTTCAGTGAGTGAAAGTGATGCCCCTCCTCTGGTGTTGATGGACCATCACCCATGAGTCCTAATAGACGTATCCAGAAATGGAAGTGATGGGCTGTAGCAGCAGTGACAGTGCTCCAAGAGCATTAGGAAGGTTGGATCCATGAATTAAGTATCCTGCCTTGCCCCAGAGTAAACTTGGTATGCAGGTTTCTTCAGGGCATTGTGAGAACGTCAAATGCTTGCTCCATGCCACCTGTCATACATTGGGATGCTGGAATAGATTGTCTGTAGTAGACATTTGCAAAGATTTTGCTTATTGATCCTGGTCCTGGGACACAAGCTCAGAGCCAATGGGAAGCTGCAATAGATGCTATTCATGATTGGTAGATTTAACCTCCAGGATCAGGGTCAGTATGCCTCTGAATGCAAATCACTGGGAAACAGCAAAGGATACATTAAATACCCTTTCATATAATATCTCCTCTGTATTATATTGTCTCTGACAATTGCTCAGTTGTAGCATTGAAGCCAATCTTGGAAAGGAGTGCAGGATAAAAGTAATGGCTTTCAGGAAAGAAAGCTAATCAGAAACATGGGACTTCCCATGGGATCTGATTTGTCACTGTGAGAAACAGGATGCTGGAGTGGGAGTACTGTATATCTACACTACACAATTATAGCAGTTTCATGTCACTATTGTCTGATTAGACCAAGGTCCTATCTTGAGTGTATCATTACAGTTAAAACACTTTGAGAGTACTTTAATTGTTGTGGCTCCATCCTACAGAATACTGGGATTTGTAGTTTGGGGAGGTACTTGAAATTTCGTGTTAGAGAGCTCTAATGTAGTAATTCAGGAGAAATGATTAGAACTCTCTAACAGGGAATTCTAATTACCTCCCCAAACTACAAATCACACAACCCATTAAAAAAGAGCCATAGATGTTACAGTGTTTTAACTGTGTTATGCAGTCTTTGATTTGAACTAGCAGGGCTCTTATTTTCCTATACAATGTTGCTGCTATTCTGTATTCTGAAACAGCAATGGCCAAAGGAATGCCAGAGGACTTAATGGCAGCCTTCCATTTGGAAACTACATACACAAGAAGAGTCTAAATACATTTAGTTTGCCAGATGCCCACCTGCTTAGCTTTCTTTCCTGAAAGCCATTACTTTGCATCCTGCACTCCTTTCCAAGATTGGCTTCAATGCTACAACTGAGCAATTGTCAGAGACAATATAATACAGAGGAGATATGTATTATATGAAAAGGTACTTAATGCATCCTTTGGTCTTGCTGTTCTCTGAAATATCTTGCAGTAAATGCATTCAAACATGTCCACCCACAGATCAGTGTTAGGAATGGAGTGCTTGCCATTAATAAAAAGAAGGAAAGTAATGGGAGAATGTGCATGCTTGCAAACTATATGTGAGACTACTACCAATATAGGACTATTTCTAACTCCAGTTTATCCTTGGTTTGTCTGGGAGGATGCTGCTGTATGTTAAAATAACTCCTTCAATTGCCCTTACTTTCATTGCCAAACTTGCACAAAGGCAGAGTTTCTTGTCTACAGTTTCATGCCCCCTAGCCCATATAACGAATGATGATTTAATATGGGAGTTACCATCCAAAAACATCTGGAGGCAAAATTCATCCAATAGAATCTACAGTTATGTTAGAAAATCTCCCCTCGCCCCTGCCCCCCATTGCCAAGCCAGAGAGTCCTGAGGGCTGCACTTGCATTCTTCCTTTGAATGCCATGGGTTTCCAAAATAAATGCATAGCCCACTGATGCAGCTACTTTATTCAGCTGGGACTTGCAACTGAAAAGAAGTCCAGAGATAGCTAGTTCAAACTAATAGATTGAATTAGGGATACAAGTTAAACATTTCAAGCTTGGAAATGTATGTACGTATACGTATGTACGTGTGTATGTATTGGACTATGCATCACCCTGCAAATCCTCCAGCTACCAGATTACTGCCTGGGGAATTCTGGGGATTGTGATCCAAAAAAGTAACATCCCAAAATCTGTTCCAGCCAATACAATCCTGTCTGTAAGCAGAAACCAGAAGTTATCTAAATTAGAATTCCTATAGTTTCCAAGCTCTGGTAATGTGTGTGTGTGTGTCTGGGGGATGTCTCTTCCTCCACACAATGATGGATCATGACTCTAATGTCAGTGGGGCAATCAGTTATCTCTCGATTTTAGTCTAGGGTTTAAAGGAACTATATAATAATAATAATAATAATAATAATAATAATAATAATAATAATAATTTATTTATATCCCGCCCCTCTGCAGAGCAATTGGGGCTGCTTACAGCATTAAAATTACCATAAAATACAATCTTATTCATACCCCAAAGAACCCCAAAACCCACCCACTCTTAAAAAAATATTAAACTACATCACAATTTAAAACGTTCTTAAAATAAAAGTTTACAAAAAAGACAGTAACCCTGGCTGCAGCATAAAATAGGGGAAGAGAAGGATAGACTGACTCTTAAGACCAGGAAATCTAATCAGGAAAGGCCTGCCAGAAGAGATCCATCATAACAACCTTCTAAGGGCATCACAGACCTGTTATCGCTCAATCTCGGGTGGCTGAATGCCACTTGCCCCTCTAAGAAGTTGAACGCCGACTGCTTGGGAGTAGCATAACTAGTTAGAATGCCAGAGTCTCGTTCATTATCAGAATTAACCAGACAAATCGCTCCACCAACTAAGAACGGCCATGCACCACCACCCACAGAATCGAGAAAGAGCTATCGATCTGTCAATCCTTTCCGTGTCCAGGCCGGGTGAGGTTTCTGACTCTATTTGGGGGACATGGTTTGGCATCTTGCATAGTGCCTTGAAGGTTCAGACTAAAATCTGCAGTGGATTCATTGCTCCTAGTGACATAGAAGCTACCAGTTACCAGTGTTTCTCTCCCTCTTTCACTCACCATCCCACTTTGTGTACTTGTACAATTTTATTTCCTGTCCTAACAATTCCAGTTGTTAATAACACTTTTCTGGAAGTCAGCCCTTTTGAAATCTGTTAGATTTACTCTGGAGAAAATATGCTTAGAAAATGGGACTGATGCCTCACCAGCAGAGTAGAAATTTGACATCCAGTTTCACAGTAATCACTTGCCAGCTAGAATTGTGATAATAGTTTCAGAACTCTTGCTAACTCTCAGATTGTAGACTGGTATGACTCATGACAGATAAAATAACTGCAAATGATTTCTGCACTCAAGATTAGACTTCTCACTCTAAGACTGGCAGATGAAACCAATGATGATAATCTTAAACCAGGATGGTGCTAGACTACCCAAATAATGGAAAGACCAGGGAAATTAGTAACTAAAAAGATACTTTTCATGCCATAACTATGCTTAGAAAAGATTTTTCCCATTTAGAAAATTGCTTCATCCTCCTTTAATGAAAAAAGTCTTTTACCTGGTGCATTTGAATTCTTTTGCTCTTATCAAGAGCTAAATAAACTGATTCTGCATTATTTACTTTCCTCCTCCTCCTCCTCCTCTTTTTTAAATGAATAATTACAATTATGCTTTTAAAGAAATAAATGTAGTGTATAATGTGTGGGAGGAGAAATATGAACTTAAATGATCTATGGGCTCCTAACGCTTCTCAGACTATTCTTAACAAATAAAAAACAAATTTTTTTTAACATTTTGTGGCATAATGTACAAAGACGGGAACATGATAATGAGAAAATAATTGTTTTTCAGATTATTTCAGATTAAGATGTGAACAAAAATCATTGGGTTTCCCCCAAAAACCATAGGAAGAAGAAAGTTACTTTCTTTTCTTTTTTAAAAATTTTTTATTGATTAAAAAACATATTACCATTACAAACAATGTATAAATACTTATTTCAATCCATTACAATAAAAATTTGAAATCTTATGAGAATAGATACAAAGTATCTTATTGAACACTACTATATTATTATACAATCTTATAAGTTTTAACATATAATCTTAAAATGAAAATTATAGAAGTTACTTTCTTTTCAAGCTTCAGGTGCTTTCTCTTAAAATTCAGTCATATTCTCTTTATAAGCACCAAGATATTTCTTTTACATTTGTAGTACTATTAAATCCTGGTCAAACAATACCAGAAAGTTCCTCACCCACTGGTTATACTGGCTAGGGCTTCTGGAAATTCCAGTCCAAAAACATTTGAAGGCATACATGATTCCCTTGTCACTGGAGTGCAAGTCCCAGCAGCCTTAGCCAATGTATCCAATATTGAGGAATGATGGGAGATATGGTCCAACAAAGTTTGGAAGGCTGCATGTTTCCAACCTCAGCTCCAACCTCTGGAGTGTAGATCAGCCATTCCCTTGGGCAATATGCCATCAGAGGGAGGGGAACTCTGTTTTGTTGTTGTTGTGTGCCTTCAAGTCATTTCCAGCTTATGATGACACGAAGGTGAACCTACCATGGGTTTTTCTTGGCAAGATTTGTTCAGAGGTTTGTCATTGCCTTTCCCTGAGGCTGAGCGTATGTGAGTCTATACATTCATAAAAGCAGAAGAACCCTGTTGCACCAGACCATAGGTCTATCTTCAACATCCTGATCATCCAGTGGCTGACCAGTTGTCTATGGGAACTGTCAGCAGGGCATATGTACAGCTGACTTTCCATCTCACATTCCCCAGCAAAATGATACTCAGACATATACAGACTTGCTATCCCACTCAGTAGCCACTGATGGCCCTCTCACCTCAATGAATTTATCCACCCTCTTTTGAAGCCATCCAAGATGAAAGCAGCACATCTTGTGACAGTGAATTCTACTGTTTAACTAGACACAGCCGGAAGAGGTACTTTCTTATAACTGTCTTTATACCATTATTCAGCTCAAGCAGATAATTCTGGGTTTTAGTACTCAGACAGAAGAGGGAACAGCTTCTCCCTACCCACTTTCTCCACACCTAGATTTTGCTGGGACAGTACACAGCAGAGAGGTGGGAGGAAAGGAAATGGAGTAACATCAAAGGACACAATCTGTGCTTAATTAGCTATTTGGCCTTCTCAGTAAGAACCAGTAGCAATGAAGAAGAAGAAACCAGATCCATAGTGATTACAGATATCTATTCTATTCAGCGAGAATTCACTCATATTGACAAATCCCAAGAATTCTCATATGACCTACGGGATACAGTCCTGTTTTCCAGCAATCTAATTATACCAGCCTGAAGCCATCTCACCTTGGACTGTGTGTGTTAGAACAATTCATCTTCATTTGTCTTCCTTTTCCATGCAGATCAGAGGCACTAAATGGATTTTAGATAGAAACTCCAGGCTACACGCATTCAGAAAAATGTAGACACACAGAGACTGAGGGCAGAACTCCCAGATGTTTACAGCAAGAGTCTGGACAGCATCAGGTGGCTGCTGTTGAGCACACTGCACTGGTACATATGTTTCTTGCAGATTATCTGGAAATGCATTTCAAAAACGTCTTCTCTGTTTTGCCAGTCTCCATTGTGAAGCTGGAATGTTGTTTTCTGCTTTTTCCAGACAATCTAATTTTCAGTTCAAACTTATTTTTCACATCTTTTAAAAGAACAAAAAGAATAAAGGACCCAACCTCAGAATATAGGCTAGACAGCGGGTTTTAACCATTTATTGTCCCCCCCCCCACAATCCTCTTTGAGAATCTGATGAATGCTAAGAACCCAGCAGCTAGTTCACAGACTCCCTGAAACCCATCTATGGCCCTCCTAGGAGTCCATGTTGCACAGGTTAAGAAAACATGGGTTAGCATGATTAAGATGCATTTTCAAAAGTCCTTGTCCTTGGCATTTATTTTCCTGCTGAAGAACTAAGGCCAGTCCTATCATTAGGTGATAGAGAACTAGCATGGTGTAATGGTTTGACTGTTGGACTATGATTCTAGAGACCAGGATTCTTACCCCAGATAAGCCATTGAAACCCACTGGGTGACCCTGAGCAAGCCACCCTCTCTCAGTCTTGGAGGATGACAATGGCAAACCCCCTTTGAAGAAACTTGCCAAGAAAACCCCATGATAGGTTCTCCTTAGGGTCCTCATGAGTCAGAAACAATATGAAGGCACACAATAACAAGAAGTTAGCTGGCAGGCATCAGGAGCTGGCACTGACAACCTGAGAGAGGTACATCCTGAGAACTTTGGCCATTGCCCTTTCACTGTGACCATGCTGGCAGAGAGATTCTGGGAGTTGTAGCCCCAAAAAGTAAAGTTTCCAAACTCTGGTGTCACACAGCTTATCCTAAACCCTTGAAATGAGCCTGCTGCCCTTGCTTGTAGTGGTAGCTGCTCATTATGTTCCCAGTGATGAAGGAAGATGTCAATCCAGGCAGCTTTTGTATATGGACTGGAGTGGGTACTTATGCTTCAAGCAACAAAATATCTTGAACCAGACCCATTAATCTCTTACTAAGGCAACCAATGTGTTCTGTCATTTACAGGCTGGCTCTTGTCTTTTTTTCAAGCTAGACTATTTATGTGGGTGTCAAATAGGCCTAACTGTGCAAACCTTTCAATGCTTGCTCAGAGATAGCTTACTCTGGCTTCATTGGATTTGCTTTTAAACAACCATGAATAGCAAACTCAGGTCCTCCAGGTATTTTGGACTGCAGCACTCAGAAGCCTCGGTCATACTGGCCAATGGTCTGGGATTCTGGGAGCTGAAATCCAAAAACCTAGGTGGCCAGAGTTTCAGAATCACTGATGTACAGGATGATATACTTGGCCTGCATCTGCACTGCAAAAATAATGTAGTTTTGACCCACTGCTTTAACTGCCATGGCTCGGTGCTACTGAATCCTGGGATTTGTTATTTGTTGTGGCACCAGAGCTCTCTGAGAGAGGCTAAATATCTGACAAAACTACAAATCCCAGAATTCCATACCATTGAGCCATGGCAGTAAGCAGTGTCAAGCTGAAATATTTTTGCAGTGCAGATGCAGCCCAGATCTATTCAGCACACTTTCTTCTTCTTACTTTTTAAAAAAGGGTTTGGGGACATTCTCTTACCTCTTGGAACAGGGCCACGCTATCTGATGCTTTCCAGCTGCTTTGGATTGCAACTCCCACAGTCCCGAACCATTAGCCATGGCAGGATGGGAATTGTGAGGCCAGACAACTGGAAGCCAGAGGTTCCTCACCCATTTTAAAACAGATCCTTATTGCCTTTGGGTATCAGAGTCTGAAAAGCTAAAGGAATATGGGGAAAAGAAAGGAAGAAACAAAGAGAGAAAGAAAACTCCAACAATTTATTTTGCTCATGATAGACATTTTTTATGTATAGACACCAGTAAATTGGTGCATTGAACCTTTGCGTACCTGGGGCAGCTGATGGAGGGACTTCCCTTTCTCTTTTCTAGTCTCCCCATTACCCCCACAACATTTCTTCTTCCCTCATTGATTTGTTACATTTATTAACTGGAATGTATATGGTCTGTGCACCTTAGTCTTAGAGTGGTTTGAAAGTGGAAGGTTCTGTAAGAGCTACAGAAGAGCTGCAGTCTTATGTGGGTGGACTGGGTGAGTTAGGAAAAGGAAGTTTGAATTATATTACAATCTGTTGCAGAAGGTCTTGTGCTGTGCTGTTTTAATTCAGCACAAACAATTGTGGTTGTTTTTGTATGCAAAAGTGATGTATTTTATGCTGTTGATTACATTAAAAGCATCCAAGAGAGGAAAGAGGGCACACTCAGTTCACAGCAATGAAAACAGTAAGTGAGAAATAATTTTGTTTTTGACAATGGATTCTTGACACGTGGATGCAAGGTTAAATAACAGCCTTCTTCCCCTTTCTTTCCAGCGCTCTGGCGGTGCTTTAGCTCTTCCTTTGTGCGCATTTCAAGGGACTGTATCTCTCCATGCGCCCACAGGAAAAACCCTTTCTTTGTCAACATACGAGGTAAGCACAGAAGGACAGAAAATTACACCCACGTCAAAGAAAATTGAAGTGTATCGCTCCAAGAGTGTGGGTCATGAGCCAAACCCCGAGGATTCTCCAACCACCTTTGCTGATACAAATGTGAAGATTCACTTAGAGGTGCTTGAAATCTGTGATAATGAAGAAGCCATGGACACTGTATCGATCATCAGTAATATCAGTCAGTCATCAACCCAAGTCCGGTCTCCATCGCTGCGTTATTCTCGGAAGGAAAACAGATTTGTCTCATGCGATTTAGGGGAAACAGCTTCCTACTCACTCTTCATACCGTCGAACAATCCCAACAGCGATATTAATATATCCATTCCTGATACTGTGGAAGCTCACAGGCAGAATAGTAAAAAGCAACATCTGGAGAAAGAAGGTTACCAAGAAGAGATACAAATGTTAAACAAAGCATACAGGAAAAGAGAAGAAGATGGTGTCAGCAATTAAAATGAAAAAACAAAACAGAACAAAAACAGTTTGAGAAATCAGACCTGAGTAACTGAAAGATTCTGGAATTTATAGTCTACCCCCCCCCCCATTTCCATCTCTGTTCACAATGATATATTGTTGCTAAGAAAGTTCATCCCTCTCTGTTACCTTCAGGATTGCTGCGAAACTCAGAGGGAACAGGGAAATCTGAGGGAAGTGGCAGGCAATGTTACCATCCCTGCTTATCAAAAGCTCCCAGTGCTTCATCCTACAACTCCCTGAGTCCACCACGTCTCTGTCCCTGAAATGAGCTGTCCCAGTTATAGAGCTGGCTTAGTAGATTTCCTTCTTTCCATTGGAGTGAATTGGGGAGAGGGGTGTTAAAAGACAAAAATTAAACCACCTGCCCACCCACGCTCCCATTCATTCTGGCTACAATGAGCTGATAGGGTATTGAATGGGCAGGTGTAATTTCCTTGGATTACCTCTATCACATCCTCCCGTTCATATCAGTGGGGTATAAACAGCCTAACTGTGTGCAGGATTTCAGCCAAAGCTTTTAATGTAGCTCTAATTTTTGACAGCAGGAGGAAAATCATGATTTTCTAAATCAATACTACCATTTCTTTTGATTTGTAGTCTTGGGCTACCCACTTATGAGGCACATTAAAAAAGAAGTGGCCAAGCCGCTTCCCATCTGGGTGTTTATTATACTTTAAATATTTTTGTTTTAACTATCATTTGTAAGAATTAAGACATTTTTAAAAGAAAATATTTGTAATTATACATGATATCTGGCTGCATTTTTTCATGGATTTTTCTGCTTTTCTGCCTTATGTTCAGTGGTGCAGCAAGGTAATTTTAAACCTGGACTTAATGGACTTACAGCCTCCCCTCTAGTCACCATATTGTATGTCTTCAGTTGTTAAGACATTTGGCTGCTAACATCTCTCTTATCTATGACCCCCACTATAAGCACCATCATGTGAATAGGGATAAATGATACAGAAGTCATATTCAGCTATAAGTACATGCATAGGTATATCTCAGTTAACAAAGTTTTTGTGTTCCTGGGCATTACATCTTTTACAGAAATGTTTGCACCAGAGACAGAATTAACATGGGAAAAATAGGGATATACACTACAAAAAAGAAAACAGATCACCATGTTTCAGCAAACTTTTTATCCAAAACTAACAATATTCATCTGCGAAATAATACCATCAAGTCAGGAAAGCCTTGCATACGTTAAAAAAAAAAGTTTTGAAACTTCTAGGGATCACTTGAAGGCTTGTTCAAAAATACATCCAGGGATGACTTTCCCCCCCCACAGCCTCCACTTTTCTTAGGATTTCCGTTTCAACATGGGTGGGATGGGAACTGGTGAGACAGGCTTACCTGTTTTCCCCTTTTTTCTCTGTTTTGCAATTTATGCGTACTCAGCAAGGGAATAAGAAGACAGCTGTCCTTTACCTTGCCTGTTGTAGGCAAGCACACAGAGCTAGAGTAACATTGGCTACAGTAGATTCCAGCTCTTTCCAGGCTCAAGTTTATATTGCATTATTTACTGCAGACCCACTGCTGTCACCTGACATCAAAAGTCTGTGTTTCTCCAGCTCATCTTCACCATTGTCTCAATGATGATGTAGCTACAAAAAATTCCCAGCTAGACAGAAGTCAAGGAGGAAAAGTCCAAGGGCTAGGGGCATAAGAAGATTTTGTAAAAAGGGGCTTCTTTGGCAGAACCTTGTTAACTGAGGTATGTTTGTATTTGGGAATAAGCACCATTTTGGTGTTGAAAAGGACACTATCTTGTTAAAGTAAAAATAAGTGAAATGGGTCCCTGAGCTATAAATATATACCTGCTCAGCTGGATAACCCCAACTATAAAGTGGGTTTAAATAGTTTTAAAAGTAAGAAAATCTGCTGTGGTGAGTAGCATCAGTTCCAGCATGGCCACACAGATCCAGGTGCTAAAGCCAAGCATGTTTTCCAGTTTCCATCACGTATTGCATTCTAGTTGGTCATGCTCATGGAGAGCTGGGCTGTGGAGCCCTGTAGTTAAGACCTGAGGTCCATTCCCTAGCTGCATCACTGCGCATGAGGTCAAATATCAACAGATATTCTCTGCACTCTCACATATGCCATCTTTTATGAACTATGGATGTAAACTGGACTGTGCACTGAAACAGAGATGGTACCATTTATTTTTAAAAGTATTTGCAATGTAAATTCAGTCCTTTGTTTTCAATGGACAATGCATTGGGATGTACATCACCATTTTTAAATTCTTGGCTGGCTTGCACATCAAGCCACCAATCCGAAACGGAAAGAAAGTTGGGTACAGCTATCTGTCCATAGCAGCCGAAGTACAGGAGCTGTGTCACAACCTGCCTAATCAATTATTTTGTGGGTCTGGAAAATCCAATGTACTTATCCAGTCCAATGGACAAGTGGCAGACTATACACTGTGTTCAAGGAGTTCCAAAATAATCACATATGTTGGTTTTCCAGTTTTAATGCATAGATCACGTATGTTGATTCTCCAGTTTTAAGGCATAATGCAACATGGTCTCCTACTCATTAAACCTGGGTTAGCAAAATGCAAAGATCCACATCTTGTAAATAAAGCTACTTGCATTTTGATGTAATGGTTTTGTGTTGCATTACACAATCTATAATTCAGGCTAAGTTATGTGTTGCAGTGTTAGCACTGACAATCCAGGCCAGACAACTACAGTTCATAGGCAGTCACGGAGAGTCTTACATTAGTACAGTAATAAGACTTGTTTTCATCAAGTTTGATTATCATATAAACACAGAGCCAGACCACTAGGGTAGTTAATTGCCAATGTTTTGTAGTATGAACAAAAAACTAATCTACCCATCACCCTTAGAGATGTCCCAGTTTTCACACAGCTCTTATATGTATAAACAGGCTAGCCATTGACTTCAGGAAAAGGGATTATCACCATATGTGCATACTGAGTTAAGTTCCCATTGCAACAAATTGAGTTTGTTTAAATGGGGGGGGGGGGGATCTTCAAAGCTACAAGATATTTGAATTCATACATCACTGAATCACTCTGAAGGCTACATATTATCTGACCTCATTAAAGGTGGGAAGCAAAAATGTGCCAAAACATTTTATAATAATAATAATAATAATAATAATAATAATAATAATAATAATAATGCCAGACAATCGGGGCGGCGTACAGAATTCAAAACATCAAAACAACTTACATAAAATCAAATCCCATCCCTCATTCCCACCCCCACTCACCCCCCCCCCGTTTCATACTTTGTATCAGAAAGTGATCTCTTAATTTTGCCTGTCTTGCATTAATTTCACCTAGTCTTAACAGTAAGGGTAACACCAATAGGTAACTCATCTCTAATAATTTCACAACCTCCTGGTAGGTCCTGACTTACAATGTGGAATAGTTACTATACTGCATATATTGTGAAATTTGCCAGTACACACCCAGTTAAATCACTATGATTCCACTTTAACTGCCATGGTTCTATCCCATAGGACTTGCAGTTTAGAGAGGGGTATTTATAATTCTCATCGGGGCAGCTCCAGTGATGCACCAAATGATGACTCCTAGCATTCCATAGGAAGCTGCCATGTGTAGTGTGAAAGGACCCCAGACCAAGTAGTACACCACACCAAGTAGTACACACCTCTGGTGATTTATTGAAAGTTTGAGACTAGCTTAAGCAACCTAGTTCCATAGGAAACTCACAGGGCTATGACCGCAAAAAGATCACCTTATGGAAAACATCTAGTTTCTTAGACCAGCTCATCCTTATTCCAGTCATATTCTCATGATGGCAAACAAAAGAGGTTCAGGTGCCTGGCTATGATTCACTGGTACTCCATCTGCATTGAACCCATGAGGTTGTTAATCACAGTAATTAATTTATCTTTCATTCTATCCTGAATTCTATTAACACAAAAGAGGATTTTCAATCAGGTCATTTTAAGGAAAAGTGTTCTTCAAATTATTGATTCCAAACAGGTATCATCTCTGTTTTGTTTTTGTTGTCACAAGTTGGACCTCAGAAATGCAAGAAACATTTGGACTGTGTTTCACCAAGCTGAAAAGGAACTTGCCAAAGTGTCAGAACCCTGTTTAAAGCCTCCACATTTTTCAGTCTAGCTAGATTAGTATCACTGCTGCAATTTTTGTTTTGGTTTGCCAGCTTGGGTTGTATCCTGCCTTATAGTAATTTCTCAGTGAGCTCAGAGCTTGGGCAGAGGAATACTTTATTTGGACTAGAATTCCCAGAATCTCCCAGCCATCATGGTCCATGCTCATTACTGCAATTCTTTTGTGGTGCATTACCACAATTCTTTTAAAGTAGACCTGCAATTTTCCCATTTCTTTTTCACATGGCTATACCTGCTTCTGACCCATCCATCCACCTTCCTTTTGTTCCCCCCCCACACACTTTTTTTTTATAAAGTAAGTCTTATAAAGTACTAAGTGAAAACAGATAAAGAAAAATGAACATTGGGATTGGGATAGAATGAGGGCAGAACAACCTCTTGGGACCTGTGGAATGATAAATTAACCTTGGGAATGGTCAAGATGCAATATCACAGAGTCATCCCTAGAATAATAGAATCATAGAATTGGAAGAGACCACAAGGGCCATCCAGTCCAACCCCCTACCATGCAAGAACTCAAAATCAAAGCATCCCCGGCAGATGACCAACCAGTCTCTGTTTAAAGACCTCCAAGGAAGGAGATTCTATCATTCTCCAAGGGAGTGTGTTCCACTGTTGGGCAGCTCTTATTGTAAGTTCCTCCTAATGTTAAGGTGAAATCTCTTTTCCTTTAGATTGCATCCGTTGTTCCGGGTCCTATTCTCTGGAGTACCAGAAAACAAGTTAGCTCCCTCCTCAATATGACATCCATTCAAATATTTAAACAGGGCTATCATACCCCCTCTTAACCGTCTCTTCTCTAGGCTAAACATACCCAGTTCCCTAAGTCGTTCCTCGTAGGGCATGGTTTCCAGACCCTTCACCATTTTAGTTGCCCTCCTCTGGACACGCACCCGTTTTTCAACATCCTTTTTTAATTGTGTCCAGAACTGGACACAGTATTCCAGGTGGGGCCTGACCAAAGCAGAATACAGCAGCACTATTACTTCCCTTGCTAGATATTATACTTCGATTGATGCAGCCTAAAATTGCATTGGCCTTTTTAGCTGTGGCATCACACTGTGGACTCATGTTCAACTTGTGGCCTACTGGGGGGGTTGCAGACTGCCAGAAATAGTGCAAATTGAGTCCACTTTAAGGGTTAGGGTTAGTGCTAGGGAATCATGGGAATTGTTTTTTTTTCCCCTGAGACATTGAGCTTTCTCTGTCAGAGAGCTCTCGTGCCACGATAAAATACAGTTCCCATGATTCCCTAACCCTAACCCTTAACGTGGACTCAATTTTTACTGTTTCTGGCAGTCTGCAACCCCCCTAGGACTCCTACATCCCTTTCACACATAGTCTCATTGAGCCAGGTGTCCCCCATCTTATATCTATGCATTTCATTTTCTTGCCCTAAATGCAGTACCTTACATTTCTCTATTTTGAAATTCATTTTGTTAGCTTTGGCTCAGCTTTCTAATATATTAAGGTCAGTTTGAATTTTCATCCTGTCTTCTGGGGTATTAGCTGTATCTCCTAATTTGGTGTCATCTGCAAATGTGATAAGTATGCCCCCTATTCTTTCATCCAAGTCATTGATGAAGATGTTGAATAGCATTAGGCCCAGGACAGAACCCTGTGGCACTCCACTGGTCACTTCTCTCCAGGATGAAGAGGAGCCATTGCTGAGCACCCTTTGGGTTGGGTCAGTCAACTAGTTACTAATCCATCTAACAGTTATATTGTCTAGCCCACATTTTACTATTTTCTTTACAAGAATATCATGGGGGACCTTGTCAAAAGCCTTACTGAAATCAAGATATGCTATGTCTACCACATTCCCTTCATCTACCAAGCTGGTAATTTTATATATATATAAAAAGAGATTAGATTAGTCTGGCATGACTTGTTTTTGAGAAACCCATGTTGACTTTTAGCAATTATGGCATTCCCTTCTAAATGTTCACAGACTCTCTGTTTAATGAACTGTTCTAGAATCTTTCCTGGTACTGATGTCAGACTAACTGGGCAATAGTTGTTGGGATCCTCTTTTTCCCCCTTTTTGAAGATGGGGGACAGTGTTTGCCCTTATCCAGTCTTCTGGGACTTCTCCTGTTCTCCAGGAGTTTTCAAAGATTATTCCCAGTGGCTCTGAGATTACATTTGTCAGTTCTTTTAATATCCTTGGATGTAATTCATCTGGTCCTGGAGACTTACATTTAATTAGGTTAACCAGGTATTCCTGTACTGTGCTTCCCCTATTGTGCCCTCTGCTCCATTTTCCTCACATTGAACACCCTTTTCCTTTTGTGAAAAGACTGAGGCAAAGAAGGTGTTGAGTGGTTCTGCCTCTTCTCTGTCCCCTGTTAGAATTTCTCCATCTTCTCTGCACAGTGATCCAACCATTTCCTTCTTCTTTCTTTTGCTATGGACATACCCCAGAAAGCCTTTTTCATTGTCCTTAACTCCTCTAGCAAGCCTGAGCTCATTCTGTACTTTGGCTTTTCTGACTTTATCCTTACATGTGCTAGCTATTTGTTTGAATTCCTCTTTAGTGATTTTGCCCCTTTTCCATTTCTTATAAATCTCCCATTTAAAATTTAGGGCCTTTGCAGACTGCCAGAAATAGTGCACATTAAAATGAGGCACTGCCCTGGCTCAGTGCTAAGGAATCATGGGAACTGTAATTTATTGTGGCACCAGAGCTCTCTGACAGAGAAGGCTCAATGTCCCAGAAAAAAATACAATTCCCATGACTCCCTAGCACTGAGCCAGGGCAGTGCCTCAATTTAATGTGCACTATTTCTGGCAGTCTGCAAAGGCCCTTAGTTCAGTTGAAAGGTTTTTTTGTCATCCAACCCAGTTTCTTGAGAAATCTCCCATTTTTCCTTCTCATTGGAACGGTTTGAGATTGTGCCTTCATTATCTCCCTTTTGAGAAACTCCCATCCATCCTGAACTCCCTTCTCCTTTAGTATTCCTAACCATGGGATCACTCCCAGTGTTTCCCTAAGTTTGTTCAAATCAGCTCTCCTAAAGTCTAGAATGAGTGTTTGACTATGCCTAGCTTCTCCTTTCCACTGTATAAGAAACTCCAGGAGAACATGATCACTCCCACCTAAGGGTCCCACCACTTGCACGTCATTTACCAGGTCATCCCTGTTGGTTAGGATCAGGTCTAAAATAGCTGATCCCCTTGTAGCTTCTTCCACCTTTTAGACAAAGAAATTGTCTTTGAGGCAAGTGAGGAATTTGCTTGAACTTGAAGTATTGGCTGAGTTTGACTTCCAGCAAATAGCAGGATAGATGAAGTCACCCATCACTACTACATCTCTCCTTTCTGAGTGTGCAGTCATCTGTTCTAGAAAGGCATCATCCAATTCCTCAGTCTGACTTGGGGGTCGGTAGTAGACTCCCACTATAACATCCCAGTTGTTTCCTTCCCCTTTAATTTTTATCCAGATGGTCTCCATTTGATTTCCAGGATTTAAGTCCTGGTTCTCATCACAGATGTAAACATCCCTGACATATAATGCTATTCCTCCTCCTTTGCTATTTGGCCTATTTCTCTTAAAAAGGTTATACCCCTCTATTCCTACATTCCAATCATGAGACTCATCCCACCAGGTTTCAGTGATGCCTATTATATCTATGATTCTATTTGCTTTGTTGTGCTAGGAGTTCAAGTTCATCTTGTTTATTTCCCATGCTTTGTGCATTAGTGTGGAGACATCTAAGAGCATGTGTCCTCCCCACTTGGTGCCTGTGTGAGGTTTTTGCCTCCCACTGTTGGTCCCTTGCGTCACGTGCTTTGTTTCCTCTATAACACTTTGACTATTATCTCCAGCCCATGATGTACTCCTGCCTTCCAAGATACCTTCCAAGATACTGTCTCCCTCCCCAACATGACTCAGTTTAAAAGCCCTCCTGATCAAATGTTTGAGACTATTGGCAAAATGCTTCTGCCAACTGCTGTGAGATGCAGCCCATCTCTTGCTAGAAGTCCACCCTCATGGAACCGCAGCCCATGATCCAAGAATCCAAATCGTTCTTGGCAGCACCATCTACAAGTCAGTTATTCATGTCTGCTATCTTCTTCTCCCTTCCTGGACCAAGCCCTTCAACAGGGAGAAGAGATGAGATATCAACCTGTGCATCTAGCTCTATCAGCTTCCTACCCAAAGCCTCATAATCCCTTCTGATATTCTCAAGACTATGCCTTGCAGTATCATTGGTTCCCATATGGACCAAGAGGAAAGGGTAATGGTCAGTAGGCTTGACAAGTCTTCTCAGCCTCGCTGTCATATCATGGATTTTTACCCCAAGGAGACAACACACCTCCCGGGACATCTTATCAGGCCCACAAACCACTGCTTTTGTACCCCCCAACAAGGAGTCCCCCACCACTACCACATGCCTCCTCTGAGAGTTAGCAGTGGCTGTTCCCTGCAGTGGTATTCTTAGGGTCCCCTGCACTGTCCCTGAGGACTGTCCCTGCTGCTCTTCCTCTTCATCTTTGATAAGGGAGAGAGCTTCAAATCAATTCTGTAGTTGCAAGCTCTCAGAATGATCCCTGGTTTCCCTACTTCTGTGTGTGACGTTCCTCCAGCTGTCTACCTCCTGTGTGCATGAAGTGACCATCTCCTCAACAACTTCCTCTGTGTGATCCCCGTCCAAGACCGTTCGTTTCGCTCTGTCCAGGAAATCCTCTTGCTCCCTAATATGCTGAAGTGTAGTTACCTGGGTCTCCAGCTGCTGTACTTTCTCTTCCAGGAGGGCTACTAATTTGCACTTGGTGCAGGTGAAGTAATGGGTTTGGTTTTATATACTTATTTTTCCTTTCTGAGGAGCAACAATGTGGAGAATTTAATGAAGGCTTTGCCATACCTACTGTAAGAAGCAATGATGTAAAAGCAGGAAATAATTAACCCCACAAACTGTATTGATAGATGTATAAAAGAAATAAAGAATGACATTTTAGGTGGAATATCTTAGATGTAGAATAGGATACCTGGTATGTCCAGACCTTCCTTGAGAAACTTTAGGCTTACTGACAGTATTCTGTGTTTTTCTTTTGTGTTTGTCCCAAGCAAAGACTTCCAAATTTGCCTAAAATACTCCCTTAGGCTAAGTGTGAAGAAGTTCCAGAGGGTGGGGAATAACTTCAAGCCTGTGAGGCTCACCTCAGGCCACACAGACCTCAAAATAAAACTGGAAATGGCTGCACGTTCCCTTATGGAATTGTAAAAACAATTTTTACAAAACCTGGTTTGCCAGTGCCCCTAAGGTTTAGGTTAAACCTAGTTGCAAATGAAGCAAGTTGTTTCCCATTGTACAAAAGAAGCATGGATACTACCATCAAAACAGATGCCTCTTTGCAGCCCCATGGGCTTCTAAATTCATCTAGAGTTTTGAAGGACTCTTTAGCAGATTTGGATAGGCATGTGTCTGCAACATGGAAAAGATGATATTTTCTTGTAAATATCCCACTCCAAATTAAGTTTGCCCATTAGTTTTTGACAAGATTTAGTGGCTATCATCATCGTACTAATCCCCATATGACCAGTTGTGGTTCCGTCAACTTTCCTCAAATGTCGCTCGAGAATCTCGCAATGAATCTCCAAATGTCGTGGCAGCCAAAAAGCCAAGGCATCCACATGGAAATCACATATTGTTTGCTATTTAAGACAATGTGATATAATTAAGAGCCACCTATCCTCAGCCTCTGGGACAAAAATATGAACTATGAAGTGGCAGCGAGGCAGTAAAAGGGACATTTGGGACATAAGGCATCAAAATACTTCAGCCATTTCTGCTTTCAGAATCCTGTTTAATTGTTTACTTTTTAGAGAGTTCAATATTTTGTGTAGGAAACAATTTTACAGACAATATTTTAACACTGATTAGTTGTATTTATCTTGGGTTAGAATTTAGATAATTCATTACAACAGAACATACAAGCAGTTCTCAACCCAACTGAATTGTAAAGTACCGTAATACTGTTGTATGATAGAAAAAGAATAAATTTCCTTCTGTGCCAGTTCTGTAAACTGCTCTTTGCTGTATGCCTGACGTGTTTGCGTTTCCTTTTCTAACCCCGGGTAAACATGGTCAAAGTGTGAATGGCCAGACATTACTCATT
This sequence comes from Phrynosoma blainvillii, assembly GCA_026167975.1. Taxonomy (NCBI): domain Eukaryota; kingdom Metazoa; phylum Chordata; class Lepidosauria; order Squamata; family Phrynosomatidae; genus Phrynosoma; species Phrynosoma blainvillii. The sequence goes on from JANUYF010000003.1 coordinate 37,473,011, forward strand.
TGTCCACTAAAAGCTACTCCTATCTTGCTCAAAGGGACAGATTACTTCTCCCTTCTTCTGGTTCATGAATTAGCCAGATATGGATATGGTGCATTGCTTCTCATTTTTAGAAACCCAGCTGGATTTAAATTTTTAAAACTGTTAAATATCTAATGAGAAATGATTCCATCCTTTTTTTTCCTTTGAACATGACCTTTAATGTGTCTCAAAACATAGGCTTGACATTTATGGGCAGAAGGTTGGCTGTCAAAGTGACCTTTTTGAAGGTGACTTCAAAGTGATGAGATCTGGTCAGCCCAGCTACAAGGAAGACAAATCTTAGGAAAATATGAAAAGCTGTTACATTTTACACCTTTCCGGATGGAAACAGTTTTAAGCACTGAATAATACATTACAAATCATATTGAAAACACTGGGAAACTTAATATTTAGAATATTCTGTATTACGTATGAAGATTCTTGCTTCCACCATTCAATTTTTATTTAGTTGGACTCCAGAGCTTAGCAGAACAACCTACAGTTTCTCTGAACATTTGGAATTCTGCCTCTGTCTTGGTAAAACTAAATCCCACTGCCTAGTTGGCAATTCTATTATTGATGTATTTGTTTTTGTGTCCTTTTTCAATGATACAGACCTGGAATGGCAACCTAGCCTATAAAGCATTTTGCCCTATCTCCTGTGTTAAATTTATTCTGTAACTACATAGCTCCAGTAGTTAAAATGATCCAAACTAATTGCATATAAATAGCAGCAAATTTCAGTCATCTTAATGGAATGTACTTCTATACAAGCATATTCAGCCCCCAAAGTACAGCAACTGGATTGTGGATTGCAACCCGGTATTATGGGATGTGGAATAAAATCTGTTTCCCATCTTGAAGAACATTTGAAATGTTACATCAATCTTTTATATTAGTCATTAATTCTTTACTGTAAATCCTTCCTTGAGTATCTCTAATAGATTTTGTTATTGTGCTAATGGATTATTTCCATAAACACCTTGCAGGGCTGCAGAATTTAGCAGAATAATGAATACGTAATTATTGTGGAGTGCCTTTTTGCTTCCTTGCCATGGCACATCTTATAATATTAGACTGTGCCCATAAGCCAAAGAATAAATACATTTTCAATTTTTTTTCCTAGATGGATAAGTAGCAGTTCATCTACAATTCCCAAATCATAGAACCAGTGAAGTATTTATGCAATGTTTGCATGCAATCTTAAAGTAATAACTTTGGAATTATAGGATGCTCTGAGCACTGTTGACTGACTGAACAGGATACTAATGTTTCTAATAAATACTAAATTATACTGAGGGAATCTCTCTGCTACAGCCACAAATGTAAGTGCTATTCATTTGTAAAGGTTGCCACCCAATTTTTATTTTCCTAACCAAGCTTAGTTGATTTTTCTGACCATTATTCCAAAAGCACACACCAAACCACCACCATCCCACACACACCATAAAACTAAGTTTTAAAATCTCATAGGTTGCATCTGAAGTTGTTAGCTACCTTCGAATCAATTTTGACTTATGGCAACCCCAAGAATGAGAGATCTCCAAGTCTATCATCAACAGCCCAGATCAGGTATTGCTGACTTAGAGCTGTGGCTTCCTTGATGGAGTCAATCCATCTGGAATGTGGTCTTCCTCTTTTCTTATTGCCTTCTGCAGTAAGACCAGCATTATTGTCTTTTCTAGTGAGTTGTGTCTTTTCATGATGTAGCCAAAGTACGCCAGCCTCAGTTCAGTCCTCTTGGCTTCTAGGGAGAGTTCAGACCCATATATATAAATGAGACAATCTTAACATTCAATGGTATATCCTTACATTTCAGGATCTTGTCCTTCATAGCTGCCCTTCCAAGTCCTAATCTGATTTCTTGACTGCAGTCTCCATTCTGATTAATGACTGAGCCAACGTTTGGAACATCTTGAACTATTTCTTGTACTTGAACTGCCCTATCTCAATGCTAGGGGATTTTGGGAACTGTAGTTTTGTGAGACATTTAGCCTTCTCTGTCAGAGAGCTCTGGTGCCACAATAAACTACAATTCCCAGGATTCTCTAGCACTGAATCAGAGAAGTTAAAGTGGTCTCAAACTGGATTATTTCTGCAGTGTGTTTTGGGCCAATGTCTTCATCATCAACTTTAACATTATGTAAATCATTTGTGGTCCTTATTTATTGTTTTCTTAATGTTCAAATGTAAACCTGCCTTTGCACTTTCTGCCTTAACTTTGTTCAATAACTGTTCCAAGTATTCACTATTTTCTGCTAGTAGTATGGTGTTATCTGCATATCCTAAATTGCTGGTGTCTCTTCCTTCAGTTTTCATGCCTCCTTTTCCCAAATCTAATCCTGCTTTGTGTATATTTTTTGTATGCATACAAGTCAAACAAAAAAGGGTGATAAAAGGCAGCCTTGCTTGACTCCATGACAACTGGAAACTATTTTGCTTCTCCATATTCTGTCCAAAGGATAGCCTCTTGTCCTGAGCATAGTTTACACACCAGGATAATCAAATGTCATGACACACTCATTTCTTTAAGAGTGATCCATAGTTTTTCATGATCCACACAATCAAAGTCTTTGCTATAATTCAGGGGTCCCCGGACTTTTTGATCTGCGGGCCGGTTTGCTGGGCCCCAGATCTTCCAGGGGGCCGGAGGCGCGCGCACATTCACATGCGCGCATGCGCAATGCCAGGCGCATGTGCATGACTCCAGACACCATTTTGGAAGACAAAATGGCGTCCGGCGGTGGGCGCGGGTGGTGGCGGCAGGACCGGCCGTGGGCTGGTAGGAAGGGCTGTAGTTTGGGGACCCCTGCTATAATTTATAAAGCACAAAACATATAAATTCATGCATGATGTGAAGAAAGTGGATAGTGCAAAGTTTTCCTTCCTTTCGTATAATCCTGGAACCATCCACTGAAGCTGAATGTTGCAAAATTCAGGATGGATAAAACGAAGTACTTCTTCATGCAGTGGGAAGTTAGAATTTGGAACTCACTACTACATGATCACTATCTTGGGTCGCTTCAAAAACAACTAGACAAATTCATGGTTAGCAAAAAAATGCATATACAAAAAGGGACAGGTTGCCATGAATTCTTTCAACCAGTAGATGTTGCTCTTTGCTTCTTTTCCCTCCCCCAAACTTGTTTACTGTATACAACAAAAGCTCTCAGCCTCTCTCCAACAACCTTGTCCTTATCTCAATGGTAAACAACTCTGTTTTTCTTACTTTCATTGTTGTCATCTGTATTTTTCTTCAGTTTAACATTACTTAAAGTCTATGAATATCAAAGTTTTGCCCTTTTAAAAAAGTTTAAAATAGCTAATTGCATAGGTAAGATATCTTCCCTTATAAAGAGTAGTTTCCACACCAATGTACTCAAAATTAATTCATGTTCAGGCAGTGAATTAGGTTGCCAGAAGCAAAACCCTCCTCATCATAAAGGATTATAAAGGAAAGATTCGCTTGCAATGATTCCCAATTTCCAAACTTTTCCTGGCGATGGAGGCTGCTCGGATCTTGATGCCTGTATAAATGTTATATATATTGCATTACATTCAATAAATGTTTTAGGCTCAGGAAAGGCCTATTTCCAAAACAGAAAGTAACCTAAAAATACAACATTCTGAGTAAAAGTGGCCTTAGAAAGCAGACTTACATACTTCGTGCCTGTTTAAAACAAAGAGAAAATATGGGACATTTTTGTGCTTCCTTTAAGATCACCATCTACTTTTGTAGAAACTGCTATCTACTTTTGTAGAAGAGAGTTTCTTTTATTAACATAGCCCTATGTGTCTGTGTGTGGTCTGATCTCTGATTTTTATTGTCACTTTTGTATTGTGGCAGTACAATAAAGCTGGTTAGAAGGAATAATGGTTGGTAGCTGAGCCTGGCCAGCCACAATTTGCTGATGTCTGTAAGAATGAAGCCAAGTCTAATTTGTTTGAAATCACAAATTTTCTGGTCTCAAGAAGCCAAACAGTTTCTCCATAATATAACAATGCTATCACATACAACAGTGCTACTCAAAGTGGTAGTATATGAATGAACCTGTGTAGTTCCCTGAAGGGATTCAAAGAAAGAAAGGAAGGAAACTTTGAACACAATGGGCACAAGTATCAGCGTCTGGCATGCTGGAGAAATAATTGCTGCTCCCCCACATCAAATGTCTTAAAAAGCAGTGACAAACAGGATCATTTTGACATAATGATCATTCTGCTTTAGTGTAAACAACCATAATATGACTATACAATTTTGAAATTAAATATTTTCAACATCAAAATATAAGAAATATTGAAATACTGTATATACTCAGGTATAAGTCTAGAAAGTTTAGTCAAAAAATTGACCCCAAAAATGTGAGTCAACTTATCCATGGGTCAATGTATGTAAGTACATGTATACAAGTATATATGAATGTAAATACTGTACTTTAGCTCTTAGTTCTTTAAAAAAGGAACCATTCCATTCTGAATAGAGTAGCAAAAGGCGAGAGCTTCGTCGGTCCTGGGACCACCTAAAAGAAGCACTGACCCTCCTCTACTCTCCCATCCATCCAGCCTTTATGGTGAACACAAACAGTTATGCCTGCCAGAATTTTGCAGGCTCTTTGGCATAAATTCCCTTTGCTTCATCATTTACATCTTTTATCACAGCCCCCTAAGTTTTACCCTCGACTTATCCACAGGTCATATCAAAATCCATAATTTTGACTCCAAAGCCTGCCCTTGATTTATACATGGCATTGACTTATAGTTGAGTATATGCAGTATATTATATATCAAAACACATGAATACTTTGGAATATTCACAATATATGGCACATGTGTGCATCATTACATTACATTAGTGTTTTACCACTTCTCTACTCTATATGCCAAAAGTACAGGTGGTTCTCTTGCGGTATCCTCTCAGAAAATCCATTGCATAGATATATATTAACCACATTTGTCCTACTATCCCTGACTTTTTACCAGTTTTCCTGACTTTCCTGAGCAGTATCCATTTCCCTGGCTTTTCAGGAAAAAATAAATAAATCTGTAGTTCATTAAACACCAATGGGGCTAGATTTGAAAAGTTAAGAATTTTGCAAAATGTCTCATCATTGAGGAAAAAATGGTGTCTCAACTACTATGAGGGTTTTTTAAATTATTATTATTATTATTATTATTATTATTATTATTATTATTATTGTTTTGTTTTTCTGCCCTTGTATGAGCATGGAAAGACTAGTAATTTTTTTTGTTTTGGTCAAAGTCTCTGCAATTTATGAAAGAAGCCTATACTGAAAATTACCCTCTTTCCCTCTTCACTGAGCAAAGTGTGCACATGGAACAACCACAAGGCAGGATTACTGATCAAAAACAGGCAAACAATCCTCCCAGGGTTTCTTTTTTCGAAAACAAGGCAGCAGCTACAGTAGTTTGTGCAAAAAAAGCAACAACACTCCCCCCCATGTTGTTTGCAGGAGGGGAGGGATGTTGAAAAAGAAATCAAAACTCATGCTATCTCACTCAGCTTGGGGAAAAAAACATTTTTGTTCCTTCTTCATCAGAATAAAAAGAACATCCCTATATCCCTAGGAAAGACAGCAGGATGCAATGATGTGCAGTAGGGCTATGCCGGCTATAGTATGGAGATCAAACATTTTCCCTTCTATGAAAATTATGGCATCAAAGAATGACAGGGAAAATGAGACAATACTTCTATAATGAACATCCTTGCTTTTACGTTTTGCTGTAATTGTTCTTTATCACATCTGCTGTGATCACATTAGGATCTAGTGATTTCTGGAACTTCCAACAACCAGAGAACCTAGTTGTTCTACAGAGGTACATCTTAAATGCTTTTAATTGGATTCACTGAATTTGCTTCTCTGTTTGATGAGACCTATCTTGCTTTGAGTGACTGAATGGAAAGCATTAATCTTTCATATGGTACTTTCAGAACACCATGTAACTACCTCATCATTTTTACACCAGGATGAAAAGAAAGAATTTTATATATGTGTGAAAAAGAAACATAATGTATTCTTGAGTTGATTAGTCGGAACAGGGAAGAAAGAAGAAAGTAGCCAAGTAGAGGGAGAGAGGAGGAAAGCTATTCAGTCACCTTTTAGAGCAGCTTTTCAAGTAAACCCTGAGGGAGAGCTGGAACAAGTTGAGGGCTTCTGATCTGAGCAAAATCATCCCTGTGGGATGAAGGGGAAATTGGTTTTGATTGCTTAAATGTACATAGAATGGAAATAGACCACAAAGATGCAATAATATGTGATGCCAGACAGAGGCCAAATTGCCACGGGTGAAAATGCACAAGCCAAAGGCATCTGATGTGAGAAACAGAATGGTTCCCAATTGGCAAAGGGGTCAGGCAAGGATGCATTACACAGAACACATAATACAAAAAGGAGGTTTAGACTTGGAAGGAGGAGGAGTGAGGACAGGAGGAAGAAACATCAAAGATCTAATGCGGATGACACCATACTACTTAGTAGAAAATGTCACAGACTTGGAACAATTACTAAGGAAAGTTAGAGAAGAAAGTGCAAAGGAAGGTTTAATGCTGAGCATAAAGAAAACAAAAATAATGACCCCGGAGGAACTACATAAATTCAACCTAGACAATGAGGAAACTGAAATTGTTACAAGAGTTCCTATATATTGGATCAAACATTGACAAGAATGGAGGCTACAGTCAAGAAATCAGAAGATTAGGAATGGGAAGGGTAGTTATGAAAGAACTAGACAAAATCCTAAAGTGTAAAGCTATACAGCTGAACACTAAAGTGAGGATTGTCCAAGCCATTGTATTCCCCATCACCATGTATGGATGCAAATGTTGGACAGTGAAGAAAGCAGATAGGAAGAAAATCAATGCATTTGAGATGTGGTGCTGGAGAAGAGTACTGAGGATATCATGGACAGCCAAAAAGTGCAACAAATGGTCCCTTGAACAGATCAAACCACACTCTCCCTGGAAGCCAAGATGACTAAACGGAGGCTGTCATACTCTGGACATATTGTGAGAAGGCACGACTCATTAGAAAAGACAATAATATAGCCAGACTTCTGAATCCACAGAATTTTTATCCACGGATTCAAGCATCCACGGCTTGCAGATATTTTAAAAATATATACATTCCAAGAAGCAAACCTTGATTCAGTGGCAATCCCACACTGGGTGACACCTGGGTTGGGGTGCAGGAACGTCTGGTGGGGCATCTGGGAGCAGGGCTTCCGGAAAAGGCACTCCCTTTCCTCAAGCCACCTTGCAATTTTCCTTTCCAGAAAAGGATGGGATGGCACGTGTGGGACAGAGCACGTGTGCCCACGGAGGGTGAAGCAGTGCTTGCAGGGGGATGGAGTGGTGTGTGGGGGGGAACGGAGTGGTGCGCATGCCCAACAGAGCAGGAGGGATGGTGTGTATGTGGGGGGCTGACTAGGTGGTATCATCCCTCTTTTCTGGGGTGTCGCCCCTCTTCTGGGGTGTCATCCAGTGCAGACTGCCCCCCCCCCCCAGTGATGCTACTGCCTTGATTTCATAATTGCATATAAGGGACACCATTTTACTATGCCACTATGTATTTAACGGGACTTGAGCATCCATGGATCTTGTTATCCACAGGGGGTCCTGGTACCAAACCCAAGGAGATATCAAAGGGCCCACTAGGAAAGATGGAGGACAGTAGAAAGAGAGGAAGACCGCAAGCCACATGGATAGACTTAATCAGGGAAGTCACTGTTATGGGTTTACATGGCCCAAGCAGAGCAGTGGAAGACAGGGTTCTTGGAGGTGTCTCACCCACAGGTTCGCCATGAGTCGGGGTCCACTTGAGGACAGTTAACAACAACAAACTATGGAGCTTATCACATGGGGAAAATTGGAACTACTGTATAAATGGGGATTAACCCGTGCTTAACTCACAATCGTGCAAATGGTTTTCACATGACATCAGCGGACAAAGCGCCGTTATACCGTGCAGAATCCATGATTAACACGCAATTGCATGCAATTGTGCAAATGGTTTTCACACAATGTTGAGACAAAATGTGATTAAAGTGCCATTATCCCATGAAGAACCAGGCAAGAAACAACAGTAACTCATTCGCGGAATTTTTTGCTGTTTCTTGCCTGGTTATTCCCTGGTTCTTCACGGGATAACTTTTGTGCTTGCATTAATGTCATTTTAAGCATGATTTTCAGAGGTTAAATTGGGTTTAAACTCCCAATTCCCCCCCCCCCCATGTGATAAACTATGTGTATTAAAATTAGAAGACTCTGGGCAAAGGTGGGAAGGTTCCCAATTGGCCAAGAGGTCAAACAAGGCTGCATCCTACCACCCTATTTATTCAACTTATATGCAGAACATATTGTAAGGAAAGCAGGCTTGGACGTGGAAGAGGGAGGAGTGAAAATAGGAGAAAGAAATGTCAACAATCTGAGATACGTTGATGACACCATAATATTAGCAGAGAACCTCACAGACCTGGAAAAACTACTAAGGAAGATCAAAGAAGAAAGTGCAAAGGCAGACTTAATGTTAAACATAAAGAAAACAAAAATAATGACCACCGAGGACCTTCACAGATTCAACCTAGACAATGAAGAAATAGAAATAGTAAAAGAATTCCCATACCTGCAATCAAACACTGATAGAAATGGGGAGTGTAGTCAAGAAATCAGAAGAAGACTAAGAATGGGGAGGTGTCTATGAAAGAACTAGAAAAGATTCTAAAATGCAAAGATATACAACTGAGCACAAAAGTTAGAATCATAGAAGCCATTTTATTCCCTATTACCAGGTATGGATGTGAGAGCTGAACAGTTAAGAAAGATGATAGGAAGAAAATCAATTCATTTGAGATGTGTTGCTGGAGAAGAGTGCTGAGGATCCCATGGACAGCCAAAAGGACAAAGAAATGGGTCCTAGAACAGATCAAGCTGGAAACCTTCCTAGAAGCCAAGATGACCAAACTCAGCCAGAGATATCCCTAGAAGCCAAGATGGCATGACTAGGGCCTTTGCAGACTGCCAGAAATAGTGCACATTAAATTGAGGCACTGCCCTGGCTCAGTGCTAGGGAGTCATGGGAATTGTATTTTTTTCTGGGACATTGAGCCTTCTCTGTCAGAGAGCTCTGGTGCCACAATAAATTACAGTTCCCATGATTCCCTAGCACTGAGCCAGGGCAGTGCCTCAATTTAATGTGCACTATTTCTGGCAGTCTGCAAAGGCCCTTAGACTGTCGCACTTTGGACACATCATGAGAAGGCATGAATCATTGGAAAAGACAATAATGTTAGGAATGGTGGAGGGAAGTAGAAAGAGAGGAAGGCCACATGCTAGATGGAGGGACTTTATTAAAGAGACCACGAATATGAGTTTGCAGGAGCTGGGCAGAGCAGTAGGGGGCCTGGAGATGTCTCATCTATAGGGTCACCATGGGTCGAGATTGACGCAAAAGCAGTTCCATACACCAGTAATAATACCTTTTTGACACCACTTTTAATTGCCACGCCTCAGTGCTATGGAATTATGGGAAATGCAATTGTTTGTCGCACTAGGCCAAAGGCCTACACAGCCCCACAGGATGGTGGAACACTACAGCTCTTAAACCGGTATCACAAACTCCCTTGTTATTTCTAGTGCAGAAATCCTCAAAAGGATCGCCCAAACAGCCGGAGGTAAACTCGAACCGTGGCTTCTAAGGGAGGCAGTCCAACGCCCAAACCACTACGCTACGGCGGCGCTGGCGTCAAGCGAGAGAACCTTAAAGATAAAGCAGTGGAGGTGGGCGGGGCTGTTAGAACGCTACCCACTAACGACCGTCGGCTGCGGCGGGGACTGAGAGGAGGAGGAGGAGGAGGAGCAGCCGCAGCCCTCAGGCCGCTCTTTCCCTCCTCCTCTTCTCTCCATTCCAGATCAAGTGGCAGCCCCCCCCTTCCCCTCCCTCCTCTAGCCGAGGGGAGGGAGGATGGGGAAAGAGAGGGAAAGGGAAAGGGAGGGGGGAAAACTCCCTCATAGTTCTCATGTACGCATGCGCAGTAACGTCTGGCGTTTCCGGGACGGATGTGACGCGCGTCTCTAGGGCCGGATTTGAGGCCGCCTCTGGATTCCGCTTCCGGTGCGCTCCCTGGCCGCCGGCGCTGGAGATTTCCTCAGCTTTTCCTTCGCCGTTGACGGGATGAGTTACGAACACCGCCGGGACTGGAGCCGCGGGGGCGGGCCTCGGGCCTCCCAGGCCGCTTCTTCCTCCGCTTCCTCTGGCCGCGGTGGGGGGAGAGGAGGAGGAGGAGGAGGAGGCCGGGGCCGGCCCCCTCCGCACCTGAAGGGCCGCGAGATCGGTCTGTGGTACGCGCGGCGACAGGGCGAGAAGAGCAAAGAGGCCGAGAGGCAGCAGGTGGGTGGGGGAAGAGCCCTGCTCTCTGAGGAGAGGCCCCTTTTGCCAGTTGGGGTTGGGGGGTGGTATAATTTTATTTTATTTATTTACTATTAGTTTTGCTATTGTTGTTATTATTTTTATTTATATAGAATAGTACTTCCCAAACGCCTTCCAAATCTTTTGGACTTCAGCTCCAGCATCCCTGGCTCTTGGCCGAATTGCTTGGGGATTCTGGGAGTTGAAGTCCAAAACCTCTGGAGGACCAAAGTTTGGGAATCACTGATTTATAGTGTTTATACCTCGCTTTTCAGCCATGAAGGCTCTCAGAGCAGCTCGCAGATGGCTAACTTGGCACTTCCCTGCCCTCAGGCTTACAGACTAAAGCTGGGGGTGGGGAACCTATGTATATTATATTCAAGCAGTGGATGTTTGAGTCCATGGATGAAAAAACATTATCTTTACTACTCTGCTATACCAGCCAACCTAGCAGTTCGAAAGCATGCAAATGCAAGTGGATAAATAGGTACCACTTCAGTGGGAAGGTAAATAGCGTTCTGTGCAATCATTCTGGCCACAGGATCACAGAGTAGACAACACTGGCTCTTCAGCTTCATAACCAAGATGAGCACCGTCCCCTACGGTCAGACACGACTTGACAACCTTGTCAATGGGGCATACTTTTACCTTTATACCAGTTTTAATATTTAAATATCCACTTTAATGTCACCACCCATGCTTTAAAAAAAAAATTACAGAGTTTGGGAATTGCTGAAAGACAGGACACATGAAGAAAGGGATGGCACTGGGGGATGGGATTAACACCAGCAGAATCTGCTTCATTTGCATTTATTTATTTATTTAATGTATTTATACCTTGCTCTTCAGAATTGCTCTCAGAGCAGCTTACAAATTGGTAATTAGACAGTTCCCTGCCCTCAGGCTTACAATCTAAAGGCATGATACACAAGGAAAGGGGATGGCCATGGGGGAAGGGGATTAATCCAGCAGAAGCTGCCTCTTATTCTCTCCATCCAAGGTCAGGGTGGTAGAAGTTAAGATGGAGAGAGGAACCTTCATCTGTCTCTTGGCTAGGCCAGGTGGAGCTGTGTCTGCTGCCTCTTCTCTCCCTCCAGGGCCATATGTGTGTTTTAAGGGGATTCTTGTTCTCCTTTTTACTGTTTGTGGAAGCTTGAATAAGCGAGAGACAGTGTCTGAGATCCTAAAATAAGTTGGTTTATGACCAGGGTGACCAGATGTCTTAGACACAGAGGCACGTAAAATGAAGGACATTCAAGAAAAATGTAGGACAAATAAAAAGCTAGCAACCATTCATATAAATACAAATTCATGCTTCTTAGTCAGTGGTCAAAATAGAGGACCTTTTGGGATTCCTCCTGGAGAGAAGGTTGAAATGTAGGATATGTCTTGGAAAAGGAGAACGTCTGATCACCTTATTAATACCATACTACACTGTTACAGTGCTATTATTCCACTTTTATTACTACAACTGCCTCTTGTGGAATCCTGGGATTAGCCATTCAGGGAGGGGCATTTACCATTCACAGCCAGAGAGCTCTTAGGCCTCACTAAATTACAAGCCCCGAATTCCACGGGAGGTGGCTATAGCAGTAAAGGTGGAACAATAGCACTATAAAGCTAAGATAATCAAGTTGAGGCTGTTGTACTTTGGCCATATCATGAGAAGGCATGGCTCATTGGAAAAGACAATAATGCTGGAAAGGGTAGAGGGAAGCAGAAAGAGAAGAAGGCCACATGCTAGATGGATGGACTTTATTAGGGAGGCTATGGGTATGAGTTTGCAGGACCTAAGCAGAGCTGTGGAGGACAGGGGGTCTTGATGATCCACAGAGTTGCCAGAGTAACAAAGGAGTGTAATGTGGTATTGGTTGTGGTGGTGGTGTGCCTTCAAGTCGTTTCTGACTTATGGTGATCCCTAAGGTGAACCTATCACAGGATTTTCTTGACATATTTTACTGTTGTTAGCCACCCCGATTGATCTCAAAGGGGCGGGATATAAATACATTTTATTATTATTATTATTATGTTCCTTCAGAGGGGTTTTTGCCACTGTCTTTCTCTGAGGCTGAGAAAATGTGACTTGCCCAGGGTCACCCAATGGGTTTCATGGGCAAGCTGGGAATCAATCCCTGATCTCCAGAGTAGTCCAGAGCTCAAACTACCATGTCACACACCTGAGTTTAATGTCTGAATTGCAAACTCTGAAAGAGAACTGTAGCTGTTTCTTGCCTGGCTTGAAAGGTTACTGGGCTATTATTCATTCACCTCACATTTTCTGGTTTCCTAATTTCCCTTTCTTTCCTCCAGTGAGCTCATGGTGATGATGTTTGGAGCTCTCCTCCTCTTCCCCAATTTACAGAAGCAACCCTGTGAGGTGGGTCAGGCCCACAGAGAGAGAGAGAGAGAGACTGGTCCAGGGCCGCACAATAAACTTAATGGTTCAGTGGGGACTAGACCCTAGATTTCCCGAATTCTGGTGCAGCATTTCTAAAGTACAGGTTGAATCTCCCTTATCTGGGATTCTGAAATATTCGAAAAACCAAAACTTTTTTTCTGCTGATTCAGTGTACCTTTATTTTCTGCTGATTCAGTGTACAAACTTTGTTTCATGCACAAAATTACTGAAAATGTTGTATAAAGTTTTCTTCAGGCTATATGTATAAGGCTCATATGAAACAGAAATTAATGGGTACCATCTCCAAGACATCTCTTTATTAAATACAGGCATTCCAAAATCCATAGAAAATTCAGAAATTCCAAACTCTTGTTGTCTGAAGCATTTCAGATAAGCGAGACTCAACCTGTAGCACACTGTACTACAACCTGTAGTGCACTGTACCATAAAGTAATTACATTGTTTGGAGGCCTGCAAAAAGCAGTATGCTGTATGTGTCTAAGACAGAGTCTCCTGTTTTTAATCTACACCTTCCACAGGATAGTACAGAATGTAAAGGTAATCCTTTTTCTGGTCTTATCTTCACAATCTATCCATTGCATCTCCTGTGATGTAGGAGGTGGTTAGGCTGAATGGTAAGCAGAGGGGTAAAGTGACACAAGTTAACTTGATAGCTGCGTGGAGCCTCATGTCTCTTTGTTCTTGTAGACACTCAGTGGGTGGTGGTGGTGGTGGTGCTTTGTTTCTGATGGTCTGCCTGTCGATCTGTGTATTCAGCAAAAGTATAGCATTGCTATTTTCCCACTGATACCATTAATTGCTAAAACAGCTGAAATATTACTATGATTAAATACTGACTTTGGAGAATGCCTTGTTGTCAAAGTGCACTTTCTTTCTCCATACAGAGGGCTGTAGTGCGTATGGATGAGCGCAGGGAAGAACAGATTGTACAGTTGTTGAACACTGTCCAGAATAAAAATGACAAAGAACAAGAAGCCATATCTTGGTGGTCTGATGAAGAAGGGTAATAAGTCAATTGCATCCTTTTTGTCTTTGGTCAAATTGTAATCTTATGTAAGACAGGAAAAAACAGCAATATTACAAAGCAAAGCAGTTTGTTTTCTGAAATTGTGAACATACTATGCCATTACTGTATAATAGTATTTCATGTACAGTTTCTTTTGCTTGGATATGTGTCCATGTTAGTCTATTTCAGCATAAAAAGATGAGGGGGTTGTGTAGCAGCTTTGAGACTAACTGGGAAAAATAAATTTCTACCATAATTTTCATTCCATTTAGAGTGTTTAGACACCACTCTTCTGCCACAAAGGCATTCAGAGAGGCTTACAAATTATTATTTACACAGTTTCCTGTCCTCAGGCTTATAGTCTAAACCAGGGACAGGCAACCTTTTTGAGACCTGGGCCGGTCTCCTGTAGCCCAGGCCTCGGCTGGGCCGAGGGGGGGGGGGAATGGCGGCGCGCGTGCTCACGAACCCCCCGTGCACGCTGCTGCCGCGGCCTTTGTTGCTGGGGGGAGGGGGGAATGGTGCGGGGGCCGGTTGTACGGGAGTTGGGTGTGCGCGCCCGCCCACCCCTCACAGCCGCCATGGGGCCGTTCCAAGCCCCCCCCCCCCCCCGCCCTGATCCTTGGGCGAATTCGCCTCAGGATCGAGCGAAGGCACCTTGGAGGACCGTTGCCAAGGTGCCTCTGCTTGATCCTGGGGTAAATTCACCCAAGGATCAAGAGGAGAAACGTTGGAAAGGTCCCCTCAAGGCCCCCCCACTCCGATCCTTGGATGAATTCGCCTCAGGATCGAGCGGGGAGGCCTTGGAAAGGTCCCTCCAGGCCCCCCCCCCGCCCCAATCCTTGGGCAAATTCGCCTCAGGATCGAGCGGGGAGGCCTTGGAAAGGTCCCTCCAAGGCCCCCCCCCGCCCCGATCCTTAGGCGAATTCCTGGAAGCCCGTCGCCACCGAGGGTCCCCCCGGGGAGGCTTCCCTCGGCTGTGACGGGCCTCCTCCCGGGCGCCCCGCGCGCTGCTGGCACCGCGGCCGCCATTTTGTTCTCCAAAATGGCAGCCACGATGCGTTTGCGCATGCGCAGTAATCCTGCGCATGCGCAAACACGTTGTGGCCGCCATTTTGGAGAACAAAATGGCGGTCGCGGTGCGTGTGGCCGTGCGGTGACCAAACCGGGTGGCGGCGGCGGCAGGGGTCTGCCTGGGCCGGTAAGTCCGGTGACTTGGGCTGGAACTGGCCCGGGGGGCGTAGGTTGCCGACCCCTGGTCTAAACAAAGATATGATAAAAAAGGAGAAGGAAATGGCAGTGAGGAAAGGGACAATGTCTAGCAGACACTGCTAGTTCTTGTCTTCCTCTGAGGCCAGGGCTGTGGCAGTTGAAACGGAAGGAGGGCCTTTCATCTGTCTCAGGGACTAGGCATGGTGGAGCTGTGCCTGCCAGTTCTTCTCCATCAAAATTTCTTTTGTATGATATTTTTATGGAGCAGCACATTACAAGTTGTAGGTAGTGCAGGAGTGACCAACCTTTTGCCCTCCAGTTACTTGGAGCAGTCTTTTGCCATCCAAGTTAAAGTCTTAACTTTAAAATAACAGGACATAACTTGGGATAGTGCTGAAAAATAGGCAGAAGGAGAATAGATGTGTGGTGCAGGAGAGAGCAAAGGTCAGACAAGTGATTTAGCTTCCCACATTTAAAGAGCCATCAAAACTAGTAGCACCTAATAGTCATAATTGGACACAGGCCTATAGGTCAAATACATTCAAGGTTGTAGTCACTTACTTGGGAGTAAGGTCTATTCAATTCAGTGAAATTTACTTCTGAGTAGACCAGTTCAGGATTACACAATGTTTATTTGTCAAGAGTTGCATAACTTATGACTAATTAAATCCTTTCCAGGTACACAAAAGAGATTCCTGCCAAACCAAAGCCTGTTGTGGAGAAACCAGTTGTGGAAAAGGCTCCTCAGAGAACTAGACCAACCTTTGAAAAAACATTCCTAGATCAAGATTCAGGATATCTCTTACAAGAAAACAGACCAGATATTGATTTAGATGAGCAACTTAAAGAAGAACTGAAAAAGAAAAGGAGTGATTCTAGATATATTGAGATGCAGGTAGTAAGAAATTCTGAAACAGTGGATGCAACTCTTATAAATCATGCAGATTTATTTTTTGTTAGATTTTTGAAATTATTAATTATCTCTTGATAAAGAAGCACTCTGTCATTTAATGCCGTGAACACTTACTTGTAATTCTTCTTTTCTATGCCTCCGTACCTTTGTTGGAAAAAGCATCAACATTGTTGGTGTGTTGCAGTTTGTCCGTTTTTCAGAATGCGTACTTTTCTGTATGTAGCTGTTTACAAAAGAGAGAAGTAGTTCTCACAGATTCAGTTAAATGCATTAGTAAAAGCTAGTTAATATTAGATCTATGTTTTCTGATTATCACAGGTGATACCAATAAACTATATGATACTAAAAATATTTAGCCAGATTAGTTATAAACATGAGATACTTTTGTTTAACCTTATTTTTATTTTTTAATTTGCAGAGATTTCGTGAGAAACTGCCTTCTTATGGGATGAGGAAGGTAAGTATCTTTAAATGATGTGCTTTATCTTTACAGTTGGGATGTATAGGCTCAATGTGAACTAGTCTTAAATGAGTATTAAGAACTCAGAACTGAAATATTAAATCTATAGGATAATTATTTATAGGAAGAAGTAAGAATTTAGTGGTATGTTAGATTAAATAATTCCATTTATTGGGGTGATTTAGATTTACAGTAGCAATAGCAATAACAAGTACATTTCTAAACCACTTATCGTGCACTTAACCACATCCTAAGTGGTTTACAATGTGTAAGCCAATTGCCTCCAACAAACTGGGTACTCATTTTAGTGACCTATGGAAGGATGTAAGACTGAGTGGACCCTGGAGTCCTGCCTGGGATTGAACTCACAACCTTGTGGCTGTGAATGGCTGCAGTACTGGCATTTAACCACTGCACCACTAGGGCTCCTACAGAGCAATTTACAGAGCAATCCTGTGAGTTTGAGCAGGGAGAATCTGTGATAGAGCTACTGTCAATGCTTATACCCTGTTGGACTTGTGCTGGCTGGGGTACAAGGTGTTTCTGCATGAGTGTTTTTGTTTTTGCTTTTGTTTTTGTTTGTTTTCACATCCTTCTATTCCTTCCAGTGGGAGAAAAAACATGCCAGGTCCAGCACTGATGGTGTTATCGTTTCTTATGTAGTGTGTTTTTGTTTGAATCATTTTCTTTTTAGATCTGCTCCCAGCATGTCCCGTCCCTTCCATCCAGTTGCCACTGGACCAGTGCTCTGCTTTTTGAGCACTGATGATAGTAGAGGTTCATATCACTGCAACAAGGATACCTTTGGTGGCAAACCATCTCCTCTGCCAGTAGGTCTCCAGGCCCACCTATTATGTTTGGTGATTTTTGGACACTTTCCCACTGATGATGTGAAAGTGCCCTTAAGTGCTATGTGCAGCTAGAACACCACACAAGCAGATCCAGGAAGCACAAGTTGACTATATGAAGCTTACATGTTTATCTTTTCATGGTTTATTAAAATGTTTTGGCCTTTTACACATTATTGTTCAGAATGGACAGTTAAAACTATTTTAGTTTCTCTTTCTAATAGTGAGGATGGTGATTAAAATGAAGGCCTCTAACCTGAACTTTGTAGTCATTTATGTTGGACAGATAGAATCTGATCTCTCCCATGCTGCTAGCCTACCTATGTTATGGTCCAAGCAGAGATATTGAGTTGATAGGAGTTCATGTAGAAAGAATCAGGTTTAGTATGCAGATGTTTCTGCTTCATGTATTCCTTTCCATGAGACAAGGAACAACTTGCTTAGCCTGTCAGTGTGTGCAAGTGTTTGTTTCCATCTCTGGCAGGGTTGGTGAAATGGCAATTTATAAACAAGATATGAAGTTCTGGACTTTTATCTTTAAAATGAGTATTTGAATCTGTTTCAAATCTTCAGTTCATGAATTAATACTTAAAGGCATATATGTGCATTTCAAATTACACATGGTGTACTTTTTGTTTTTTTAAAATAGGAGCTTGTAAACCTCATAAACAGCAGTCAGGTTACCGTTATAAGTGGTGAGACTGGTTGTGGAAAGACTACGCAAGTTACCCAGTTCATTTTGGATGACTATATTGAGAGAGGGAAGGGATCTTCTTGCCGGATTGTGTGTACTCAGCCTAGGAGGATCAGTGCTATTTCTGTAAGTTTTGTTTCTCAGGAAAATAGTAATAATGTTCACCAGCAAATATACTGATTTTTAATGACATGATTATTTTAATATTAAGGTAGCAGAGAGAGTTGCAGCTGAAAGGGCCGAAGCATGTGGTAATGGAAGGAGCACTGGATATCAAATTCGTCTTGAAAGGTACTTGATCATTTTTTTGATAGTTTGTATGTATTGAGAAGAAAGTAGAACTTGGTACTTTATTTAGAGGGGAATTTTAAAGTATGTATTTGGATGTCTAGATCAACTATTACTTGCCCTTGTGACCTCCAGTGTCTAGTCTTGGTGAAACAGAACACAGTTTTTTTAACAGAGCCTTTGTGAGACTGCAAAAGTAGTTTTTTCACATCCTTGAGTGGCTCAGTGCTTTTGAAAGAACTCATCATATGCACACCTTCCAGGCACCTGCATGTGATAACCTTTTGAACTCATGATAATGTGATTAAACTGTTCAGTTCTCTACTAGCTTTACAAGGGAGCAGGTCTTCTCTTTGTACAAGTACAGCACTCTTACATGGTCAAGGGTTAAATAGTTACTGATCCTATGAACTATTGAATCAGCAGAAATGTCTTTGAATAACCAATTTTTGATAAATCAGTAGAATTATCTTTAGATAATCTATTTTTGCTATTTGTTCTCATTAACCCCTGGGTACATTTGTATGTTTAATGATCCTGGAAATGTGGGAATGAATCTTTCACAGATGGAAGATGTGCAGCCTAGTGGATCACGGGGCACACTTCTGCAAAATGTGGAAAGGAAATAGGTTGACCAGGGAAATTCATTATCTGGCAAAAATTGCAAACAAAAAGTGCACATTTATTGAACCATTTAACAGGTGCAGAAAAGAGAAGGCTTGGTTAGTGTTCCAATCTCCTAGCTCTGGACCTGGCATGCTAGCAGTGATAGACAGAATTGGGGTGTGATAGTTTACCAGATAAAAGGTAGGATAGTGGTTGGGGAAAAATGGCAAGCAAAACTTTGAAGGCTATATGTAGCAAAGGTCTTTACATTTTAGTACTACAGAGTAGCTGCTCGAGGCTGATCCCCAACAGTATAAGAACAAAGTTAAAAGCAAAAGTGGAAGTATTTATTTTGTTTTGGTATTAGAGGAACACAGATGAGCAACACCTTCTGATTGTTCATAAGTACTTGGAAATAAAGTGGGGACACTCAAAGCAGAAAAGTTACAATATGGACTGTTTTGTTCAGGTTCTGTTTTGTTTTGTGGGTATACTGTGAGGAGAGGGTGGTTCAAAAGAACCATTCTGTCCGTACTGACAGAATTCCAGTGAGCATGTCTGAGTGCAGACTGTTGCCTACAGTAGAGCTTATTCATCCCCCCCCGCCCATCCCAATGTATCTATAGAATTTCAGACTTTGTCTTTATTGCACAATGACACATTGCATATTTTAATCTTACTAAGTGAGTGCTAGTGCTGAAGGCCTAGTGACTGTCATTATAGCACTTAAAAGTATGTGTCCTTCTAGCTTTTCTGTAATGTTTCAAGTGCAACAAAAAAGGGAACTGAAGTGTTCTTAATGGATCTCTTTTTCAGCCGGTTGCCAAGGAGACAAGGTTCAATTTTGTACTGCACGACAGGAATTGTCCTACAGTGGCTCCAGTCAGACAAGTATGTACCTTCCTGTTTCTGAATAAGCTAGTAAATGCATTCCTACAAGGATATATTCAATGAATTCTATCAAATGAATGCTTGCTGCTTATAGCATTTGCTATGCCTATTTATTCCATTTATTTCTAATTTATTCCTGTTTCTGGTAAACATGATGACTATGAGCTCTCTTTTTTTATTGTTGCAGGCTATTGTCCAGTGTAAGTCATGTAATCCTTGATGAAATCCATGAGAGAAATCTACAATCTGATGTCTTAATGACAATCATTAAAGATCTCCTGAGTATACGGCTAGACCTGAAAGTAATACTGATGAGTGCTACACTGAATGCTGAGAAGTTTTCAGAATATTTTGGTTTGTGAAATTACCTGTACTTTAATATATGAAAAAAAGCCCACCTTATTTTTCTGCCAGTATTCTGGACTTCATAGCATATAGTATATATAGTATATACTATATATTTATATACTATATGCATAGTATATAAAAATAAGTGGTATGTAGGTGAATCTTAATAGAGAAATTGAAATGTGCATGAAAACATTGCATAGTATTTGCATTGCATTATTATGTGTAGATGAAAATTCCTACAGAAACATAAAGAGTTCTATGTACATATACTGTACAACTTGAAAAGCACTATTTTAGGGGGCAGTTCTTCTTTGGAATATGTTGTGCCACTGAACTGTAATCGTATGAGTCCATTGCATAAACCAACATTTTGATGTTGGAGAAACATGGCAGCTTCATGATTTGTGTAATTTGGAGAAACACTTTGCAAACCACTATAACCATATTACTCAGATGGAAATGTTCATATGAGCAGACAACACCTTTTTATGAATTCAACCCTTCACACTCCCAGGTTGCCCACAGTGTACTACTACCAGTGACAACTGGCCTTTAACTGATAAACATTTAAAGCCTAGGTACAGGAAAAGTTATGCTCCTTACTGTAGTCT
Source organism: Phrynosoma blainvillii (assembly GCA_026167975.1). Lineage (NCBI taxonomy): Eukaryota > Metazoa > Chordata > Lepidosauria > Squamata > Phrynosomatidae > Phrynosoma > Phrynosoma blainvillii. The sequence goes on from JANUYF010000003.1 coordinate 37,493,746, forward strand.
TCATATGTGTGTTTGGGCATGTGTATTTTCCTCAGGCAGTTAAACCTCCATGAACATCTAATTAAATGTCTTCAGATATAAACAAGTGTGGTCTTTCTGCTGAAAACAACAGAGAAAAAAAAAACTATCTTTCTTGGGGGCCGGGGGAGGGGTCGGTTTTTTTTTATTATTAATTTAATTTAATTTAATTTGATCATGAGCCTTGAAATTGACTCCAACTTGTGTTGACTTTATCATAGGGTTTTCTTGGCCAGGTTTATTCACTGGCATCCTCTTAGGCTGTGAGATTGTGACGTGCCCAGAGTTGGCCAGTGGGTTTACACAGCTAAGCAAGTATTCAAAACCTGTTGTGTTTTTTTAGCAGTACTACAACATGCTAGCTCCTTGATTATTCTTTGATTAGTTTTGATTACTAGATCAATAAAACCTTTCAGAAGTTTGTAAAAATGAAAGTGTTCTAATACATTCTTCTCTTTCTTTTTTGTGACAGACAATTGTCCTATGATCCACATTCCTGGCTTCACCTATCCTGTCAAGGAGTACCTTTTAGAAGACGTAATAGAAATGCTTAGGTTAGTCTGAAGACAATATTTTGAGCTACTTATTTTGCACTGTAGCAGTAAAAGTTATATCAGTATGCAGTTATTTTTGCCTTGTATGATATGATACCGATTTGCTAATGCATATGATTCTGTAATTTTGTCAACTTCTCAAGGTACATTCCAGAAAACACAGATCACAGACCACACTGGAAGAAGAGGTTTATGCAAGGACATATAAGCAGGCCAGAGAAAGAAGAAAAAGAAGAAATTTATCAAGAACGCTGGCCAGATTACTTAAGGCAGATCAGAGGACGGTAGGTTTTATGTTAATTCTTGGACAGTTAATTGTAAAATGATAACACTTCCTCGGCAGCAAGCTTTATTGAACATAATGGAGTTTCTTTTTGAAAAAATATGTATGGGATTGCAGTGCATAAATATCAACATACAATCAGAAATCTCAGACATCTCAGAAATATTTCACTACTGGACAGAATTAACTTCTTTTATTCAGTAAAATGTACTGAATGATGAATAGTAGCATATGCCAGTATATTGGATTAAGAAAGATGCTCTTGTGTCACAGACGAGAAAGTTTTTGCACTATTCTGAAAACAAATAGATTTTTTTTTCTATTTCTGCTGTCATGTTTTAGTAGATTTTGCTGTTAGCCTAGTCTGAATGTACATTGACATACTATTATTTTTCCAAGCTGTGTTTATGCCAGATTGGTTTAATTAATGCTTTTAATTGATGCATAATTTCATAGGTATTCAGAAAGTACAATTGATGCACTGGAAATTATGGATGATGATAAAATTGACCTTAATTTGATTGCTGCACTGATCAAATATATTGCTCTTGAAGAAGAGGTGAGTTTCAGGCTGGCTATTAGCCCTTAGGTTTAATTATTTTTCCCTGTAATTATAATGGCTGTAATCCATCTAAAACTATAGATAAAATTGGTTGATCTAGCTTCCTTAAGAGGAGGCTTCCCCTGCAACATTGTACTTGTGTTCTCAGAAAATACATTGAATTTAAGATTGTAGTCTTAAGCATGTGATGAGCTCAGTGAATTACTGACACTTACATATGTTTAACATTGAATTGTCATAACTGAAGTGCTTTTGGAAGAAAAGATTTTGTAAACAATTTACACTTGTCATTTTTCTGATCCTACTATGATAGTGATGGAACAATTGTGATTAAGTTATTCCTTTGTTTCTGGTAGATACTAATATTAATCTAACTACTTGCCTTATTTTTCAGTCTTTGCTGTATTTCTGGTATCATGCATCTCATTGTTACTAAGTACTTGCTAAACTATCAGTGTCTAATGCTGTTAGATATTGATTAAGTAAAGAAAATACTCAGGAGAGTAAAGAAATAATAATAATAATAATAATAATAATAATAATAATACCCCGCCCCTCTGCATAGCAAATACTAGGAGAGGCATTTAAAGAAGAAGAAAATAGAAATAAATTCCTGTTTACAACCCAGTTCCACAAATATTTTTGGAGGTTTGCTGGTTTTAACAGGGTAGTTCCAAGGATACTTCACATTATTTCTTCTTTAACTGCATGTTTTGACTTACATATAAACAAAGAAACCCATTTTTAACATTTTTCTTTCTTGATCAGTGGAGAAGGCACAAATGTCCACTGTAGTATAGCTCTAATGGTTTGGTAATTGTCAGAGGGGGAGAGAGGAACATGGTGAGAAAGCAGATCAATGTAAGTCAAAGATGTTGCTCAAACAACATGCAAATGGGAACCTAACTTTTCCATGAAATTGTTGATGTGAATTATGGCTTTCTTTTATGTTTGAATGCAGTCAAAGTGTGTGGTGGATTTGTTGATTTAAATATATATTCATGTTTTCTTTATACTCATGCTTCTGTAGGAAGGTGCAATACTGGTATTTCTTCCTGGATGGGACAACATTAGCACTCTACATGACCTTCTCACATCTCAACTTATGTTTAAGTCAGGTAAAATTTCATCACTGAATACGTTTTTTAAAGTAAGAGCATATTGTGTTAGACTCCGTTTCCCAAATCTTCAAACATTTTGTCTTTTATATGCTTGCAATGTCTTGATTGTTGACATTGTACTAACATAGCTATTTGTGTATCCCTGTTTAGCATACATGATCTGAATGACCAAATCTTTAAGACCTGACCTTACAAATTCAAGTAGTATTTCAAATGGATGCTAAATTCTCTTAGATGTGGCAGTGATCTTGTACACAAATACAGACTCACATAGTAGGAAGAACTCTACTGAACTCTTTGGACTAATGTCTTTAATTTGTCTGATGAAAAGTACGGGACATAGTTGTTGACAACATTAACATGGTTTTACATCAGGGCTGCAAAATTCACATATCCTGGGTCCAAACACACCCTAGAGAATTTCAGAGAATCCCATCCAAACCTTTTAACTCCCTTTCTTTTCTTTTTGTTACTGAAAAAGGCTCTTCATGTGCTCTAGAGATATGAAGAGCATTTTTACTATATTGGGGGAGGGAGGAACTCACTATTTTAAGCCCAGGAGGTGCTTTTCACTTCCAGTTTTGGGGAAAGATAGGCCTGAAACATGGTTTCCCACCGAAAATTGTCCCCACATTCCTTTAGGTTGTAAGGGGACTTTTTAAGTTAAAAAATGGCTTGCACTGGTGAGTTTTAGAATGTGACCTACAGGCTGTACTTTGTCCACTCATGCTTTCGTCATATACCCGTGAGTATAATAGAATAAATGAATCAATTATGTTGATGTCTACCTTTACCTTGTCAAGTTGCCTACATTAGTGTTTATTAGCTTTTTTAGTAAATGTGAGTTTGGCTGTAACAAAACACTGTGGATATAGTTGGCTGTTGACATTAGTGGATCGTTTATTTTACTGATAGAGATTTACTTAATACAAAATTCTAATATGGGGAAGAAATTTCTAGAATCAGATGTATTGAATAGCAGCAATAGCAGCTTCATTTATATACTGCTTCATACTGTGCTATGCAGTCTCTAAGCAGTTTACAACTGTAAGCTAATTGCCCCCAACCAGCGGGGGCACTCATTTTAGTGACCTTAAAAGGATGCAAGCCTGCGTCGAGCCTGAGCCCTGGCTGGTATTGTACTCGCAACCTTGTGGTTTGTGAGTGAGTGGCTGCAGTCCAGGCATTTAACCACTGCGCCAGTAGGGCATTGAATGGAAGCATTAAGATGGAAACTTAGGGCCGATGCAGACAGCCCGAAAGGAGCGGCACAGAGCCGCCCCTGGGAGCGGCAGATTGGGGCTGCAGCAACCACACGCCACAGCCCCGATCCTCCTTTTTGCAGCCCTGAAAAGAATGGCAAAATGTCGCTCCTTTTGGGAGCATCAAAAAGCTGCCCTTTCAACTGGATGGGGTCAGTGTGGAGTCTGGGTGGCTGGCGTGTGGCTGCCCCATCCCAGGCCGGCCCTTTGTGCCAGTCTACAAAGCCCCTTAATGACTCTAGAAATAAACTTTTTATAGGCTTCTATTAATTTTATATTTAAATTATGTATAACTTGTTGAATTAAACATTTTTAGCAAAATGAGAGGGCGAAATGAATTATCTGTGGTACTGTCAAAACATTTAGTTAGCATAAATTGGATTTCTCTCTGTACTCTCTGCACTCTCCTGAGCAAACTCTTCTATTAAGTACTACTTGTACAATCAATCACTCTAAAACAAAAGTGCAGTCGTCTTCAGGAAGAAGAGAAATCCTCATAGTTGGAGACTGAATGCAAAACTCGTAGAACAGCAATCCTATTTTAAATATCTGGGCTTTAATTCAGAATTGTCCTGGATATCTCATTTCGACACAACTAAGTTGAAATCCTTTTAACTCTGGTCCAAAACACACTGTACAAATAATCCAATTTGAGACCACTTTAACTGCGGGGGGTTGCAGACTGCCAGAAATAGTGTGAATTCAGTCCACTTTTAGGGTTAGGGTTAGTGCTAGGGAATCATGGGAACTGTTTTTTTTCTGAGACATTGAGCCTTCTCTGTCAGACAACTCTGATGCCACAATAAAATACAGTTCCCATGATTCCCTAACTCTAACCCTAAAAGTGGACTGAATTCACACTATTTCTGGCAGTCTGCAACCCCCCTGCCTTGGCTCAATGCTAAGGAATTCTGGGAACTGTAGTTTTGTGACACATTTAGCCTTCTCTGTCAAAGAACTCTGGTGTCACAAATAAACTGTAATTCCCAGGATTCCCCAGCACTGAGATAGGGCATATAAGGTGTTCTCACACTGGATTATTTCTATGGTGTGTTTTGAACCTCTAACAAGATTTCACAGGTTCTATGGGGGGACCTGGTTGCTCCCACAATTGAGAAGAAAATCATCCCATAGTTATTGTATAGTGCATTGTATTGGTTACAATAACTATTTTTCCTTTAGAGATTGCGCAGAAAGCTTTTCTGAAATCTCTTGGCTGTCCCTAAAGGCACACCTTCTCTTTGAGTTGAAATAGGGCTAATTTCCCTTCAAGCTGGTGTGCATGTGGAGGAGCCCTGGTGGCGCAGTGGTTAAATGCCTATACTGCAGCCACTCACTCACAAGCCATAAGGTTTGCGAATTCAATCCCCGTCAGGGCTCAGGCTTGACTCAGGCTTGCATTCTTCTGAGGTCGCTAAAATGAGTACCCAGCTTGTTGGGGGCAATTAGCTTACAGTTGTAAATCACTTAGAGATTGTGGTATATAAATGAAGCTGCTATTGCTATTGCTATATTGGCTGAATGTGGTTAATATGAGCGTTACTCAGCTCCCTTAAAAATGTTGCTTAGAGCAATTACAATCTGACTCTCAAAGCTCCTGGACAAATTCAATCAGGATGATTTTACATCAGTATGGAATTAGTGCAGAAGCCTTACAAAATTATTCTTCCAAAAGAATCAACAATTGTTTAAAAACAAACAAACAAATTTGTAGATGGAGGGACCTATATATACTTTCCTAAACAGCTCATAGTACCCATTCTGTAAAATATCCTTTGGAAGGAAGCAATATCTTTCTATCTTTACTTGAGGCTCCACTTAGAAAGGCATTTACAGGTTTATGTTTCCAGTACATGTTATTCACTTATTTGAAGGAGAGATAGAATAACATTCCTTTGTCTCAAACACTATCTACTGCAATGTTCTGTATATACATCTCCTAGTCAAAAGTTCCTTGATTATCTTCCCCTTCTCATCTCTTAAGCGTCTTTCCCTTGAGCAGATCTGCATTTTGTTAGCCAGTAATAATGTTTACATCACTATTATGGTTGCAAAGTATACTCTGTTGCTAGTAAGCAATGATCTAAGTATCAAAATCATTTGTAGGAACTATTTTCAAATGTTGCAGATAGCTGGTATTCTATTCTGGATTTTTAAACTTGAGTACAAATGTGATCTTTAAGTATGGTGATTATATCCTGTCTTTTCTTTGTTGGTATTTTATTTATTTTACTGATATTAATGACTTTGAATTGTGATGGCTTAAAGCTTTTAGCAATAAAGATTCTACTACTGTTCATACAGCTATGCCCCTTTTTTATTCTTTTGTTTGCATTCATTTTTGTCAGATCTACTTTCAAACTGAATTGTACATGGTGTTCTATGTTTGTCTTAATTTTCAGACAGGTTCATCATCATACCTTTGCATTCACTGATGCCTACTGTTAACCAGACTGAAGTAAGTAGTGTAACTAGTAATCATAATTTTAATAACACTTTTTCTACAATAGAGAATGTATTCTGCACAGCATTCTAAATTTTATTCAGTATTTAAACAAAATCAAAATGAGTATTAAAGGTGAGTTTTGTCTACTTTATGCTCCACTAAATTGAGTATTCTTAGAACATGTAAAGCAGATTTCTTCCTTACTGTTAATAAGATTAAGATCATGTTCAGATAGTATTTACCCTGGAATCTGCACATACATGCTTAACTAAGGAATACATCATGAATTCACACAACCTGTTTTCCCTATGAACAAAGGGTTGGTCCATACTTTGGGCAATTATAGCTGCTAGATACAATTTCAACTCTTGAGGCTTTGTCCTTTGGAATCTTAGAATTTGCAGTTTGGTGAACCCTGGTAGTTAAATGCCTGTACTGTGGCCACTCACTCATAGACCACAAGGTTGCGAGTTCAATACTAGTCAGGGCCCAGCCCAGACTCAGGTCTGCATCCTTCCAAGGTCACTAAAATGAGTACCCAACTGTTGGGGGGCAATGAGCTTGCAGTTGTAAACCGCTTAAACATTCCATAGCGCGATATGAAGCAGTATATAAATGAAGCTGCTTTGTTCTTAACAGTTTTGGCCAGAGAGCACTAATCCACTCCCCTCAGCTACAAAACTGCAGCTCTCTAGCAGAGAATTATGGTGAAGTACTTAACCAAAATATAAACCCTACAATTCTATACGATGGGACCATCATGGTTAAAGTGGTATCAAAGTACTGTGTGAATATAATCAAAGCCAATAATTGGCTGGAGTGATGTTGCTTTGAACACAGTATCTCTCTTGTCATACAGTCCACTTGCTTTTTAAGAGATTAAAGCTCATGGGTAGAACCCAGACTTAATCATATGTAAACTAGATGCCCTGAAATCAATTTGTCATTAGCTTACATCCTATTCATTTTAACAAGTCTTCTCTAAGTATCATTAAATCTGTATCTGGATAATTTTGTTTATATTTTTCTGTTATAATAATACCTTTGTAAAATATTTCAAGGATCCATCAATGCAAGACTGGTGAATCTTTGCCCTGCAATATTTACTTGTTCTACTGTGTAAATTGTGTATTTCAGGTGAAACACTTTGAGTTTGGCAAAAGTTTTTAGCATGAGAAATAGAATCCTCATATGCCTTCTTTCTCTCTGATTTGGTTTTTGGCACACTTCCCCTATAGGTGTTTAAGAAGACCCCTCCTGGAGTCCGTAAAATTGTAATTGCTACCAACATTGCTGAGACGAGGTAAATATTTTTTTTCTGCAACACTTCAAATTATTTTATTAGTAGAATACTTTAACAACAGTTATTTAATTATTTAATTCCTCATAATAAAAGAAAAGAAAATATATTCAGCAAAGCTTATTTCTGTCTTTTGGGGCATCATTAAAGAACTGAATTAGTTGTTGTATGACTAGTATAGAAATGGATAGATTTTTTTTTAACATTTTAAAAATAGTTTGCAGTTCTGAGCCCAAAGCCAAGTTCAAAAATAAGCTTCTGATGATTCAGTGCATATAATGCAAATGTAAATTGAGCAATTAGATTCCAATTTATTTAAAAAAAATTGATAACTCATTACAAGGACACAAGTCACTCTTTGTCACACTCCCAGAAACACCATCTTGCATGCCCTGGGGGTGTGGGCACCCCAGGTTGGGAACCTCTGCTTTAATTGATTTCCTAAGCCAGTGATAGTCAGTGTTCTTGATTGTGTGGCCATCTACAGAAAGCCAATTTGTGCAGAATGATTGTCTTGCCAACTTTTCAGCGCCAGTCATTTTTCACTGAGTAAGAACTAACAATTTAATTTTTCTTTACCTCCCAATTCGCAGTATTACCATAGATGATGTGGTGTATGTTATAGATGGAGGGAAGATAAAGGAAACTAATTTTGATACACAGAACAACATAAGCACAATGGCTGCTGAGTGGGTTAGCAAAGCAAATGCCAAGCAAAGGAAAGGTAGAGCCGGAAGGTAAGAGTGATGGCTATCCTTATAAAATTAATAGACATTTGGTTGCCATAATTGTATTCTTGTTAAAACATTTAACTCTTCATCCTCATCGTAATCCTTTCACTGTGGTGACTCTTGGTTCTGAGGCTTTTCCTGTTGGAACTTTGTTTGCTAGTTTGGTAGCACTAAATTTCAGTCTTTATTCATTTTGATACCTTTTTATGGATGAAACATCTAAAGTAGTATACCAGCGTCAATGTAATTTAAGAACAAAGAGTTTGTGATCTGAGCTAATACCAAGACGTATACCACAGAATGAACTAATACACAGAACTACTTCAATAAGATCATATCTCCCCTATACAGTCGCCCCTCCGTTCTTGCGGGGGATCCGTTCTGGGGCCCCTCTGTGAAAACAGAAAATCATGGATATTCAAGCCCCATTGGCTTGAATGGAGGGGCATGCCCCATTTTGTCCTCCTCGGTTCGCTTCCTGTAAACGGGTGTCAGACATGGACTTGAAGTCTGCAAAAATGGAGGGCCGACTGTACACTTAAACACAGCCATATAAAAGAAAAAAATCAATTTTAAACTGTAGTAGTGGAAAGCAGTTTAAAAATTATTGTACTCTCCTGATAAAACTTTACATGATTTACTAGTATTGTAGGCACATCACCACTACATGGATTTCATCCATGATTTGCCTATGTGCACTGGCAGTTGATGAGAGGTAGTGCTCTTAATACAGATACTTCTGTATTGGAAGGAGACCAAAGCGTATCCTTTTGAGATGATAATGATGTTGTACCTGTGGTGTGAATTAATCATACCTTTGGTATTTTACAGTAATGCTTTCCCATTCCATGTTTATTAGTCTGAGTATTATTCATCTGCTAGAGCTGTTAACTGAAAATGGAAATTCAGTACCAATTTCCTGTGATGTTTTACTCCCAAGATATTAATTTCAAAAAATGCTCACCTCCTCTGTGGAACTACTTAATATCTGTCTGCACAGTTTAGTTCAAATCTTCTTATTTTGTTCCATCATTGGTAGATGAACCCAGCTTGAGCTTTGGATATTTAAGCACATTGGTGAATGACAAAAAAAAGTATCTTAGAGCTTGAAGCAGATGGCTGTTAAAGAGTGGCCTCCAGCTGTGATCGGGCCAGGACCATGGCAATCTGCACAGTCCGCTCCCAAAGTGGGGCCCCGCTGCAGTCCCAAGCTGTGCTGGCCAGGAGTCGATCTAAATCAACTCCTTTTTGAGGTGGCCTTTAGCTCCCTAGTGCAGCCTCAACACAACTTCCAACCTATGGGGATGTGGGTCATCTAAATGCCACACCCTCAAAGTGGCCAGAAGCCACTTTATTTGGCCCATGTGTTTCGGGTCTGTGTTGAATCTAAAACATCTTAAGAATCTGCTAGGTGCAAAAAGTTGTGACAGTACACAGTTTTGGTTACTCATTTTGTTTAAGACCAGTTGAACACATACTGTCACTGTAATGAATTCCCTTGCAAAAGATTACTGTTATATAATGGCAAAGTAGTTTTGAACTCTAGTACCGTATTTTGTAGTGAGTTGAAAGATGTTAGAATGGCACATAGAAATCTAACTCTAGGTCCTGTCTTCGTCAACTAATATCAATTAATATTCCTGTACATCCATTGATATAAAATATAAAGCATTGTTGCTAGTTTAATAGAACTGTCCCACTTAGTTGCAAAACTTTGTTCTCCAAATTATTGTATACCTCTAAAACTTCTGCCATAAGACCATGCTAAAAGCTTCTGTTTTCCAACTATAGCTATTATATTTTGCTTTTTGTTTTTTTGTAAAAATGTCAGTTCTCCATAGAAGATAAACTGTTTTAACAATTTCACTTGTAAACATCATCCTCATTACTATACTTCCATTTGAAAAGAAAAGACATGCTAGAGAGTACTTATTTTCTTACAGAGTCCAGCCAGGTCAGTGCTATCACTTGTACAATGGTCTTCGTGCAAGTCTGCTGGATGATTACCAGTTGCCAGAAATCTTGAGGACACCTTTGGAAGAACTTTGTTTGCAAATAAAGGTAATGTATATTATCAGCTGTTAGTTCTTACAAAAAAAACCCCACTCTTGATAAAGAATATTGAGTTGAATCTAATGTTTAGGAATTTACCAAGATGATTTTGATCCAGATTGGGTACATATTGGGGGCTTCTATTATCTGTATCATCTACTTCTGAGTTCATAAGATACCAGCATTTTTCTTAACTAACATTGTACTGCTTCTGCATCAATTTGCATTGCAACCCTCCTGCTACTCATTTTTTTCAAATTAACCATTGGACTGTTTTATGAAGTGAAAACAATCTGGTAAGATATAAAGCTTTCCTATTGCCATTATCCTGAGGTGGAATGACCTTTTCAATGAAGTATGGTAATTGTCCTCTGTTTCAGCCTTTTGGGGAAGTCAGAAACACTTGTGCCAGAGGGCTTTTGGCTGTTAGATTTTTAGTGAGACTTCATTGTTCTTTCCTGTGAAAATTTACCATATTTGTTCCTTTGTAGTCGTTATTTATGCTTCTGCAACTCTGTTTTATTGCTTTCCTACTGTAAGTGCATCAGACTTTGCAGAAGGAGGACTTAAAAGTCTTAAAAAACATTTGCAGTTTGTAAGAGCTGGGTTGTTAAAGGTGTATAGTTGACAGTTTGGCAAGCTTGTTTAAAAACCAAAAAACAACCAACCACCTTTTTAAAAAATAAAATGGAAAAGTTTAAATAGTTATATGAAGTTAAATATTACAGTCTAAATCCAATTGTTAATCCCAGCTAGAGCAGTCCCATTGAATCGACGGGACATATAAGTAAACTACCAGGTTCCTATTACTTAGTAGATCTACTCTTAATTACAACTAGTTGGGTTTACATTTATCTTTACATTTATGTGTGATAAACCCCATGAACCTTCTTCATGAGTGCCTGGGATTCAAAGAGCATGCTTTGTTTGTTTCTTTCATCATCCCTGTCTTTGCACTAGCCATGCGGTGTGAAACACTAATCTTCATTCTATCACATGAGCTATCCCCCCCCCCCCCCCCCATTTCAAAAGCTGCAACATGCAGCATTAAGATGAGTATATCCAAAGCCCTGTTGGGCATGGATTTAGGTTCAGAACATTAGATCAGGGCTTGAATGTTTTGCTTGTTAACTACCAAACCATGTGTGTAGTTTAGCACGAGATGACTCAAGGCTTGTACCAAAATATTAATAGCAAGCTATAAATTGGTTCTATGAGAACAAGTCCTGTGCCATCTGTCTTTCATATATTTTACTGAACTCTCAATAAATACAAACTGCATGTTTGAGCAGAGCCTTTGACTGTTTAATGTTTTTTTGTTTTTCACACATTTGCTGTTTTCATAACTAGCCCATAGCTTGAAGTGTTATGTAATTAAACAATTGCTAATGTCTAACAATTTGTAAGCAGAAATTTGTTGCTATCAGCTCACGTCAGGGTCTGTTTTGGTGATATGAAATTTACATTCTGTAACTAGCATTTTGGGTTTGTCTAGCAATCAGTCTATGGAAAAAGAAATATTTCCATGTCTGGTAAGGAGACATCTTAAAAGCTTTAAGTCTTCCTGCCACCGAGGAAGGTGACGATCACATAACCATAACTTTTGCATCTGATTTTGTTGCCCTGGGGTCCTGCTTCAATTTTTCATATTTTTGCCTAGAACAGAGCTCAGTCTGTCTGAGTTTAATATTACCTTATTTGTCTAGCAACACCTCTTTTATTGTAATTTCAAACTTCTTTATTGTTTATCTTCCTTTTTATTATCTCCATTATCTCTCCACTCCCTGCCCATCTTCAACCCTCCCTTATCAATTTCAGCAATACCTGTCCCTTCACTCAGAGACTGTTTGCAACCACCTTTTCATTTCCTTCCTTCCTTCCTTCCTTCCTTCCTTCCTTCCTTCCTTCCTTCCGGAACAACTTGTGTCTGCCTGCAGTTGGGGGGGGGGGGCTTTAATCTATTTATCTTGGACCTGGACAGGCTGTTGGGGGGGGGGGAAGCTTATAGTAATGTGGTCCTTTCTTTTCTGGATGGAAGGAGACCAAAGCGTATCCTTTTGAATACCTCGTTGATACCAGACAGAGGGAAGTTTCACAGTAGGTACCAGTGTCCTGTTCCATGGTGACTGTCAGTCATAAAGATCACTTCTTGAAATGTAGTCCACCTTGAATTATAAATGTATGTGAACTTGGTTTTCTTTCAGATTTTAAAGCTTGGAGGAATTGCTCATTTTCTGAGCAAAGTAATGGATCCACCATCAAGGGATGCAGTGTTGCTATCCATAAATCATCTCATGCAGCTGGTAAATTTCTACCTATTCTACATGTTATTAAACTTGTCTAGACTTGTGAATGTTCTATATAACAAAACCAAAAACCAAAAAAAGGCATTAAGAGTACTCCCTGATACCCTCATTTCTCAGTGCAAGGATGATCATGATGATGATGATGATGATGATTGTGTTTGTATCAAGGAGCACTTTTTTATTGGCTACATGTAAAACTCAGCTTTCCTCCACTGAGCTCTCCTCATGAGATTCTCTCCCAACCCACTTCATCCTTACACCTTGTAGCAAATGAAGCTTAGAGAGCATGAATGGCTCTGTGGGTATTGGAACCTGTATGTGTTGAGCATCACTCCAACATTCTGATCACTACACTACACTGTCTCTTGAATGAGTATTTGGCCAACAAGCTTCTAGCCCATGTCTGCAATTTGAAGGCAATGAACTTGAGAAGTAATTTTTATATTACTTTTTAAAGAATTTTTAAAAAAGGAAATTTCAATTAAGAATTTATTCCTTGTTATTGAAAAATCATTTTTATTGTTTACCAACTGCATTTTCTTACTGTGATCAGAAAGCAGTTATGTTTCCTAATTATTTGTTATAACTGTTAGCATTTAGAAGGAGTTGACTATGTTAACATTCACAAAAAGCTTTAAAATAGTGGAAGGAAAGATGGAATGCATTTCAAAAAGCAGGAAGTACTTTTTCCTACCCTTTTTCTGTTTTCTTAGGTTTGGATATGTATAATGTTTATGTTTATATGTGTTTTAATCAAGCATTGAATAAAAATCATTTTATCTTTTTAAAAAAAGCAGGAAGAATTTGTTTTGTAAAGTAACACATTGTGAAAGGATATGTACAAAGAAATAAAGAACAGATTCAGCTATAAGGCTGATAGGCAAATCTGTCAACATAGGAATTAACATAGAATATTAAAGACTCTAAAGCTTCAGTTTAATAAAAAATGTCAAATAAATTCCAGAGATCCAGTACTCCTTGCATCACATTTATTTTTTTCATTGTTCTCGCCTACCATCACTGTATCCTCTTCCTAACAGAATGCATTGGATAGGCAAGAAGAATTGACCCCTCTTGGAGTCCATTTGGCCAGGTTACCAGTGGAGCCTCACATAGGAAAGATGATTCTCTTTGGAGCTTTATTCTGTTGCTTAGATCCTGTTCTCACTATTGCAGCCAGCCTCAGCTTCAAGGATCCTTTCGTTATTCCTTTGGTAAAGTATTTAACAAGAGACTTAAAAAGAAGTATAAAATTTTTAATACTTGGTTATAAAAATGTTAAGAAGTGACTAACAGAACACCTGGTTTGTAATTTCAGCCAAAAAATTTAATCCCTTTCTGTTGCTTCAGTTTAAAGATTATTTTGTTATATTACTCATTTATACATAACTTAGCTCAACTCTTTTTATTATTTAAGGGTAAAGAAAAAGTAGCAGATGCAAGAAGAAAGGAACTATCAAAGAATTCTAAAAGTGATCACCTCACAGTTGTGAATGCTTTTAAGGTAGTTATATTCTGATTGATTATCTCATTGACTCACAGTGGAAGCAGTTTGGCTCTACAAAAATAAGAGCATGCATGTGTTACCAAGATTGACTTTCATTACACAGATTAAATCTTGAGGATGATTATTAGTTCAGTCTCTTCTTGTTTTACTAATGGAGATAAACTTAATAGTTCTTTTCTGTAAATGGTTTATTTTTATATTCCAAGCATTCTTATGCCAGTTTCTACTATGATTTATCCTAAATCATTACTGATTTCATTTTGTATATGTATCTCTTTCAACTTTAAATTTGTCTAGTGTCTCTTCTTTGCTTTTCAACACTAGGATTGATTTTGCCACTTTCCTAAAATTATTTCTGAAAGCAGAAACAGAAAGACTTTTCTTTAAGACAGGGCCATATCTTAAAGTGTCTGAACATTGCACTTGCTGTTCTTGGTTTCTTTTGTTTATTTTTATGCAAATAAATTGTTTATATTTCCCTGATACTGTGGAAGACTAGAAGAGACAGAATTATTTTCTCTGTTTTATGTTGATAGTTTCTTCTGTAATTTGTGTCTCTGTGTATGTGTTTGAAAAGAGGAGTCATGTTTTTAATAAAGTGACCAAACCAAAGAGGTTCCTTTCATTTTAGGGCAGGGGTAGGCAACCTTTCCCCTTTAAGGGCCGAGGCTTCTGGGAGCTGAAGTCCCTCGGCCCTTAAAGGGGAAAGGTTGCCTACCCCTGGTTTAGGGCTTTGTAGCATCTATAAGACACACATTTTAAAAAGTGAATTCAATTTGTTACTACTGACACATTGAACTAAAGTTCAGTATTTTAAAATACCAAACACAATTTCATGCTAAACACAATTGTATAATAGAATCATTATGCATATGATACAGCTTATGTTTCTAATACCATGCTTTTCCCCTGAATTTTCTGAAAATTTCCTTTTCTAGGGAGAAAAATTGTTTCTCCTTCCCCAAAATTGTTTCAGAATTTCAAGAAATTTTACATCAATATGGAGCTTACCCTTTTGCACAAATGGAATAAAAGAAATGTAATAAAGGATTTTCTATTTCTTAACTGGATTAATACTAAGCATACTGTGTTTTCAGGGTTGGGAAGAAGCACGACGACGTGGCTTCAGGTGTGAGAAGGATTATTGCTGGGAGTATTTTCTTTCTTCAAATACTTTGCAGGTAATATTTTGTCTCTGGTTAAAAAAAATGTGTTTTTGAAACTTTTTTGGGACAGATCTGCAAGATCTTATTGGTGATTTTGTTTTGTTCTTTTAGATGCTGAGTAACATGAAAGGGCAGTTTGCTGAGCATCTCCTTGCAGCTGGGTTTGTAAATAGCAGAAGTCCCAAAGACTCCAAATCCAACATTAACTCAGGTAGATTCTGAAAAAGGAGCAATGAAGTATGTGCTCTCAGTTCTCTAATTGTTAATTCTGCTACACTTCACTCCTTCAGTGAATTCTGTCTTCTTTTCCAGACAATGAGAAGGTATTGAAAGCTGTTATCTGTGCTGGCTTGTATCCAAAGGTTGCAAAAATTCGAACAAACTTCAACAAAAAGAGAAAAATGTAAGGCTTTTGATAGTTTATGCTCAGATTCTTTACTGAGAATATATGGAGATTCAGGTATTACAATATAATGTAGGAGTCACAAAATAGGAAAATGCAGCCAATAGTTTTCAGTATACTATGTACTAAGCATTGACAGAAGCAAATGTCTGAGTCAGCTTACCTGCTGAAATTTAGTGTGTGCAAAGACCATTTGAGATGATTGAGGAAAGAAAATTAAGTTCAAAAAGTTTCAACTCAGTAGAAAAGCATTTGTAAGGCTAAAAAGATAATCTTACGATGGAAAAACGGACCAAATAAAGCGGCTTCTAACCACTGTGGGGACATGGCGTTCAAACAATATACACACCCAAAGCAGCCGGAATCCGCTCCGAGGATGCGATTCAGTCCTTTATCATAAAAAACAGCGAATATAATATTTTTGAAAGCCATTATAACCCATTTCTATTATTATCAAAAATGAGTCTTCAGATAGGTACAAACGAAACTGACTTTTGAGTTGAGCAGTTGCAGTAGTATCCTTTTGCCAGCAGATGGAGATGCAAAAAAGCTTTTGTGCTTTCCTTTCCACAGTCAAAAAATTCCTGTCTATTATCTGATGGATGTCTATCAAAAATGTAACACTATCAATATTTTATCTTGATAGTCCTGAATAAGAGTAAGCATAATTGTAGAAAATGGCTTTTCATTATGCTCTGTATTGTTTTCCTCTGTTGAGAGTGCACTAGGTTTCTAAACAAAAATCTGAATAATGGATAATATATTTATACAGTCTTCCCTCCACATTCACAGGGGTTAGGGGTGCAAAGCATTTGGGAACTTTGAAAAAAAAATCCTAGTTGTTTACAATATGTCTTTCATTTGTGTTTAGTTCTTTCACAGATATCTTGATGTAATATCTAATTTAGAGGATGGTTTTTAACACATGGATTGCAGCAACATGTACTAGATTAGATCTAGACTTCGTCCCTCTGTAAACAAGAGGCCCCTTACATTTGTGAAGCGAGCTGGCATCTATTGGAAGTTTCCCACTGGAGGAAGAGGAGAGGCTGGCAATTTTTTGCCATCCCTATGAAGCTTCTGTGCAATTTAGGAAGGGTTCCCCTGCAAAACCCAGCATAGCATTGGAGGAAGTGGGCCAGGAAGTGGAGGGGAATAGCACTCTTGGAACCCCCACTGAGTTCAAGACAAGCTTACATCTTTCACTTGTTCTGTGTCCAGTTTACTTGTATCTGAATTCTGACACCTCTCTATATTTTAAGGGTTAAAGTTTCCACTAAAACAGATCGAACAGTTAACATTCATCCTAAATCTGTGAACGTTGAGGAGGCAGAGTTCCATTACAGCTGGCTAGTTTACCATTTGAAAATGCGGACCAGTAGTGTGAGTTAACCTTTGTTTACTTCCTTTTAAATACACTTTGGTGTTGATTCTATATTGTTCCTCATTGCTGTCCATTCCCACCCACCTACGCACACACACACACTTTATTCAGAGACTGTGACTCTTCAGGGTGGTATTCTTTAGGTTCTCATGCTTCTGTTTTCCCCATTGATGCTCTAATTCACATGGAAAATGGAAGTGTGCTGAATGGGAGACAGCTCATGGGATGGGTGAAGGTTTTTTATATGTCTGTCTGTCTGTGTCTATCTATCTATCCCTTAATTTTAGTTTACTAGAAACCACCTTATACAGCATTTGATCATATGGCGTGCTCTTGTGTAACCATGATTAGGTGATTAGTTTTTGGCTTCACAAAACCTTGTATATAAAATAGTTTTCAACACTCAGGGCTTCCATGCAAGCCATCCTCTTTTCAGTATGGCTCTGATGAGATAAGAAGCTTTTACACTTGGGCTGCATCTGCACTGCAAGAATAATGCAGCTTTATACAAGTTTAATTGTTATGCCTCAGTGCTATAGAATTCTGGGATTTGTAGTTTTGTGAGATATTTAACATTCTCAGTGCACTCTAGTGCCAGAAGAAACTACAAATCTCAGGAATCCATAGCATTAAACAATGACAGTTAAAGTGTTGTCAAACTGAAATATTTCTGCAATGCAGATGCAGACTAAATATTCTGAACTTGCCTTTGTAAAATGAATCAGCTTATTGGTTCAGATGTCACAGAAAGTCATAATTAATGAAAAAATGAGGTAAATGTTTCCAAACCTGAGATTGTGGGCACTGGAAGAGGAGAAGGGGAAAACACTCGTTTTGGAAGGAAGGCTTGCTCCAACTACTTACAAACATAGCCACACATATGTAAAATCAAGCAACCCAAGGTTCTGTGAGTGCAACCAAGTATATCCTACTGTTCTTAATATACTGTGTACTGCATGTTTTTCTTGTTACAGATATACCTGTATGATTGCACAGAAGTCTCGCCATACTGTCTTTTGTTCTTTGGAGGTGATATTTCCATACAGAAGGACAAAGATCAAGATACAATTGCTGTGGATGAATGGATTGTTTTTCAGTCTCCAGCGAGAATAGCTCATCTAGTCAAGGTGAGTGTGCTGCCTATTTTCTTTTCAGATTAGTATTGAAAGAAATTACACCTGATTTCTTGGAAAAGCTTGCAGTTTCAACTATGGAGGGTTGCAGACTGCCAGAAATAGTGCAAATTGAGTCCACTTTTAGGGTTAGGGTTAGAGCTAGGGAATCATGGGAATTGTTTTTTTTTTTCTGAGACATTGAGCCTCTGTCAGAGAGCTCTGGTGCTACAATAAAATACAGTTCCCATGATTCCCTAACCGTAACCCAGAAAAAAATCTGGGACTCAATTTGCACTATTTCTGGCAGTCTGCAACCCCCCTATGTTACCGTGTGAATCTTTTTAAGAGTAGTATCCTTTTCATTTATGGCATTTTCAAAAATGCATACATATGAGATATTTTCAGGCATAAAGCCACTTCATACATTTGAAGGATAGAAATGTCAATCCGAGAGTTAATCTGTAGCTCTCTCTCATTCCTTCCTAATGTAGTGGGTGTGAAAGTAATGGGGAGGATTATATAGGTTAAATATCCCTTATCTGAAATGCTTGAGACTAGAATTGTTATGGAGTTTGGATTTTTTCCAAATTTTGGAATACTTGTATTTGCATATATGTACATAATGAGATATCTTGGAGATGTGACACAAGTCTAAACACAGCATTAATTTATGTTTCATATACACCTTTTATACATAGCCTGAATGTAATATTAATACATAACATTTTAAATAATTTTGCGCATGAAACAAAGTTTGTGTACATTGCTATCTCAGCCACCCTTGAAAAAATGTTTTGGGTTTTGGGGTATTTTGGATTTTGGTATTCCAGCTAAGGGAGATTCAGCCTGTATTAAATTAACTTCTAAATGGTATTGAAACAGGAATGGTTCTGCCACCCCATCCCTCAGTTGAAGAACTGAGCCTGCTTATAAGGTCTATTCCTAGGCATTTCACTCAATGAATCTGAGGAAGCAGACTTAAGTCTATAAACCCTTATGCTACCAACTTCTTTCTTTCTCTCAGTCTCAAAGCTGTCTTTCCATATTGAAGGAGGAACTGAAGTTATTTGTTTTATATTTATTGATCTATATCTACCTAGAGTTCTTGGATTTTATCTTTTTGGTCATCTGTGCTACCAAGATTTAAAAAAAAAAAAAGCATTGTCTAGCAGGCAGATCAATATTAATGTGTCTCTTGAGAATCTATAAAAATCTGGACTTTTCAGAAATATATATAAAAGAACAATAGTCATAGGCCTTTATGCTTTTTAAATATTTCTTATGTGCAACAGTTAGTGTCTGCAGTCTATATCAGGGGTAGGCAACCTTTCCCCTTTAAGGGCCGAGGAACTTCAGCTCCCAGAATCCCAGGAGCTATTGGCCAACATGGGACTATTGGCCAACATGGCTGAGGCTTCTGGGAGCTGAAGTCCCTCGGCCCTTAAAGGGGAAAGGTTGCCTACCCCTGGTCTATATGTTCCTGAGGACGATAATCATATCAGACGTTTTAGTCTTCATACATTCTTTTAAAAAAGACATAGGCATATTCTTAGGCATATTGCTTCTATAGATTTTATATGGTCTAGGCATCTTCTGCATATTATCTTTTTATAAGAAACATTTTTCATATTCATTAAGGCACACGGTACTTGTAGTACATTGTGGAGATAAAGAACATCATCTTACATGATCTTGAGGCACCATACTCATATTTTATCTGTTGAGGATTTTTCAGATGGATATGTACATACATAGTAGCATTTGGTAGCATTTCAACTTTTCAGCTCCATGGCAGAGTGTGTAAGGCTTCTTGAATTGTACATTTACTGACACTGCATTTATGTATTACAGCTGTAACCATCCATCCAGAGAGGAGTCCTTCTCTCTGTTAACTTATAAATAGCTACTTGCAGGGCCTAATATTTGCAAAATATAACAGTTTGGCCTGCCACAATATCTTCCATGTTCACGTAACCTGTTTCTAGAAAGAACAGAATTGTTGGAGTTTGAAATGGAGCAGTGAGGAAGATTCAGTTTCAGATAAAAATGGTACAGTCTTGTGCACATAGCTTGGTACAGTTCATTTCATATGCACGCACACACTATTGTTATGATTTTTTTCTGGAATGTAAAAGCTGAAATGCTTATGATGTGAGGTGGATAACAAGTAGCGAAGGATTTAAAACATCCAATTTACTTGTCAAAGACTCATTGTCTAAATTCATTCCTCTATCTAAATTCATTCAATTGCTCTTGTTCACTGAATTTTTTTGTTTTAGTATGTTCTTGGTCTGTTGTGTTATATTTATAAAAAAATAATATCAAGGATATTGGCCCAGATTTGTTTTCTTTGCTGGTTAGCAATTGCCTTTTAAAGGTACATGAACTAAAAACTTGGGCCAGGCCCCAGTGATATATTTACTTTTGGTTTTGCTTCTTTTGGTCCTGGTGGCACTGCTCCCTAAGAACCATTGGGGGGGCGGAAAAGCTTTTGGAGCAATATTGATGCCTTGAAGTTCTGCACCAAGAGGGGTAGGGAAAGGATTTCTATTCTAGTGGGTTTGGATACGGAAATATAACCTAGGAATCGGAAGCTTGAAAATGAAATCCTTTGAACACCTTAACTAAGAAACTAGTCCTTTTGATAATTGCCAGAATCTCTTTAGCGTCACTACACAAAGTACAGCCCGCCCCCTATTTGTGGGCTTGCCATACGCAGACTTGAGCTCACGCAGGCGGCAAGCCTGGGGGAACAAAATGGTGCACATGGGAGCGCCATTAAAATCAACAGGACTGGAGGTCCTGCGAGTTTTTCCATACACCGTGGAGGTCTGGAACGGATCTCCCACATATACAAAGGGCCCCACTGTATGTTGTCTAGTTCAGTACTTGAATAAGGTAAAAGATAAAGCTATTCCTAAAGAAATTTACAAATAGCTAGTGAAAATTTTAAAAGATGTGATACCTATTTTACTGGAACATAGAAAAAAGATAATCCCTTTTTTAAGTCATGTTCTCATTACTACAGAAAATTATGATTCTCTGTCAAAATGTCCAACCAACATTCTTTTATCCACAGGATTTGAAAAAAGAATTGGATGACCTTCTGCAAGAGAAAATAGAAAACCCCCAGCCTGTGGACTGGAACAATACTAAATCAAGGGACACTGCAGTGCTGACAGCCATTATAGACTTAATCACAACACAGGAGAATGAAACTGCCAGAAACTTTGTCCCTCGTTTCCAGAATGAACAATACAGTTAACACTGTTCCTTCACTGCTGTAGTGGTGACAGCTGTATCAGATTTTTCTTTTGTTATGTTGCTACCTTTGGACATCTTGGAATTTCATTTTTAGTGTCAGTAATTTATGATTGTTTTGTGTATTGCATGCAATGTACAAAAGTAACTGTTTACATAGCTGCCATTGCTGCGCAGAATATTGTATCTGTGTGTATGTGATGAATCTGTACGCTGCCACTTGAGGACTGTAATCTTTATCAGGTAAAAGCTGGATGAACAGTTTTTGCATTCCACTTTTTACAGTTTTGCTGCTGTCCATGGAATTGCCATTTTTGAAAATTAGTTATTAGCATTATTAATGAACCACACACACCCTTTAGGCTATCAGCCTTCTATTTTCATTCTATTCAGAACTCTTAAGTGAGCTGCTGTTAGAACCAAAGTATCCATTGCTGGGAGTATTGTAAATTGAATTAAAGCTAACCCAAAAGAGATGTAAGGGCTGCTGTGAGAAGGGCTTCTGCTGGGTATTTGAGCAAATGTGTACTCCAGTTCTGTAACAGCCATTTATTATCACAGTGAGAAACAACAACATGTGCTGATCCAGCAGCTAGGACTCTCCCTGTATATAGAGCTCCAGTAAGATACTGTAAATACCACCAGTTGGCCGTTTGGGATAGGGAGTGGGTTTTACTCTCTGCCCATGACAAGAAATATAGATTTGTGTTGAGCCTGGGGAAAACAAATTCCACAAGAATCAAATGCACACTGACTATACAATAGGTAGCAGCCTGAGTCCAGTTTCAATGAAGTGAACACAACCTTTTAAAAATTAAAAGATCTTTTAAAAAACAAATAACAAATGGATCTGTCCCATAATTTTAGTTAAATTCCTGTCTTTGACAATATGCTAGTTATTTTTATATGTAAAATGTTATTAAGAATATTGATGTACTAGTGTATTAATCTCAGCTATAGAGTGCAGAGAAGAGTCCTACAATTTCAATAGATGCATATCGGTGAGAAAGTTGATGTGCCACTCTCTTGATCATTCTTTGTAGAATCTTTGTGCTCCCTACCAGTCTTTATTCTGCAGTTATTTTAAATTGTAGGCATTCATGACTGCTAACTTGACCTTTTCCAAAATCACTTACAAAAGTAATTGTCATAATTATTCAGGGGTAGCTATGTTGGCCATTTAGCAAATTCAAACAAAAATGTATCAGTGATACCTTTATTGGCCAACTAAAATGCACAATATACTTGTTGCAAGCTTTTGAAACTCCATGGGCTTCTTCATCAGGCAAGATGTTACAAACCAAACAGGAGAAAAACAATTGGAGATGTTAGTCAGATGCAAACACATGGAGACTTCTTGACTAATCCATAGTTCTCTGCCACAAAGAGGCCAGTGGCCTCACTAGAATGGAGACATGTTGGGTTGCAAAAGAGGGGTCCCTGTTGAGATACAAATGGATTTTAAATTTCCTGGACTTTGAGAATTTCCCTATAGCCCCAGGGCCAGGAGGAGGAGTATCCTGCCTGCAAAAGATATCATCCCCACCATGTACCATCTTAACTAAAGACTGAAACAACATGTAGGCATCTAACATCTCCAATTGTTTTTCTCCTGTTTGGTTTGTAATGTCTTGCCTGATGAAGAAGCCCATGGAGCTTCGAAAGCTTGCAACAAGTATATTGTGCATTTTGGTTAGCCAATAAACGTATCACTAATGGATTTTTGTTTGAATGTCAAATGTTAGCATACGTGGCCTGCCCAGGTTTCCATAATTAATTTTCAAGGTTGAGCTTGCACTTTAATTAAATACTAGTCTTTCAGCAATTAGGATTCAATTGTTGAGGGTTGCCTCACATTATGTTCTAGCACAGGGATTAATCAGTTGGAAATAGGGTGTCTCTTCTCGAATGCTAAGGATTGCACTAACAGGGCTATTTTTATTAGGTGCTGACAGTCTGGCAGGTATCAGCTTTCCAAATGCTTGGGGTTTCAGTGAGAACTCGTGTATTACATGTGATTTGGGCCAGCTACCAGCAACATAACAGATTGTAGTACATTAACCTCTATACTATGGCTCTAATGAATCATGTCCAGTTACCTGAAGCCCAATGCGCTCAGCCTGTTCACCTGGGCAACATTTATTATGCTTCAGAGTAAATTATGCAGTGCTTCTTGTATTTAATGTGCTTTGTAATTTTTGCACTTTCTTGAATGATGCTTGAGGAGAGAAGAATTGCTAGATTCACAAATAAGTTGACTCGCTCCTGCACAGGAATGCATGCTTAACCTCCCCACACGTTTGGGCCTTGCAGGGTGACCTAAGGATTTGGGGGCTGCGGTTCGTAGTTTAAAGACACATGGGCAAATGTACAAAGCTAGAGTCTGCATGCATGAATAATTGCATCTGCACTACATTTAACAATTCTTTGTGTAGCTCCTCAGATCAGAGAACAAGTAGATTAGCTTCAGTTTTGCTTACTCAAGGAATTGGAAATAGGATCAGGTTGTGCTTCTGTGTACCTCCAAATTCCAGCTGCCTTCTAGCAGTTTCTTTATGTTTTCTGCATCTATCTCATTGGGCTTCTGGTTGTTGCTTGAGGTCAGTCTTCTCAACTATTCACTCAGGAAGTAGTCTCTTAAGGCCTGGCCTCAACCCCCTCTGATACCTATTCCTGTAGTAAATACCAGAGAAAATCATTTTCCGGTGGTACCTTACCTAGAAATCTTGAGTGGCTTTTAGTTACTTGTTACTTAAACTCTTTCCCAAATGAACTTGGAATAAAGAAGGAATATATATTTGAAAATATTCACATGATATGGAGAATATGGGTTTCCTGAGTGTCAGCAGAGCATGATCAGGAGAATACCGCAAGGACAAGGATTTTTACCATTTGGGACAAATTCTTCACAAAAAACACACATGGGTTTGTTTGTTTTTAGACTATTTTTTTCATCATAGAAAACAAGTTTCTCATGGAGAAAAAAGATTCCTGCACAGAAAGAATCTCTATTCCGTACAAAAATGTCTTTATCTGCTAATAGTCCTCAACTGTGCTGTTTGTGCAACTTTCTCACAGGAGAAACAGAATTCTTGCTTATAAAAATGAAATCTACAAATATTTATATCCCTAGCTAGGAGTTCTTTCTGTGATGAGAACAGTGAACTCTGCCATAGAATTCCCTCAGTAAAACCTCCTCTGTTCCTTCTCTCCTTACAACAAACTTGGCCTGAGCTATCTTGGATGAAACCTGGATCAACTGCAATCCAAATGTCAACATTTCACTGTGATTAGTTTTTCTCATAATGTACTGGAAAGCCAGAAAACAAGACCTCTTCCTTCCTTCCAGCCTCTGAAGGCTGTATTTTGTTGCTAGCTTGAATATAACTGAGAGTAAAGATGGTTCTTTTAACCTGCTTATCAGTGCTTGAAACATAAGCCACAAATTAGCATCAATTTTGTTTCATACATGACTGTGTAAGCTTCATGCATCATTCAGAGAAATTCCATTACATCTCAATTACATGTTAATATGCCACTTTCTGATTTTATGAAAACATGAAAGAAAATACTGTCTGGTGCACAATATGCTGTCAGGATAACAGCCAATGGTGTACAGAGGGATGGAAGAAGGGGGTCTGCGCATATTGTGCTAGTTGATCTCTCGGGAGACCTGCAAGTCTTAGTGAGTTGTGTAGATTGTGTAGGATTGCAAATTCTCTAGCATGTCAAAGTTCCTGCTCTTCTTGTTGTGTTTTTTTACACTGAGCGTATATTTAGTGCTGTTTTCAGTGCTTTTCTCCTCCAGATTGCTACTCCCTTTCCCCATCCTTCAGCAACCATATTGATACCGTCTTTTGAAAATTTAACAGAGTTCATCTGTACCAACTTTCTTGGGTTAGATCTACAGTGTATGTTTTCTGCATTATTAAATAACATTTCCGTGATCTGTTGCATGTATGTAGACACAGGTTTATTTACATGCAAAACGATACATGTATTTTTTTTACTTTGCAGCAACATAACCCAAGTGGAACAATTTTAACTGTACAACTTTTAAAAAACAACATTTTCTGTACACTTAGATACATCAGTTGCCTTTGGCGCCTACATTACAACTACTATGTGCAAGGTAAATGTTTAACTACTCAAATATTCTACTTGAGTGTAACTACTCAAATATTCACTGTCTGCTACACTATATAAACATTACAGTGCACATCTTTTCATCCACTTGGAAAAAGTCACAAAGAAAGTTTATCACATTTTACTTTTGTTCTGTGATTTCTATTAAGTGACAAGCAGTGCAAAGAAAGGACAACGTTCCTTATAATACATAGTGTAGAAAATGTCATGCCTATTTACATAAAAAGGAAATGCAATGCAAATTAATTGCTATTTATAAATTAATTACAAATGCAATTACAAATTAATTCCTATTTACATCTTCACCTGACAACATAAATTGCTGTCAGACGCCAAAGTAGATATTTATAATGAGACATTCAGCAAGGCAATGTAATCATAACAGGTCTCCCCCTCCTGAGAAAAGGGAAGACAGCACACTTTGGCCACAGACCAATAGCCTCAGTTGATAGAAAGTTATGCTAAAAACCCATTAAAATTAATGAGGCAAGGTATCACATCTAACATCTGCTTTAGAACAAATCAAGGAAAACCCCTTTCTCTCTCTGCTCAGTAAACCTAGTGTGCTTTGTACTACAACCTGTCTCTGATAACAGTAATACAGGTCCTTCTGAACCCATTAAAATTAATTCCTGGTCTCTTTTAGGTCCTTCAAGATCTTTACTCAGTATAGGTGAACAAATTATCAATTTGATAACATTTTTGAATTGTTTAAAATACAGACTTGGCAAATGCTGAGAACACAATGCTTCAAAACAGCCAAATAAACAAACTAGTCACCCTGTGATAACTTTTTGTTTCCATACGAAGGGGAATCAAGGTAAAGTTCCAAAACATTCATGAGAACAGTATGTTTCGTGACTCATTTTTGGTCCTGACATATCTTACATACTGATCCCTTACACCTAACCTTATTGAATTCAATGACATTTAAGGTCTTGAAAATATACTTTCCAAGAGAGCCAGTGTGGTGATGTGGTCTGAGTGTTGGAATCACCACTCAACCATGGAAACCCACTAGGGCCTCATTCCCACTACATAATAAACTGGTTTTCAAACCGATCTGAACTGGTTTAAACGGCCCTTGTTCACACTTGCACCAAAATTCTGGTGCAGTTGAGGCGGGACCAGCACTACACTCATTTAAACCAGCTCTTCTGGATCTGCTGAATTCCCCACGTCTTTTGCAATGAATCGATTCAGTGCAAGTGTGAATGTGCTGTCAATTTGATTCGGTTCCTATGTTGCAGTCTATGCTGAATCGCTCCATTGCTGAATGTGAATGCGAAGTGGATTAAATTGAAATGGTTACATTCAATCACAGCTCGAATAGTGTCAATGTCTATTTGGCACTAAGGGGGGTTGCAGACTGCCAGAAATAGTGCAAATTGAGTCCACTTTTAGGGTTAGGGAATCATGGGAACTGTAGTTTATTGTGGCACCAGAGCTCTCTGACAGAGAAGGCTCAATGTCTCAGAAAAAAACCAATTCCCATGATTCCCTAGCACTAACCCTAACGCTAAAAGTGGACTCAATTTGCACTATTTCTGGCAGTCTGCAACCCCCCTAAACAGTTTATTGTGTAGTGGGTATGAGGTCTGGAAGATCTTGGGCAAGTCACATAAACTCAGTGGAAGGCAAAGGCAACCCCCTTCTGAGCAAATCTTGCCAAGAAAACCGATAGGTTCACCTGAGGGTTTCCATAGACTTGGAAACAGCTTGAAGAACAGCTTGAAGAAACGCAACAAAAAATATGCCATACTTTAGATGAATGATGCACTGTCTCCTAACAGCTAGTTCAAGGAATGACGGCCTTTTTTATTGACCCACCACCACCCCAACACCAGTGTCCTTTCTTTATGTATTTGAATGTAATAAGCTCTGAGAAGTAAAACACAGATTTGCTTCTATGGTCCATGTGATTTTAATATTGTAAAATAAGTAACCATGTTAGTCTCTTGTAGCATCAAAAGGAGGAAGGAGGGGGGAAATGTAAAAGCACCTTGAAGACTAACTGGTTTTTATTTTTGCATCAGCTTTTGTGGATATAAACCCACTTCTTTGGATGTACAGTTAGCCCTCCATATCTACGGATTTTTAATCCATGGATTCAAGCACCCGCGGCTTGAAAATATTCCCCAAATTATATAAATTCCAATAAGCAAAGCTGGGGTTTGCCATATAAGAGGCACCATTATACTGTGCCATTGTGCATAATGGGGGCTTAGGCATCTACAGATTTTGTTATCCACAGGGGATCCTGGAACCAAGCCCCAGCAGATAACAAGGACCCACTGTAGTACACAGAATGATGAGAGCCAGTGTGGCATAGTGGTTTGAGCGATGGACTATGACTCTGGAGACCAGAGTTTAATTCTGAGCTCAGCCATGAAACCCACTGGATGCCCTTGGCCAAGTCACACTCTCTCAGCCTCAGGGGAAGACAGTGGCAAACCTCATCAAATCTTGCCAAGAAATCCCCATGATGGGTTTGCTTTAGAGTTGGAGATGACTTGAAGACATACAACAATACAGGATGATAAATGTTCAGGTATAAAGCATATTTACACAGCTGTGGGAGTGGAATGGAATGGAAGCCAAACAGATGGAAATCATGATCCTTGTCTTAAGTTTTCAAAAGGCTACTTAATGTGATACAGGCCTTTCAGATCTTTACAGTGGTCAGTTAGTATTGATGTGTAAAAGCAATAAATCTGCTTGTCAAAAGACAATTTCCCTGGGTTCAAATTTTTTTTCCATCTCACTACCACAACTGTGTAAATATGCTTTATGGCTGAGCATTTATTATCACTCTGTACTGCTTCCAAAGAAATAGATTTATATCTATGAAAGTTCATGTGAAAATGAAAAACTGTCTTAAAGGTGCAGCCACATCATTTTTCTCCTCCTTTCTTTACAATTATCATTTTCCTTTCATGCATATTTCTTAAAGAATAATCTTTGTTAAATAAAAGAAGAAGAAAAAACAAAAATGCCTCTGAGCATCAAAAGGTTGTGTGATTAATTTTACACTTTATGATTGGCCTAACAAAGGTATCACCACAATATGGGTGTCGGATTTTATTTTATGGTTAACAGAGCTACTATATTTTCCAATTTTATTAGCTTCAGTAGCAGTGTTGATCTGAAAATTTCCCATATATATGACAACTATCCTGATTCTTGGTATTTTACATGAGCTTCAAGAATGTCTCTGGTGGTCTGCCAAGTCTATGACTGGTTAGTCTGAATGTCCTGGCCAGGAGGTGATTTTGGCCCAAAGAGAGAGAGAGGAGAAGTTTTCAAACTCTGTTACTACTTGGTTCATTCATTGGAGCACTTCTACTTGCTATGCCTACTGTGACTTTTTTAGTGTGGTGGGAGACAGCTAGCATACACAGAATGGGGAATCATGGTCACACACTTTCCTTAAAGTGTGTGACCATGATTTGGCAATGAGACCAATCTTGAATGTTGAATGTGAGTTCATAGCAGCAGGCTCAGCAAAACAGTTGAAACCAGTTTAGCTGCATTTATAGTAGAATATAATTTTACCAAAACTGTGATGACTCTTACATATTTAGTTCACAGTATTTGTAAGGATTCTTCAGTAACAAACAAAACAGCAATAAGAGCTATGACAATTCTGAAACAAATTAACTGGGATGACTAGTATAAATGTAATGACTGAACAAATCTTGCCAAGAAAACTAATAGGTTCACCCTAGAATCTCCATAGGGCAGAAATGGCTCTAGAAAAAAAAAAATTCCAGAACAGAGGTGCACCTGAATTAAGATTTAAGAGTGGCTTAGCCAATGGGGAAATCCAAGGCATTATTCTATTTTGAACTTTACAAATGTGAAATTAATTGACTGACTTGTATTGAAAAGCTCTTATTTGCATGCAATCTCTTTATGGTTTCTTTCATGTTTAATGAGTGCAGATATCTGTGACACCTTCTTTACATACTTCACCTGCAAACTAACCATCTGAATGAGGCCAAAATGCTACAGATTTCAAATTGAGTGCAAATCCTAGAGTATGTATAATTCAGATTGAGTGCAAATCCTAGGGTATGTATAATGGAGCATGAGTCTATACATTTGTTTCCAGGCCGAGCAAGCGTCCCATCCTTTCCATATTCTTCTCAATTGTGGCTTGACAGGTGATCTCCTTGGCACATTCCATTGGGAACCAGCCTCTTTCTCCATCGCGCAATCGCTCTCCTTCATACCAACCTGAAAATGACACATGGGGGGGGGGGGGGAGATAACAAAAACCCATTTTGAGATTGAAAGAAGAATCCTGCTAAACTAAGTCTAGCATATTGAATCACTTGGTGACCAACTAAAGGCTTTTGAGATTATCCAAAGTAAACCATAAAGACAGTAAGCTTCCCTTGCTCTTGCTTTGTAACAAGTTGTGTTCAGTGATACCCTGAAGACTGTAGATTACTGTTTCTACTGAACCATGACTAATGCAAGGTCTGCCAATGAATTTCATGGATCATCTAAGATCCAGACTATCTGAAAGACAATATCTCCCCACAGAAACTTGCCAGATTTCTAAGCTCTACACAGGAAGGCTTTCTCTTGGTCCTGCCATCATCACAGATTTGCTTGGTGAGGACACAAGAGACAGCCTTCTCAGGGGCTGCTCCCATTCTTTGAACTCCCTTCCATGAGAGGCTAGGCTGGCCCACTCCCTGGTTTTTGTTTAAGCAAGGTTTTAACATGTATGCAGGGGAGTTTCTTATTGAGATGTTTTGGTTTTTTAAAAAAGCTTTTGTACAGCATGCCTTCTAAATGATTTTGTACTGTTTTAGGTGGTGATTTTAATTGGTTTTAAAATTTATTGTGAAGGTTTTTTTTAATTGACTAGGAGCTGTGTTGGTTTCTACATTGGGAGAAAGGCAGTATACAAATGAAATGAAATACATAAATCTAGATCTTCCAAATCCTGGTCCAGTACTAACCTCTATGCAATATTAACCACTATACAACCATCTCCTTGCTAATAAATTGTCTTGTCAATGCACAAGCCAGAATGACTTCTGAAATGAAAGTGAATTATAAGAACAGCTATGCATCAAAGGTACTGCTACCAATATTAAAAGATATGCTTTAAGACACAGAAGTATTGGTAATGGTGGCCATATCTGAAATATTTTTCTTCTTTTCTTTCGAGAAAATAGAGATAAAGTCAAACCTGACAAATTGTCTTCCTCATGGTTACTTGCTACTTTCTCTCCTCTATACTAATAGCAGGTGAATTGCAGCTGATCATAAAAGAACCAATAAAGAAAAGTAATGGTTATATCAAACTAGCATTTTAGAGGAGTGCTCATTATGGCTCAGCCATAGATTTACAGAGAGAACAGGGTCAAATAATGACATTTAGACACAATTATAAGCCAGGATTCTGGAGAAGCCAGGATTTATCTTTCAGAATCACTGTGCTTGAATGTGCTTCTGCTATTGTACTATTTAAAAATATTCTCAAAATAATTCATTTTTTTTTAAAAAAATGCTGTGAGACTTGGAAGTATTGCAGGGGGATAGCTGATGTATTTTTCATTTGTAAATAAACATCTAATGTAAGCATGAACTTTCTTCATAGAGTTTACTCTCAGAGAAAGGGATAAAAAGAGGTGGGCAAAGTAAGGACCCCCAACCCCATCTTTTGAAACCCCACCCCACGCCAAGATCAAGTAAAATAAAGTATGTCACCAAATTTAGCAGTGCCATCTGGTGATCCTACATTTTACCACTGAAATTCAATGGCAAACCATGGCTAGAATATGTGAAAGTAGTTTCCCATCCCAGTCCAAGAAGGTGAAGGTGAGAACAGTAGAACCCCCCTGCACTACTCCTAATGTTGCTGTATTAAACTGGCTGTTTCCTAAATGCTTGAGGGAGAGGTGACAGAGGAAACTACTTATGCTGCACTACCTTATCTCTAAACAGGATACCATGGCCAAGATCCTACATCAAACATGTAGGTTCAATGTCATGGCTAGAATCTGTCTCCTGATTGGAGTCCTGAAACCCACCTTAAAGTCCAGCCAACTGCACCAAGAGATAAAGTTCTGTGGCACTGGTGAGCAGAGTGCTGGAGAATGATGCATAAAGTCCCTTCCTCCTAGCTAAGGGTGGTGTGCTGAACAACTTGTTGCAGGTTATTAGCATACCACTGATTGCTGGCAGACAGGTTGAATTTGCAGGATTTGAGGAATCTGAGTGTTTGAATTAGGGTTAGGAGCAAGACTTAAGGTTATAATTAGATTTGTGGTTGGGTTATTGTTTGGTTTATGAGTAAGGTGTTAGAGTTAGTAATGAGTTAAGGTTAGAGTTATGAAATGTCACAGGATTAGTATGTCATTTACCAGTGTCACAGAACCCAGTCCTTCAGTGCAGTTCACTGGATTTTAAGGGCAGTTCTGTGTGCATTCATGATTGTGGCTATAATTGAATATGTAAACAGGAAACAGTTACAAGGTCATAAGCCTAGGTTCTAACACTTTAAGTGACTAACAGGATGCCAGCCCATATATTTAATATACAGCTTTCATAAATTAATAACTTGAATGAACACACCTTACTATTTAATAAATAAGTACTGCTTTTGGATTATGGTCCTCTGTGGTACACTTTTGAGGCAGATGCTAAACAGCTTTGCAATGGGCTACGCATTAAGAAATTCTGCTCACCATCATTCACTTTCTGATAGATGAGAACTACATCAGCAGCTTGAAGGGAAAGTTCATCTGACTGCTTGGAAGTATATGATCTGATGACTTCTACTTGGGTCAGTGCTAAAAAAGAGGAGACAGTGTGCTTATTGATCCACATGGCCAATCCAACAAAAAGCTCAAGTGTGCAGTTTACATGACTACAAACATATGACAACCATGTTGCTTCCCAGTATAACTTAACAACTGAAAAATGATACTGTATCTACATTTATTATATGGAATATAAAATAGGAAAAAACAGAAAAATGCTGAAATTTCTCTGTTTTCAAAGGGATTTGGAAACAGAGGGAGCTATCTTTGGTTACAGAGCTTTAAAATTTCTTCTCAAACAGAACATTCACATCTTTCTTGTTTCTTTTTCTATTTCAGAATATACAGACAGAAAATTCAAGAATGTATTTTCAAAGGTGTAAGACACCTCAATGTGCATGCAAGCACTTTTTAAGATGGTTGTTTCTATCATCCTTTCTGTTACAGCACAAATATAAAGTAATTGTTCTTACATTTTACATGATGTTTCAGAAAACCAAAGGAGTTACAAGTTTCCATTTTCATCGACATGAATAAGGAAGTTCAGAACAAGGGTCTTTCCTGCCCTACCTCCAAAAAGCAACCACTCAGAGAGGAGGGCAAGAAATTTAGACATTCAACCTTTTGATCAAATATTCCACACAAGGTCACTGGAGCACTTACTTGTCCTGTCCATAGTGAGTCTATCACTGCTCTGACCAAGCGCAGTAATCCAGCGAGCCCGTTCATTCCTGGAGAAAGTGAAAAAATTGAAAAAAATTATGGAAATATATTTATCTTCCTTTTTGTTGGGCTATCATGCTATAAATCGCACTGTTGGATCCATGCAAATCACAAACAAAGGTAACTTCTCCTTCTACATACTCCTGATGCAGCCCTGATCAAAATGAAAAAAACTAAGCAGTCCCAGTTCATGTATCAAAATACAAAATATATTCTGGGGAAACTTTGTTTATCAGGATTGAATGGTGCCCACTTGGCTCCTCCTGAAAGCAGGAGTGGCTAAATAAATCAGTCTCCATTCACAGTTTATCACGGTATCTGAAGTGCGAAACTGCTTCAAAAAGTCAGAGTTAAAACCTATATATTCTTGTTGTCTTATGATTGTGTCTTGCTTGGCACTACCCAAAGAAGGTGGGAGGAGGGACTGGGGGGGGGGGTCCCCACCAATTGTCAACTTCACTTTAAATGTTGGGGAAATTAGATTAAGCTTTGCAAGAGACTGGATAACCTTTAGGACCATTGGACCATTGGCACCTGTGTATGCAGGTAATAACTATGGATTCCTGTTTTGAGTGAATTAAGAGGGTTTTATTTAGAAAAATACAGTGCAATCACACAAGCACACACAAAATAAACAGCAATTCAGACAGACACCGCATTCAGAGATAACAAAAATGGAAATATGGAACTGGATAGCGGAGTCTGAGTGGTTTAAAGAGGGAGATATTTACATGTCTGAAGAGTAACTATGGAAAGCTGGAGTGGCTCAGAGTAAGGTCTGAGGGCAACACAGCTCATACATGGAACACAGCCTGAGACAACTGTATGAGTACTATGTGTGCAGAGGCTGTGTTTTTGGGACCAATCATTATACCTGAAAACTAGTCTCTGGGGATGTGTTATCTAGCAAGGTAACCAAGACTGGATGGCTTTCCCAAGAACTGACAATGGGATTCTGGACTGATTGACGGCTTTAACTTTAAAGTAACAAAAACAGTGCTTGGAGTAGGATAACCCCATTCGCACAGGGAGGGTGGCTGGAAGCATGGCAGGGGGTAGGCAAAGAGAACTGGGTTACTGCTTTGGTGCAATGAGACCTCCTTTGTTTTGTGGTGCAAGAGGAAATGCAGAGGACTTGGGGGAAGGAATGGGTGTTTAGTACACCCATTAATCTTGATTGTATCATTACCTGGATCACATATTTGCTCCTTTTCTCATGGGAACTTCACTAGTGTTCCAAAAGGTCATTATGACCTTTTAAGAACATGGTAGCTCCAGATATGAAATATGAAAATGTGGAGATGCCACATACAGCTCAAAGTATGCAGGATGCACTAACAATGGGGAGAAAAAATCCAGAGTTCCCAGTTTGGATGTCACAATAAATCCAGTCTGCAGAGTCTATGCTGTGCTTATGTGCTCTTGTTTCCATGAAGAACCTAATGGGAGAAATCTGACAGCATGCACATGTATACTGTTTCTAAAAGATTATTTCCAGATGACCACTTATATCTGATCCACAATGAACACTGTCCTCTCAGACTGATAGTTCAATAGACACACTTGCCCTTCTTCACCCTTTATGATCAATTACCATTTCACCAACTATGCATGCATAGGACAGGAGCAATAAGTGTGTAGCAAACTAAAACAACCAGCAGAATTGATTCAATGGCCATTTTGCCATTTGAGGATGTCAGCACATCAAGGAGAAAAGTGTCAGCCCATTCCCTACTGTGTAGATTTGGGCTTACAGGGAGGATTTCTTTTTTGAAGAGTACAGTATTAAAAATGAGAGTTCTCAATCTGCAAGGTTAAGAGAAAAACTCATTTTACCATTGCACTGTTCAAAATGTTTTGAACTTTGGCTGAAAATGTGGTCATTGCCTGAGGAAGCCCATGCATATGGCTACACCTATTCCTGAAGCAAGTGGCTGAGAATGTGCATACAGACTATTTGATCTGCCCACCGAAAAAGACATTCAACCTAGGTTGCCAGTTTTAGAAATATAATAAAATTGTGCTACCTAGATGAGATATGCATGAGAGTGGATCTTGGCCAGGTCCACACAATCCATAATACTCTGAGAGCAGTCTGGAGTACTCTGTCCCCAGAGTTGTCCCAATGTCCCCTCCCTTTACCTGGGGCATTCTGCAGCAATGCTGGTCAGCTGTTCACACATATGTCCCACTGTGCCACCCACCGCCACTGGTGCAGGTTGCTCCCTCTCAGGACAGGAATGAGGTGCCCAACATCGATCATATGTCTGGTCCCCATGTTCTGACCTCAGAAGGAGTGAGTCACAGTGGGACACATTGTAAACAGCCATCCAGCATTACTACAGAGGGCTATGGATTTTCCTAGAAGATCCAGATCAAAAGGTGAATTATTTTAAACTGTTCTAGTGGATGTCAAAACCAACCACCACCACCACCACCCCAGAAGAAACCTGCCAAGAAAACCCTGTGATAGGGCCGCCTTAGGGCCGCGACAAGTCAGAAATGACATGAAGACACAAAACAACAAGAGTGGTATATCTTGGGTTCAGTTTTGAACTGGTCATCTGCACACTTTCCATCAGACCCAGGGATTAGGCCCTGCATCCAACCTGATTACCATGAAGATGTGTTATTTGGCCTATGCAGACAGGGCCACAGAGCATGGCTTTTAAAAGTTAGAATCACAATTTTTTCCAAGCTCTGTTTTCATATACTATATTATAACATATGTTGTTGAATTAAGTGCTGCAAATGTTGAAAGAGGCTTCTTGCATCAGTGTTTTCAGTTACAGAGCTTAAAGAAACAAGCAGAACTTCCTATCTGTAATGACAATCAATTCTCTGTGCAAACAGGCATTTCTCTCATGATATTGCTGTCAGGATATGTTCTATGTAGGCAAAGTATTAACCAGTGTTGAAGGTGGCAGTCTCTTCTTATGCAGGAGATGGCAGCCTCTGCCTACACAGACAGTGTGTATTATTAGAGCCTAAAAGTGTTCCAGCTATAGCCAAACCAGTGCAAAGAACACATTGTTAAAAGAACAATGGCTTGGGAAAGTCAGAGGTGAAATCATTATATTAATTTAATTTAATACATTTTCACCCTACCAAATTAAATAAAATGCTCTAGGCAGCATTTTGATAACTGATGGAATGGCCAAGAATAATCTCCCTCCAAATCATTCATATGAATAGCTAAGCTACAACCATTTAAAAATGAACAGATTTAAGGCCTGAGCCTGTCATTATGCCTTAGTACTGTACAAAGCTTATTTCAGTTAAACATGATCTTCTATGTGACCTTTGTCAGAGGGATTCTCATTTATTCTCATGGGTCATGGAATAAAGGAATATGTTTTAGGAAAACGTTATACTTGCTCTTTAAATCCCAATTATATCAAAGGTGATTTATGACATATTTGAGACAACTGGAAGTTTATTTCCCACATCACAAAGAGTATGTATGAAGCAACCTTAAAAATCGGTATCATGTCATACAAAGTTTCACAATATATAAAGAAAAACTGATTACAGACTACCAGAAATAGTGCAAATTGAAGCTACTTTAACTGCCCTGGCTCAGTGCTAGGGAATCATGGGAATTGTATTTTTTTTCTGGGACATTGAGCCTTCTTTGCCAGAGAGCTCTGGTGCCACAATAAACTACAGTTCCCATGATTCCTTAGCACTGAGCCAGGACAGTTAAAGTGGCCTCAATTTGCACTATTCCTGGAAGTCTGTAAAGGCCCTAATTTGAGGGAATCTGAATTAGTCTAGTTTAAAAAGAATATAATGAAAACGTCATAACTACCTTTTGTACATCTTGGTGGTAGCTAGTTTAAAATGACCAGCTGCTTGCAAGTAATTCCTTTTCCTGATAATAAAATTATTATTTTAGTTACTAAAATAAGCTACTATTACAATAAAATGAGATTATCACAGCGCTAATAAAACCAGCTTACCTGAGCCCGCTTAATATTTAAAATGGGTGGCATCCTGATGTTATCAGAAGGATTTAGCCACCAAAATCATTGTCCAGGTCCAGCCCGGGTCCAGCCCTTCTCCCAGGGCTGCTCAGTGTGGCATTTTTTGAAGCTGGGAGTTTTCTGGCTTAAGGAAATGGCCGTCGGAGCATCCCTGGGAGCAGGGATGGCCCTGGGATGGACCCAGGAGATGATTTTGGCGGCTAAATCCTTCTGATAACATCAAGATGCTGCCTGCTTAAAATGTTAAGCCGGCTCAGGTAAGCTGGTTTTCTTAGTGCTGCGTTAATCTCCTAAATTAAATAAGTTACTATTACAACTGTAAAGTGGGTTACTTTTGTCATGTTTATTGTTACAGGACTTCACTATGTGGTGGAGGAGGAACAGTCCTAGCTAATGTGCCTTGTGTCTGGCTCATGTGCCAGCATGGTGTAGAGGCCTGAGCATTGAACTCTGGAGGTCAGAGTTCAAATCTCAGCTTGGCTATGGAAACTTTGGGCAAGTCACACTCTCTCAGCCTCAGGGGAAGGAAATGACAAATCTCCTCTCAACAAATCTTGCCAAGAAAAGCCCATGATAGGTTTGCCGTAGGGTAGCCATAAGTCAGAAATGATCTGAAGCACACAACAACAACAAGTGCAGACTTAACTTTTAAAATTACAACTGTAATCAATTAGTATGCAGGGTTGTGCTTTAGCTGTAATTAATTCCCTTTAAACATTAATTTTCATGGTTCTGGAATTGTAGCCCATCAAGTTTTGAGAAAGGTACCTTGGCTAATATCAAACAGGTCCCAATAGCTATGCTAGTGATCAATGTTACATTCTATGATCCACAATGCTTTCTCACTCTCATTCTCTCATACACACATGCACCACTGGACTAATAGCCCTGAGCAATACTAAACTAATCAAAATAATTTGGAACCATATTATAAAATGGAACCAAGAATTTCAGATAATCAGTGCCAGCCAAAGATTCTGCTGCCTGAAGGGAAGAAAAATGATGGCACTCCTCTCATTATAGGTGAAAAAGCAAATTAAATTGTCAGTTCAACTTTTCTTCAGCTTCAGAAATGGGAAAATACTGTGCACCATTCATGGATGCAAAGGGATCTTGTAGCACTTTTGAGACTGAGAGAAAAAAGTTTGTAGCATCAACTTTCATAAACAGAGTAGACTTCACCAGATGCAGCCATGCTACCAGCCTTTTCTCTCAGGGCCTTTGCAGACTGCCAGAAATAGTGCAAATTGAGTCCACTTTAAGGGTTAGGGTTAGTGCTAGGGAATCATGGGAATTGTATTTTTTTCTGAGACATTGAGCCTTCTCTGTTGAGGGCTCTGGTGCCACAATAAACTATAGTTCCCATGATTCCCTAGCACTGAGCCAGGACAGTTAAAGTGGACTCAATTTGCACTATTTCTGGCAGTCTGCAAAGGCCCTCAGTTAGTCTCAAAGGCGCTGTAAGATCATTTTATCATCATAGTGATCCAGATTAAAACAGCTATGTCTCTGAATTCTACACTCATGGAGACAGCTAATTTAGAGAAAGACATGAAATCAGGAGACTTCTCACACTATGCAGTTATTGTGCAATGTCTCCACTTTAAATGCCATGGTCCCTGTCTATAGAAGTCTAGGACTTGCAGTTTAGGGAGGGGTAGAATTCAGGCCTAAATATCCAAAAGGCACCAGATACTGTCTGACCTTAGAAGGTAAGCATGGTCATCACTAGTTAGTACTTGGACAGGAGGTGCTGTAGACTGTTTCAGAGGAAAAAACTGGCAAAACCATCTCTGAGTATTCTTTGCCTTAAAAAAACCCTATGAAATTCATGGGATTGCCATAAATTGACAGGCAATTTGAAAGCACACAGACAGATACAGTCCCCCCCCCCCAATTTTTGCAGGGGATCTGTTCTGGATCCCCCCTCCCCCACAAAAACGGAAAATCACCAATATTCAAGCCCATTGGCTTGAAGGGTGGTGTGCACCCGCACGCAACCCATTTTGTCTATTGTGTCCCTCCTCGCCTGCAAACAGGTGAGACCACTGACTCCAAGTCCGCAAAAACAGAGGAATGCCTGTATTTAGGATTCAGTCAGAAAGATCTACTCCATCACCAAACTACAAACCTCATCATTCCATAGGATTTTGTCATGACAATTAAAGTGGAATCACACTGCTATAATTATGCAATGCGAAAGGGCTACAAGAGTCTTTCTTCCAATACTTTACTGCCACCTCACAGCATCTGCTGCCTGATGCAACCATCTCACTCTGCCTAAGGGAAATGAAGATAGTTTCCTTCCTCCCCTGAGGTTCTGTTGAAAAGGGGATAATGAGGTTGGGTATTTGCTACATGGTTTGGGGAAGTGACTACATTAATCAGAGGCATTTATTAATTTTGTATCATTTGTAGCCTTTCTTTTAGTTAACAGTAAATTCTGTTCAGAAGCAAGTGCTTTTTAAAATGACACAACATGGCAATTCAAGATTTTTTTTTTAATTTTGGGAAGAATGTGTATATTTGGGAAGGGAGATTAAATCTAGGCTAGAGATAACCCTTTTAGCTCTCCAGTTTCCACAGAAACATAACATCTTTTGAGTTTTATAGAAAGCTATTTGCATGCTATAGGCATCCAAAGTAAAAGAATTTTCTGTCATTGGAATTTGCACCAGTGAGAACAAGATGTTTGTTGTTGCTGTTGTTTGAAACCGAAACACTCCTTGACACTGGTCCAGAAAAAGAAAGTTGATCATACCCATCAGAACTCCACAATCCCTAGAAACTCCTAGGAGGTTTCCATGGCTTCATTGAATCCAGAACTGAATGAATCCCATTGCTTGGTTAACAGGAAATGTATTGTGCACAACATAGTCCCAGAACTGAGATAATAAAATGTACATATATTAGCAGTTTTATCAGTAATGTAGTGGATGTTCTTGCTTAAAATGACCCTGTGCTGAGCACCATGGAGGATCTCTATAAGGAATACTTATTTAATTTACCACTACTACAAGACTTCATATAGCAATTTTTCATCAAACAAACAGCAGACAACAGCCAGTGTAATGTGGAGGTTCAGTTCCCCACTTGGCCATGGGAACCCACTGGATGAGCAAGTCACACACTGTAAGCCCCAGGAAAAAAATGTGATAGGGTCACTTTAGGAGTGTCATTAGTCAGAAACAACTTAAAGGCACACAACAACAACAAAGGGGGTGGACACTTTTAGATGTAATAATAATAATAATAATAATAATAATAATAATAATAATAATAATAATAATTTATACCCCGCCCCTCTGTTAAAACAATTGGGGCAGCTTACAGCAATTAAAATACATCAATACAATCTAAAAAACCCAACCCCCCACCCTCCCCCATAAAAACGTATTAAACTAACATCCATTAAAACCAACTAAATCATAAATAACATTGAAAATAAATAAACAATAAAGAGAATCAAACAGTGGCAATCAGAGACACAAAGGGCAAGGGTATAGCTCCTACGGCTGGGATCAATCAGGAAAGGCCTGCCTTGACCCCAATCCTCTGGCTGCCCGTCTGCATCCCCCCCAAGAGTCTTGCAAATTAAAGTGCAGCTCAGGGATGGGAATTGTATTGCCCTCTAGCTGTTCTTGTACAGCACTACAATTCCCAGCAGCCCTAGCCAACATAATAGATGGTAATAAATGCAGGACTTGTAGCTCAACAACATCTAGAGAGCAATACAATTCCTACATCTTGTCTAACTGATTTTTTGTTTGTTTCATTCAGTCATACTTTTTCCCCCTGATAGTTACATTTGATTCATTTAGCACTTATTACTGTTCATTTTGTTTCTTTTATGTTACTTTTTCATCACACTTCCATTTCTACACTGACTATAGCAGAGTGAAGTAGCCAACAACAACATGCCATTTGTGGGCTACAGTGTCAAACAAGGTGCTTTATTATTTTTTTCTAACAAAACACATGGTATCTAATGTTAAAAATTAACACAACAGCAACTCTTTGCCCCTCCCATTCCTGTGTTAATATAATGGATTAGAGTTTTAACTTCACTAATGATTAACATAGCCCTTTCTGCTAATGTTTCAATCTCAATTAGAGACTAAAGCTCTTCCTGCCTTATTAGGAAACCACCTAACATTTGGAAGTGTCCTGATCAGAAACTTCTCCTCTCCATCATTTTCTGAGACTTTTTTTTTTTTTTTTTACAAGGACCAATAATCTATAAACTAAAACAAACAAACTGAGAATCCCACACATTTTGGTTCGCATGATTAACTAAGCTGCTGGGAGAAAGGTGGAATATACAGATAGTCACTCACTCACTCACTTATTCCCTCACTCAATCCATCAATCAGTCAGGGTCAGTATTGAGTATTCCTTTTGTTTTAGGACTTTGCAGCAAATGCTAGCAGCATATTGCTGCTGCTGTCTTCTGCAAATGCTCTGTATAATAAAAGAAATATTTCCCCCATTCCTCCTAGTTATCTGTGGAGGAAAAGAGCAGTGGTTTTGCTGGCAGCAATTCACTGAAGCTGCCAATTCTGAGTAAGGCCCAATGGGACAGAATAGAAAGCAGGCTTTTTGTCCCCCTTATCCACAAAGTAGAAATGAAAGATGGTTTCTTTTCTTTAAACTAGATTTTTATGAGCTATGAACACCACCTATATGGTGTAGGAAAGAGAAAATCCTTAGCCTTGCATCTCCAAACCCCATAATCTTTTCTTCAGCTTTGCATTCTCCAGGAAGGGGGGCCAGCCTACCTCTAGGACAGTAGGTACACAAATTTCTTTAGTTAGCCTGCCATTTCATTTGTAGAGCCCTTATTTATGTGCAAGATAACAAATATAGTCACCCCTCCTTTCTTTGCAGGGGATCCATTCTGGACTCCCAGCGAAAAAGAAGACCATGTGTATTCAAGCCCCATTCATTAAAATGGAGGTCACCCCTCCATGAATAATCAAAACCACAGATCCCAGGTCTGCAGTTTTAGAGGGCTTCTGTAGATACTTTTTAAAAAAATGAGTCCATGGCACAACACAGCTCTTTTTGTCCCAGATACAGCAGCCTCATGTAGCAATGTTCTACACAGTGAGGTGCAGTTAAATGAACCAAACAAAACTGAGAGCTCTACTGCCTCATAGCTTCAAGCCATAATATTCACATGAAGATATGAAAAGACATAGCTATGTCAACAGATTTCAACATAAAAAGATATAAGGGAATTCTGCAGCATTTTTGAGACAGAAAAAAAAAGAAATTTCTAGCATAAGCTTTTGTAGACTCCAGTCCACCAATGTATCTGATGAAGTGGACTTGAATCCATGTAAGCTTATGTCATAAATTTCTTTCTAATTTCTACTTAACATTTTAAAATGATTTTTTGATGAGCATATGATCATGATTTAGAGCAGTGATTCCCAAACTTTGGTCTTTCGGATGTTTTGGACTTCAGCTCCCAGAATTCCTGACAGTTGGTCAACCTAACTGGAGCTTCTGGGAATTGAAGCCCAAAACACCTGGAGGACCTAAGTTTGGGAACCACTAATTTAGAATAAGCTTACTAAAATTTATTTATTTATTTGTGGGGTTTATATCCCAACTTTCTCCCAAAGGGTTTTAGGTGACTAAGATCAACTCAACACAGTAGTGATCACTATTTTAGTCCCACGTATTTAAGTGGGCCTATCAAAGGCATAGCGAAATCTGAACCCAACCCACTATAATCCCCTGGCTTTGGTTTCTTATGAACACTTCATAAAGTCATCTGCATTCAGGTAAATTGATATTTTAACATGCCTTGATATTTTTAACATTTATAATAAATGTAGCCCAATAGCAGACTTCTCCCTCCTGATACCACTTTTTGATACAACTACAAGCCACCCGCATACACATATGGAGAGGATGTGGGAAAAGACCGCAAAGTGTAAAACAAAACAAATCAGCTGTATGCATTTATTTCCATTTTCTTGGCCTCCCTAATGGTTAGATTTTCTAGTCTATGTAAACAGTTCCGTAGCATGGCTTCCAGATGCTCTCTATATTGTCTGACCTGAAAAATGCAACCCTGATTAAAAATAGGTATGAAAGAAGATAAGTGGTCCCACTAACCACTGAATAATTTGACTTCATATGAAAATAAAAGTTCACAAGATAGTTGCTAGTAACCTAGTATTACCCTCTAGTGTTTCTGCAACAGCCTTAAAAGATTCTCCACTGCCTGCCTCCTTCCCTTGCCAGTCGTGAAAACATTTATGCCATGAAATGCTTGATTCACACAACCTTTCTCAATATGGAAGGCCAATGCCAAGGTGAAATTTGTATACAGCATTCCTGTGAAGAACTGTTCTTCTGAAATCACCAAAATCGAGCACACATTTTTCAAAATATGAGGACTTCTATGATTTCACCATGTAGCAAACCTCTATGGGATTTAGTGGTCAAATTTTAGTTGGGCTTGGACTCTGAAGATCTATATTAAAATCCCTGTTCATACACAATGGTTATTGAGAGATAGCTCCTTACTGTCTCTCTCAAGCTAATCTGCTTCACAGTCTTTTTGCAAGTATAAAATAGATACACTACCCTTGAAATATTCAGAATGAAGTAATCAGCCAACAGATGCTCTTTCGAAAGAGCATTACTACAAGGAAACACAGTCAATGTCTATCAGTATTTTTTTTGACAACTTTAATTTGTTATGCTCATGACAAAAATTACACACCTCAACCAAAGTCATCTCTTTTGTGCATGATTATTCTTTTGTTGCATCCATTCCTGTTTTGTCATTTCACTGGGACTGGGAGGCTCAATGCAATATGCCAAATTCACGCTTTACATCAGAGATGAGCATCTGTCAAGAGCTAGAGGACAAGACCTCTAGAGAACATCCACCATTTTCAAACTCCATGCTTCTGCTCCGAACCCCCAAATTTCACTCATAATTTTTTTCATTCCAAATAGACTACTAACTCGGCCCCCAAATCCTCTGTGAAGAATAATTAGCCACTTCATCCCATTTTTATTCTTCTCTCACTTAGAATAGGCCTGTACATGTCTTTAGAGCCTAAATGCCCTGAAGACATCAGTTCTCATCTTATCTTGGAAGCTAGGGTCAGGCCTGGTCAGTACTTGCACAGGGGACCACCAAAGAAAACTAGGTGCTGTTGGCTAAATTACAGAGGAGGACAATGGCAAACTACTTCTGAGTATTCCTTG
Source organism: Phrynosoma blainvillii (assembly GCA_026167975.1). Lineage (NCBI taxonomy): Eukaryota > Metazoa > Chordata > Lepidosauria > Squamata > Phrynosomatidae > Phrynosoma > Phrynosoma blainvillii. The sequence goes on from JANUYF010000003.1 coordinate 37,538,093, forward strand.
TCTTAGAAAACCCGATGAAATTCATGGGGTCACCATAAGCCAGCAAGAGACTTGAAGGGATGTGAATGCATGCACACACGTCTTTACTGAAAAGTAGTCTACAGTTAATACTTGGAATCCTATTATTAAAACTGAGGACTAAAGTAGCCCCAAACTAAAACAGGCTGGAGAGGATGGCTGATCATGACTTTGGGGGGATGATTTGCCACTTTCTTTGTGGGGAAAGAAATTGGAAGAGTGACAAAAAAATAGGGTGGGGAAGCAGGGGGAGGATACAAAGACCCAGGGAAGGGGCTATAAATGAGTCTGGGAGCTGTATATGGCTCAAAGACCACAGTCTGCCTAACCCTGCACTACAGAGATGTCATAAGACCCTGTTGATATATAAAAATACCTGACTTTTTTGTTAAATCAACACAGATCATGTTTGGACAATTATATCTCAGTTCATTAAGATGAGATGTGCAAATGTTGTTTGCATGGAACTTTCACCAATGCTATGATTATAACAGAAAGCCTTTACTTAAACATATGGCAGCATCCTGTTAGTGATATCAGCATACAAGTGCATGCATATGTTTCTGGGGTGCAAGAGTGTACCATCCAAAATCTCAACACCTGGGAATGGCTGCTGATTACCTGTAAGGAGGGGATGGAAAGGAAGGGGAAGACACTTCAACTGATAAAGATGCAACTGATCTGGGCTCTGAGAAGAAGGAAAAAGAGGGTACACTCCACCTGTGACTGCATTCCAAGTTCCTGCCCCTCTGAGCCAAGACCAGCTGTTTCAGCATCATTTGAATTGCCTCCCCACCAGTAAGCAGTAGCACTAGTGGCCCCTTCTGGGGCTGGACAGATGTTGGGGTGGTTAGAGAACACAGAATTGTCCAGACAGAACATTATACTCTTTCTGCTTGATGTGGGACCTCTGCCATAGTTTCATCTGTTGTTCCATGGACGAAACTGTCTCACAACATTTGGATGCCTTATGTGAAATAAAGAGTTTGTTTGTTGGTAACTATGACATTTATTTCTTGGGTCACTTAATAGTCAGGCACATTTCATTGTTTCACATTAGCTGGATAAAGGCCAACAGATTTTGGAAAATATATAGTCTAGTCTAGTCTAGCCCAGTGAATAGATGAAAAGATGAATAGAGCGTCAGAAGCCTGGATGTAAAAGGCAAATTGAGAAAACTGTGTTATTTACTTACTGAGTTTCAGTTCCCAGCAGTAGTTCAATCTTCTCTCCTGCATGGTTACTTAGGACATTTAATCTGAAGAGGTGGTTTGCAGAACTCTGCCGAGAGTAAAGAATAGGTGTGCTGTTTTTTATAGGAGAGGAATGTAGCTCTTCGCTGTCACACTGTTCAACTAACAGCTGATCCCTTAAAGAATAGTCTGTGACATTGTAGCTCTCTTCACTGCAAATACAAAAGCCAGACAGAGAGGAGAGACAATTGCTTAGAGTCAAATCATTACTAAATGCATAAGGAGTCACATTCAGCAGTACAGCCAGTTTTTGAGAACAATCCATTGCACATAATTATTTGGACATTTTCAGCCTTTCAGCAAAGGAGAGAGAGAAAAAAAGAATATTTACAAATCAGCTGCTTGTCAAGAAGACAAATGAAGTTAATCTTTGAGCCCCAAGCAATGCTGTTCAGTGATGAAGTTTATATGTCTTTGATGTTCTTTTGGTAATCTAACTGTTCTTAACTTTGTTGCATTTACAGGAAAGTATAAACTAGGCCATGGGTTCTTTCAATATTGTAGAGCTGTAACTCCTAGCACCCCAAGCCAGGATAGTCAAAAATGCTGTGAGTTATAGTCCAATAACGTCTGGATGGGTGCATAGTTCCCAACCCTAGTATAGACTAATGTCTACCAAAGGAAAATTGGCAACAGGTTTTCCTAATTTATTATTTTATGGTCTTTTCAATGTACCTGTTCATTCTGAGGGGAGATGTTTGCCAAAAAGGAAAAGTATTGGGGTGGGGGGAATGGTATACCAGTAATGGAATGGCTCTCCTAATGATATTAATCTGATTCCAACAGTGATTTTTTTTAAAGAGCCAAGCCAGCAAAAACATATTTTTTTAAAAAAAATACTGGCATTTTAATTGATTTTAATTGACTTAAAGATCCTTAAATTTCTTAAGGCCTCATCTCTTTTACCTTCTAATTTTGTGTTCTATCAGGTTTTTCTTTTATGTTTGTACGTCATTTGAAAATCAAATCACAACTGAATATAAAGGAAGGAATATCAACAATCTAAGATATGTAGACGACGTCATACTACTAGCAGAAAACATCACAAACCTACAACAACTACTGAGGAAAATCAAAGAAAAAAGTGCAAAGGCAGGCTTACTATTGAACATAAAGAAAACAAAAATAATGATGATGGAGAATATACACAAATTCAGCCTAGAGAATGAGGAAATAGTATAAGAGTTTTTCTACCTGGGATAAAACATTGACCAGAATGGGGACTGCAGCAAAGAAATCAGAAGACGACTAAGAATGGGAAAGGCAGCTATGAAAGAACTACGAAAGATCCTAAATTGTGAAGATATACAACTGAGCACAAAAGTTAGAATCATACAAACCATTGTATTCTCTATTACCATGTATGTGAGATCTGGGCAGTTACGAAAGCAGAAAGGGAAAAAAATCATTTGAGATATAGGCCTGGAGAAGATTGCTAAGGATTCCATGGACAAGCAAAAGACAAACAAAGGGGTCCTGTAACAGGTCAAGCCGGATTATCTCCCTAGAAGCCAAGCTGAAGCTATCATACTTGGTCACATCATGAGAAGGCATGACTCATTGGAAAAAACAATAATGCTAGGTGGAGTGAAGTAGAAAGAGAGGAAGTCTGCATGCTAGATGGATGAACTCTATTAAGGAGGTCACGGGTATGAAGTTCCAGGTTCTAAGCAGAGCAGTGGAAGACAGGGAGTCTTGGAGATGTCTCATCCACAGGGTCGCCATTAGTCAAGATCAACTCAAGGGTAGTTAACAACAACAAAATGCACTCTACATGGGGCTGGCTTTGAAAAGTGCTCAGAAACTAGGGTTGCCATATCCCGGGTTTTGCTAGGACAATCCCATTTTTTCAGGCTCCTGGAATGTCCCATGTCCTGGATCCCCAGAGGTGTCTGCTCTCTCTCTCTCTCCCTTGGAGGACTCTCTAGGAATCTCAGGCCTCTGTGTTCTCCTCTGGAGGATTCTCTAGGAATCTCAGGCCTCTGCTCTCTTTCTTTCTCTCCCAGACTTGGAGGACTTTATAGGAAACCAAGGTATCTGCTCGCTCTCACTCTCCCCCCCTCCCGGCCTCAGAGGACTCTCTAGGAACTCAAGGCCCCTGCTCTTGCTCTCTCTCTCTTCCTCGGACTTGGAGGACTCTATAGTAATCTGAGGCCTCTGCTCTCTCTCCCCCTTGGAGGAGTCTATAGGAATCTGAAGTTGCCATTCTCTGAGGCTGAGATAGTGTGTTTCACCAAAGTAGATTTTTAATGCTTGAGTTGGGAATTGAACCCTGGTTCCCAGAGTTGTAGTCCAATGCTCATACTACCAGGCCAATGTTTTTGGCTTTTAGTTGGGTGTGTCCTCCATTTTTCTTAAATGTCCGAAATTTTGTCCTGGTTTTGTGGTAGAGAATTATGGCAACCCTATCAAAAACATCAATTGGTCCAACGAGCTACAATTGGTCCATTGAGATCTCTAACTGGGGTTGGCTCCTGGGAGCACACAACTCCATTGTTGCAACAGCTCTACTGGCTGTTGGTCCATTTCCAGGCACTATTCAAAGTGCTGGTGATGACTTATGAAGTTTTGTACTACTTGGTTCCAGGAAATCTGAAGGACTATATGTTCCTTTATGAGCCCATTATAGTTCTGAGATCTTCTCAAGAGGCCCCTTTCTCTGTCTCACCACTTTCCCAATCTTTGAAACTCACTCTTTAGGGAGGCTAAGATGGCTCCCTCCTTGCTCTCCTTTCATCAGCAAGTTAAAACATTCTTGTGCCACTAGGCTCTCAGAAAAATGGGACGGGTTTTTAATTATATGCTGTTTTGTTTTGTTTTGTAAAGTCTTTTAATTAATTTTAAATTTTCTAAAGTTTAATATTTATATTGTTTAATTTTAAAATAACTTTTATACTTATACTTTTGTTAAAAAATGTAGGTTTTAATTTGTATTATTTTAAAATATGTTGTTAGCCACTTTGATTACCATGATTGGGAGAAAGGTGTGAGGGGGAGGAGGAGGAGGAGGAGGAGGATTAGATCTACTCAGAAAGAATTCCTATTGTGTGCCATTAGTACCTATTGGTTGTTTATACCAGCCTTCCTCAACCTTTTTATCCTGTAAGAACACTTGAAATAATTTTTAGGTGTCAGGTAACTCCTGTGTGAAAATTATAGTGAACCCCTGCATACAAATTATTATATGCATAAATAAAAATGTATTTCTTTTAAAATCACAATTTCACATACAAAATCTAGCAACCTCTAAAGGAACCTTAGTGGTTCAAGGAACTCTGCCGAACCACTGATTTTGCAATCTCACATGCAGTGAGATTCCCTAAAGAGTCTACACCATCATACCAGACACTGCCTACCAAGCATGTTCATGATGCCCTTCCATTATGACTACTGCAAAACCAGGAAGGTATCTAGCCCCTGATGGGCCCCTGTACCTGGTGATCCTTAAACAGATGAATCTATGCTAGAGCTTCAAAACTTTTAAACTGCAGAATTTTGTTTTTATTTCTCCACTTGAAGCAAACAGGAAGTTCCTGGAAAAGGTTAATAGACTACAGTAAGGAACAGGCTGTTCATTTCCAAACCCATGAATTCACATATTTAGAGCAGGCTGTGCAATGCCATGAAGTTCCACTCTCAAAACTTAAAGAAATTATTTGTGATAATGCTTCTTTTTGAACCACACAGACAAGAATTCAGTCACAATGTTCTATTTTGTATAAAAATATGGGACTTGCTCTTTGGAAGTGACCAACATTAGTATCCTTATTAAGCTCTTACTGGAAGAGAAACTGATGAACGAAAGAGATGAAGCAACTTCAAAATGGGTAGTAAACAATGAAAACACAGCAAAAGAATGTAGTTTTTATTAGATTAAAGAGTGCAAAAGTCTTGCCAAGTTCATACACAGATTGGCAATTGCCTTGGCTTGGTTACAGACATTACAATGACAATTCCCACAATGAATTATCTCAGCCATTCACATGGTCTTCCATTTGCTACATGTATCATCGTAAACCCTTAATCCTAAGGGAATGAACATCAACCACATTTACACACCCATTTCCAGAATTCTACAATACTTACTCTTTACTTGGAAGCTTAGCTGTGTACTGCCCACTTCAAAGTATACCCATATATTCTTCATCTAAGTGCCTTTATATAATAAACTAAAGATTGAAATTTTGACACTACATGAACATGGGAACTATTTTTATATAATTATTTATTAATTCTGACAAATATTTATAATTACCATTTAGCCCGCACAAAACCTTTAGAGAGCTTAACAAAAAGCAAAAGAATTTTAAAGTTAAACTAACAAACTAAGTTATTCTTAAAACCTCAGAAAGAAGAATTAATCTCATTAAAAATAACTCAAAGTGGAATCAAAACAAAATATCCAGATTACCTGCCTAAAATTGAACAATCCTTTCTACCACAAGTGGAAATATACAGAATATATGGAATCTTTTGAAATTGAAAAAGACAAAGTGATGTCTTGTGTGAGCTTGATTGAAGAAATCTGTCTGAATAAGAAGCTTTCTATTGTAAAACTAAAAAGTGTTGTTACTTTGTATTAGGTACAGTTTCTCTGCAGATGGAGATATGTTTATGCTGATTATTAAAATGGCTTTCTGTTCTTCACTTAGGAAAGTCACAGAATATTTAAGTAGAACCAATAAATCCAGAGAAAGCAATTGTGGTGTAGCGGTTTAAGCGTTGAGACAACTCTGGAGAACAGGGTTTGAATACCTGCTCCACCATGGAAACCCAAGGGTGGCCTTGGGTAAGTCAAACTTTCTCATCTTCAGAAGAAGGCAAAGGCAACCCCTCTCTGAACAAATCTTGCCATCAAAACTCATGATAGATTCACCTCAGGGCCAATGTAAGTCAGAAATTACTTGAAGGCACACAATAATAAAGGACACTAGATTAAACTACATTCTTTGGTCAGCGTATAGCATGTGTCTTGTCAAGTTTTGACACTATGCTGCCACAATAGTGATTGCCCTTCTTTATCACTCTTATCTCCACATGCTTCTTTCCAGAAAAACAAGTCAAAGGATTGAACTGTTAAGTAACTAGACATCATCAATGGTTACTAAATGAAGTATGCAACAACCAACAATTTGAGGACTGCCACCATGGAGGGGAAATCAACACCTCTATCTGTATGCATTGCTTGGTTTTGAAAATTACTGCACCCTTTCAGTACCTCTGCAGGCCAATTTTGACTTCCTAGAACCTACTACAGGACACAGTTTATAAGAGGCCAAATTTTGCTAAAGCAAGGCCCAGACTTTGCTTTAAAAGAGAACACTACTCTTGAAGCCTTCTGTAGGCTTCGAGGAGCACCAATTCTGTTTTGAAGAAAAGCCTTGCCTTTGCAGTTGTGGCATATGGGAGTCCAGGAACTGCAGAAGATTGGGGGGGGGGGGAGAGGCAGGGGTCACATGCCACCCATGGGCAACATGTTACCACTCTTGTCGTAAACCACATAATTTCTAAGAAATAATGCAGTTTGACACCACTAAGTGATGCCGCTCCATTCTAAGGAATCCTGGGATCTGTAGTTTTGTAAGGTCTTTAGCCTTCTCTGCCAAAGTATTGGTGCCTCACCAAACTACAAATGCCAGGATTCTGCAAGATGGAGTCATCACTTTTAAAAGTGGTGTCAAACTGCATTATTTCTACAGCACAGATGTACTCTTAGACAGAAGACATGCTTTCCAAGCTGGAAGTAATGCCTATTGAACAGGGAAATGTCAAGGATAATATTATGCAAATTTAGCATGGAAACACTTTCATATACAGTTGGCCCTCCATATCCACAGATTTTATATCTACAAATTCAACCATTCACAGCTTGAAAATATTCCAAAAAGATATAAATTTCAAATGACAAACCTTGATTTTGCTATTTTATATAAGGGATACCATTTTACTATGCCATTGTATTTAATGTGAGCATCCACAGATTTTGTTACCAAACACCAGTCTGATACCCAATTTGGAACCAAACCCCAGTGAATACCAAGAGTCCACTGTACCACACAGCCAAGAGAGTCAAATCCTATTCTAACCACCATATAAACTACTGTATATACACATGTATAGGTCTAGAAATTTTAGTCCAAAAATTGACCCAAAAAACCTAAGTCGACTTATCCACGGGTCAATATAAGTACTGTATTTTAACTCCTATTTAAAGAGAAACCATCTCCTGGTGAAAGGCAAGAGAGTATCTGTCCTGGAAGCACTGACCCCCCTCTATTCTCTCATCCATCCAGCCTTTAGTGTTAACACAAAGAATTATGCCTGCTGGAATTTTGTAAGTTCTTTTGCATTGTTTTCCTTTGCTGCATCCTTTAAATCCTTTGCTTCATGCTCCTTAAGTTTTATCCTCGACTTATCCATGCATCATTTCAGAATTAGTAAATTTGGTCCAAAAAAACTGCCCTCGACTTATACATGAGTGCCACTCTATTCTGCTTTGGTCAGGTCTCACCTGGAATACTGTGTCCAGTTTTGGGCACCACAATTCAAAAAGGATGTGCAGAAACTGGGGCGTGTCCAAAGGAGGGCCACTAAAATGGTGAAGGGTCTGGAAACCAAGCCCTATGAGGAACAACTTAGGGAGCTGGGGATGTTTAGCCTGGAGAAGAGAAGGCTGAGAGGTGATATGATAGTCCTGTTTAAATATTTGAAGGGATGCCATATTGAGGAGGGAACAAGCTTGTTTTCTGCTGCTCCAGAGACTAGGACCCGAAACAATGGATGCAAGCTCCAGGAAAAGAGATTCCACCTCAACATTAGGAGGAACTTCCTGACAGTAAGGGCGGTCCCTCGGAGAGTAGTGGAGTCTCCTTCCTTGGAGGTCTTTAAGCAGAGGCTGGATGTCCATCTGCCGGGGCTGCTTTGATTGGGAGTTCCTGCATGGCAGGGGGGTTGGACTGGATGGCCCTTGTGGTCTCTTCCAACTCTATGATTCTATGATTCTATGACTTATAGTCAAGTATGTGTCAGCTGGTTTTCTCTTCCCATCTTATTGTCCCATCAGTCAGAGCAGTTCTGTTTTGTAACAGAGCAGTTAATCTAAACCAATAACTAAAAAAAATTACAAAACACACACAAGCATATGTGCAAAATCACACACATACATAGATTAAAATCCTGTTGTTTTTTTTAAAAAATATGGCCAACAGCCTGAATCAGGAAGTGTATGTATCTCACATAACTAAGTATCCACAGCTACATATCTTAAGCTCCTCTCCCAAATCCACTTGATAGCCACATAGACCCTTCTCCAATGCAGCCATTTCTAGGTTGTCAGAGAGCACAGCACATCACCATAACTGCCTGCAAATCACTCCATCAGTTCTGGTATAGTCTATGACTTTGTGGAGTATTCATTCCAAGAAAAATAATATGGAAACAAATTACATAAATAACCAGTTTTCTGGATTTTCTAAGTCAGTTAATGTTGGAATGCTTTGGAATAAGATAACCAAATCTTAGTGTGTGTGTGTGTGTGTATAGAAAAATCTTTGTTTACAATGCACATACAATCTATATAATCAATCTCACGTTCTCACCCCCACCTTCTCAATAACCACTCCAGCTTTTTAAAGCTTCTAACAGGCAGCCAAAACAGTGCTGTTACACATGGCTTTTAGGGCTCAAACAGACAGGCCAAATGATGTGGAGAAACTGGAGCGTGTCCAAAGGAGAGCTTTGGGCCACTTTGGAGGTGTGCTGTTTAAACGACGCACACGTCCTAAGAGGCCAGAAGCCGTGCTCCGTTCCTTAGGACAAAGTGGCCCAAAGCCTCTTCACTTGGCACATCTGTTTGGACCCATGTTTGAAACTGCTTTGCTTTAAAATTGTATTTCAGGATTGTTGTTAGACTGCTTTTAAATGATTTTAAATAGTATTTTATTGTATTTTTAATTTTTTAAATCTTTGTTCTTTTTAAATTTGTTCATCACCTTGGGAGCCCTTCTGGGACCCCAGAAATATCTTAAATGAATAAATAAATAAATAAAATAAGTGTACCTTTAGAGAACATGACTAGAAGATGCTATATGAAAAAGCAAATTAAATTGCTGAACTGGTAAAGAAAAATAACCCATTGGACCGTAAGTAGAGGCCTCTTTCTCATGTACTGTCTATATTCTAAATCTAATGTTAAAGAATGCAGGCAGTTTCTTCTCATGTATGTTTCCCCTCTTATTTTGTATTTTCTAGTGAACTGAAAAGTTATTTTTATTATTAAAATGCTGGAGGCACAACACATTTCAACTACAATTTTGTTGTGTTTTAATAGGCTGTACTGGCCTCCCTATAGAGAGCCAGTGTGCCACAGTGGTATGAGTATTTGGACTGCAACTCTGGAGATCAGGGTTCAATTTGCTGCTTGGCCAAGGAACAAAATGGGTGACCTTAGGCAAGTCACATGCTCTCAGCTTCAGGAGAAGGCAATAACAAACTCTTGCCAAGAAAACCCAATGATAGGTTTGCCTTAGGGTCGCAGTAAATTGGAAATGACTTGAAGGCACATAACAGCTGTCCTCTGTAAGCTTTTCAGATCAATTAAAGAATTTTAGTATCATTTTAATTAGGAAAGGACTTTTTAAAAACTATTTCAAATTTTTTCCTGGTGAGTGTAGCACAATCTCACTTTTAGCCAGCAGCTGTGGACAGGTAACATTCCAAAGTATTACTTGACCTTTGGCTGGCTTCATATTTAAGAAGTCCAGCTGCATTCCACAGCCAGGATTATCTCAGGAGCTGACAAGCCATGAGAGAGAGGAGAGAATGAGAGAATTTTAGTGATCTCCTGAGGGGATTGTAGACCATGAAGTAAAAATATTTAATAACCCAAGTGTCAAAAAAATATAGGACTTCTTGAAATGTGTGCAAACCACTTTGACAGGTATCTGTATTTCTGTTAATGAGCATTCAGAGCAGACTGGAGTAAAAAAAAGTGATAACAACATAATTACTGTAAAAGAAGCAAAGATAATTGAGTACATGGGGAGGGAGGACACGTGGTAAATGTTAAAGTAAAGGTTAAAGTAAATATTTTAAATTTTAAGAAAGAAATCTCAGTCTTATTTCTCTACTTTTGAGAAAAATCATGCTGTATATATATATATATCGTTCTTCATCCAACATAGCCTCCCAGGGGAACTATGTTTTTGCCTTTCATCAGACAAGTTTTCAAATTTTTAAAATCCTTTCAAGGAAATTTCTCTTGAATTCCAGATTCCTTTTGATAACATACCGAGGAAAGTTAAAAAAAAAAAAAACCTAAAAAGCAGAGTGAATAGGGGAAATGTGCTAGTATTTCTACCCAAAACTGTAAGAACTTACAACCTGGAGTGTTTCAACCCAGTGTATTTTGTATGGTCTATCTCATAACGACCAATTAAACATCCGTATTCCTGGAAAGAGTAAATGAGACCCAGTAAATATTTTTCTATGCCTTTCTAAGAAGAGAAAAGTGGCTTTGATAGTTTCACAACCTCCTTTTTCTTGGTCAAGAAGAGACAACACGATCATTTATGTTGCTTCCCCTGCTCCTGAAGGCAAAGGAAGGCTGACACAGTAAAGCCCTGGCATTTTTTCCAGTTGGAAATCTGTACTTCAGTGCCAGAGCCAAAACATACAATGGAACACCACTCTTGTAAGATTGATGTGATGGCTGAGAGATGTTGGTGCTCACTTTCATGACATGACTAATTGCTACTAACCCCAGGCAAGTAGCTAATTGCACTTAATGGCTACAGGCCTCCAAAATATGAAATCATTGTATGAGTTGGATGAGAAAGGAGTGAGCTGATTTCTCCTTGGCAACAAGACTTTTCTCCCTCTTCTCTCCCTCTGTTGCCATATAGCTCAAGGGACCTTATAGAACAGTGTGGGATGAGGAATGCAGGCTGCAGCAGAATGGGAAAACCAGAGTGATTTAATAATATTTAATATAAACCAGATGTGAGCCACTGAAATGAAGTGGTTTGAGTGCTGGATTAGTAGTAATCCAGGAGACCAGGGGTCAAATCTGTGCTCGGCCAATGGAACCAGTTGGTGACTTTGGGCAAGTCACACCCTCTGCCTCAGAGGAAGGCAATAGCAAACAACCTCTGGATAAACCTTGTCAAGAAAAACCTATTATAGGGTTGTCATACGTTAGTACCAACTTTAAGGTACATTAACAATATCTACTACAAACCAGAACCAGTCCAGATTACAAAATTAACAGTGAAATTAGTAACTTTTTTAAAAGTTAAAGTTAGCTTCTTTCCTTTAAGGCTAACTGGAGATGTTACTTTTGTCCTCTAAGATGTTCCCTGGGCAGAAGAGATCAAGGGTGACTGGTATACAGGAACACAACTTTTCCTCTGCCTTTCTATCCAACTAAGAGCTCAATTCCATGGTTAATTTGAACAGGAGAGCTTTCCTAAACTTTGGAGATTAGGTTTACTCTCTCAATGGTACAGCTCATGCTGAAATAAATGCAGGGTTTCTTGAACTTGAATCTTCCCTGTTGAAATGAGAACATGGCTAGGAGCATGTGATCATGATATAGATTAGGTGAGGGAAGTAACATTTAAGGCAGGAGTGGGCAGCTAGCATTGTTAACACAGAGGGATGGAGGGTAGTTCAGCTACATCTGGCTACAGGAGGCCCATCACCGATTTAAAGTTATGCTTTTACATGTATCAGTTCAAAGCTATTTAATTACTTCATGTATGTGTGTGTGCTGTGTGCCTTCAGGTCATTCCTGACTTGTGACAGTCCTATGGGAGCTTCTTGGCAAGATTTGTTCAGACAAGGTTTGCCACTGCCTTTTCCTGAGGCTGTAAACATGTAACTAACCCAAGGTCACACAGTGGGTTTCACAGCAGAGCTGGGAATTGAACCTTGGTCTCCAGAGTCATAGTACAACACTCAAACCTCTATGCCACACAAAATACAATTTTACCTTGTATATACAGAATACAAAATGTAAGCCCCTGAATTAGTTCCTCAAAACTACATATAATAGGATTATATATGGACAACAATTTTAAAGCCTGATTACAGAATTCCACTGAATTTAATCCTATCCTATATTTTAAAGGTGCAGGATAGAATATGGTTGGTTGCTGAACAAGCAAAAATAAAAACAACCCAATATAAAACATTCAGACAATATTGCTTCATCTATTTATATACAAGTTTGGTTTACTCCATCTTGAACACTTTGTAAGGGAAAAAAAGTTCTGTTCACAAAGGTTATCTTGATGGTTTAGGTGAGATCAAATAAAAAACTTGGATAGTAAAGATTTTATCATAAAACAAAAATAATTAACTTGTACATATCAAATATCCCATTCAATTCAAGCAACACAGAAAACAAGAGTGTAAAAATACCAACCACATATCTAACTGATTATTGCAACACCTATTCTTCAAAATGCTCTTGAAGTAGTCTGAATTGGGTTTTACCAATAGGAGGACAGGACAAGGCAAGGCGACAGTGACATGTGTTTTAATTATATCATAAAATTTGAGTCATATGCTTTTGACCCAGTGAAAGGTGAAAGCCTTTCATCGTGCAATCCACCTAGGAGCACATTGGGACCATCTGTGGGAAGAAATAAACTAAAAAGTACTGAACCAAAGCAGAAAAAAACTTTGAAGTACCTGTAATGTTAAGAGACTTATTGTACTTTATCTTCTTACTACTTTTTATAACTATACTTAGGTTTTGTCTCACTGCTCAGATGCCTTTAAGCTTTTTTTGCACAATATAAGAGTTATATGCAATTATTTTAATGATATTTCTGGTATGTAAAGCATTTGCAAAAGCTTTCTTTAAGATGTACATGCAATGCTAAACCAATGCAAAAAGTAGTCCATAAGACAAATTTGGCATGCACTAGCAATCTTTGACTGGATTAATTTTAGATCTAATCACTGATTATTTGTGCAAATGTACATCGGTAAGACCAGTTAAATGCTTGGCCTGATTAAGCAGATAAAATATTTTGCAAGAGAGCAGGGAAGTTCTCAAATCTGTATAATTGGAGACATATAGTAGAATATATTTTGTAAAAAGTCTTCAAACCAAAGTCATATTCAGCCATTAGTAACCTCGCTTTCTTCAGTGTGCAATGAGAGGAGTGCCTAGCCCCACTTTCTTTATAGCTTTCTTCATGAAGGAAGTGAGACATCTGAAAAGAAGTGACCACCACACACCTGTTTCCATTGTCTCAGTTCCTCCCACTGTATTTTTTTGGGGGAAGAGTCTAATTGATGAAATTTCAAATGGAGGTATGATGCTTCCAAAAGAGGTGTTATGCTGGCTTTCATTCTCTTGCTGCATTTCTAATTGCCAAATGAAATGTTTCTTTTTTATTGCCCTTTATTTTTAGATATTGAGGGAGAGAATATAGATACTGGAGGAAAATCATATGGAAGAGATGTTAAGTGCACCAAAAGGATAGTAGGGATGGCAGGAAATCACATCTATGCCACACCTCAAGTAAGAGATAAAAATTAATGAAAATAAATGTACAGATTGGGGCTAGTGTTACAACTAGAAACAAACCAGCGCCAAAAGTATAGTATATCTAGAGCATGACTAGATGTGGACGAGGAAACAATCATTACAAGGCATGAAACTCCACAACAGAATGCCCTGAGATTTCCTGCAATTATTCAACAGTCTAGAGGAGCCCAGTACTTGTCTTACTATTATCCTTTTATGTAAATGATCCATTAGGGGACTTGTGTAAGTTGCCTCGGGTATTACAGAATTTACACATGCAGCCACAAATGGTCTGTACAATTTTGTGATAAATCAATATCCAAAGAGGAAGACAATGCAGTTATTTAACTATTATAATTCTCCAGTACAATATGGTATTTATTCACTTCAGCTCTTACCTTTTCTTTTTTGTGATAATGAGGACATCATTAAAGAGGAAGAAGTAAACTTGTTGCTTTGACGTTCTTTTAGAGAAAAGTCCTGTGTCTTCCACATAGGCCGTTAATTCACCACGCTTCACTAGCCATCGAGAAGAGGAAACCAATGGAAATGGCTACAAAGGAAGAATACTGATATTTCACTCTCAAAAAAATAAAAAAAATAAAAAAAAATCTGTAGGATTTTTCTGGAGAAACACAGACACGTTAACAATAAAATCTGAGTTCTTTCCATGCCTACAGTTAAACACAAAAGGAGGAAAGATACTCTCTAATATTCCTGTAATAACTTGCTTCTTAACTTTTGAAAGTCCACCATGAAAAAAGCATTCTGTAAACTATATAATCTGGTTTATATTAAAAATGAAAGACAATATCATAATTTCAGGCAGCCCTGAGGCCTTGTGGAGTTTTGCAGTAACGGGAATACTGCAAAAGTAAATTTAAAAATATATAAATATTATTAAAATCAAAATGTTTTTCTTTGCCTATCATAGGCAAACGCCTCTAAGCTTTCTTCCATATGAAAGAAAATCATCTTATTTTGAACATTAATGCATACATTTACTTAAATTCCAAAGTCTGCTTTTTCTTGGTTTTATTTTGAATTTAAAAAAACCACCTCCTGCCACATCCTTCCAATAATTCTCCAATGACCTTCCAATTCCCTCTTAATAAAGTGGCCCAAAAACTGAGCCACAAATAGTTTTAATCTTTCCAACCCATTTGGAAGCTCTCATCGCATGAGTGAAATTAAGTTAAGAGCACAAAACCAGGTTCTTATGAGACAATGAAGGGAGACTTTGTAACACTATCAGGGCTTAGTGTCAGTGATAGCTTTATACTAGTGGAGATTTCCATGAGTGTAACAGGAGAACTGAGGTAGAAAATTTGCCATAGCCTCAGATGGCAGAATTCCTCTTCAAAGGTGGAGGGGGCTAACCACTTCATCCTAAACTTAGGAAGAAGATGATGATGATAATAATAATAATAATAATAATAATAATAATTTTTATTTATAACCCGCCTCTCTGCGTGGCAATCGGGGCGGGGAACAACAAATTTAAAACAAGCAAAGTTAAAAGCAATCCCTCATCCCATAATCCCACCCTCTCTCCCTCCCATTACCCTTTCAATGAAAGATTTGATTCCTGATGTTTCTCTTACAGCTTTCTTAATCCTTTTCCCCACAATATGGTTTGTTTTATTGCCATAATTAAGCTGTATTTTACTATTGTAACCTAAACTAAACAAGGCACTGTATAAGGAATGATAAGATAATGGCTCAGAAGACACAACAACTTTAGATCCCCCCCCCCAATTGTTAAAGAAAAATTAGGGTTGGAACTAAGATGGCCTGACAAACTAGCTATATTTAGTAGAATGTAATCCAAAATGTGCTTATTTGGAACAGCAAATTCAACTGGTATCTGAAGTATGTGGAAGAAGGAAAAACATCTCCACCTTTAAAAATAAAAAAAACAAAACAAAAACCCAACAACCCTGGATAACATGACAAACATTGGTAATGTGAGAAGTCAAGGGAGATAAATACAGCAAGACAACACTGAATTATTTTTTCAACTTTGCATGTTGAAACATACTGCAGAGGAAGTATGCTATGATTATCTGGGATATATGTCTAAGTAATGTATGTCAACTGGATGGCATATCTTTTATTTAAAAAAAACCTAACAAGAACCGTTTTTCTGCTTGGCTTGAGGGAACTAGACTCCCATCAGCAATTATGTCAAGTGAGTATGCTTCACACATCACAGCTGCTTTCAAGATACGAAGTTGTTTGCCTTCTCCTAGAACATCAGCCCAATAACTCTTCATTCCCCAGATAACTATATTTACTCTAGCTATAACATATCATTAAAAATAAGATTAAAGTTTGCACAATAAAAGCATGAAGGAAAATATCAAACCTTGATTTTGAATTCTAGCTGGGAGTTGATAGTGTACATCATTTCAGTCCTTTCCATTTTTCGAGCACCTTCATTGCAGAGGCGAACCAACTGGAAAAGAAGAGATTTTATGCATCCTGACATATTTGTACTCAGTATTGACACAGTATTTTTACTTCTCTTTACAAGGTGATGTTTTTCAAAGGTTCATAATAAAGAGAAAGGGGTGAAAGAGATTTATTTTATAGACACCTTACAATGAATCAGCTCTTTCTACAAAGAATTCATATTTTGTTCAGAACTAATGATCACATTAAATTTTTGAAAACACAGGAGTTCTCAGGGCTGAGAGCGATTTTTGTTTTCCAACTGAAAATACAGCATTTGAAAATTTATACCTCAGCAAGAAGGATCTGCCACAAATGATCATACTGTTGAGAGAGCTTGTCAGGTGTTCTAGCTAATGAACCATACTATCTTTCAGGACACTCCATCCCATTTGCTCTCATTTCCTGCTCACCACACACTTTTTGAGGCCTCTCAATATGCTTAGTCCTCATTTGGCTGCCTTTTTGAGTTGTTGTCACTTTAGGATTTTCCCTCCTAAATTTTTATTGCTTTTCTGAAAACTCTGAGACATATTACTTTTCCCTTCTCATTTTGGTTTAACCATTTATCAATCAAATTAGATAGCTTCATATACTATAATTGTATATGATTTTAAAGATAAAGCTGCACATGGTAGATATTCACAGTTTCAGAACTGGTATGCTCTTGTTCTAATATGATGTCACACTATCTTTGCTGACATTATATTTCCATACATCTTAATATACTAGTGTTTCTGCAATTCACTTGCATCTTTGGGCCGGCCTGCAGAGGCCCTAGGTTCATCAGCAAATTCGAGTACAATCCACTGTATTATCTACAATTGAACTGCACCCTAAATAAGGAGACATCATGGATTCTGTAACAAATTGCTTTTGAAAGCTTAGTGTACTTGTTACCATCTGTATTTCAGCAATAGACCATGTTCAGAAATCATGGGCATGCATGTTTATATTTCAAAATCAGTTGGATAAAAATATTTTGGTATGCAAAGCAATTGAATAATTAGAATGTAATGGAAAACAAAATAATCTTGTAAAAAATTAACATAATAAAACTTGCTATTTTCAATTTTACCAAAAGAAATGTCAAATGTTTTTTCCTCCTTTTCCTGTAACAAAGATAACAACAGAAGAACCTTAATAGCATGCTATATTTATTCTGTTTATTTCCCAGCCATATCATGTGGCAGAATAGTTCATCAAAAAAACATTTCAACGTTAATAGGAACACCTTTGTTAGTGGCTGTGAAAATGGAAACAGACCAAACGTTTTCTATATATGCCCCATCTTAATTCCTGGATAGGGGTAAAAAGAAGATGCAGTAAAATACACACCCCTTTCTTCCCTGCCAGTTTCCTAGAGGGGAAAATTCATATGGATGTTGTTGTTGTTGTTGTTAGCTGTCCTTGAGTTGGTTCTGACTCATGGCAACCCTGTGGATGAGACATCTCCAAGAATCCCTATCTTTCACTGCCTTGCCCAGATCCTCAAGCCCTTGCCCATAACCCCCCTGATTGAATCTATCCATCTGGTTTGTGGTCTTCCTCTCTTTCTTCTACCCTCTACCTTTCCTAGCATTATTGTTTTTTCTAGTGATCTGTGCCTTCTCATTATGTGGCCAAAGTACGATAGTCTCAACTTGATCTTCTTTGCTTCGAAGGAAAGCCCTGGTCTGACCTGTTCAAGAACCCATTTGTTTGTCTTCTTGGCTGTCCATGGTATCCTAAGTACTCTTCTCCAGCACCACATTTTAAATGAGTTGATTTTCTTTCTGTCTGCTTCCTTCACTGTCCAGCTCTCGCATCCATACATGGTAATTGGGAATACAATGGCCTGGACTATTCTGACTTTAGTGCTCAGTTGTATGTCTTTGCTTTTCAGTATCTTTTCCAGTTCTTTCATAGCTGCCCTTCCCATTCCTAATCTTCTTATTTCTTGATCGCAGTCTCCATTCTGGTCAATGTTTGATACTAGATATGGGAATTCTTTAACTATTTCAATTTCCTCGTTGTCTAGACTGAATATGTGCATTTCTTCTGTGGTCATTATTTTTGTTTTCTTTATGTTCAGTATCAGACCTGCCTTTGCACTTTCATCTTTGATCTTGCTTATTAACTGTTCCAATTCCTGAATGTCTTCTGCTAATAATATGGTGTCGTCCGCATATCTAGGTTGTTAATGTTGTTTCCTCCTATCTTAACTCCTCCTTTTTTCTGATTCTAATTCTGCTTTTCTTATTATTATTATCAGCATATAAGTTAAACAAGTAGGGTGATAGGATGAAGCCTTGCCTGAGCCTTTTGCCTACTGGGAACCACTCTGTTTCTCTGAATTTTGTTCTGACGGTGGCCTCTTGTCCTTGTTACAGATTCCTCATTAGGACTATCAGATGTAGTGGCACTCCCATGTCACATTCCATAGCTTTTCTTGGTCTATACAATCAAATGCTTTGTTGTAGTCTATGAAACACATGCTGATTCTTTTTTGGATTTGGAATTTTATGGATTTACTAAGAGAGAAAACAGTTATATATGAACAATTTCTATTTCTAGAGATGTTGTGTGTAGGAGGCATATTAAGCTATTTTCTCCCTTCATTATCAATGAATTCAGTGCAAGTAATGACTAATTTGGAGAAGATGAATATAAAGACTTTTTTAAAAAGACCCAAGGGGTATCTTTTGCCTGGAAACTATTTGGCAAACTGTTAGCAAGCCATCAGAAGCATTTTTATGAACTAAAGATAAAAGTGATACTTATCACTGATAATTTAGTGACATCCATACAGGGCAAAACTCTACTAGTCAGGAAAATGGCATTTCTTCTTCCTTCTGCAGTTTGAATAGTGTGTGGAGCACTCTACTGTTCCCAGAGGAACCACTAACAAAATTGACTGGATAATGTAACACTGAAATATTAGCAAGCGAAGCAAGTCCTTTGAATTAATCCATTTCTCTCTCCCCGCTCTCAGCTGTTTGGGGGCAAAAAATGAGATATGATCTACATATGAATAATTTACGGTATCAGCAAGGTCTACAGACATTTTTGAAAATGAGATGCCCACTTGGAAATAGCAGAGAAGTGATCCCAGAGTTCACTTCCATTCTCCTACCATTCAACCCACTGGGGAAAGAGCTGATCAACTAGTCATATATTAAAGAGAGAAGATAATGTCAATACACCTCTCATAGTTCTCAGAGTCAATTTCACTAAGGCATCTTTCAGCAACGTACATTACAAATTTGCCCCATGTAGAAGGTTAAATATGTAGACTTGCCATTATGGACAACTAGTTTGAATAGAGATATAGCTGTGACATTTCAAGGGAACAGGAAACACAACAAAATTTATTGAGCAGGTTCAAAAAGTCACCATCTAGTGTTCAAGAGCAAGAAGGCTGGCTTTTAAACTTCAAGTTTGAAAATGACATTAATCCTTCTTTATTGTTAGTTGCAGTTTCTTATAGACAATCTTGACTTTGTCCAAATACAGATTCAAATTTAACAATAGTTTCATGAACACAGATTCCCAAAATTGGTTCCTTGGGTTTTATAAGACATCAGGTCCCAAAGATTCACAGCCATTATAGGCAATGTTGAAGGATTCTGGAAGTGATGGTCCACTAATTCTAGGCACTCAAAGGTTGAGTTTAGATCCACCATGGGCCTTTACTACTGTGTTATTGTTTTTTTAGGACTTCATGTTACTTCAGAGCATACGAACATGTCTTGTATCAGATTAAGCACAAGGCAAAACACTGAAGACTGGAGACTACAAAAGCAGTACATTAATATAAGGCCTAAGCAGACGTGCCAAGATAGCATGATAGCATGAATGAGAGCCCATGCTATCTTTGCCCCAGTGCTCACTTTGGGTTGGCACAAGGATGGGTGGATGTTCACACACCCATTCCTGTACCAACCCAAGACCCAGGACCCTTATCATTCCAGCAGTGGATCCAACTAAGAAGCTCCCCCAGTTGCCCCATCTGACACAGAAATGGGGCACTTGGCAGCACTCACATGACCAGAAGCCCTGTTCCCATGGCAGATGGGGTGACTAGGGGGCTTCTCAACTGGATCCACCACCAGAAAGGTAAGGAGCATTTGGAGGGGGTGGGGTGTCTGAATGCTGCTGAATTTAGAAAGCCAGGGCTACTTTACCCTGGTGTAAAGGATCTTTACCTGAGGTCAGACTGGATCGGGCTTGATCTTGCATCATCTAAATTAGACAACATGAGGCCAGGGGTAGCCAGGCCATTTCTCCTATATGGACAACCCCTCAGTAAGCATTTCAATCAAATCATTGTAAATAAGACCTAAGAACCAAGTGTGCATGACAGCACTGCAGCTCAATCATTAGGACAACAGCAAGAACCGTTTGCTAAATAGAATTTAAACATACTTTGCTAACTTCTTTTAAAGCACATTTGCAAACTTCATACTTTGGTGAGTCTTTAGGTGTTTTCTGGCAAATAGTCTGAAAGAAAAAGAGAGACCATTTAAAACTATGCAAACATTTTAGATAAATCATTGGGGAATGACAAATACAGTATTTCCTATGCCAAATTTAAAGTATATCACAGTTCTTCCAAGTTCTACATTGGTGCTCTATGAAATCATTATATTTTGATACCTCTAAAGTGCACATGCTGATTTTCTTCAGGAGTGCTATGTATCTGAATGATAAATGAAAGCTCTAAATCAATGGTTATCCACCTTTGACCCTCCAAATGTTTGGAATTCGTTTTTAGAACCCTAACCTTCTGGGAGTTGAAGTCCAAAACATCTGGAGGACCAGAATTGAAAACCACTACTCTAGATGCAAAGTAGGAACAATTAACTTTGATCTACCACTTCTAGTAAGGCACTCCTTAAATCTATTTTCAGTTATACTTGGATATTTCCTTTCCCTCTTTTCTGTTTCCAGGTGGAAATATTCCTTTCCTCCTGTTTTTTTTTAAAAAGGAAAATATTCCTTCCCTTTTGTTTAAAAATAAATAAATAAATCCCTAAGCCTCATTATTTGGTTAGTAAAGTATCCCGAGAACTTTTTAGCTATTTAGATCAAACAGAAGATGAAATTCAACATTTTGGAGAAACACCATAAAAGTAAAAGGAATATGATCATTAAATCAAGATTTTTTTTCATTTGCTTTCATAAGGAAACTATGAAAACAAAGTAATACCAAAACAAACATCCTGCTCTGATAGGTTTCTAATGACATGGGGGATGTATTATGCTTTTTTTGTGAAAGAAGCCAAAACACCATAAAACTGTTCTCTGGTAATGTGTTGTTTTTACAGTCTGAATGTAATAAAGAGAATCATTATTCCTGAATTGTTGGCCAAAACATGATCAACATTAATTACAACAAAATGGCCTTAATGAATAACAGAACTAGAGTAGTTCAGAGGCAGACAACCTGAAACCATCTCCAATGAAACTCACTGGATGGTCCGAAGTAACCCGGAGTATCTCACTTTAGATTGTGCCATTGTTTCTTACTGTATTGTTTCATTAATTACCTTTCTGATTAATTACCTTATTACATATTAAGCATAAAGAATAGTAATCCACCTGAACTAAGCTTTAAGAAAAAGCAACCATATTCTGTTGCTGATAAAACTTGAGAAATACAAGAAAAAATTAAATAAAATTATGTCTTATGATTTTATAGAGCAATCTGTTCATCTTCACAGTACCATAAAATTTTTGCAGCAACAAACAAACAGCCACCTCTCCTTCTTTTCTTTATTTCTGTATCTTCTAACATTCTTTTTCTTCCTCTGGCTATTTAACATTCCCTTTTCCCTCTTCCGAAATATTAATAATTAATTACAACAGCAGTATAATCAAGACACAGGAACCTTTCTCAGAACAAAAGGACTGTTGCAAGCAAAAGGTCTACCAGTCCTTGCCCATGCTCTCCCAGCCTCTTCCCTCTGCCTTTCCCCAAATGCTTCAAAAGTGTGAGGCATTCGGTGCAGAATGGTGCAGGAAAACCATTCTACCTGGTGAATGAAGGCAACCCCTACAGTCATTCTGCCCACAACACCATACTCTGGGGAACTCCTGAAGGAAAGTATCTTTAGCACGCTCTGGAAAGTCATGTACAGTCCATTTTTCTGCTGCAGAATTAGCACAACAGGAAAGCAACTGGTACACCTCTCCAGAGCAAGCCAATGCCACACTCTGAAGAGACTACTCAGCTACTTATCCATTCAAATGCCTATTTTTTAAAGTTAAAATAGACTTCTCAAATTAATGTCTTCATAAAACTAAACTAGTGTTTCTTTTATTTCTAGCCTAGTAGATTACTGGAGGAATGTACCAATTTGCCTATAGACCATAACTGTTACAACTTCTTCTTCCATATGTTGCATTCTGAATGTCAGCTATTATAATTATTACAGGACTATTTTGGGGAGCAAATATAATAATCTCACCAAAGAAGAATCAGATTCAACAGGAAAGGAGAGCCAGATATAGAAACAGACACAAAGTCAAAATGTAGGAAAAACAATGGCTGCAATCCTGTCTTCAGTTAGGATCAATGCTAACTGCTTAACAGCAGGTCTATCTCCTTCCAGCAATAACTCCCTCCAGAACTGAACAGACATGGAATACATCAGTTTAAGCCTTTCCAAATTAATGTGCACAGTGTAATTTACACTGGTGCCAAAAATGCCTTAACATTGTAATAGAAAAATTACGCATTTCTCTTTAACAAAGAAGTTCACTTGAACTCTGGCCAACTCAAAGGAAAACATGAATTGAGACAGGATGGAATGGAACTAAATAGTGATTTCTAAAACCAGTTTTATATAAGTAAAAATGGATACAATTATAGCAGACAAGGAGTCACAAGTACTTACATCCATCAGCAGTGGAAGTCGTGTAACCCTTTGCATTGGGAGAATTAGGAAAGAAATCATAGGTAAATTCCTACACTCTTCCTGGGACTCAATCCGTGACAGCACCTCCTTGAAGGCTGGATTAGTAGCTCTGTGCAAAATAATAGCAATAATAATGTTAAAAACAGTCTTAATTATGATGTAATAACATTTTTGTCTGAAACATACTAATACTTTCCTATAAACTGGTACTTTCCTATTAACTGTGTCTTTATTTTAAGTGCACAAAACTAGAAAGGGTAAATATGAACAACCACATCTCAGCTTAATAAATTAAAATGCAAATCTTAGTCCTACAAGCATAGCGTCTTTAAGCAAACAAACTAAGAAACATCAATAAATAGGCTGGTTCCACATTATCCCAGCTCAGACAGAACAGCAAACTATAGTAGATGGGAGACTTCATGGCTAGTTCCTTCTCATTAAACAATCTTGTTCATATACTGTATTATGCTGAAATGTGATTATCCAAATGCAGGCAGTGTACCCACTTTTGCTTCTATCTCATTTATCCATCAGTCCTCCAGACTATCCTTTCTCTCCTGCTGTGGGGCAAATCAGTCGTATCATTGGTGAGAAGGTAGATAAGAGTCTGTGAAGGAATGAGTAGATGGTGCAGCAGCTGCAGTTTTACTTTTTGCCTTAGAGCAATTAAATACACAGGCACTGTATGAAGATGAGCAACTCTCAACTGTATATAACTATTCCCTCCAACACTCATTATTGGCCCTTTTCCTAGTGCATTTTGGGATATGTATCTACTAAAAGGGTACTTTCTGTGTGGAATCACAACTTTTGAATACCCTCCAAATATGTCTGGCAATAATAATACAGTATTTTCAGCATTAGTTAAGACTTCTTAGGGCCTTTACAGACTGCCAAAAATAATGCAGCTTGAGGCCACTTTAACTGTCCTGGCTCAGTGCTAAGGAATCATGAGAACTGTACTTTATTGTGGCACCAGAGCTCTCTGACAGAGAAGGCTCAGTGTCACAGAAAAAAATACAATTCCCATGATTCCCTAGCACTGAGCCAGGACAGTTAAAGTGGCCTCAAGCTGCATTATTTCTGGCAGTCTGTAAAGGCCCTTAATGGCCAAGTTATCTCTGATTTATTTTAAATGATACTGATGTGTAGTTGCACAGTATTTATATTAATGCAATTCATTTTCTTCATACCTTTTATAAGACACCCTGGAATCAATTTGGATGAATGGTGGTTCAGAAATGTTTTAAATAAATAATACCATTAAGTACATCACTGAAACAGAATCAATCTCTCAGTCTAAATTAGTGTAGCCAATCTCTATTGGTTACTTTGAATGAATTAAGGATGATATGAAGAAGCAGACATGTGTATAATTATTTACATAAATCAGAAATCAATCAACTTTTTGTACAAAGTCCATATAGTATTAAAATGGATATTTTCAAATATAAATAGCAATCTTCATCACTTACAGTAGTTTCTGGAGCGTTCGCTGTTGGTAGACTTCATTTGTACAATACTTCACATAAGGATCAAAGGTTGATGTAGTATGTTTTTCTACAATATCACTGATGTCATCTATGAATATATTGTTCTGATGTCTTGCTTCAAGCTCTCTAAAGAACCTAGAAGATAACAAATTGGGAAGACATTTCATTGTGGTCTGTTTATGTGAAAGGCTTACAGGTCTTTAAATGTATGTACAACCAAACAAAAATGTAGAAGGAATTATCTACTATGAGGTAACTTGGAATTATCATATTGGAGAACAGCCTCACCTGTCTCTTTGTTAGACATTTATATATATGCTTGTCTACCAACAAAAATGACTGGATGTTGTTGTAGTAGTAGTATGCCTTCAAGTCGTTTCTGCCTTATGGTGACCCTAATGTGAACCTATCACAGGGTTTTCTTGGCAAGTTTCTTCAGAGAGGGTTTCTCACTGCCATCCTCTGAGGCTGAGAGAGTATGACTTGCCCAGTGTCACCCAGTAGGTTTTATGGCTGAGCAGGATAGTACAACATATTAATTTTGTATTAGAAAAAATGTTGGCATTTGTAAACATACATGTTCTTTTAAATTATACCCCTGCAATGTGGAATATAATGGAAGGTCAATGAGGTTGGATCCTGCATGATGTTTACAGTTGCAAAAAAGACTTACACTTCAAGGTTTGAAAGATACACACTCACTATTTATTATTCAGTGGTCAGAAGATCTTACTGTTTTAGCCAGGGGTAGGCAACCTTTTTGAGCCAGGGGGCCGGGTTGCTGCCCCTCAGACAATTGGGAGGCCGAAGCACCAAAAATAAATAAATAAATAAATATTAAAAATTAAAAACAAATTAAAAAAATTAAAAAATATGCATGCACACTCTCTCAGCCCCAGAAAAGCGGTGGCAAAACCCCTGTGGAGATTTTGCCAAGAAAACCCCAAGAACAAGTAATAAAAACAATAATCAATATCCTCATGGGGGGCGGCAGCGGCGGCGGCAGGACTGGCCTGGGGGCGGTCCAAAGGCCTCGGGGGGGCGCATCCGGCCCCAAGGCCTTAGGTTGCCTACCCCTGGTTTTAGCCATACATGAACATGTATTTTAAAGGTGCCAGCTTGGAAATATGGGGCCTTTACAGACTTCCAAAAATAGTGCAGCTTGAGGCCATTTTAACTGTCCTGGCTCAGGGCTAGGGAATCATGGGAATTGTATTTTTTTTCTGGGACACTGAGCCTTCTCTGTCAGAGAGCTCTGGTGCCACAATAAACTACAGTTCCCATGATTCCTTAGCACTGAGCTAGGACAGTTAAAGTGGCCTCAAGTTGCACTATTTCTGGCAGTCTGTAAAGGCCCATGGTCAACTTATTTAACTGTATACTGCCAGCCCATATTCCTATCTTATATGTCTGCCCTTCTCTCTTTTTCCTTTCCTTCTCTTCCCTTTTTAAAAAAATATACTTTATAATCATTCACTTGAAGTCCAATTTTTAGAAATTAAAAATTTATATGCTTTTATCAACAGAAGCCATAACATTCATGATTTGTTGTTCAAGCATGGGCAATTTCATTTGGGACCTTCCATAGCTTGCACAGACTGCAAAAATACTAAACAATGGCAACTGGAGTGGCTAGGACCCGAAACACACAGGCCAAAAGGACCACAGTGGGACCACTGTGGCTCCATTTGCACTGTGGCCCAGCCCCAATCTGGGCTGCTGCCACAGTTCTGAACCATGCCATGGAAAAGGGGCTGATTTTTCCACTACTTTTGGCTCAGTTCTTTTGGGAAGACACACCGTTGGTGCAGTTTCTGGCCCTGTTCAGGGAGACCATTGTCTAAAAGCTATGCCCCAAAT
Source organism: Phrynosoma blainvillii (assembly GCA_026167975.1). Taxonomy (NCBI): domain Eukaryota; kingdom Metazoa; phylum Chordata; class Lepidosauria; order Squamata; family Phrynosomatidae; genus Phrynosoma; species Phrynosoma blainvillii. Next base: position 37,564,617 of record JANUYF010000003.1, read on the forward strand.
GCGGCCAGAAACCAAGTCATTTTGCCCATCTATTTTGGGCCCAGAAGTCTACTTCGGGGGGGGGGGGGGCGAGAATGACTTTTTAATTGTTACATGCAGTCACTATTGCAGAAATGTCAAGGAGAGGCAGTTCATTTTTTTTTTAACAGAAAAAGGATGGGGGGGAGGAGGTCAAGAGCCACAATTGCAGCCAACAAAACCATTTGGTCCGAAGGCAACACTTCGTCCATCTTTGGTTTAGACAGATGGCCGATGGATGATCAACCAACCACAACCCAGATTCCATTCAGAAGGTAAACTAGTATTTTCATTTACTACCTTACAAAAACTGAAACCAAAGAAACCTTTGAGTATATATTTGTTTCAGAACAAAGGGAAATTAAATCCAAATGGGTTCCATTTGTTCTTCATTTGCACCACTGGAGCTGAAAGATTACCTGTCTCTGGTGGCAGCAGAAGATAATTTAAGCGGCCATTCCTGAATTGCCATCCCTCACCTCCAGGCATTTCAGCAAAAGTGTACTAGCTACAAGAAAAAATGAAAGCCACCAGTGGAGGATGCTTCATTGTATGTGTATATAATGGCTGCTACTTGCTTTAAGAACATGCCAATGATTCAACATCCATATCATTCTGGGGGTAATGGTGGTCAGTTGGAGCAGCAACTAAAATAAGCCTTTACTACTGCCTAAAGCCACAGGACTTTATCACACCACCTCCGCTCATGCTGCAATTGTGTTAATGAAGTGAAGTCCATATATACCAGTTTGGGAGCACTCTATATGACACATCCCTCCATTAATGTAACTGAACGGTTGCTGGCCCTCATGCTCTCTTCTATCCTTATGCTGAACCCTGCCTCCCTACGCTATGCCTTATGCAGTGTGCCTTTCAAGTGTATGGTTTTTCCCCCCTTAACACAATTCTGGAGTTATGCAAACTGCTTTTAAACTCCATGGTGCTTTTTTTAAAAAAGAAAAGAAAAAGAAAATAACCCCCCAGCTCTTCTGGAATAGTGGGGGAGGGGGGTTGATAAAAGACACTGACTCCACATTACTGTGCAATCCCAGAACAGAAATGGAATGATTTATTGCACTTGATAACTAGAATGATTGGGACTTTAGTGACAACTGTTCCCCATCAAGGTGTAAGCTAACAATGATTGAGAGACAAAGCTGTGATGAGAGGGAGACAGTGTAATGTGATAAGAATCGCCAAGGGCACTATTATTGAACTTTTATGACAGTTAAAAGCCACATGTGATACCATTGGTAGTAAAAACCAATGATCAAGTGAGATGAAAACCAATAGCAACATAATAGTACTTGATGAATCTGAATAGAATACAGAAGTCAAAACAAAACAAAACCTTGCAAAACTATATTTCAAACAACATATCGATGGATCATACATATCCCCATTAAAAATGAAATGCTAATAAATTCAAGATCTATATAAGAAACAAACCAATAGTTCACCTGCTTGCTTTTTATAAAAATGATGCATACCCTTCATACTATTTTACTCATATATCACCCAAAAACTTACATTTTAAAATGTTCCATAGAATCAAAGAGCTGGAAGAGACCTCGACGGCCATCCGGTCCAACCCCTTGCCATGCAGGAAGACACAATCAAAGCACCTTTGACAGATGGCCATCCAGCCTTTGTTTAACAACCTCCAAAGAAGATTACTCCACCACACTCCAAGGCAACCTATTCCACTGTTGAACAGCTCTTACTGTCAGGAAATTCTTCCTAATGTTGTGGTGGAATCTCTTTTCTTGTAGTTTGAACCAATTACTCTGAGTACTATTCTCTGGAGTTGCAGAAAACAAACTTGTTCCATCTTCATAAAATCACAGAGCTGGAAGAGACCAAAAGAGTCTTCCAGTCCAACCACCTGCCACACAGGAAGACACAATCAAAGTGCTCCCAACACTGGCCATCCAGTCTCTGCTGAAAAACCTTCAAAGAAGGAGACTCCTCCACATTTGGGCAGCATAGTACAAGCAACAAACAGTTCTTACCATCAGGAGGGCCTTCCTAAAGTTTAGGTGGAAGCTCTTTTCTTATAGTTTGAATCCATTGCCTCATGCCCTAATCTGTGAAGCAGCAGAAACCAGGCTTGCTCCATCCACAATATGACATCCCTTCAAATATTAAACATGACTCATATCACCACTTAACCCTCTATTCCCGAGGCTAAACATACCCAGCTCCCTAAGTCATTCCTCATAGGACATGGTTTCCAGACCCTTCACAATTTTGGTTGCCCTCCTCTGGACACACTCCAGCTTGTCAATATCCTTCTTGAATTGTAGTGCTCAGAACTGGACACAGTATTCTAGGTGAGGCCTGACCAAAGCAGAATACAGTGGTACTATTACTTCCCTTGATCTAGACACTATACTTCTATTGAAGCTGCTTTAGAATTGCATTGGCTTTTTTAGCAGCCACACCACAGTTCACTCATTTTCAACTTGTGGTCTACTAGGACTCCTAGATCCCTTTCACATGTACTATTCTCAAGCCAGGTGTCCCGCATCCTGTGCATTTAAATTTTTAGTTCCTAAGTGTAATGTTTGCAATAATATCATGGGAGATCTTGTTGATAGCCTTACTGAATCTTTACATTTCTTCCTGTTGAAATTCATTTTGTTTGTTTTGGCCCAGCTTTCTAGTTTATTGAGGTCATTTTGAATTTTGATCCTGTCCTCTGGGGTATTGGCTACTCCTCCTAATTTGGTGTCAGCTGCAAATTTGACAAGCAGGCCCTCTATTCTTTCTTCCAAGTCATTGGTAAAGATGTTGAATAGCACTGGGCCCAGGACAGAACCCTGTGGTATCCACTGGTCACTTTTCTCCACGATGAAGAAGAGCAATTGGTTAAGTACCTTTTCAGCTGGTCAACCACTTACAAATCCACCTAATCACACTATCTAGCCGACATTTTACTAGCTTGTTGGCCATAGTGAAATCATGATATGCTACATCCACAGCATTCCCTTCATCTCCCTACCAGAAAGGGAGATAAGATTAGACTAGAATGACTTCTTTTTGAGAAACCCATGTTGACTTTTTGTGACTATGGCATTCCTTTCTAAATGCTTACAGATGATCTCTTTAACGATCTGCTTAGAATCTTTCCTGGTATCAATGTCAAGCTGACTAGGTAGTAATTTTTGGGGTCCTCTTTTTTTCACTTATGAAAATGGGGACATTTAAGTTCCTCTGGTGTGTTGGGACTTCTGTTCTCCAGGAAGTCTCAAAGATTATTGACAGTGGCTCTGAGATTACATTTGCCAGTTAACCTCTCTAGCAACCCTGAGCTTGTTGTGCATTTTGGCTTTTCTGACTTTACCCCTACATATGCTAGCTATTTGTTTTAATTCCTATTTGTTGATTTTCCCCCTTTTCCATTTCTTATACATGCCCATTTTAAAACTCAGCTCAGTTGAAAGTTCTTTAGAAATTCATCCTGATTTCTTGAGACACCTCCCATTTTTCCTCCTCACTGGAACAACTCATGTGTAACTAACCCTAATGCTTTTCTGAAGAACAGTAGGATGGTATGGATTCAAAACCAAACCATGCCTTAGCATGACAAAAACATAAACCAAGTGGAGCATATACAATATAACTTCAATTCTTTTGTGATATTACTTTAATTTTTTAGTTTCTCTTATATTATGAGACTGTAGTCCCAGTAAACGGTGAAGGAACGCCACACAGTTCAAATGCCCTATGTCTTGCAACATGTCCATAGAGTTTCAACCAGCACCCCAAACAATAACTTTCCCGCACCAAAATACAGAACATCAATGCGCAGAAACCTGTTTCTGCATGTAAGTGGTGCCTGCTGGTTTGGAGTAAATGACCAAATGTTTTCAACTAACCTCTGGAAATTACTGTATTGGCCAAAACTTGCTAATGTGAAGAATAAATTAGTTTCTTCTGGAAAAGGGAGAGATCTTGGATTACAGGGGACAGAGAAAAGGCAGAATTACTCAACACCTTCTTTGCTTCAGTCTTCTCAGAAAAGGCAAAGGGTGCTCAACTTGAGGATAATGGAGCACAGGACAGAATAGGAGAATTTCAGCACAGAATAAGTAAAGAGATAGTACAGAAACATCTGGTTAATCTAGATGAATATAAGTCTCCAGGACCAGATGAATTACATCCAAGGGTATTAAAAGAACTGGCAAATGTAATATCAGAACCATTGGCAATAATCTTTGAGAATTCCTGGAAAACAGGAGAGGTCCCAGCGGACTGGAGGAGGGCAAATGTTGTCCCCATCTTCAAAAAGGGGAAAAAAGAGGATCCCAACAATTATCATCCAGTTAGTCTGACATCAATACCCGGAAAGATTCTGGAGCAGATTATTAAACAGAGAGTCTGTGAACATCTGGAAGATAATTTCATAATCACAAAAAGTCAACATGGGTTTCAGAGAAACAGGTCATGCCAGACAAATCTGATCTCTTTTTTTGATAAAATTACCAGCTTGGTAGATGAAGGGAATGCTGTGGATATAGTATATCTTGATTTCAGTAAGGCCTTTGACAAGGTTCCCCATGACATTCTTGCAAGCAAGTTGGTAAAATGTGGGCTAGACAAAGTAACTGTTACATGGATTTGTAATTGGTTGACTGGCCGAACCCAAAGGGTGCTCAACAATGGCTCCTTTTCAACTTGGAAAGAAGTGACCAGTGGGGTGCCACAGGGCTCTGTCCTGGGCCCAGTGCTATTCAATATCTTTATTAATGACTTGGATGACGGTATTGGGGGCATAGTTATCAAATTTGCAGACGACACCAAATTAGGAGGAGTAGCTAATACCCCAGAGGACAGGATCAAAATTCAAAATGACTTGAACAGACTAGAAAGCTGGGCCAAAGCTAACAAAATGAAATTCAACACAGAGAAATGTAAGGTACTGCACTTAGGGCGGAAAAACGAAAAGTACAGATATACGATGGGGGACACCTGGCTGAATGAGACTACGTGTGAAAGGGATCTAGGAATCCAGGTGGACCACAAGTTGAACATGAGTCAACAGTGCGATGCAGCAGCTAAAAAGGCCAATGCAATTTTAGGCTGCATTAATAGAAGTATAGTGTCTAGATCAAGAGAAGTAATAGTGCCACTCTATTCTGCTTTGGTCCGGCCTCACCTGGAATACTGTGTCCAGTTCTGGACACCACAATTCAAAAAGGATGTGGAGAAACTGGAGCGTGTCCAAAGGAGGGCAACTAAAATGGTGAAGGGTCTGGAAACCAAGCCCTATGAGGAACGACTTAGGGAACTAGGGATGTTTAGCCTGGAGAAGAGAAGGCTGAGAGGTGATATGATAGCCATGTTTAAATATTTGAAGGGATGTCATATCGAGGAGGGAACAAGCTTGTTTTCTGCTGCTCCAGAGACTAGGACCCTAAACAATGGATGCAAGCTGCAAGAAAAGAGATTCCACCTCAACATTAGGAGGAACTTCCTGACAGTAAGGGCGGTTCGACAGTGGAACACACTCCCTCGGAGAGTAGTGGAGTCTCCTTCCTTGGAGGTCTTTAAGCAGAGGCTGGATGGCCATCTGTCGGGGATGCTTTGATTGGGAGTTCCTGCATGGCAGGGGGTTGGACTGGATGGCCCTTGTGGTCTCTTCCAACTCTATGATTCTATGATTCTATGATTCTACTTGCCTTTTTAATATTGTAAAGTTAATGTATAACTATGCCTATTAAATTGTATGATATCTCCAGGGACTTACGCAATACCTCCTGATGTGCATATTTCTACAAAATTCTGTTTTTGTAAGTGCAAATATATTTATCTGTTCCTATCATCTAAATGTTTATGCTGATTCTTCATAATATTTCATTATTATTTTGGGGGGATACAGACAGCCCAAAAGGGGCAGCTTCGAGCCGTCCCTTTTAGGCTGGATCAGGACCAAGGCAAACAGATCTAGCCAGATTCTGCCTCAAAAAGGAGAAGATACAATCCACTCCTTTTAGGGGCAGAAAGAAGCCATCTCTTCTCTTGAAGAGTCGGCTTTTCTCTTAGAAAAGCTGGCTCTGGGGAAAGTGGCATCTAAGCACCATGCCAAGCAGGAGAGAAGGCAGCTGGCATGTAATCACCAGTCCAGCTTCTATCCTGCTTGGGGGCATAGCACATCTAAACACCACGCCTCCAACCCAGGCCTAAGCAGGCTGAAAATGTTTGTCTGTTCAGCCTCTTTGATAACTTACTATTTTATTGTATTGTTATAAATAAAATGTAAGAAGTCTGTTGGAAATAGAAATCAAGAGGAAAAACATGACAGTTCACCTTGTAACTACAATAGTTCAGTGCTGCTAAACATTGGTAATGCAAGGAAAGCTTTATATTCAAAAATCAAAACTGAGATTGTCTAGATTTCTTCCTCATAATATTCAATAATTTGATGGAGGATTGTGTATTGTAAAATATTCTATGGGACACCAACTGTAAAATTAGGTCTGAAGTTTCTTTAACAACTCCAAACAGTGCCTTTAAGTGTGGGGTGAAGCAGATGGGCCAAAAGGAACAGCCATAGGCCGCTCTGCTCCCAATCGCTCCAGAACTGTGGCAACTGGATACCTTGCTCCCAAAGCAGGCCACCGCCATGGTCCCAAAGGGACTGCCAGCAGGAGCAGCTTTTTGCTGCTCCTTTTGCTGATGGCTTCAGGCCACCTTAGGCGGCTTCAGAACAGTTTCTGGCTGCATGAAGGCATGCGTCATCACCATGCCCCCAAAGCGGCCAGAAGCCACTCTATTTGGCTTGTCTGTTTTGGGCCTAGGTTTCACTTGAAATTAAAAAGACTATGGAATGTTGCTTTATATCTAATTTCAGTATAAACTAAATCTAGTGGGAGTTTATTCTTTAACCCTTTATCTCCTGATTAAAATAAATATCTGAACTGTAATAATGAAACTTAACTCATTCTGCCCATTACCAAGAGGCTCCTTTAACCAATCTAAAATGTACATACATCTCCTTTACTCCAGCTAATTAGAGAAAATAACTGACTCTTAATCAATCCTTCTTACCCATTGACAAAATGATTATGGCATTAAATGTAACTGACTGCAACAACTTCTATACAAGAGCAGAGCACCATGAGGTCTTACTGAAAATATTCTCTTTTAAATTTGGTTTCTCTTTCTGAAAGGCATTTCCACAATCAATATGCTGAATTACAAATTCTTTCAATTAAGAGTGAACCAAAGATCTTGCTATTTCACTGTCTCTGAAAGAAATGTAACTGCATTTTTTAAGTATGTGTTCCCAATCCTTTTGAGAAGAGGAGTTTAGGTACAGGTGTAAAATGTCTTCACAGCTACAAACTACTAACTACAGTACTAAAAAGTGGAGCTTTCCTGCCACTGCAGTGTCCAACCAGGAGCCCATGGTGCTCCACTCTTGTATAGAAGTTGTTGCAGTCAATTTAATGCCATTATCATTTCATAGTATGTCATGTAGGCTGTTATATAATTAAATTTCAGCTAACTGTCTTTTCCCGCACTGGCGCTAAAGGTAGTTGAATGTTAGGGATCCTGAATTTAGCACTTCTTCAGATGATCAAATGAATGTGCTAATGTAGTCTTCTTTGCTTTTATATCCTTACAAGATTCCTCTCATGCCTCTCCTAGAAACATTAATATTCATTTCATTTTATTTTGTGTCAGTGCTCCTGGCTCTTTTCTGACCATGAAGCCCCTGTAATGATCAAAAGGGTCAACTGAATGTGTACAGGAGAAGATGACCAGCTAGAGATCTTGTCCATCAGGTATTGGGACTTTCTATGATAACAACAAAATCTTGAATATGGCTTGGGGCTGGCAACCTTATCACTGTTTCTACTGATCCATGACAGTTGGGAGAGCAAGACTAGGCTCTATCTTCAAGGACTAACAACATTTTAATCAGAGCCTTCTATGGGCAATTTAGGTTTATCAAAGCATTGTACTGCCATCAAACACCTACAACATATGCTGATATCATTACTTTGAATGTGTCTTTGCACCTACTACTGGTAGCCAAAAGATACAGTCTAAAGTTGTTAGATGATGAAGTACGTATGACCTATATTTTTAAAGGAAAGATCCACCACCTTTTGGCATCATCCCATGTTTCTGGGACTCGGCTGTCTCAGACAAAATCTGTCCATTTGCAAGAATTTTTTTATGCACATTTAGACAAAAACTGAAAATATGATGACTGCTGCCTTGTTGCATTGACTTTTAAAATGTGATAGTACTGGGTGGACTGTTTACAATCTTTTCAGTAATAAGCTGCTATGTTGCTGGCTGTGGGTGCTTAGGGAAAAGGTACTAGTTCTTTGTTCTTTTATTTTGCACAAAAAGTGGAAAATGTGACTACAAAAAAAGTATTTTCTGCGTCAGTCTAACAATTGAGGTGGGAACTGCCATAAGAGCTAGTGATCTCTCAAAAGGATTACCACGATATTAGTGAGATTTCTTCACATCCTTCCTTCTGAGACTCACCAGACCCAGCGCTAAGTGAGATTCTGCTTGCACCCTTGTCAGATGATGTGAAACTCCCAAGAATTCAGAATTCTCTACTAGTTATGAAGAAATGAAGGAAAGTAAAAGGTGTCTAACATGCTTAGGTTACCAGAAGATGGTTGCCAAAAAGACTTGTGGTCTCTGTGCGCCATTTTACAACTACACTTCTGAATTCTGGACTGAAGATCAGAATCAAGTTGAATTTTATCATGCCTTTCCTTCAGTATTTCTTAATGTGTAGGAAATGTTCTGTTATGGTTCACAGGAGAATGAAGAGTCTACTACTCATGAAAATGCCTAGAAGCTTTTATTTAATGAAATCCTGTATTTATTCCCAAATGAGAAAACTGCATGCATCTCTTAAGGATGCTTGAAAAATGAAGCAGCACACCTCAAGTAACAAGAAAGCAAATCTGAAATGCTCACTATTTTAAGAATGAATTTTTGGCTCAGCAGGAATTAAAATTGATTCACATTCTTTGTAACTACATATGCTTTATAACTTCCTATAATGGATTAAGTGATTAAATAAACTAACTTCCAAGACCTTTGGTGAAATGCTATTTCCTTTTAAAGTCCTTTTTCCCCTTGACACTTTCATGATTTTTATTGTTGTTACTGCAACACTCAGGGAAAAACTCAGATATGAAACATTCACAATTAATATTGAACCATGAAGTTCTACAAAACAAATACAAATTGTTTCCTCTTTACAAATTAAAATCAAATATATTAATCCCAAGATTAGAGGAATCTGCATTCACTGAAACTTTTTTCTACATGAATTTGGTGAATCAAGGCAAATGTATGCTTTAAATAAATAAATAAATAAATACTGGACTCCATTAAATTACATCCAACGAAAACTATGAGAATTTCTTATGCAGCCTAAATAAAGAAATCTGCATCAGCTTGGCAAAGTTCCATAACAAACTGCATACTGTCAAATATAATTGACATTATCAGCCCGCAGCCAATTATCAGCCAAGGTAATATGTTGGGGAAGATTTTTCCCCCCAACAACCACCTGGTTCAGAGTGGCTGATTTGAGTGTCCAAACAAACATTTCTTTCTAAAACCTAGAAAGAGTCTTTGACAACTCCCCCACCCAGCCCCAATACATGATGCTTTTTACCATTTGCATATTTTTTTTACTTGACAATAATAATGCATTGAAGATTTTAAAACTACCTTACTGGGATAAAAAAAGGTCCTATGATACAAGCCACGTTTCCTTCTCAGTGCACTTTACTATAGATATATTTGAATGTAATGGCAGCTGCTGGCTCCCATGTTAGCAGTGGTAAATCTACTGAAGATTTTATTCCAGATATTAAATGAACTACTCATGGTGGTCTACTTTTTGGGGTTGGGATTCACTCCTTGTACAGTTCCTTTCAAGTTCAGGCTTAAACACAGAGTGGATTCACCTCCCCACTGACATGGAAACTGCAAGCTATTACTATTTGAATGTAACTTGGAGCAGGAAAATACCCCTTGTCATATCAGTTTCTACTGTTTCATGCCAGAAGGATTTATTGCACATTAATATCTACAGGTTAAAATTGTGGTGTGGAACCAGCCAAATGTTGTTGGACTTCAGCTGCATAATCAATGGCTGATAAGAGTTACAGTTCAACAGCATCTCACAGGCCATGTAGTGCTATCTGCCCCTACATTAAAATGCCATCCAACCAAAAATAAGATTAGTAACAGCTGCATGAAGAGAACAGGGCTGGAGATTCCCTGAACTCTTCGGTACACATTTTATACATTAAACATAAAAAGGCAAGAGGTTTCTTGGACTTTGTTCCCAATAGCTGAGCACTGGAGGTGGAGCTGGTTTCCATAACAACTTTTCCATTGCCATGTGACAAAGGCTTTAAATTTATTATTATTATTATTGTGCATTCATATTTGAAGTCTTATTTTTACTGAAGGCACCTTGGTAAGACATAAAGACGTCCTCAATATGAGTTGCACAATCCTCAAACTATTTTCAAGGGAGGCTCTAAATTACAAGTCAGGAAAAAGCCAGAAACAACTGAAATAATAATTTAACATTTTTCCTAAGGCAGCCAGATACATTATTTCATATGCCATATATCACACACACACCTACCTCTTCCCTAACTCAATTCCCTAAATTATACATACAATATATGTGCATTCTAACATATCTGTTCAAAAGTACTGTGAATACTTACCAAGTGGCATTAAGTGTGAATAAGTAACCTATTAGGTTTCACTGAAACTGCTAACATACCTAATAGACAAACAAATAAAAATCTGAACTGGGTCCAAGGAGCTGGCAGTAGTTATGAGATGGCAGTTTTAAAACTGCCTCTACTATGTGAGTCTGTATTAATGTTGAAAGGGTTTTCAAAATGGCAGTAAGGGAGAGTCAACATTCATGACATGAAGGGTTGACTGTGAGAAAGTAGGTATTAACAAGTTTGTGTTCTGCCTAAATAACAAATGAAAATATTGATTTCATTTAACCTTGTAATGCATTTCTTTGTAAAATTAGCATACGGTCCACAACCACAAATTACATGAAGCACATATTTTTGTCATTATGTAGGACCCACACCCCCAATATAGGAATTTTTGGCATCTCATTTAGTCTTTATAAGTGGAAACACTTTCCTGCCCCCAAATAGTGGTCATCCTTTATAAAAGAGACACCTGCCAGTCATATAATGCAGTGGTCCCCAACCCCCAGTCCGCGGCCGGGTACCGGTCCGCAGAACAAATGGTACCGGGCCGCCCTGCTTCTGTGCAGCGATGTGAGCCTAGTTCCAGACCCAGCTTCACAGCGGTGGAGGCGGGCAGGCGATGCGGGACCCCTGCCTCCGGCCTCTTCCCCCGAAGGAAGGAAGAGGAAGGAAGGCAGGAAAGAAGATGGAAGCGGCGCTGTGGAGGAAGGCCGGGACATAGGAGTCCCCTTGCCTTTGCTGGCAGTCGGGGGGGGAGGGGGAAGGAGGAGGAGGAGGCTCCTCCAGGTTGGCTTCATCTCTCAACGTGCCTTGAAAGCCTTCCGCTTGCCCCCCCCCCGGCCGCCTGCACTGCGACTGTGAGGGCTCTCGCCCGTTTGCAAAGTGAAGTCCTCCAGAAGGTCATCGTCGGCCGAGGGACGGGGCTTGGGGGAGGGAGGGGAGGGGGCGCTGCTTTGTTGCTCGAGGAGGACCAGAAACTGTGTCGGGTTTTGCTGACGGCGCCTCGAAGGAAGGGCTGGGAAGGAGGGCGGGGGCCCTCAGGGGCCCTCCACTCTCCCTCCCTCCCTCCCTCCCTCTCTGCAGCGCAATGTCTCCTCCTCAGTGGCAGCAGCGGCTGCAGCTGCACCAAAGAGTGCTCGGGTTTCTGCTGAGACTGCAGCGCAGCCCAGGGATGTCTCGCTTGGGGGGCCTGCGCCTCCTCACCTCCACCTAGCCCGGGCTTCGCCTGCCTTGCTGCCGCCTTCCTTGGAGCCAAAGCAGCTGCAGAGGCAGAGGCTGCGGCAGCAGGACAACGCACGGGCCCCCCTCCGCCTGAGCCGGGCTCCCGGGGGGGCTGTCGGCGGGGACAGGGAAGCCGGCCCTGGTTTCCCCCACTTGCCTCGGGCTCCCTCGCCCCTTGGACCCTGCAACCCCCCCAGTGGGCCGCGGAAAAATTATTAAACGTTGACCGGTCCGCGGCAATAAAAAGGTTGGGGACCACTGATATAATGGAGAAATCATCAGGCTCTCAAAAAAGGATATTTTTTACAAAAGGGACTACTGGCGACCCTAGTCTGCTCTGATGCATTCTGACCATGAAAATATACAGGACCTCAATAAAATGTATTGATTTACTGCAACATTACTGCAAAAATGCCACCCCCGACCCAAGAGGCATTTGAAGGGGAATTTGTTGGGATTTTGTGGTGGGTAGGCATGCCCCCTAAGGTTGCCTAGCAGGCTAATGCAGCTCTCTAGCCTTCTCCAGTTGCCCCCCCTCCCCCGTTTTGAACTGGGAGGGACATTTTGAGTCACCTAACTTAAAAGATCTGGGGAAAGAAAGAATAAGGCTCACAGCACACATAGCTATACTTATGTCTAATCCAACTCAATCACGGCTTTTGATACCAGGGTGAATCAAAGCAAGCAGCTAGTCATTTTCTTTCCTCCAGTTCAATACCCAACTCAAATGGCTGAAGACTTGCATCTGTGCATTACTCGTTAATGCCAACACTATGCAACAGCATAAAATAAACACACAGGCACAACACAGTATCAGAGCATACAAATACCGATTTAAACACATAGCCATGTCCTTCAGGAATCCCCCTGCAATATTCAGAAACCTATTCTGATCAAAGCAATCTTCAGATATCTGAAGTGTGGTTCTTCACATCCCAAATGCCAAAACTAAGCCTAATGTGCCAAAAATACAAGAGCTGTATGTCAATTAAACACCAGTTTTATTACATTAGTTTAGCAGTGGATCAATTATTGGAGGATTCACTGGAGGGTGGACAGCTATCTATCTGTTAAGGCTATTTTAACTCTGATGCTTCAACACTGACCAAGCTCCCCAACTAGTTAACTAAAAAGCATCTTCAAGAAAATATTGAGGAATAACAGAGGACAAATATGAGTAGTGCTGATGCAACTGGACTCACGCTAAAAGGACTTTCAACTGTTGATATGCTTGGAGAGGAAAGGGAAGTTTGAAGCTGAACAACATGGGCCCAAAAGAGAGGGGCCCAAAGGAGCAGTGAGAGTCTGTGCTAGCACTGTTTGTGCTGGGACTGCGGAAACTGCACATGCTCGGTCCCAAGCCAAGCCATCGCCGTGGTCCTGACCCAGGCTGCTGGAAGGAGCAGATTCTATCTGCTTGTTCTTGGCCTGGTTCTTTCTGGTTGGCGCAGCCTCAGTGCAGCTTCAGGCCATGCTCAGGGCATGTCATCTAAACCACCATGGAAAGGTAGTGCCATGGTGAAATATACATAAGTTAAATATCTGAATGATTGTTGACATAAAGAAAAATTGTCTCAAATAAAGAAATTATCTTGTCACATGTTAGCATCTAGCCTCACCTTTCATGTGATATATTGAAAAATATTACATAGTATAAGTAATAACAATAGTATAATATTTGCCCTTGGGCATGGACTAATGCTAGAACTCTCAAAGCAGTTGAGTTACTGTTTATCTCCTCTTAGAGTTAAATTGTTTTACTGGGTTACATTTCCTTCAGTACCTTGGGTAAGTGAAGCAGTTACCTTATCGTGCTGTATCAATCCATCTCAGCACTGTGTGAACATCTAACTACAGAAAGAAGATACCTGATTCTTTGCAAGGACAGGGATTTGTTGAAGTATCTAAGAATAGTGAACCTTTCACAGGCAGCTGATCAGTTATTAACAAATAAATGCAGTTGTTGGGACAAAGAAATCTGAATTAAACTGTGGGAGATATTTTAGCAGCTATACTTGATTTTTTCATCTAGCCAATAATTTCCCCTATTTTTAGAAAAGGTACACCACATGTGACTGATGCAGATAACAGTCTTATGGGTAGAATCTTATTTTATTTTATCTTATTTTATTTTGTTTGTTTCATTTGTATGCCACCTTTCTTTCCAGAGGACACTCAAATCTGCCACTCTGAATCAGGTGGTTGTGGGGGGGGGGGGGGAAATCTTCCCTAACATATTGTGTAATTGGCTGTGGGCTGATAATGTCAATTATATTTTAAAGTATGCAGTCTGTTATGGAACTTTGCCAGGCCACGTCACTGTATGTTTCAGGCCACATATTACAGGAGCCACAGAATTTGAGAAGCATTTTATTGCTTGAGTGATTCACATGCTCTTGGCCCCAGAAACCATCATAAAACCACCTTGGGGTTGTCATAAGTAGGAAACGACTTGAATGCATACAACAATATGCACATTTAAACCATACACATTGTTTAAAAGCATTCCCTCATTGACTAAAAACATGCTTAAAGAATGGTCTTTGCACATTTAAAATGGGCACATTTTTCTATACACTTTAAAATAAGCATTCTCCCCCCCCCCCCATATTCATCCACAGCTATCTGTCACTATTCTGAACCATAAATGGTGTCCATTTTATAGACAGCCCAGGAAAGGTGGGCCAAGATAAGCCCATCACACCTCAAGATTGACATCAAATTCCTTACATACCCTTAGTGATAGTCAGACTGTATGACATCAGTGCTGTTAGTACAGCTCTATCCCAAACTCGTGTATACGGAGAACAGATTAAACAAATAGGGTTTTCATCTTGATAATATCTGATGCATTACCCCATTATTCTTCCAGAAGTATAATTCAGGTTTATTTATTTCTTTACTAGGAATACCACTGTTCCTGGCAAAGGACTTTCAGCCTTTGTTACCTTACAAGATAGCCCACGACCTGGGGCTAGATTTCAGGTATAAATATTGGTCCTAAGAATCTAATGTCTGTGCGCTCACAGTACATATACAGTTGTCCGAGGCTGCACTGTTTCTCCTTCAGAGCTCCCAGTCTGAGCCACTCCAGCTTTCTATGGTCTCCCCTTCAGACAGATAATTATCACACAAACCACAAACCACTCAAACTCCACTATCCAGTTTCCATATTTCTATTTCATTTAGATCTGAATGCTGTATTTGTGTGAATCAGTTATTACTAGTATATACAGGTGCAAACGGTCCCTAAATGTTATCCAGCCCCTTGCAAAAGCTAATTTCTCAGCAATTAAAGTAACAACCCCACCCCACCCATCAGCGCCACTTTTCTTTGGGTGATACTTCCTGAATTCTTTCAAGAAAATTTGAAATATATAACAAAACAGAGATTAAGTATTTATAAAATGTCCTCTTTGGTAGCCATTCTCCTGGAACTTTTTGAGAAAGGAAGGCACAAATCTAAATGACAGAGTAAAGAAATTATAAAAAATTCTACTCAAAGGTCAGCAAAGGTTAATACCCACACAACAGAGCTGGTCCAGGAGTGGAGAGGAATGGCAAATTACGTGTGAGGAGTTGGTTTTTTTTAATAATAATAACAAAAACAGCATGCCAAGCACATAGGGCAGACTACTGAGACAAATTAAATCACTATACATTTAAAGGGAAGTTTAAAAGTAGGTTTTTTTGCGCACAAGAGCTAGGTATGCATTTGTTAGAGCAATTGTCCTTCATTTCATTAATACCATTTTACTTAATTAGGCTACTCTGAAACAAATGGTTTAACAATTAGTCTTTGTTTTTTGAGACCAGGGAGGGCATGCTCCAGTCACACTGTCTCAGCTGCAGAGAAAGGCAAGGACAAACAGCCTCTGAAAATATCCTGTAAAGATAACCATGTGAAAGATTTGCCTTAGGGTTGCTATAAGTCAGAAATGACTTGAAGGCACACAACAGCAATGACAATGGCACAAGCTTCTGATGCATTGGCTAGATATAGACAGGTTAGAAATCATGCAGCCTTCCAGATGTTTTTGGAACAAAGTGCTGGAAACAATATCTGGAGGACCAACAATGTCTGGAGGACCACGACTCCCATTTCTACCCTAACATATGTTAACATACCTTAACATTTTTAACCTAACATTTGTATCCAACAATGATAGAGGGAAACAGATATTTCTGACACTCAAATATATGCCTATCTTGGGCTTAATCTGTAAATTAATTAAAACTAGAGCAGATCTACTGAATCAGTGAGAGACTTATAAATTAAAATGTAGGTTTCATTGATTCAAAGGGACTGTTTTATTTGGGGCTAGCAATCAGATTTAGGCCATAAAATACAACATGTTCTTCATTAGTACATAACACTTACATAAAACAAAATAAGTAACATGGGATGAAAATACATTACTCCTAGACGTAAGAAGAATCAGATTGTACAATGCTAACAGTCCAGTGCTATTTAAGTTTACTTCAGAAGAGGACTAGGACTAGAGAAGGGAAATATGAAAGAACTGGACAAGATCCTAAAGTGCAAAAACATAAAACTGAACACTAAGGTCACGATTGTCCAAGCCACTGTATTCCCTACCATCATGTATGGATGTGAGAGCTGAACAGCAAAGAAAGCTGACAGAAAGAAAATTTATTTGAGATGTAGTGCTGGAGAAGAGTGCTGAGGATACTGTGTATGACCAAAAACATAATCAAATAGGTCATTAAACAGATAAAGGCTGAACTCTCCTTGGAGGCCAAGATGACAAAACTGAAACTTTCATACTGTGACCACATCATGAGAAGACAGGACTCACCAGAAGAGACAATAATGCTAGGAAAGGTGGAGGATGGTAGAAAGAGAAGAAGACTGCATGCCAGATGGTTAGACTCAATCAGGGAAGTCATGGGCATGAACCTGTAGGATCTGAGCAGAGCAGTTGAGGATAGAGGGTCTTGAGAGACGTCTCATTTACAGGGGTGCCATGAGTTAAAGTTGACTTGAGGGCAACTAACAAAGATCACACTGATTTCAGTGGGGCTTTCTCCCTAGAAAGGAGGTGCACCTTAACAAGACTATACACCAGTATACCTCTGGCCATGAAAGAAAGGGCTAAAGAAGTTCTGAAGTTCATGGGATTAATACATACACACTTTATAATCTAAAGAATCAACAGATTATTCTCCAAAACTGTGCTGAAACAAAAGTATCAGCAAACATGAACATTTCACTACCACCAGTTTTAAGTAGTGAAACATAACAAAATCACTGAATGTCACACATTCAACTTGGATGCATCTTGTTCCCACACATCTCTAATTTTGGAAAAAAACTATTTTCTTGGTTTGAAACCACAAGAGAAATGCAGATTCCAAACAAGAAATGCTTTAATTAAAGAAATCTGTCAAATCTGGTAACATTGTTCATATTTTACTCTATATTGTCTGCCAACACTTATCTGCCAACACTTATAACAAACACATCAGTAAATCCATTATTAATTGACCTATGTCACAAATATGCAATGTTTTGTGTGAAAACAATCTCATAAGATATCACTTGAGACAGAGATATTAATCACAATGTGAGTTCAAGCAGTAATCACTTAAGAAAGGAAAATATTTTTTTTAAAAAAACAACAGCTTTAAACAGCAATCCTACAGCCAATCATGCATGCCCTCTTGAAATCAATAGGACTTAAACAAGATTTAATAGCAGGCAGCTCTTAGTAATTATAAAGGCTGTCATGCCAGAAACATAGTTTGTGCACATGAAGGGAAACCACAAAATTCATCTGCAGTCTTGCCTAGTTCTTCCATTGCCACAGCTCACAACCAGATGAAAAAAGCTACATTTTAAAACCAGATGTGTCTTTATCAAATAGAAGAAAAAAATACCACAAAACCTCCACCTACACATACAGAGTATGATCCTTCACCATTCAGGCACAGCACATGTACATAGAGGGATCCCAAGAGTATGTACACATCCCTCTCCCAGTCAAAGCAACACACATAGCCAATGCGGGTACTCTGGGAAAGTGGAAACATGTACATGTTTTCTGGGTTCTCCTTCAGTCTTCTTTGACAATATTCAGTCAAATTACTCAAGATTTCATACCCCAGTAAAACAGCGAGGCTGTATGAGTACACAGGAAGTGCTCAGAAACATTACCATTATTATAATAACTCAGTTTTGTTACCTAAACAAATGTCTTTACAGTTCAAGATTGCGGTGGAGTATACTGGGGTGGAAAGGAGAGGAGAGGAGGGCTCTATTAAATGTTACAAAGAATCATTTGGATTAAAGATGGATCACACCCATGAGTTGTCACCTATATACGCACATCATTTGTTTACTTCATGACCATATGGATTGCATTTTATTTATCTAGTTAATACCTCAGAATAGTGACTCTTTAGAATAAATATAAGTACAAAACTCTGAAATGTCCTATATCTTCTTTTATAAGGAAAAGGCAAAACACCAAATTTTGACATGGATGGATTACTTGATTTCACAGTACATTTGCATGTTTTAATTTCATTAACTTGGATCTAATTAAACATGCTGCCTAAGGAGGTGTAGCAATGATGAGTTGTCAATGATGCAAACATTAAACCATATAAGAGTTTCTGGAAACAAAGGGTTGGAATAGATCTCTCTTTAAAACTTACTTCTTACTTGCTTCACAGACATCCACAATATTGGAAAAGAGGTGATGGCTTTCTGTCTTTGTCATTGTAGAAGCTAATTCTTTAGAGTTTTTAAACATCTGAATCAGAATCTCCAGACTAAGTAAGTATGAATGTTCTGAAGATATTACTTCAAATATAGCCTGCATGTGGGAGTGCGGAAGCAGAAAGACAAAAATCATTTTAGTTTATGGTGACAAGGTAATACACAGCAGCATTATTCACAATGGACATTTTGAATTGTCCTAAAAGACCTCTTTGGGCATTTTTCAGCAGATCGTATTATAAATTACTCCAAGTTTAATATTTTCAAAACACATTCCAAGGATGCATGAAATATATATTTGAAGATCATTTCAAAAAATTCATATTTAGCATGCACCTTAGCAAAAATCTAGTAGCATAAGCACATTTTAAAATTAGATCGTGTTCAGCCAAGGTCAATAAAACTGAATCTTTTCATAATGACATACACCCATGCTTTTGATTTACCCATTCAAGGATTTAGTACAGAAGCATGCTAAATTTGTAACACGGGATGAAGGCCTTACCCATCCCTGTAGTTAAAGGGTCAGATCTGGATGTGTAATATAAGTTTCAAAGCCCTACTCAGCCAAAAAGCTCACAGATAGCCATAGGTAGGACACAACAGCCCAGTTTAGATGCACATTTATATCTCCTGAATAAACAAAAGTTTACGGCAGTGCTGCTCAAAGTGGAGGTCCCTGGATAGGTGATAGTTCCTCAGCCACTGCCTGCCAGTCCTTGGCACATTGGGAAAATTGCTAATTGCCGCATCAGTCAGCTTCAGAAGCACTGGTTTATGGGACAGGTTTAAAATCTAGTTTGTAAGCTGTGCCCAAAACAGAGTTTTCTTGGTTGAAATACAGCAATATATAATAATCCTCAGAAGGCTCAGAAGGCTCACAATGTGGCATGCATAAGAATTAGGAAGTTCATGGACATATATTGCTAATTCTTGGTCCAGTAAAGATTTTTTAAAATCACATCAAGTTAATTTCATTTTACAGTTGCCCCTCCAAAGTCCATGGACTTGGAGATCCGCGGAGGGGCGACCACCATTAGCATGAATGGGGCACATGCCCCATTCAAGCCAATGGGGCTTGAATATTACGTGACCCTTGTTACTCACACAGGGGAGGGGCAGATCAGATTCCCTGTGAGTTACAAGGGACAACTCTAATTGTACCAATTTTTTAAGCTAACTCCTCTTACAAGTTTGTTGTAAGAATAAAACTGATAATAATTTTAAAACTTTTTTTTAAAAAAATGGGACATTATTAACAGACACATACATGATGGCTGTTCTAGTCTTTGGAGGAGAGAATAGTGTTATTTTTAAAGGATGTGTCAGTTTCTGGTATGCCAGTAGCATGTTAATAATTTCTTTTTACTTAGAAATACAAAATAAAGAGGGAAATTATAAGTCTTGTTATGAAATGCAATTAGGATAAGCAATCCAAGCTCACTCCCTGCCCTCCTCTCCAAAATTAAAGTCTTTGGGGGCATGAAAAATTCTAGATATTTAAAGATTCAACTTCTTAAAAGCAGTGGAAACTGAGAAGCAGCTGTGCCAGATGCTTTTACAAAAGGTCAGATGGCTGAAAAGGAAAAGGGTAGGTCTATAGAATGTACATGAAACTTCCTACACATACCGGTACCTTCCAACCCAGCCTATTTCTTCTTTTTCACTCTGCCAAATCCTTCACAATTATCAAACCCCCTCCTCTCTTCCTTCAGCTCATTAACAAGTGAAATAGAACCTGATAGTGAAGTCTGATTCAAGTGTTATTCACTTAAGATTAGGTAGTCTCTGCACTGTCCTTTAAAGAATAAAAGGTGACAAATCCCTGCCCTGAGTAGCTTACAGTCCAAATTCACCATGGAGGAAACAAAGAATGGGGCAGGTATTAAGAGAAGGAGAATGTGCAACTATTTCAGTTATACCAACCTATGTTTGGTTACAGACTCATTAAGTAGCACAATAATGTTAATGTAAAAAATAAGGTAATACACAGCATGTAAAGTAATTCTTACATATGCACTGTTTGTTGTTTGCAATGTAAGATGTTTTGACATACCAGTTAGGATCCTGTTGTGTTTTTTATTGCCATTATCTTTCAAATTATGTTAGCCAGGAGTCTGAAATATGCTACACTGCAATGATGAACTGGATAAGCAGTTTGGTTTGTTTGCTTAAAATGTCCTCAAGGTATGAGGAAGCACACACAAAGATAATACTTTGCATGAAATGACTGGAGGGGGCAGGAGAAGTCCTACTGTTATAATTCAAATATCTTGCCCTCAATTTTTTTTTTTTGCCTTAGCCATTACAAACATGAGAAAAAGATTTGCCTAAAGAGAAAAGCAGTGTTCTCTGACTTGTTTGTTCCAATTTGTGCATTTTTGTTCAGCTAAAGGACATTGAAGCCCTAGTCTTCAATACTATTTAAGGATTCTTTGTTCCCAGTTTTTATGACCGTGTTCATTGATTCCTTCCAAGCTATGAGTCTAAGGCTAGGCAAACCAGTTCTGAAAGTGAAAATGCAATATGGATTGGCCACATAAATCTGCATGGAGCCAAACATATAATGAAAATTGGTTTTCAAAGAGATTTGACAGTAATGTATTTCAAAATATTTGGTTCCCAAAAACAAAACAAGGAATGTTTGTGCTCATGTTCATGTACAATAAAATGATACTAACTGGAGATGAAGAATGATAACATATTTGTCAATTACTTTTTCTCACTCAGGGCAAGTGATAGTCCCATGAGTGACAGTGTGAAATGCAGTTCATTTGCATGGCATCAATGCAAACAGATGTCTGAAGCTTGATAGCTTATGGATACTTGGTAAGACTCTTTAGAGATGCAATGTTACCGAATCTTTGCATATGGTCCTGGATAAAGCAGACACATTCAAAACCTGAATTTGATAATGACTTAAACGGATCATTTAAAAAAAAAAAGATTATTAAAAGCATTAGTGTGACTAGCCTGTTTATTTCTTCTTGACCAAGTGTATTATTTAGCACATGGAATTAATAAATTGTGCAGCAATATATATTGCCACAGATGAAAAATTATGCATATTAGAACAGACAGACATTGAAATTATTATTTTTCTTTAAATAGGTTTTTAATGGTTTCTGGGATTTAAATAAATCAGCTATGTATTTTTTTTTATTATTATTCTCTGAAGAACTGGACCTTGAAGAAGCTTTCCAGGCTTACAAGAAGGAATGCCTTCATTTCTCACTGATATGTATTCCACCTTTAGAAGAAACAGGTTTTATAGCATTCATCCACTATCACCTCCATGTACTGCTGACACACAATCTCACACCCTAGCCTTTTCTCAGTTTCTTTCAAATGCCAAATTGTTCCCATCACTATTCTTGAGTTCCTGTATTGCCACCTTGAGTCCCTCCTGTATTGGAAGAAAGGCAGGAAAGAAGAAGAAGAAGAAGAAAGTCTTCCAAACACTTTCCAAGTGACTTTCCCTGCTCATATTTATCCTGGGATACATTTTACAAGTCTTGTATCTCCTCCATCCAACATTCCTTCCCGCTTGAGTCATTTACATGACCTCACACTACTTTGTCTTGGAGTGTAGCGGAGGAGAACTGTTCCAACCTCCAGCACTTCCCTTGACAGCAACATAGACTCTTAACTGTGCAATCATAACCAAAGACTCCCTGCAGTCAATGGACCACAGTACGTCCTAAGCATGTTTTACAATGTGCAATTTCCTCTTGGCATTTCCTACACTGACTGTTCAGATTAAAAATCTGACTTGACTTACACTCAAAAGCCTCTTTTGGTCCTTCTTTATGGTCTTTCACTGAATTGGCAGGACTGATCTGAGGGAGAGCTCTCTTCAGGTGCTGTTCAAACCCAAAGGAGCTGGATGATATTATCCACATTCATCAAGAGTACAGCAGAAGGCTCTAGAGGACTGAGGAGGAGAAAACAGGAGACTTTTAGGGTCACTCCTCATGTTATAAAAATATAAAGCTGTATCCAGAGTTCCCATTAGTGGAACTCTGATTCCAATCACAAAATCGGGGAGGTGATTTTCTCAATTTCCCCCTACTACCTACAGATCTTCACATTAACACTGTGCATGAAATGTTTGCTCTGAAGAATTGAATGATCTCCTGGAACAAAATGTGAAAAACATGGAGGAATCAGAAAAATCACCTTTCCTCTCATTTCTCTGGGCAGTTGCCTCCACTGGTTAGCCAGTCCTTTTAAAAATGGAAGGGAACTTTCTTTTTACAGAGAAGTTACTACGGATCCAGTCCACAGTTGCTGTCTTACAGTTACTTCCATACTTGAACAGATGCAACATAAACACAACTGACCCCAAAGGAAAACTGGGAATTGCAGAAATTGTGGTGGCTATGAGAAAGTCTACTTCTGCATATTTTCTTATTTCAAATACCAGGCTTTTCATGCATTTATATGAGCTATGAAAAAACCTTAAAGAAGCCAGCAGATTATTTTTTTTAGCTGGGTCTCTCAATAGACACCTCACTATTTATCAGACATGATGTGTGTTTGTTTTTATATACCCCCTCTTTGTGGATAATCAACCTTTATTCTAGACAAGATGCAAACCACAGAAAAAATAGAATTAAAAGACAGAACTCTATTATAATTGGGTTCAAAGAAATAAAAGAGAAAAGAGGAGAACCAAAATTCATTGAACTTGGCCTCCCTGAAAACAGGTAGAAAGCTTATTCTAATAATTCTAATAAATGAGCTAAGCATAGAGTTATTAAGTTACCTCTTGCCTTTTTCTTTCTTCTTGGCTGATGGTGTGGGATAAGCCATTTCTCTTCACCTAAAATAAATTGTGTATGATGAATCTATTTCTATTATCTCTTTTTAAATAATCAATAATTTGGTTGAAATCAACAACAATTGTTTTGAGCTTTAACACAGAACCATGACAAACAATAAAGATATTGAAATACAATAAAACACAATAAAATTCCATAGTAAGATCCAACATATCCACATACAGTTTGTACATATCCATGCACAGTACATTAAAACCATGACCAAGATTGTGCATCACAGGCTACAATGCATAACTTTATTATTATCTCTGATATGATGTACAATGGGGCACCATGTAAGATGTCTCATTGTGCAATGGGGCTCCAACCACATAACAGGGCAATGTACAAGATGTCCCAATGTGCAATGGAGTTTCCATTGCACATTACAAACCTGAATCATTCAGTTATCTAATAGGAAGAAACACAGAGTGAAATGCCTCATCTGCCACACACAGACAAAAAGAAAAAGAAAAAAGAAAGGCTTAAATTTTTACTTAAATAACCAAAGTGGCAAACCTTGCCATTTGTAATGTGAAAAAATTATCCTTGTCTGATAATATCATTGATTTATCCTGATTTGTTCTTCCTTGAAGTTGTTCTAAAAAAAGGCTGCAGAAGTTTTTCCTGCTTACTCAAAAATACAGGACATCAGAGTAGAATATCTGCCAAGTCCTCAACATACTTTTGGAAGTTCCATTGCAGTGGTCTTCTAATCCAGCAAGAGGTAATATGCTCAGTTGAGCCTTCATAATCTTTCTATAATCAAAGGGTGCATCTGTACTGCAGAAATAATGCCATTTTAAACCACTTTTACTGCCATGGCTCAATGCTATGGAATACTGAAAACTACAAATCTCAGAATTCCATAGTACTGAGCCATGACAGGTAAGTGGTGTCATTGTTTTATTTCTACAGTGTAGACAAAGCCAGTGTTGGTAGACTCGGTAGAATAGGATGAGAAGGTCAGAAGAAAGGGGCAATCCATTTATAGTTTTACTGATTTTATGGTACATAGTAATCTCACATATATTTGAACATTGATGCCTCTCAACCTTTGTTTAATAACAGAGTTTGGGAATGTAAGAATTAGACTTCATACATACAGTTCTAAAAACTAAACTTATCAACTAAATTTAATATAAAATTCCTTAGTGAGTCAAGTTTCATCTCAGCATAAGTTAAAATTTAAAAAAGGTAAAGGGTACAAAGTAAAATCTTCAAACAGTAATTAATTATTGCTTTATGTACCAAACTCATTAATTGTTATAATGATTGTTTTATGTACCAAATTAAAGTCTAACTAAGGCTGTTAATGTTGAAGCAGCCAGATATAAACAGAGGATTTATTTCAGACAGCTTCCAATGACCGTAACTTGACAGTTCCCAAATTTCAGCTCTGCATTACATCTGTGGGAAAAGTTTCATTTTAAAAATTTAAAGAATTGGTGGAAAAAGCAATCTCCTTTAGTTCTATAGAATTTGCCAAATAGATTTTTCAAATTCCTCTTTAGCCAACTGATACATACTATCCAAGTGCCCAACTAATGAAAAACTAAATACTTAAATCTTGACACTTGTTTTAATAATATCTCATCCATTGACCATTTATGGGACAGTATAAAAAATCTGTGAAAAACTATGATTTTGGTTTTCTCATAATTTATACTGAACAAACTTCATTTATAGACATTAAACTGTTTCAGTTAGGGTTGCTATATTTTGGGAAAAAAAAAGAAAAAGAAGAAAGAAAGAGCATACATTTCTGGCTGACTCCTTAAACCTCCTATTGCTAGGCCAGTGAAGCTTCAAAGGCTTACACATTGTATTTTATGCTTACTATGGACCCCCGAAGCACTGAGACTGGAGCAGGGGTAGGCAACCTTTCCCTTTAAGGCCCGAGGGACTTCAGCTCCCAGAATCCCAGGTGCTATTGGCCAACATGGGACTATTGGCCAACATGGCTGAGTCTTCTGGGAGCTGAAGTCCCTCGGCCCTTAAAGGGGAAAGGTTGCCTACCCCTGCTCTGGAGTCTTGCCTTGCCCTGTTTTAACCTGCCATGTCTCTCTTCCTCCTCTTCAGAGTTCTCCTGTCTGATCCAGTTTGAAATAGACATTTAAAAAATCTGTAGTTGTTGTATACCTTCAAACTGTTTCAAACTTATGGCAATTCTAAAGCGAAACTATCACAGGGTTTTCTGGGTAACTTGTCCAAGATCACCTCAGTGAGTTTCCAAGCAGGAATCAAACCCTGATCACCATTCTGATCACCTACTCAGACATAAATGTTAGCTCTTTTAAAGGTGGGGGGACTTGTTGTGGAAAATGATGATATGGCTTTAATGTGTCAAAAACATGTATTGGTTGATTGATTGATTGATACCAGCAGCTTGAAAAGCTAATATGATCCCAGGCTATATTAATAGGAATATAGTGTCTAGATTTAAGCAAGTAATAGTACCACTCTATTCAAACCTACTATGTCCAGTTCTAGGCACCAAAAATCAAGAAAGATGTTGACAAGCTGGACCGTGTCCAGGGGAGGGAGACCAAAATGGTAGAAGGTCTGGAAACCATGCCCTATATGAGCCATGACAGAGCCCTCCCTCCATTCCATCCAGTGTCATCTGGGGGAGAGACACTAGGCCCAGCACCATCAGGCCTAGTGTAAGAAGAAGAGCCCTCCCTCCATTCCATCCAGTGTCATCTGGGGGAGAGGACACTAGGCCCAGCACCTTTGGGCCTAGAGTAAGAAGAAGAGCCCTCCCTCCATTCCATCCAGTGTCATCTGAGGGAGAGACACTAGGCCCAGCACCTTCGGGCCTAGTGTAAGAAGAAGAGCCCTCCCTCCATTCCATCCAGTGTCATCTGGGGGAGAGACACTAGGCCCAGCACCATCGGGCCTAGTGTAAGAAGAAGAGCCCTCCCTCCATTCCATCCAGTGTCATCTGGGGGAGAGACACTAGGCCCAGCACCATCGGGCCTAGTGTAAGAAGAAGAGCCCTCCCTCCATTCCATCCAGTGTCATCTGGGGGAGAGACACTAGGCCCAGCACCATCGGGCCTAGTGTAAGAAGAAGAGCCCTCCCTCCATTCCATCCAGTGTCAACTGGGGGAGAGGACACTAGGCCCAGCACCATCAGGCCTAGAATAAGAAGGAGGGATGGGATTCGAATTTGATTTATCTGCTTTGTTTGGAAATGCTGTACGCCACCCCGATTGCCTAGCAGAGGGGCGGGATATAAATTATTATTATTATTATTATTATTATTATTACATATTTGAAGGGATGTCATATTGAGGATGGAGCAAGCTTGTTTTTTTGCTGCTTCAGAGATTAGGACATGGAGCAATGGATTCAAACTATAAGAAAAGAGCTTCTGCCTAAACATTAGGAAGATCTTAAGAACTGTTTGATACCTGGACTATGATACTTGACTGTGGTGAAGTCTCCATCTTTGAAGGCTTTTAAACAGAGGCTAGATGGCCATCTTATTGGAGTGCTTTGATTGTGTCTTCCTGCATGGCAGGGGGTTGGACTGGATGACCCTTGTGGGCTCTTCCAACTCTGTGATTCTGTTATTCTCTTTTAGATCTATCCTTTTCCCCAAGAGTTGGACTCAACGACCTGTATTCATAACATCTAGTTATAAAACCAGATACAATTTAAAACACATTATCTAAAATATTATTTAAACAATAATAATATTAAATTAAATATTAATAGTGTATTAGAGTGAGCCCTTGATAGCCACTGGGGTTGGATTCCAGGACCCCCTGTGGATACCAAAGTATGTGGATGCTCAAGTCCCATTAAATACAATGGCATAGTAAAATGGTGT
The DNA here is from genome assembly GCA_026167975.1 of Phrynosoma blainvillii. Taxonomy (NCBI): domain Eukaryota; kingdom Metazoa; phylum Chordata; class Lepidosauria; order Squamata; family Phrynosomatidae; genus Phrynosoma; species Phrynosoma blainvillii. Next base: position 37,592,015 of record JANUYF010000003.1, read on the forward strand.
CCATTATATGAAATGGCAAAATCAAGGTTTGCTTTTTGGATTTGTTTTCAATTGTTTTCAAGCCGTGGATGGTTGAATCCATGGATACAGAGGGAAGACTGTAATAATACCCTAAGGTGAACCTATCACATGCTTTTCTTGGCAATATTTGTTCAGAGGGAGTTTGCCTTTCTCTCAGGCTGAGAGAGAATGACTTGCCCAAGGTCATCCAGCGAGTTTTCATGGTGGAGTGAGGAGCGGAACCCTGGTATCCAGAATTGTAGTCCACCACTCAAACCACTATACCAGGGGCTGGCAACCTTTTTTGCCAGGGGGCCGGGGGGGGGGGGGAATGGCACGGGGGGCTGGGGGGGGCGCGCACACTTGTGCGCACTTGCCCCCCGCGTGCGCATGCACACCATGACGACATCATGCGCATGTGCACACGATGCAAGTGCCATTTTGGAAGGCACCCCCCTCCCGGCTGCGGCACGCGAATTCGCCTGGAGCAGGAGCGGGGGGGGGCTTCCCTGGGCCTTGGAAAGGCCCTCCCGTGCCCACGGTAAGTGAATTCGCCCGGTCAAGGCGTGGGAGGGGGCTTCCCTGGGCCTTGGAAAGCCCCCCCCCCCACGCTCATGGCGGGCGAATTCGCCCAGCGCAAGCGCACGGGGTTTTTTCCCTGGGCCTTGGAAAGGCTTCCGCGGCCGCAGCGGGCGAATTTGCCCAGCGCAGCTGCGGGGGGCTTCCTTGGGCCTTGGAAACCCTCCCCCCCCGCGCCTGTGGCGGGTGAATTCGCCCGGCGCAGCCGCAAGGGGGCTTCCCTGGGCCTTGAAAAGCCCCCCCGTGCCTGCGCCGGGCGAATTCACCCGCCACAGCCATGGTGCGCCCTTCTGAAGGCCCAACAGCGGCTGTGCAGCCGTGTTGCAGCCTTCCGAAGGTCTAACGGCGGCTGCACTGCTGCCGTGGGGCCTGCCAAAATGGCGCCTGCTACAGTGCGCATGCGCGCAAGCCCCATTTTGGAAGCCAAAATGGTGGCGGTGCGCACGGGTGGCGGTGGCGGCGGCGGGCCGTAGGTTGCTGACCCCTGCACTATACTATTCTGGCCCTCCTCTGTATAGCAAATCTATATTCTCCACCCCTGGTTTCATTTTTATTTTTCAAGATTGGGTCACCTCTAGTAATAACTGGGCAAGTCATTGATGGACACAAAGGAAACAGAGAGGGCATGCTTAGGCCATCTTAAGCTTCATCCAGCAGATCCCTCAAATGGGTTTTTTCCCTGTCTATGAATCTCGTTGGGGAAAACTAAAGGTACACAAGATATTAATGTTCATGTCAAAAGGCATAAACCTGTATAAAATAACATTCATATTTATATCATTTTAAAAACCATGTGTTTGAACATCTTGCTACTCTAGGTTTTTTAATGGGCAAACAGCTTTCATCCAGGATTTAAACTTGGATGAACATCCTCATCTGTGTGTTATCATGAAGACATTGCTGGATAAAACATGGGAGCTTTTTCAGTTGTGCCACTAACCTCTATAACTCTGTTCCAAGGAATGCTAGGCCCGAAGAAGACTGGTGGCTTGGAGCAGCCTCTGGATGCTCGAGCCCTGGGATAGGCAACCTTTCCCCTTTAAGGGCCGAGGGACTTCAGCTCCCAGAATCCCAGGAGCTATTGGCCAACATGGGACAATTGGTCAACATGACTGAGGCTCCTGGGAGCTGAAGTCCCTCAGCCCTTAAAGGGGAAAGATTGCCTACCCCTGCGCCTCAATCATCTACTGACTAGCCAAGGACAGAGGCGACTACATGGCTCACCCTGAAAGCAGGCTGCCACCATTGTTCCAAACAGGCAAGGAGCGCTTTTTCCATTCTCTTTTTTCAAGTGGCTTCAGGTTGCTTTAGGCAGCCCCAAAACGGCTTCCAGCCAATCAGGGGTCATGCATCATCTGCACACCCTGCCCCCGAAGTGGCCAGAAGCCACTTTTGGGGGTCATGTGTTTCGAGCTCTAGTCTCAATTCCTCATTCATAATTTTCCAGAAGAGAGCAAAAACTTTCCTGTTCAGGAGTACTTTAAGAATGCAATTTCTGTCTCCAAACTGCTTGGCTATTTATTTATTTATTTATTTGCTGTTGTGTTTTCTCCCCCTTCCCCAGTTATTGCTGCTCTTTTCAGATTGGGGTTAACAAAAAATGACCCAAATGGCACCCCAGTACTGGGACTGGTGGGTTAAGATGTTTTCATTTTTTCCCCCTCTGTTTTCAGAAAGGATAAGAAGGCACACTAGTTTTTCAGAATTTCATGTGCGATATGTTTAGCTCCTGATGTAACCTGAAAGATTTGGAACCAAGAAAATGATGTCTTTTCTGTAGCAAGAGAAACACATGATCCCCAGAGTACTCTCTTCAAAGTTCAGTAAATGGTTTAGGGCAGGGGTAGGCAACCTAAGGCCAGGGGGCCGGATGCGCCCCCCCGAGGCCTTTGGACCAGCCCCAGGCCGGTCCTGCCGCCGTCGCTGCCGCTGTCCCCCACTAGTGTCGCTGCCGCTGTCCCCCGCTAACGCCGCCCACCATGATGAAATTGATTATTGCTGTTATTACTTGTTCTTGGGGTTTTCTTGGCAAAATCTCCACAGGGGTTTTGCCATGGCTTTTCTGGGGCTGAGAGAGTGTGCATGCATATTTTTTTTTATTTTTTTTAAAATTTGTTTAAAAAATTATTTATTTATATTTATTTATTTATTTTTGGTGCTTCGGCCCCCCAATTGTCTGAGGGACAGCAACCCGGCCCCCGGCTCAGAAAGGTTGTCTACCCCAGGTTTAGGGTGTTGGTTTAGACTTCAGCAACTTAAATCTAAATACCTCATAACTCTATGACCCTGACTCTGTCAATAAAAAGCCATATTCAGCTATTCAGTATCCCCAGGGAGATTAGGTCAACAACCAGGAAGTAACAGAGCTTTTTAAGTCATGGCTCCATAGCTTGGGAATGAGTTTCATATAGAGCAAAGATAAGTAACTTTCAGGAGTTGAAGTGGGTGCATTACTCCCTTCCCCAAGCCTAGAGGTCTACATCCTTCATTACATTGTTTTATAAGATGTCTTGAAGTGTGTATGTGTTACTAAGAGATTATCAATTTGGGAGGGAAAATAGTACTGTGAACTTCAAAGGTTACTGAATGTCTATATCTGCCTACTGAAAATAAAGTTCCAAAGCATTTCCACTGAGCTAACTCCCAGGTAAATGACCATAGGATTGCAGCTTAAATCATAGAAACATGCATTTTAATTATATTCAGTATCCCACTCACATGAATCATTTCCATTTAAATTATGGAGAAAACTGTATTTTCAGTTTCACATTTACATTGTAAACATCACAGTTTTCACCAGCCCAGCTGGTCTAATGGTTCATGCTCGATCTAAGTTTTTCTCATCATTATAGCTAAGATCATTTCCCCTTCACTTCCCTGGGTGCTTACAGCTCAAGCAATCTGTCACATGCATATTATCTTTCCATTCTTGCATGCTGAATGGGACATACAGCATTTGCTTCCTCAATAAAAGCCACAGAACTGTAAACAAAGAGAGCTTTTGAAAAACCTTACTAATTGTATCACATCTCAGAGGGCTTCAGAATTGTTTTCAAAGGACTTTCTGTTCCCATCTTTTTTGTAATAATGGAGTCAATTAAGTAGAGATAAGCAAACAAGATAAAATATCTTACATGAAAGCAGCAGCAATGTGGAAAAAACATAAAAATGTATTAACTGGAATGTAACCATCCCACACACATTGCACCAAAACTGTATATATGCTATATATATTTCAAAGATACAAATGTACAGAATATGATCCTAATGGTTGTTTATTTGCTTGCCCTTCTGAAAAACCACACTTTCAACAACATGAAAGAATAGTCCTGGAGGTCTTTGATACCACACAATTCTAACACTATTATTCTACTTTAATTGCTATGGTTCCTTCTGGTGGAATTACAAGGTTTGTAGTTTGGTGAGGCACTAGAGCACCCACAAAGGAATTTCCAAGAACTGCAAATAACAAATCCCAGGATTCCATAGGATAGAACCTTGTCATTTAAAGTGGCATCATGGTGTAATAATTATGTGATGTAATGAGCCCCAAGCTTTTCTCCCCCAATACCTTATGCTCCTATCCCACCTCTGGATCCTTTGATATATTTAGGGGCTTGCAATACACTACAACAGAGAAAATGGACTGGAAAAATCTGTTCCACAAGTAGAAGTCTGCTTGCAGTTGTGAGGATCTGCTATAAGCTTGGATATCATCATGAATGAATGAACAACAGCTTGCTTTTATCATTTATTCACGCTATCAATAAGCTGTCCAAAACAGGAGCTGCCCTTTCACCATGAGGACTTTTAAATCAAGGCAGATAAAATAATCCACAAGGTTTGTATTAACTATCAATACTTAATGTTTTAAAGATGCCTGGGCAGAGGTGAGGTTTGTTTTTCTACTGCAAGAGTGCCATGGACCTTATAGCTCTAGGGGAGGAAAAGGGCCCAAGGGGACTAACAGTAACAAACTGCAGATTAAAGATAAAATATTGATTTAAAACATAAAACAAAAGTATACATTTAAAAACACAACAAAAAACAAACACAAAATCAGCAAACTGGATGCCAAAGGCTTGCCTCAGTAGAGAGATATTTGCATCCTGATGTAAGCACAATAGCAGTGAGCCAACCTAGTTTCTTTTTCCAGAGATTTCCAAAGTCTGGGAGCAGCTAATGAGAAGATCCTCTCTGACACCCTAGAAGATGTGCCTCCAACATTGGGTAGATAAGAGAAGAGCCTCTTCTGAAGATCTGAAAAACTGGGCATGCTGGCATGGTAGAATCTAGTCTTTCAAACAATCTAGTCCATATATGAATGTGATTTACAGATTAGAATCAGCACTTTAAACATTGTGTTCATGCACACCATTGCTCCAGACTTCAGGAATATCTCTGGTTCTAGCTTCATTTTAAGTGCCAGTACAAAACAACTTGAACAAGAAAGCAAAATGCAGCCCATGAGCTGTGTATGGTGCTCAGCAAATCTCCTGGTTTTGATATTCACCTGACACTGCAACAGCAGGAAAATTACCTTTTAGTCTAACAAATTATTTGGCTTTGTGAGTCACAACTTCATACCCAGTTCCAAAGATATGATGTAACTGATCCATATCCAATTGAATACATTGTAAAGGATTCACATAACTATACTTGAAAAGTATGTTTTTCATGTACAGTTTTTCTTTCCAGTCACTGTGTTATATCCACACATTCAAATATGATATACTACAATCTAGCCACATATTACACTTTTAAACAATTCTTTCACTTACAAAAAAGTGAGCATTTATTTAAAATTGCACTCTTCTTCCATTTACTGTTGTAAAAAAAGTATAATATGGAAAGCTACAGCAACGTATTAAAATCATATAAGCAACCGACCACAAAATTCTGAAGTATTTAATTAAATAATACTTGTATAACCATGACTCATTACAATAAACAAACAAGAAAGTGGACCTTGACCTCTTAGAACCTAGGAGATTTGCTCAGCTGTTTCTGTACCTGTGAAACTACAGGGACACTGGTATTTGTACCATATCCTAGATTTGCATGTACATGGTTTATACATGCAAATCACTGCTCTAGCAATGCTGAGATTGGTGATCATACGGGAAGGGGTTGATACAGCTTTCTGTGACAATTCTGCCCAGTCTCAATGAACAGGATAGGAATCACCTACATGAAAAACTGGCAATCATGCTACTAAGATTACAAACCAGATTAAGCGTTAGTGCTTCAAAACCATTTGAATAATTTTTTTACACCCTGTTTACCAGCCTCCATGACACTAATAAAGCCCTGCCCAGCCCTCTGCAATACACACCACAGGAGGAGGTCAAAAATATCCATGGTTGCTTTCAAGGTCTGAACTAACAAAAATGTGATCTGACAGATCATGGAAAGAGTTCTCTTTTTTCCACTACCACTCCCAGAATCCCCTAGTAATCATCATCTCTAGGTTGGCTGAGTCTTTTTGAGAGTTAGGCAACAACAACCCCTTTCCCAAACTCTAGTTTCCCATCCCATTTCATTCAAATAAAAAACAGTTTAAAATTAAGCACAGTTTCTCAGTTGGAACCTAAGGGGGAAAACCCTGCAATTACCAGTAGTTTAAACCTGGAAGTGGATTTTCCAGCTTCCTTTTCCAGCTTCCTTTTCTAGCCTGGATTGGATGATGAAAGCAGAGTAGGGAGCATACAACCAAAGCCCCAAACAGGTTCTTTCACATCAGACTAAAATATAATTTGGCATTAAACTGAAACTAGGCTTCTTATCTTCAATTAAACTTTTCTATGTGATTTACAATACAAAAACCAAACCATTAAACATAAGCACTTTAAAAGCTGTAAGAGAGGATATAAAAAGCCCAGAGTATTTTGCTTTAAAAACAGATTTTAAGTCCTTCAGCATACTACTTAAACTATATTATCCTCCCTGATGAATTCCTCCTTGGCTTCCACATGAAATTCTACAATCAAGGCATGACAATCAATGTTATCTTGTCAGCTACCACCAGTCTCAACTGCAATGGTGAAGGCACAGAGGTAGATCTTTGAAGAGCAGATGGATGTGAGAGAAGGTATTCCTTCAGGTATCTGAGTCCCAAGCTACACAGGGCTTTAAAGGTAAGCGTCAGCACTATGTGCATACATATGTGTGCATTCACTCAGACACAAACGCACTACAAGCCATGATTTGCATGAAGAGAGTGTTTTGCCTGCACTGGCATATTTTGAGTTCAAAATATACTTGCTGTAGTACCGTGTTAATATAAATAAATCCTTTGCTCATCCTCCCCATTTTCATGGTGCATATTTTCACTAACTCTCTCCATATGGCTATTTTATTTCTGATGCTCTGAGGTCTCCCTTTCAGTCCAATAAAATCCCAAAGGCAAATGATTCCTTAACTCCTAGCACAGTTGACTTGTGTGCATTGTTTGCGTAAAAACTATGAGTCAAACAAAGTTAGGAATGCAGGTCCAGCAGCTGTACCTCTTAACTGCATGTACATAATACTTCACTTTAGGAGGTAGTTTGAGGGCAAAAGAAAGGCTATAAAACCTAAAGTTGAAAAGGACACTAACAGATAAAGAGACTTGCTTACAGGCACTGCAGCACTCCAAATTGGATTTGGGCTGTGTAACAGCATGACACTTACTGCAGACAACTGACTCCATGTCGATCTCAGAGGTTTATATTCAATAACAATCTTTTCATGTGACTTATGTTCTTTCGATTCTAACTCTTCATCAGAATCTATATCCAGGGCTTTTTCTTTGTAGTTCTGATATAACACAGCATTTTCTGAAATAACAGAAAAAGAAAATTGGTTTGAGAAGAGTTTCTAAATAACATAATTATGCATTTCACTCTCAAACTCTGCAGACAAGATAGAGTGTTGTTTAAGACAGACAATGGGCTAGCATACTACATATCATAGTAACAATAGATCACTGTACCATCGAAAAAGATGCCTTCCACCCAAATTCAATAATAGCTTGTGTTCTTTGTTAAGGGAAAACCAAAACTAGTTTTATTCTCTCTCAGTCTGTACTTAAATGAACAGAGCATTGGGATGAAAGCCATCTGATTTTAATAGTTATATGAAAAATTATGTGGTGTCCCAGCAAGCACATAAACTTTTTCAGATGTTTATTTTCCATTTTGATCATGACAAGTTTCTACTCCTTATAGCTGCAAAATTAGGATTGAACGTCTGTGGGCATGTCTGTGCCTGGTAAATCTCTGGAGATTCCAAGAGCACAGACTTTTGTAGCACACATTGGTCATTCTATTTTCCAGGTGGAAATACGATAAATTATACAGGATAAGTTGTGTTTTGTTTCTTTGAATTGCATAATTTGTACAAGCTACTACAGTTGCCCCTTCATTTTCACAGGGGATCTGTTCCGGACCCAACCCCGGCAAAAATGGAACCACAAATATTCAAGCCACATAGACTTGAATGGGGGCGCACACCCCCATTTTATCCCCTTCCATTTCCCGCCTATGAACGGGCAAGGGATGCAGACTTGAAGTCCGCGAAAATGGGGAGGGGGGGGCAACTGTATATTCAGTTTTCCTTGACTTTTTAGACAAAGTACAAATTTTCTTAATGAAGAAAAAAATAGTGATCCAAATAACCTGACAAGCTACAAAGCCACAACAACACAGTAGAAGGAGCACAGTTACTACAAAGGCAAGCTGCTGCAGGTTTAAGGCCCAAGTATCTAAAATTGTCCACCAGAAAATCCAAGTTCAGAAGTTAAAAAACCAAACAAACCCATATCCTTGCACTTGAATAAATGATTACTGGTAAGCAAAATTAGCACATATTAATTTAATATAGGCCCGATGATTTTGACAGCAAATTCAAAGCAGTTTAGTCTTGAAACTGCCTTAATAAACCAGACATTCCTCTGTCCTTAACCATGGAAGCCACTGTCAAGCCTTTTCAACTCCCATCACCACCAATGATACAATGTGTACAAAAAATCCCTGCTCCCTCCCCAAGACTTCTCCAGTTTATTTCAGTGGAGAGACAGCTTTGCAGTCAGTATGCAAAAAGATGCACGTACAGATCAGCTTCTTCCAATGAATGCGACATAACTCCATGCATGGCTGATCACTGCATCACAGAAAGGTTGTTTGACGAAACTGTCCGCAAAACCATGAGGGCAGTAGTTAGAAGAGAGAACTGGCTAGAGTGGCAGACTAAACCCGGGTTGAAATGGCAGCCAGCAGCCATTAAGCTCATTGACTAACCATGGCCCAATCACATTTGCTCAGTCACAGCACTGTAGTGAGGACAAAATTGGATGAAGGAAGAATAATGTATATTAATAACAATCATAAAATGAATGAATTGATAGGGTTCAGATTTTTGTTGATGAGCAGGGAGAAGAGGCCCTATGATCATGCTAATGGGACAGAAACAAACTATTCCAGCTCTAAGGATAATGTAATAATAATAATAATAATAATAATAATAATAATAATAATAAATTTCTATCCCGCCCCTCTGCGGCACAATCGGGGCAGCTTACAACAATTATCTCTCCCCCTTTCCATTATTCTCACAGCATAGAAGATTATCATGCTTTACTTCTATGGATCACTTCCAGATCTGGCTTCTTTCTACCCCTACCTATACTGGAGCTTAAGTAGAGAGATAAGGAATGCATCAGGAAGCACTGGGAAGAGCACCCAACACTGGATTTTCCCCTCCAAGGACGTTATCACACGGGGCCTAAAGCAGAAAGAATCCACACCCAATCCCGTCCTATTGCGGTTTTTTTCCCGTGTGTTCACACGACGTCGCACAGAACCCCGTCCCAACCCCATCCCAATGCGGCATCATCCCCGTTCTTTTGAATGCCGGTTTCTTGGGGAATTACAATTGCGCGACCAGAATGATACCGCAATAATACCGCTTTTGCCGTATGTCTGATCACGAGATAATTATCGTGGAGCATTTCCCCGACATGACCCATGGTTCCCCGCACTATTTCCCATGGATCTGTGAGGAAGCATCTTATGACGTGTACTTCCTGTTTTGATCGGGCAGCAAGAACATCCTTGCTGGGTTCTGGAAGGGATCATCTCACGTGTGTGTGAACGGCAGATATGGTTCCCAGGAGCACATCTATCGTGGTTTCGTTAATTGCGCAATGATGCTAGTTGCGTCTGATAGCCATTTCCGTCTTGTGGGGTCTATACCGGTATAGTTCTGGATTGATTCCATACCGCTTTCTTGCCGCTTTGAGACCCGCGTGTGATAACATCCCAAGAATAGCTCTCTCTCCCCACTCATCAAGAGAAGATTTAAAAAATCCTGCAACCTCTGGGAAACCCTCAAATGAACTTTTGGATTGAAGCCTAAACATGTTTTATTACTTATCTGCCTTTCCATAAAATCATGTGCCAGGTAATCTATAGCTCATAATAAAAATATTCAATAAAGCAATGTATTTAAACACCAAAACAAACATTTTTAAAAATTATAACAGAAAACTCCCATACTGACCTATAGGAAAATTAAGATTTCAGTACATGACAATTTTCTTTGTTACATTTCTACATACTTCCTAAAATCAAGAATGTAATGATAGCTTCTTATATTACAGAAGTCAGCACTCTTATTGCAAATGCCTGTTGAGGTCATAGACCCTTACCACTAATGTACTGCTCTGCTCATGGAAACAACTCTTTGTATCAGTGACTGCCATGGCTGAACAAGAGTCAAGAAGACTAACCAAGAGAGCCTTAGGTTAGACTACTGCCAATTTTAAAAAAGAACATTCCTTTTAGACTATGATTTGATTCCAGATGCAGCTTGCAAAATGACTCAATATGGCAAAATATCTTCACATCATGATTTGTGATGCCACCACACACTTTTCAGCTACAAGCAGCAAGCTGGTATACATTGCTTGTCATTTCTGTTTCAACCTGTAGTTTGTTTACTATTGTCAGAATGCAAGAACAGCTAGTGCTCTGGCTTATTTCTCTGCAGCAAGTCAGACAAAGAATTCAGGGTTTGTTTTAAGGTGTTGTTTTTGTTTTGCTTTTTTGGTCTGGCCTTTTGCAAGGGAAACACCAGCAGCTGTATCTGTATCAGACGAAATGATAAAACAAAACACAGCAACAATGGAGCAAAGCATTATAGGTTTGTTAGTTTCTTCTTCTACAACCACCAGCATGCTGCTCATAACTGACAAACCAGGGTTCTCTTGGATCCCTGGCTTGTCAGATTGTGCAACCCTTATTAATACATACCTGCAACAGAGAGAAGTTCAAAAGATGCCATAGAAAGTTGGGATATGACATATGCTAGTGTTGTAAGATAGTAAGGTCTTTGCTACAGTCCACTCTATTCCACTCCATCTTGCAATCTTGTATGCGTTTAGTTGCGAGAAAGACCCATCAAGTTCTGCAGTAATGGATTCTAAAGGTATCTGTACATGTTCTATGTGAGCCAGCATAGCGTAGTGCAGGGACCGGCAACCTACGGCCCGGGGGCCGGTTTAGGTCCCGGGCTCCGGACTTACCGGCCCCGGCCGGAGGTTGCCACCGCCGCGCGCTGCCGCTGCTGCCAGAGCGCATTTCCGGGTGCGCTCGCGGCGATCGCCATTTTGAAAGTCAAAATGGCGGTTGCGACACGTTTGCGCATGCGCGGTACTCTTGCGCATGCGCAAATGTGTTTCGTCCGCCATTTTGACTCCCAAAATGGCGGCCGCGACATGCGCCGTGGCGGCTGGAGCCGCGCGCGCGCTACGGCGGCGACCGCAGTAGCGATCGTGGCGGCTGTGTGTCCAGGGGGGTCGCGTGCGGCGGCGGCGGGTGCGCGCGTGCGCGCAAGCGCGCGAGCCGCCATTTTCTCCCCCCTTGGCCCAGCCGCAACCTGGGCGACAGCAGACCGGCCCAGGTAAGAAAAAGGTTGCCTGTCGCTGCCGTAGTGGTTTGAGCACTGGACTACGACTCTAGAGACCAGGGTTCAAATCACAGTTTGCCCATGAAAACCCACTGGTTGACCCTGGGCAAGTCACACTCTCTCAGAGGTAAACGGCAAACCTCCTCTGAAGAAACTTGCCAAGAAAACTGAGATAGGCTTGCCTTAGGATTGCCATAAGTCAGAAACAACTTGAAGGCAAACAACACACACAACATACATCTTCTGTGTAGCCGTTGCTTCTCCTCTATCAATTTTCTTTGCTGAGCATTCAGGACAAAACCTGAATGCTGTCTGCTTAGTAGGCACTCATGCATTCCTTTTAATTTCTTATGTCAGAGCTAAGCTGTTAACACCCTTTACAACTTCAGCTGAAAGTCTAGAGTTTACAAACTATAGGAAAATATGTATCATATGTAAATATGTAATGCTGGTAATAGCACATGACTTAAGGACTCTGCTGAGCAACTACACTTTTTGGCAACTCAAAAAGGAATTAACAACTATAATACACTATGCAAACTCTGCATGTACATCATAGCTACAAGAACATGATGTAGTTTCAGACTAAGAGAAATGAAGCTTTTAAAGAAGAAACTAAATAAAAAACTGGCATTAAGAAGTGGCCAAAGAAGGTAAATGAAACTTGGTAAGGTTGTGAGTCTAGTACAGCAAAGACAAAGGAGTAGGTTTTTTAAAAAAAAAAATGTGGCTGAGAGGGGGGAAAACAGTACTCAAAGTGTTTTGGCAGGGCAGTCTAGTTGGTAAACAATAAGCAAAATATTGCTTGGAAAATTTATCATCAAAGGAGTATGGAAGAACTAGGAACTGGAATGAAGAGCAGATACAAAACAAAGGAGATACAAAGCAGAGGAAGAGGAGGGGAGTGAATGGAAAGATAATCCACTACACTATAGCCAAGACTGATAACTTGCAAATAGACATGAAGAACCAAACAGCTATGCAATCTGTCAAGAGGAATAACAGTAATTGGGGGGGGGGGGGGGGGCAACCAGCAATACAAAATCACTCTCCATTTCTGACATAATTTACTGTATTTTGCAAATAGCATTTTAACAGCCACAGTCTTATGTCAAGGAAGGGGAAACCTGCTGAACAAAACTCCAAGCATGCTTGACCACTGGTTAGGGGGACTAAAACTGGTGGGAAATGAAATCAAACAACTTCTTGAGGCCCACAGCTTCCCTATTCCTTCTCCACTCCCCAGGTTTCCCCCACTCACTAACAGGCTGGAAGGTTCAGTCTCCCCAAATGACTTTTCTAACTATATGTTGAGAAAGTACTGAAGAATTAGGTCATTTTATACAATCCCCATATATTTTGCAACTTTTAGAAGTTGAGCATACCCAAGCTCAATAGAACAAAATAATACTGGTACCTAAATAAATACACACAAAGAAATCCATTTAGTTATGTCCTAGTACAAACCTTTGTTTGCAAAGTACACCTTATTTAATTGCTTCTTTCTGTGTCTTTTCTGCAGCTTTCACATCAAATTGTCCAAAAGCCCTAAAGAAACAACCTGAAACCATTCTTACCTTCTCCATCAAAGGTCCCTTGTCCTTTCAGCATTTTCTTCTAAGAAGAAGAAAAAGGGTGGAAAACTAGTGAATATAAGACTATGTAGCAAACAGCATAAGAAAAAGAAATGTCATATTCTGTGCTACAAATAAATATGAATAAATATTTTTCTATTAGCAAGACACGCTTGCAACCGCTACCACAAAATATTTGTAACTGGAAAAGTTGAGAGCACTTCAGATCCCATCAAAATAACCACAGAAAGATGCACACATGGACTTGCTGCCTGCATCAAAATTAATGGAATAGAAATCAGCAAATGGAGGAGTTCCACATGCATATCAGGTTGCATCACATGGTACATTTGGGTTGTGAATAATTTTTACTTCTGAACAGAATAAATTATTTTAAAGGAAAAAGACAAATGGTTAATTTTTGTAGAGTTTCATAAATATGCAAGTGGTTTCATTAATCTATTATCATTTTTAAAAGTCCATTTGTATGAAACAGACAAGCTTTGGTTCTAGCTTCCACAGAACAGCTTCCCGTTTTATAACACTCCTTCATAAGGGACAATTTATTCAAATAAGCATACAGTAGTATAACAAACAAGTAATGAAAAACCACAGAAGTGCCTACTTTACTTCATGGACATGTGTTTGAATATAGCAGTAAAAATTATGGTTAGTTCTGGAGTACTTCACTACATAATTTTAAGACAGCCTGTATTTTTAATCAAATATATTTTAAAGTATCCGTAGCCTAAAGGATGAGACCCAGCATGGTGTATTGGTTTGAGCATCAGACTATGGCTCTGGAGACCAAGGTTCAAATCCTTACTCACCTGTAAAAGCCCACTGGGTGACTTTCGATAAGTCACCATCTCTCAGCCTCAGAAGAAGGCAAAGGTAAAGCCCCTCTGAACAAATCTTGCCAAGAAAACCCCATGGTTCACCTTAAGAGTCACCAAAAGCCAGAAACAACTTGAACACACACAACAACCACAAAAACAACAAGCCTAGAGTATAGGTTGCAAATAAAATACATCACAGCTATGACAAAGTCAAACAATCAAAGGTTTAAGTCCTCCTCTTAACTATCTTATTACATCATTGTTCGGGCAATATAATTAAAGGCTGAAATTTTCAGCTTATTTGGAAATGTCACTAATTTATTAAATTAATCAGCTGTGTGATCATACTCTACGTCTACTGCTTGAAACTTAAACTGGGCATTAGTATAAGTACTCTACTTTTAGCAAAGGCAATACAAAAAAAATCTTGGTTATGCATCTCAACTATTCAAATATGTTTACTTAAATTTTCCTTATTGAGCTTGCAAGGGAGGCAACTAGATGCAGAAGGAAAGTTTAGGTTAGGTAGATACGCTGCCTTCACAATAAATTACTGTGGATTTGAAAGGTCTTTGGGAACAGCCATGTGCAAAGGGAGGTGCTAATAATTCTGTAAATGCAATTAAGCAAGAAGTAAGGAACCAGAAGCAGCTTCTCCTGTGCAATTTTTGTACATTTCTCTATAGGGTGAAGTTGGAAGGCCAGATATGTTTATCTATGCATATCTCTACCCAAAAAACAGCAACTCCAAATATCCTTATCAGTACATACTCTGGGATCAGCACTTGATACATACTTTTCACAAAATGTTCATGTAAATGGAATCTTTCTGCCCATGAAAGAAAGACTGGAAAGTACCTGCATCCTACTTCTCATGCTTACAGCTCAGCACACACAACCCCCTGAAGTTGGGTTGATTCTAGAAAGATGCTTTAGTTTAGAGTATGTCCTTGTATTTACTGATCTGTTTCAAAGGTGGTAGTATGGTTCACAGTGAACAATAACTGAACAGAAGTTATATTGATAATATTTCCACAAAGGTCTGCTGTTTGTCATAGAACATATAATGTGCAAAGACAAGATGTGAATTTCAAACCTCTTGAGTGTTTACAAGAAACTATTTTTAGTGTAAATGAATAGAGATGAGATATATAAATAAAAGGCTGATAATTGTGCTTGACCCAATCACCATGGCAGGAAGTCAGACATGAAAGAAGGGAGAAGGATACCATATTCTCCCCAGCCTCAATGTTTGGTAGGACCAAATGTTTGGTGCTTGTCTTGGCTCTGTACCCCTGAAAGACTAAAGGATGAAGGTGCATGGGTTTGTCTGTACATTTGACTGGCATTCCAAGCACAAGCTGCCAGTCAAGCACCAAGACCGAGCAAGCCAGCACACACAATATCTTCTCGTCAGATCCAGGCTAGAGACAAGAAAAGATATATGGTTTGCCTTTGTTCCCAAGAGGAGTTTTGAGTGCCTACAAACAAAAAGTCAAAACCATCTTCTGTCCCTGCCCCATCCCTAACGTTTTGTATTGGACAAAACTTCCCCTTCCCTTCCCGGCTCTGAGCAAGGAGAATGCTCTACTGAGTTTTCTTGGTCTTACACTAGATTTCAAAGAGACATTTCAGGTATAAGACCTTTGGAAAAAGAAATTGTGTAGGCTACTAAGATCAGCTAAAGTTTGACAATCTGTGTGTGTGTAACATCTTCCTATGATAGTCTGATGATGGCTTCCTACCTCACATCATAACTTGAATGGCAAATGTATAGATAAAAGAACACTGAAGTATAACATACTGCCCTTTAATGAAACTTTTAAATGGACTAGTCACTGGGCAGCAAAGATTCCTTTTCAGAGATACTTTCAATAGATGCTTCTTGGGTGAGCAGTTAACAAAAATGAGACTGTTTCACCTTTAAGGAACACCTGGCCTATCATCCTTCTGATTCTCGGCTGTTTTCTAGCTGTTCTGAATTCCTTCAACTGAACCCATGAGCCAGTGTAATTCAAGGAGAGGCACAAACTGTATAGATAGCTTTGTACCTACACTTATTCCAATCATCACTGTCCTAGCATTAGCTGTCCTTCTTAACTACATGGTTGTAATCATGCAACTTTCCATTATAACTGACATTATTTACCACAACAAGCACAACACAGATTACAGTATGAACTATCACTTAGCTTAGAAAGTGGTTTTTGGCAAAATTGCTACCTGTGACTGTTTCACGGGGCTGATCTGAGACTATTCTGAACTCCTTGTAAAGTGAGTAGATTACAAATGCAGCATAAAGATATAATTTTAAAAACCCAAATTACAAATCATTAACAAAATAAGATGAATCGCTTTACATACCTTTATTCTTCCTAAACTGGAGAATTTCTCCTTGTCTTCCACAACTGCCTTCAGCACTGGCTGAGACATCCTGTTTTTCATCTTAAAGTTGACAGTACTGTCAAAATCAACACCACTCACAACAGCTCGCCGATATGAAGTGGACCGCAAACTACGTCTCAGCATCCCTGGGCTTTCCACATCACCTTCTGTCTCTTCATTTCCACCAGCTACCAAAGGCACACCAAGGGCCTCCACCATACTACGGACCTTCAGAATCCTTTTGTTTGGTTCCACATTTTGACTATTGGCTTTGCTGGTTACTTTTATTTCAGAAGCTAGACTCTTAGGAATAATCTGCTGCTTCCCCACTTTTAAAGCAACAGGACTATTTGTACTCAACACAACAGGTGGTGTTTCTATAATCTCATTCTGATTTGATGGTATTCTTTGGAGAGGCAGATGCTGTTGTTGCAAGGGAGCAGGTAGGCAGACAGATGTCTTCTCTGAGTTTTTAGAAAGTTGGCTAGGTTGTAACACTAAGGCAGTTGTGTTGTTATTTGGTGAATGCATAACTTCTGTAAGTGACAATCCAAGACCTGATGTAAAAGCAGTTTCAGTCTGCTCAGGAGTCTGTGCTGTTTGATCGGAAACCCTCCCTCGGTTAACCAGCTTACTGCCTGCAAAACCATTGGTTGTAAAAGTTACAGACTTATTTGAAACCATTTTCAATGCTTGAGGTGATTGCTCAGAAAGCTTTGGGGAGACAGTTTTACGCTCTGGAAATTGAACTTTGTCATTTGGCACAGAGCCAAGGCTGCAGCCAAAAAGTAGAGGGCTCCTTTGAATGGGTGTACTGTCCGGAGAAGTAATTATTGTTTCAGCAGGCTGAGTTAAAGTGAACGTGTCTCTATCTTCCACAGGAAAATCTGTGAAGAGGACCCCAGTGGAACTCTGGTAGGATTGGGGTCTAGGCTTGTTCTTTGTATGCAAATGGACTTGGTGAGCAGACCTTCTCCTCCACAATGGTGCAATGTTGTTATTGGAAAAATCCACTTCGTTTTGCCCATCCATTCCATGAGCTAAAGTCAACTGAACATCAGGAGTGCAATCTGTCCTTTTAAACAAGAAATGAGCAAGTAAAATGAATAATTTTGGATCAATATTAAAGGGTGGTTTCTAATGGGGAAAGGCAGTACACTGGTGGCCATCCATCACTTCCAAAACCCCGTGGATAGGGATAAGAGAGAGGATATGGCAAAGCCCAGCAGATCCTTTATTTTCTAAATTTCCTGACCCACACTAAAGCTAAAGTATGAAGGAGTGGGGGTAAAGTAGGCTAGGGCCAGGCTCAATCCTGGGCCTTAACATTGTTATAAAGATGTTTGGAATCTGAGTCCAAAGCTTCTCCACAATGCCTTAATTGGGAGCCTATCCTTGGCAGGAACACTGCTAGCAGTAAATCTATGTGCATGAAACGTTTCACAGGACTAACAAGCCCTTTGGAGTAGAAACGCCCCTCTCCTGTCCTATCCACTAGTCAGCATATCTAGGGATTTATGACTACATTGTTATATTAAAAAAAGCTACGCTGAATCTTTTAAGGGAAGTTTTGTGTTTAATCCAGAATAATAGGTGTTTTTCTTATCCCATATGCACATACGTTAGTGGTTAAACAACAAGGTAGAGCAAAAGCTGTCTTTTTAAGTAAAGAGACTACTGAATTACAGACCTAGAATGTTTGCCAAGAATAATTTTGCATAAATGGTTGTTGCCATGGTGGCTTTCAGTAAAGATGTAAAGCAGGTAAAGCAGTAGTTTTTATTGGAACAACTTGTATTGATGGGAAAGCATATTATGAACACTTTTTTCCCAATCAGCATATGAAGATTTTTTTTAGATTTCCTACAGTAATGAATTCACTAAAAATAGGATTTTTATATGGTTTGGAAGGCATGGTGAGATTACAGCAGTGATACCATCTACTACAGGGTCCTCCCTTCTTGCTATCCTCCTATGGCCTGCCCTAATGCATCATTGGGAAGGGGTCCACCTAAGGAAAAAATTGGAGTTGGGCCCATGGTGCAAAGTGAATCCAGCGCTCAGTACATCTACCATCAATCCATACTTCAGCTTTTTAAAGGATCATTCAAAATTTGCTCATGGCAAATCCAATATGCACAAAGCACACTAATGATTCTGGAAACACAAGATGAAGAAAGAACTTTTTTAAAAATGGGGCTGTGGTCCAGAGATATACTCTTAAGCAGTGCTTTTAGCCAATATGACTTTTTAAAGGACTGTTTCAGAAACAGAGCACTGTGCCTTATCACAAATAATTACTTTCCAAAGTCCTCTCAGTTTCAAAACAAAAATATTTTCCCATACTGCAAAAAGCTGCATTAGAACAGCACAAGATCAGTATCCTCAATCTTGAGTAAAAAACAGCTTCAATCGTCTATCAACATACCTAAGAGGAAATACCAATGAACCGGATGTCAAAGCACCAGAAGTCAATGGTAGTAACTTCTGAGTAGACATGCAGACCACTGCACTGTTCATTGGCTCCTGAGCAAGGTCAAAACCATCTTATCCCATGCAATCTCTTATAGTACAAAGTCTGAACAGGAGAATCCTGCGTCACAGTAAAGACTCTGAGATTTGTTAAGCATGAGCTTTAATAAATGGGACTATAGCCCACTTCATCTGACACCTTCACACTCAGAACATTTATCACAGCCCAAACAAAACTTCTCTGATGTATCTAATTAACACCTTTACAGACTGCTAGAAATAGTGCAAATTGAGTCCACTTTAACTGGCCTGGCTCAGTGCTAGGGAATCATGGGAATTGTATTTTTTTCTAGGACAGTGAGCCTTCTCTGTCAGAGAGCTCTGGTGCCACAATAAACTACAGTTCCCATAATTCCTTAGCACTGAGCCAGGACAGTTAAAGTGGCCTCAATTTGCACTATTTCTGGCAGTCTGTTCCTTTCAAGCAGATGAACACAACAGCTTGCATTGAGTCAATGCTTTTTGCTCCAATACACCAAGAGAGCAATCCTATGCATGTTTACTTAGAAATAAAGATCTAGCTGTGTTAGTCTGTAGAATAAGTATGCAGAGAGACCTTGTAGCACCTTGGATACTAACTGAAAGAATGAAGTTGGCAGCATGAGCTTTTGTAGACTTAAGTCTACTTCTCAGTACGCTCCAAATGCATCTGAGGAAGTAGACTTAAGCCTACAAAAGCTCATGCTGCCAACTTCTTTCTTTCAGTTAGTCTCAAAGACGCTACAAGATCTCTCTACATACACTTAGAAGTAAGCCCCACTGAACCCCCATGTGAACAGGAATAAGTTCTTTTAAATATGGTGGGAATATGCACAGAATTTGAATGTTGTGGTTGCTCACTGGTTAAGAATCTGACACTGACAACTGCAAAGTTGGCAGTTCAAGGCCCAAGTGGTGCATGATGAGGTGAGCTTCCCTCACTAGTTCCAGCTTCTGCCACCCTAGCAGTTTGAAAGCATGTAAAAGTGCAAGTCGATAAATAGGTACCACTTCGATGGGAACATAACAGCGTTCTGGGCAGTAATGCTGGCCACATGATCACAGAGTTGTGTTTGACAATGCTGGCTCTTCGGCTTAGAAACATAGATGAGCACCACCCCCTACAGTGGAACACAGCTTGACAACCTAGGACGTTATCACACGGGGAGTTGCGGGGAGAAAGTGGAAATAAACGGGCACAAGCGGAAGTCTTTCATTTATGGGATTTGTCCCGTTCCGCCTCGTCTGATAACTAAATTCAAATTTAAAAGGGGGTTAATTCGAACAAAAACCTGATCTTTTCATTTTCGGGATTTTTGAGGATTTGAAAAGATCAGGTTTTCGTTCGAATTAACCCCCTTTTAAATTCGAATTTAGTTATCAGACGAGGCGGAATGGGACAAATCCCGTAAATTAAAGTCTTCCGCTCATCCCATTTATTTCCACTTTCTCCCCGCGACTCCCTGTGTGATAACGTCCCTAGTCAAAGGGAAATACCTTTATCTTATCTTTAGACAGCATGGTGTAGTGGTTTAAGTGATGGACTATGACTCTGTAATTCAAATTCCTCCTCAGCTACTGAAATCCATTGGGTGATCTTGAGCAACTCACACACTCTCAGACTCAGAGGAAGGCAAGAACCCACTCTGAACACAGCTTGACAAGAAAAACCAGTGAGATTCACCTGAGGAATGCCATAAGTCTGCAAAGACTTGAAGGCACACCACCACACCACCACAACAAGACTACTGTAAGTAACACTTTACTCCTTACAGCCCTATAGAGGAAAGAGTGTTTTAGTGTTTTTCTTCTAAGTCTTTGTGGCTGCATATACTTTCTACCAGGGTTCTTTTCAATGTTGTTTTCCCACTCTCTGGCGCCACTGTGTTGTTATGAGCCTTGGAGATTAAGGTTTTTGTTGAGTTGTCTTCAAACTCCTACTTATGGCAACCCTAAGGTGGAACCTAGCATGGGGTTTTCTTGGCAAGTTTCTTCAGAGGGGGTTTGCCTTTGCCATTGCCATTCTCTGAGGCTGAGAGAGTGTGACTTGCTCAAAGTCACCCAGTGAGTTTACACGGCTGAGACAGTCTCCAGAGTCATAGTCCAAATACCTAAACCACTACACCACGCTTAAGTAGTAGCCCTTAAGTAGGTAACTCCACTTTTTTTTTTTTTTTAACAAAAAAGGGGGGAATGTCCTCCTCCTACTCCCACGTTTCTCTCCACCGTATACAAAGCCAGAGGGGACGTTCCCAGTGTCTCCCTTATGAGCCTTTCTACTACCTTGTTGTGGTCTATTCCCCATCTTTTCCCCTCAGAGAAGTACCTTGGGAACCCCTGAGGAGAAGGTGTTTCAGGCGGGAAGAGTTGAGGAAAGTTTACCAAGTTTAACCAACAAGTCTTCCCTTTCCCTTTTCTTCAGAAGTCACTTTTATCAGCAGGAGTTGCTGGTGGCAAAACTTTTTCAGGAGGGAAAAGTGGAGGAGAAAGACTTCCAGTGAGAGCCCTGGGTGACCAGGCGTCCTCCTTTTCCAGGACCTGTCTTCCATTTCAACCTTCTGTCCAGGAGGAATTCCCAAAGGTCCTCCATTCTGAGCCTGGCTAAGAAGCAGGCATATATCTTTCTAGGAGTGTTTTTTCTTCTTCTTTATTTTAATTTGGTAAAGTCCTCCCTTTTTCTTCAAGGTCCTTCCTTTTTCTTCAGTGTGCTCCATTTTGCGGTGCCTGATCCTCCTTTGGGGTTAGGACACCTGGTCACCCTGAGTGAGTTAAGGACTAGGCACCGCAAAATGGAGGACACTGAAGAAAACGGTAGGGACGTGAGCAAATAAAGGCTAGAAACACTCATATAGCTGTAAATCTATGCTTCTTAGTCATGCTCAAAATGGAGGACATTGTGGTATTCCTCCTGGACAGAAGGCTGAAATGGAGTGCATGTCCTAGAAAAGGAGAACATATGGTCACCCTGAGCTAAAAACACAAAAATGTAAACCCATGCTCAAAAATGGAGGGCCTCTGGGAATTCCTCCTGGAAAGAAGACTGAAATGTAGGACAGGTCCTTGGACAGGAGGACGCCTGATCACCCTGGGCTAAAAATACTCATAGAAATGTAAACCCATACTGAAAATGGGAGACCTTTGGGAATTCCACCTGGGCAGAAGGCTGAAATGGAGGACGTGTCCGGGAAAAGGAGGAGATATGGCCACCCTGAGGTAAAAACACTCAAGATAAATGTAAACTCATGGTTCGTAGCCACACTCAAAATGGAGGGCCTTTTGGAATTCCTCCCTGGGCTGATGGCTGAAATGGAGGACGTGTCCGGGAAAAGGAGGAAATGTGCCCACCCTGAGCTAAAAAAACAACCCAAAAACCACTCATATAAATGTAAACTCATGCTCCTTAGCCACGCTCAAAATGGAGGGCCTTTTGGAATTCCTCCCTGGGCAGAAGGCTGAAATGGAGGACGTGTCCGGGAAAAGGAGGACCGCCTCCCTGCTGGCCCACTGAGTACCCCATGCATCCTCTGCCTCTCTCACCTCATTCCCTCCGCTTTGGCTCCGGAGTTTCCCCACCTGCCCAAACTCCTGGAAGCCTGGAAGCCAGGCAGGCCAGTCTCGATGCGGACGGAGCTCCCGCTTTGGTTTGCCTCGCTCCGGACGGGAGACTGGACCGGCTCTTCGCCCCTTCGCCGCCTGCCCCTGTCCCTCCTTCCCGGCCTTGGCACCGCCTTCCTCCTCCCCCCAAAAAACCCCAAAGCCCCACCTTCTCCTCCTCCTCCTCCTCCTCAGTCCTGGCTAGAAGAGAGGCTGCCTCCTTGTGGGGCTGGTGGGCCAACTGGAGAGAGAGCCCTCGTTTTTGGCAAGGGCTTGGTCCCCAGGAGACAACAACCCCCCCCCCAGGAAACTCATTAGGATCTGCCTGTGAAGCAGAGTGACCAGGCGTCCTCCTTTTTCCAGGACATGCCCTACATTTCAGCCTCTTACAGTGGCAGAATTCAAAGACAGAACATATTATAAGAAAAGCAGGCTTGGACACAGAAGAAGGAGGAGTGAAAATAGGAGGAATGAATATCAACAATCTAAGATATGCAGATGACACCATAGTACTAGCAGAAAACCTCACAGACCTGGAACACCTACTAAGGAAGATCAAAGAAGAAAGTGCACTGGCAGGCTTAATGTTGAACATAAAGAAAACAAAAATAATGACCACCGAGGACCTTCACAAGTTCAACCTAGGCAATGAAGAAATAGAAATAGTACAAGGATTCCCACACCTCGGATCAAACACTGATAGAAATGGGGACTGCAGTCAGGAAATCAGAAGAGGGTAGGTGACTATGAAAAACATATTTTAAGAAAAGCAGGCTTGGACACAAAAGAGGAGTGAAAATAGGAGAAAGGAATATCAACCATCTAAGATATGCAGATGACACCATAGTACTAGCAGAAAACCTCACATAGACTTGGAACAATTTCTTTCTTTCAGTTAGTTTCAAAGGTGCTACAAGATCTCTCTAGGTATTGATTCTACAGGCAAACACGGCTATATCTTGGAATTCTACCTACTACTAAGGAAGATCAAGGAAGAAAGTGCAAAGGCAGGCTTAATGTTGAACATAAAGAAAAACAAAAATAATGACCACAGAGAACCTACACACATTCAAACTAGACAATGAGGAAATAGAAATAGTAAAAGAGTTCTCATACCTGGGATCAATAGAAATGGGGACTGTAGTCAGGAAATGGGAGGGTGATCATGAAAAACATAAGAAAAACAGGCTTGGACACAGAAGAGGGAGGAGTGAAAATAGGGAGGAATATCACCCATCTAAGATATGGAGATGACACCATAATACTAGCAGAAAACCTCACAGACCTGGAAAACGTACTAAGGGAGATCAAAGAAGAAAGTGCAAAGGCAGGCTTAATGCTGAACATAAGGAAAACAAAAATAATGACCACTAAGGACCTTTCTAAGTTCAACCTAGACAATGAAGAAATAGAAATAGTACAATAATTCCCATACCTGGGATCAAACATTGATAGAAATGGGGACTGCAGACAGGAAATCAGAAGAAGATTAAGTGGGGAGGGTGAAAGAACTAGACAAGATCCTAAAATGCAAAGATATACAACTCAGAACAAAAGTTTGAATCATACAAGCCATTGTATTCCCTATTACCATGTATGGATGGGAGAGCTGGACAGTTAAGACAAATAATAGGAAGAAAATCAATTTATTTGAGGGAAATAGGGAATGCTGGGAATTGTACTTTTGTGAGACATTTCGCCTTCTCTGTCAGAGAGCACTGGTGCCACAATAAACTACAGTTCCCAGGATTGCCTAGCACTGAGCCAGGGCAGTTAAAGCGGTCTTGAACTGGATTATTTCTGTAGAGTGTATCAAAAAGGAATTGGCAGCATGAGCTTTCGTAGCTTTGTGAAGTCGTAGGCTTTCATGGCCGGCATCCATAGTATTTTTTGTGGGGTTTTTTTTCGGGCTGTGTGGCCATGTTCTGAAAGAGTTTCTTTCTGACGTTTCACCAGCATCTGTGGCTAGCATTGCTGGCAAAACGTCAGAGAGAAACTCTTTCAGAACATGGCCACACAGCCCGAAAAAAAACCCACAAAAAAACCTATTTCGTAGCTTTCATCTGAGGAAGTAGACTTAAATCTATGAAAGTTTATGCTGCTAATTCCTTTCTTTCCATTAGTCTCAAAGGTTCTAACAGATCTCTTCACATACTAAGAAGCAGGAGTTTACATTTATAATGCTATTTTTAGGTCAGGGTGACCATATGTCCTCCTTTTCCAGGACTGGCCTTACATTTGAGCCTTCTGTCCATGAAGAACTCCAAAAGGTCCTCCATTTTGAACAGGACTAAGAAGCATGAGTTTACATTTAAAGTAGTGTTTTAGCTCAGAGTGACCAGAGGTCCTCCTTTCCCAGGATCTGCCCTACATTTCAGCCTTCTTTCCAGTAGGAATTCCAAAATGTCCTTCATTTTGAGCAGGACTAAGAAGCCCCCTTTGTAACGCCACATTTGCTGTTCCCCTTTGGCAAATTTGTCTACATAGCAGCCTCTCCTTGCTGTAAATAGGGGGCTTAGGATGGACTGAAGGTAGATTCAGTCAAGGGTTTGCTGCTAGTAAAGTACAATGTTAAGCCTTTGTCTTGCTCAGAGTTCTGTAAATATATTGCAAGCCAACAAGTCATCCTAACAAAGTTCATCAGAAAAATACAGTTAAGTACATAATAATATACAGTATATGTAATATAGCTGTAGATAAACCATGTGAAATGAAGTCATTAGTGTTTTTTAGCATTCATTTGGTCATGTCCTATATTTTCTTGAGTGTCTTGGATTTTGTGGTGCCTTTGTCCTCCTTTGTAGTGAGGACATCTGGTCACCTTGCCCCAGGAACCTGACTGTAAGGGGCCTCAACCCTTCAGTCTGTGGTGGGTGAAGAAGGGATGTGTCTGAATGCAAGCACACACACAGAATGCAAGAAATATATCCAGGGATAGCTGTGTTGGCCATGTTGCAAAGTACAATAACATCCAAAAGCCACAAAACAGGGATACTTTTATGAGACAACCAAAATGCACAAAATACATGTTGCAAGCTTTATACGTTCCAGAATTAAAGGTTTGCACAGAGCAGAATGCCCAGCAAGCCTGACCATAGACCACCAGGTCTATGGGTCTTAAGACAGAGTGTGACTTGTCTGGGGTCACCCAGTGGGTTTACATGGCCTAGCAGGGATTCGAACCCTGGTCTTCAGAGTCCAACATTCAAACCACTATGCCACATACTGGCTATGGCAAAGGAGGGCAAGGCACCTCAAAATATAGGACATTCAAGAAAAATATAGGACATTACAAAATAGAAGCTAAAGATACGAATGTAAATATAAATTCATTTCTTATGGTTTATTTACAGCTATATCACATATGTATTTCATGATGTATGTATTTTATTAATTGCTCAACTGTATTTTTCAAATACAGTTTGAAAATAAAGATGAACTTACTTTTGTTAAAATGCCTTGTTGGCTTGCAGTATAACAGAACTCTGAGCAAGACAGATGCTTAAAATTGCACTGTACTAGCAACAAACCCTTGACTGAATCTAAATTTAAATCAGTCCTTTTATTTGTCCCTTGTGCTGAAATTAAGGGGAAAAAATTATTTCAACATTTGCATTGTCCCCTGAAGCAACCCATTTCCTAACAGCTTTGCTGTCCTATTTCCCTCTGAGAAACAAAAAGCACCAGAGCTCTGGGAGCAAGTCTTATCTGTTGTTGCTGTAGAACAGGAGTAGGCAACCTTTCCCCTTTAAGGGCCGAGGGACTTCATCTCCCAGAATCCCAGGAGCTATTGGCCAACATGGGACTATTGGCCAACATGGCTGAGGCTTCTGGGAGCTGAAGTCCCTTGGCCCTTAAAGGGGAAAGGTTGCCTACCCCTGCTGTAGAAGGATCCATCCTATTCCCCTATTTGCAGTGATGAGAGGCTGCCAAGTAAACACATTTCTCAAAGGGGAAGAACAAACATGGCACCACTCAATGTGCTTGTTAGGCTGCATCCACACTGTAGAAATAATCCACTTTAACTGCCATGGCTCACTGCTTTGGAGTTCTGGGAATTGTAGTTGTGGCATCAGAACTCTGACAGAGAAAGCTAAATGTCTCACAAAACTATAGTTCCTAGAATTCCATAGCACTGAGCCATGGCAGTTAAAGTGGTATCAAACTGGATTATTTCTGCACTGTGGATGAAGCCTCGGAAATGCTCAAAATGAAGGACATTTTGGAATTCCTCCTGGAGAGAAGGTTGAATAGTAGAAATGTCCTAGAAAAGGAGCATGTCTAGTTATACTGCGTACACATGCAATGCATTGGGGAATGAGTAAAATCTAAAAGGGTCAGAGCAGGGGAGCCACAGTACACATGGAAGCTGAGAAAGGGGTCTATTACTTTTTTGGGGGCCCAGGCAAATTGACTTCATTCTTTCCTTCCTCAAAGGACACAAAACTTGATGACAACACATCCCAAAACATTGGGAACCCTTAGACTGAAACATCCCTACAAAGGAGGATGGACAGGATTAAAACATGAGAGAGAGGCAATTGTGATTTTCTACAAAGGCTTGGGCAAGGGCACATGGAGTGCCAGTGTAGAGTATTGGGTGTTAAGAGCAGGATTTTGCAGATCCAGATTCAAGTCCTCACTCAACCATAAAAGACAGAGTAACCTTGGGATGGTCTATTCATTGCACAAAGTGATACTTGTGAGAATAAAACGGGTAGGCGGCCTTGAACTTACTGGAGAAAAGGTATCATTTAAATATAATAAATAACTGCACTCCATCCTGTACATTCCGCTTGGCTCAATAGTATTTAACTCCTGTATAAAGCATCCATGATCAGTTTAAAACCTTAAAGCCTAAATTCAGTGTTGTCACTAGGAGGTGCGGGGGGTGCGGATCGCACCAGGTGACATTCTAAGGGAGGGTGACACCATTGCTGCTCAAACATCTATTTTGGCAGAAACATTGTATCATTTGCCTGTATCTCTTTAAAATGCTTTAAGAGTGGTGAGAATGAGGTGAAGCTCAGTGGGAGAAGAAAGGAGAATCCCCAGAATTTTTTAAAATTAAAATGTCAACATTCAATTTTTTATTTTTTTAAAAAATATATATTTTAATTTTTTTTAAAAAAATATTCATTTTAAATTTTCTTAAAAAAACATATTATCAACAATTTTCACTATGTATATGTAAAAACATTTAGGTTATGCATATGATATTGTAATTTGAAGGTATAATTTTAATGTTGCCAGTTGTTTATGTCACAACTATTAGCATTACATTCAGTGGTATATGGGAATTATGATTTGCAAGTATAATTAGTGCAAAAAAGTATTCCTAATGATTCTGTATGCTGTGAAATGGGAGGAGGTTAATGGGGGAGGGTGACACCATGAGTTTCCACACTGGGAGACACCAACCCTAAGAACGCCACTGCCTAAATTTAATTATCTGCCAAAATTTTCCCCTGTTCCTCTTATCAACCAACTTTTGTCTCTTGGTGGTCTTTCCTTCCACCAGCTGTTCATTCAGCCTTTCCACCCATACTAGGCACCAGCAGTTTTTGTCTCTCAGGATTTTCATCATCTAGCTACCCACATTCCCATGGCCAGATTGCATATTGTGTGAATTATTTGCTCATTATGCAGATATGTGGGTCATGAACAGATTGACCGCATGCTACTCCCCCATGCAGAAGCACTCCTTTCTAAGTTCCTTTACAGAGCAAATGTTTAGTGTTCTCAGATTGTTGACAGGTAATCTAGGATTGTACAATCTGCAGCACATTTTGTTTTGTTAATCTCCATTACTCCCTTTCTCTGTTCACAAAACTCTTGTGCCTTTAACAGTTGCAGAAGATGCGGATATCCAGCAGGTATAATTTTTCCTCAGGGTTGGGGCTTCCACAATAGTCGTAATTCTCTCTGCAACATTTAAAATTAGAACTGTGCAACTGATCAGCATTTTCACAATATCATGTTTATTTGTATACTGCTTTTGCATGGTAAAACCGTGTCCAGAGTGGATTACAGCAACATCAGAAGAGTTGAATACAGAAAAATTGCATTTCCAGGTAATGCAACGACAATTACTACTGAAGATTTAAATAATCATACAACAGCAGGGGTCGGCAACCTTTTTTGCTGATGGGCCGGAGGGGGGGAATGGTGCTGGGGGGGGAATGGCTCCGAGAGGCCCAGTGCCGCCACGGGTGCCCCCCAGGAGGCTTCCCTCGGCGGCGACGGGCCTCTGAGAAGTCCAGCGTCACTGCGGGCTCCTCCGGGGTGCCATTTTGGCTGCGCCATTGCCACGGCCGCCGCGGCCGCCATTTTGGCAAACAAAATGGCAGTCGCGGCTCGTTCGTGCATGCACAGGAGTACTGTGCATGCGCAAACGAGTCGTGGCCACCATTTTGGCAAACAAAATGGTGGCGGCGCATGTGGCGGGGTCGGCGGTGGCGCATGCAGCGGCGGCGGTGGTAGGGGTCGGCAGGGGCCAGGCGGTGGGGGTCTGCAGGCCGGGTGTGGCCCACGGGACATAGGTTGCCGACCTCTGTACAACAGGCTTAACATCTCACTGCTGAAAATGTGTACTAAACCTTTTTTTAAAAAATCCCCTAATAATTCACATTAGAATACACTATATTTAAAAGAGAAATACCAAAAGAAATCTGAACAGCAACAAAAATGTTCTCCAAAACTAACCTCACTCCCAAAGAATCCCATCTTCATCCTCTCTGCAGCCATAATTCTGAGAGCTGTAGTCCAAACCTTTTCAAGTATGTGAAATAAGTGCTTGTATGTTCAATCTTACATTTATATTGGTCCTGGCCATAAGCAAAAAATCATGCAGGATAGACTGACAGAAGGCTCCTGTCATCAAGTAATAATGGATGGATGCCAAGCTAGCATTCATTGCTCTGGCTGTCTTTGGCAAATTTTTTAGATGTTTAATACACAAGAAGGCAACAGGTCACTAGTGTTACTGGGACCATTGTTACTGCCAGTGCTATTGCATCTAAAACTGCCACTGTTTTTTGCTTTCAATTTAGCTGCTCAAACCTTGGGATAAAATGTGATGAAACAGTTTCCATACGAAAGGGATATCTGTAGTGATCTGAATTGGGTGCAGTCTCTGTGGTTCAAATAAGGACAGCTGAGTGGAGAGAGCCAAGAAACCACTTCTTGGGTGTGGAAGGTGGCATATATAATTCCTCTCACACACACCTTTCCTCTAAGAATTTATCAAGGAAACTGCTAAATAAGAGGAATATTCTCATCTTCCCATAATATTTCTGCTCACAGTGCTAGTTTTAATCCACTGACCTCACTTTCATTGTACTGTATCTGACTGCTGCTATCTTCCCTGCATTCCAAATGAACTTTAAGGTACAGGCTGAAGAAGAAAGTCATAATTTTTTATCCTAAGACCAAAGCATATAAACAAAAGGAATACTGGCAATTGTTCATAAATTATATAAGCACATAAAACTGTGGTTTGAAGGATGTCGCAATTTTTATAAGTCTTTGGTACACAATGTAACTGCAAGGAAAAGAAAAACATATTCTAGGTAACAAACTCAATGATCAAGCCTTCTGTTCCACACATGTTCCCAGAAAGCCTTTCACTTGCCAGTTGCAGTCATTAACACATGCATAAGATTTGCCAGCTCTTCTTTCACAGGACTCTTGTGCCTTTTTTTGCATGCCAGCCAGAATCCAGCAAGTAATTGTTTCTCTCATATGGGTGCTGAATTTCTGCATGTTAAGCCAATGCTAAAGGTATTAAAATACTGCCAAAGTTGGAAGCTCCAAAATAGGATTGCCTTTTTTTTTAACCCTCTTCTATACTTCTTGCAATTTCACATTCTGACATTATCAGATGGTAAAACTTAGGCTTTCTAAAGAGTAGCTTCCATTAAATGTGCAGAATTAAGCCAAGTCTGGTCAGCTGCCAACCCTAAGGGTTGCTGTCAAAAAGGATAGCTTGCTGTCAAACATCAACCAACATTGCAGAATGGACAAATCAGTTGACCTCCAAATGTGATTGGATTACAGTTCCCATTATTCTCCATCAGTGGTTATGTGGGCTGGAGCTGGCAGGAATTGAAGATCTACAGCTTCTGAAAGGCACATGTTCCCCACCTCTTCTAGATGGTGATGCTCTCTTGTTGTGTGCCTTCAAGTAATTTCTGATGGTGACACTAAGTGAGCCTATCATGGAGCTTTCTTGGCAGGATTTGTTTAAAGGAATTTATCATTACTTTCCTCCGAGGCCAAGAAAGCATAGAATCATAAAGTTGGAAGAGACCTCAAAGGCCATCCAGTCCAACTGCCTGCCATGCAGGAACACAATCAAAGCACCCCTGACAGATGACCATACAGCCTATGTTTAAAACCCTAACCCTCCAAAGAAAGAGATTCTACCACACTCCAAGGGAGTGTGTTTCACTGTCAAACAGCTCTTACTGTCAGGAAGTTCCTCCTAATCCTAATGTTTAGGTGGAATGATTTGTTCAAAATCACCAGCTGGGTTTCCAGGGCTGATCAGAGATTTGAACCATGATTTTGTGGAGTCCAATCCAACATTCAACCACTACATAATGCTAGCTTTTCGTCATATGAATCATGTTTATGATTTTATAAACTGTTTGTTTGGAAGACAAAACCATTCAGCATGTTAGTGGAATCACATTTTAAATATCTTTATTACAATTAATTCCTGACCCTTTACCCATAGCATTTAATGTTTTAAGACAGCAAGTTTTCCTCACAATTAGCAATGTAACAGGAAGCCTCATCAAAACAGGATATAATTTAGAACTCCTGCAGATATTTCCCTATTGACTTTTGATATTTTACTGCCTTTGCACTCATTAATTCCTATCCATGACTGGATCAGCACATAATGTTTTTGTAACACATTGATTACTCCTTACATTTTTAAAAATATAATTTGATATCCGTATCCATGTTTTTGATACATTCAGATGCCTAGTGGTATTGACATTTAGTTCACCAATCTCTTTCTATAATCATGCTTCCATAATTGTATTGGTATTTGTCATATGTTTTGCAATTGTGTGTTCCTCAAGCATTTTTGTGTTGTTTTGATTTGATAGCATGTTAATGTTATTTGCATAGCTTCAGACTGACCAGCATTTGGAAGAGAAATAGGCAAACTCAGATGTTTTTGAACTACAGCTTCCATCAGCCGAGGTCAGTAGAGAGAATGGTCAAGAAGCTATGAATTATAGCCCAGCAACTTGTGAAGACCACCATCTCCCCCAGGAAGCAGCTTATTTGAGTGATTCACATAGTTTTCATCCTTGTAAAGAAGCCCACAAGTTACTAGCCAGCTGTGAACTTGTAGGAGAATAACAGAGAACTCTGACTTCTTCCTATTGAAGTCTGCCTAGTTTCTATGTTGACCACAGAGAGGTGACAGAGTGCTCCATCCCAACTCCAATAGTCACCCAAGTACCTGCGTGCAATTTCTTACATGGGAGCAGCTTCATGACGCTCTGGCAGTGTGGTGTTCATGAGGTGATATGATAGCCGTGTTTAAATATTTGAAGGGATGTCATATTGAGGAGGGAACAAGCTTGTTTTCTGCTGCTCCAGAGACTAGGACCCGGAACAATGGATGCAAGCTCCAGGAAAAGAGATTCCACCTCAACATTAGGAGAAACTTCCTGACAGTAAGGACTGTTCGACAGTGGAACACACTCGCTCCTTGGAGGTCTTTAAGCAGAGGCTGGATGGCCATCTGTCAGGGATGCTTTGATTGGGAGTTCCTGCATGGCAGGGGGTTGGACTGGATGGCCCTTGTGGTCTCTTCCAACTCTATGATTCTATGATTCTATGAAACTGACTTCTGGCTGTGGTGTGGCCAGCAAAGCTGGCTTTTTGCCACCAGAAAAAGGAGTAGCTCTTTGCTTCAAGGTGGATTTTGGCCATGGCATGTGGTGCCACAGCCCCAATCTTGGTTGTCTATTTTGTCCCTTAGTCACTTATAGCTTTCTCACAATAATATATACATGTAACGCTCTTATTTTACACTAAGAATATCCAAAAATGTAATGTCCCAAATTCCACTGCAACAGAAACAAAAACAAAAAAAATCCAAAAACCATTACATTAAAATTATTAAACTTTGATTCTCTCCTTTTGCAAACCAAAAAGGAGTGTCTTGAATCTATCAGGGTCTGCCTTGCAGAGAGAGATTATCAACTGTCATATCCAGCACCTCCTAGGTTGTGTTCTCCAGCAATGCTCGATATCCCCCCCCCCCCTTGTAGTACGGTAGGATTCCTGATTATTTTCAAACCCTTTCATTGTTGGCGTTGAGGAAGGCATTTTTATTAGCAAGGTTAAATGTGCACCCCTCAAATGTGACAAGGGGTAGATATTTACAGACCCCATTTTTGAAACGTATATGCCACTGTGATCAAGCTCCTGATGTTCTCCATCATATTGTATTGGTGTGTCCATTGTATATAATTCCTAGGGGGAAATTGTTAAGGAGGTTATTGGAAATGAACATCTGTTTGGATGGGTTATCAGTGGAATTTTTATTGGAAGATCGGAATCCACATATTACCAGGCTAATGGCCAATTTCCTGCTGGAAGCTTCAAGATTATGGCTTAAATTTTATAATAATGATCCTGAAGTTATGTTGTAAACATATTTATTTATTGTGAATTTATTGTAAATCCTACTCTTGTATGCCTAATAAAGGTTAAATGAATGAATGAATGAAAATGAATTAAAATTATCAGTTCATTTTGGAACTTCTGAAGTGCTCAGTTTAAATTATTCTTGAGTATATATTCTGCTTTGCATTTGATTTTCATTTACCTTCTAAGCTTTCATGCAAGGAACATTCTTTTGGAGTGTGTAGTGCATGCCTTCTGTTTATTGCTCTTAATCTTGGCTCACACCTTTAACTTTCTTGCCACCTTAAATTCATTCTGAAATATTTAGGTCATCGTTTCTGAAACTGAACTTAAAAGGAAACAACTAAAAACTGCAAGCATTGTTATGCTTACTGCCAATTTCCTATTACCTGGGCAAAGCCTACTTTGTGTTCATTACCTGTGACCTTTCTTTTATTTGAATTTTAGTCCACACACACACACACACAGTGCTTTGAAACTAAAAGACTTGGGAACACAGCCAGTCAATTCTGCAGCACATAATAGTAATTCAATCTCAGATGTTCTGTGGGAAGTGAAAATGTGATGCCTAGAAACCTGGGGAATGTTTCTTCAGAGAAGCTAGATAGGCCATAAATATATGGTGGGCATATTAGTTCTCTACCTTCACTTATCCTGTGTAGCATTAATATAGGTAATTGCTGATCACACCCATGGCTGGCAACAATGGGAATTGTTGTCCAAAACATCTGGAGGGTACCAGGCTGGGGCAGGGTAATCTAAGGAGAAATATCAGGGCAGGGACTGATCTTCTTTGGTCAGAAGAATACACATCTAAGGGCTAGTCTACATGTAGGTGTGTTATACAAACTGGTACAGATTTTCACATCAACATTCAATTGCCTACACTTCTCTGAGTGTACTCCTACTTATTCGCATGTATCTGTATTCTGCCAGTCACATACAGCTGTCAGTCAAAGGGGAGGACAGGCACACTTTTGCTTGGGTTGTCATTTCTCCTGCTGGTGTCTTGGCTTTTAAAAAGTTTTTGATTAAAAATGTAGTGTTCATCTTTTCTTTCCAAATAATAATAATAATAATAATAATAATAATAATAATATGTAAAGCCTTCACTGGTGTTCCCCCCCTCACCCCACTTGAGACCCTGAAGAACTGAGGCAGGGTTTTAATATACTTAGTCCTCCCTTCTCCCACCCACACAGTGAGTGAGAGGAGAGAAAACAATGGCTACCAGGAAATCTTCCCAAGATATCTTCCAAGCCACAGGCCAGTGGGATGGATGTGTGTAGATAGTAGTCACTCCCTATCTACCCAGCCATAACTTTGTGGGGAGGGTATTGGAAAAGGCAAACATTTATTTCTCCTTGCTGCTCAGGCAAAGAAACGTATTGGGAAGTTTAATGAGGGCAGAAAGAGTTAATAACTGGGGGAAGGGAGGGGGAGGCAGATGCAGAGCCAAATAACTATTTGCATATTTCTTCCCAGCCTTTAACTATTTAAATGCCCATTGCCTTCCAAAGTGGGCTAAAGAAATGCCTATCCACCTGCCCTCTGCCAAAATGTGCTGCCGTGTGAGTAATCTGACATCAACATGTTCAATAATACACATCCTTCCATATACTACAATAAAAAAATGCAATTTGAGGTCTTTTTTGCTCCCCTCCCCAAAAAGAACATATGTGTTTGAATCATGTATGGATAGATCACATTCTATACACATTCTACCAGGAAAATTTGTATCATGTAAACTGGCCCCAAGTGTCCTTTTCTGAGAAGTTTCACAGTGTCATAATGAAATATTTAAAAGTAGCATTGAAAAATATATCAGAACTAGAATTTACCAAATGCATATTTGTGTTAGAGATTTGACAATGTGCTGTCAAATCCTATGCAAGCTATACCCAAATTGAATTATCCATACTGTTTTAAAATGAGAAATTATTCCTTGGCAAAAGTGCATAGGACTACAACCTGTGAGAATGCAAATGTTGCAATGGGATGAATGCTGTCAAATGTCTCTTTATTTTTCACACAAATAACCTTAGAGTTATGATTTCAACACAATAATATTGATCTAAAATTACAGAAAATGTAGGGCATACTTGGGTGACAGTGCAGGAAGGCATCTGTCTGAATAACCTCTCAGGCATGGATCTGAGATTGTGGAGAAATAAAGGCAGTACAGTATATCCACTGTACGTTTGCTTTAATAGAAGTATCCATCCATCCTAGCTTTTTTCTCCCCTGGTACTCTGAACTGGAACCTAGTCATTTTATCTTTTGGATTAGGAGATTCCCGAGTTCCATTCTTGAATCTTCGAGGCTATGCATTCTTAAATTTCAAAAGGCTTTTCACATTTCCAAAAATTGTAAAACCACATCCAGTTTCTAGAAGAATTACAAACCCTGGAAATTAGAGAAAGATTGTCTTGCTGAATAAAAATATAACAGTTGCTGCATGTTTTTGTTGTTGCAGTGTTTTAAATCTTACTCCCAAAGTGAGAGCAACGTGTTGCATTTCCTTTCCATTTCTGTCCTCATCTACCCTCATTATACACTGAAAGAATATGAATAGGATCATATCAGCTTGGTTCTTAACTCCTGGATACATCCATTAGTTTATGCATAAAACAAAGAACCAGGGGTAGGAACTGTGTAGTTCTGCAGATGTCATTGGACTGTGACTTCCAGCAGCCCTAGCAAGCACAGCCAATGATGAGGAATGCTGGGAGTTTCAGCTCAACATTTGGTGTTTCACTCAATTTCTACCCATGAACTGAACAAATGCCACAAGAAATTCCATGCATACCACTGAAATAAGATTATGGAGATCTATTGCAGGCCCCACAGTAAGAAGCTGGAACTAGTGGAAGGAATCAAGATATTCACACAAACCATTTGGAGATCAAAAGGCCACAAGAGACTGAATGTCAGGAGGGTGTCTATCCTCTCTGGGTGGAACTACAATTTCCTTCTGCCTGGTAAAATATCCCAGCACACACCAGCCTGGTTGGCCTTCCAGAAGCCATTAAAAGCATGAAGTCATTTGGGAGAGAGACTGAAACCCAGACGAAGAAGATAGTGGCTCTCTGCTGCACTGCCCTGTCCCGAAGCCCTGCAAATTAGCTATACAGGTAAGTCTGAGGCCAGGACATTTTACACACAGTAAAATAACTTGATAGAGAATGCAGCTTGGAGTGACATCAGAAATGCACTTTCCTGTAATGTTTAGATACATTCTGTCAAGTTTATCTGTAATGTGCATTTCACATTTATAGCAACACTAAAAGACAATGTACTACTCAAACAATAAGTCTCCCTTACAAAGATTTTGAACATGGTTTTCTTTTTATTTTGTTTATTCACCTGTTAGGAATATTCTTGATCCAATTTCACGGATTCCTAATGTTTCCTTCTGTTTTTGTCATTGCATTAGTGGAATGCTAACTAGTCAGGGCCAGTCCTAGTCCACAGTGAGGCAACCATTCCAAGTAGCAAGTACAGCAGTGGCAGACCCTTGGCCATTCCTTCTGAGTCTCAGCTGCTCTCTGTGTACAAAGCTGTGTACTGCAGGGCGTTTCTACACACCTTTAATTAGGCTAGGATTCAGAGATATAGCTGTGTTAGTCTGGAATATCAGTATGCAAAGGGATCTTGCGGCACCTTTGAGACTAACTGTGCAAAAGAAATTGTAGCATAACCTTTCATAGACATTTGAGGAAGGAGACCAAGGGCCTTTAACAGACTGCCAGAAATAGTGTAGCTTGAGGCCACTTTAACAGTAGCCTCGAGCTGCAGTATTTCTGGCAGTCTGTAAAGGCCCCAAGTCTATGAAATTTTATGCAAAAGGATCTTGTGCCACTTTGAGACTAACTGTGCAAAAGAAGTTGTAGAATAACCTTTCATAGACATTTGAGGAAGGAGATCAAGTCTATGAATGCTTATGCTAGAACTTCTTCCATACAGTTAGTCTCAAAGGTGCTAAAAGATCCCTCTGAATACTTAATTAGGCTGTTGCCATCAGGTGCAGTGAAGGAGACTTGTCCTATCACCATTTTCAAAGTAAGGACCTTATCGCTCAGGCAAATAACCTGGCATCAGCCCAACAGGATGCAGCCAGGACACATGATGCAGGTGGGAATTATCTCACTGTAAGTCACCATCAATTCCACTGGGCAACAGCATCCTGGGTCCTAGCCATGCTTATCCAGCCAGTTTTAAAACTTGGGGAGCTTTTGATTTAAAAAATGGGCCGGCTGAGCACAGCTGGGACCCAGGATTCTGTCGCCTGGTGGAATCGGCGGCAACATACAGTGAGGTAATTCCCGCTTGCATCACGTGTCCCAGCTGCATCCCATTGGGCTGATGCCGGGTTATTTTCCTGAGTGATAAGGTCCTAAGATTCAACTGCCAGTCCACTTCACTTCTGTTAATTGAAAGGAGGAAATTGTCATTTGCCCTAGGCATTGAAGTATCTTGGGCTGGCTGTGACTACCTTTTCTTGCCACTGTTTTTACATGAGAAAACTGAGTTTTGGATACTGTACCCCACTGTTAAAGAGTCCTTAGTTTGAGATCATTGGTGGCTTGTACTTTACAAGGTTTACACACATTTCTATGGAAACATTAATCATATCCCAGCTCTCTGGCACGACATGTAGACTTCGACACACCTTACCTGCCTGCCTCTTCCTCCTCCACCACTTATAACTTCCCTTCAGTTCTGAGCAGGTCACAGATATGCCTTTCCTATTCACTCCCAGTTCAGACTGTGATCTTCCCACACTTCTTGTGATTTATTGCTGGCAGCTTACCATTGACAATTTTATTTCCGTCACACCTGGATTTTTTCCCCCTACTCATAAGTGAGCTGTATGCTCTACTGCCCTGTCCTTCACCAGTCTGTATCTAAGAATGCATGAATGTGTATACAAATAAACACACAGTATATCACGGTTATTCACAGTCATCTTCAGTATAGTATGCTCACAACTGGAAGTTAGAATTTGTTGGAAAAACACAGCAAGGACTTTTGTTAGGAGCCCATTCTGAATAATTGGAGTAAATAGTTGTCTTGAAACCAATTCAAAAGCTAATGAACATGAGTACTTCATTTGGAATATTCTTATAGCAGAAATGCTTAACTGTGTCCTTGGAGTTAATCCAAGGCTTTTTAAAAAGCTCTCACAAAGGAGAGATTTTTGCTTATATTGTATTTTGTTATTTTAGTTTAAAGATAATATATTGTTACTTTAAAGTAGCACTGGTATATATTGCTATTTTACCTTCAAAATTCCCTTGGAAAGAAAATAGCTAATTAGGTCTGCAGTTATAT
The DNA here is from genome assembly GCA_026167975.1 of Phrynosoma blainvillii. Taxonomy (NCBI): domain Eukaryota; kingdom Metazoa; phylum Chordata; class Lepidosauria; order Squamata; family Phrynosomatidae; genus Phrynosoma; species Phrynosoma blainvillii. Next base: position 37,630,458 of record JANUYF010000003.1, read on the forward strand.
TTGTAAATGCTGATTTTAATCTTTGGAATTACATTACTTTATTTACTTAGAGCAAAATCTATGCTCCACCAAAGTAAACAATTAGAATCTGAAAAGTCACCAGTTTGACTGAGCACAAACCCACTGTGGATCAGACTCAGATTGTTGCCACACTGCAGAATTAATGCAGTTTGACATCACTTTAACTGTCATGGCTCTATCCTATGAAATCTTTGGACGTGTAGTTTGTTGTGGCAGCAGAGTTCTCTGATAGAGAAAGATAAATATCTCACAAGACTACAAATCCCATAATTCAATTGCATTGAGCCATGACAGTTAAAGTAGTGCCAAACTGCATTATTTTTGCAGCATAGATATAGCTTTAGTATTGAAATTTTTTTCAGCAGCATCTTCCCTTTCAAGAAAGGAAGAGTGGTAGATTATTGAATATGGTGGGACTACACGACTTTCTTTCACAATAGTCAAGAACATTTTTTTAAATTAATGTCTACTTGGATCCCCCACTCCACCGCTTTCTGTTTATTCCCTTTTCATCTCCTTTAATAATCTAGATTCCAGAACTTCCAACATTTTCTTTCTGTTCTTGTAAATGTTGAACTAATTACCCTAACAAGAATAAAAATTGAAGGTACAATTAATAGTTACTTGTTGTTATGTGCCTTCAGGTTGATTGAATTATGGAAACTTGTCCTAGGGTTTTCTTAGCAGGAGTTCTCCAGAGGAGGTTAGCAATTGCCTTCTTTTTACACTGAGAGTATGTGTCTTGCCTAAAGCCATCTCATGCATTTCCATGGCTGAGCAGAGTCCTATTCCAACACTCAGTATTTTAGAAATAAATAGCTGGATCTAGACCAAGTTAGCCTTGCTTTATTGCATTTGGAACCATGTGAAACATTTGCTACGACTAGTCTAATTCATCTCATGGGTACCTAAATGCAACTAACATGGCCTAGTAGCAGGATGAGTGCCAAGATTTGATTTCAGGAGGCATCTGCTATAACCTCTCTGCTTACCTTGGAGTCTCTTCATCCTGCATTCTTCCTTTCTGCATCCTTTGTATTTGCTTTTAATGCAAGCGTTCCCTCTTGAAGGCTTTACTTCTCTACTCCCTTCCCCACACAAGGAAATATACCCTCCAACATTTGACAGATGAAAGCTGGGACACCTGTGGCCATACAATATCAGAGTGCGGTCAAATTGGAAAAGGTTATTAATGAGGAAGAACACACAAGGTGGGAGATGCTGCAGCAGCTTGCTTTTGCCTGAACCCTGGGAAGGGCAAGGTTCCACCTGTTCTTCTCCTCTCTCTGCTGCTTTAACTTAGTATAAATTATGTTTGCGTTTCAACCTTAGTTTTAAGCAATTGAGCAAGCCAAGAGTAAAAAAGGGAAGAGGAGAGAGAAATGGGGACATTTTAAAAGCAGCTGAAAAAGTGGGATGACAAAACATTAATCAGGACTGTTTCTGCCAAACTGGGACAGTTGGAGGGTGTGGGAAAGGAGAAGGAATGAAGCCACATATTAGCTTGTCTTTCTAGGATGTAACTGCAAATGATTAGTTGACAGTTCCTTGGAGCAACTGGCTGCTAGGTCTTTGGTCCTTTCATTCTTTGATGAAAGGGGGAAATCAGGCCATTCTATGACCAATGGAAAAGTCCCAGGTGGCCATACCCCCATGTCAATGTGTGTGCCATGGTGGTGGGGAACTGCTTTCTCCACTGTAAAACATTGATATAGATCAAATCATGAATGCATTATTTCAGTCTACCAGTGGGAAAGAGAGTGTGTATTCCACACTGTTAAGAAAGAAGGCATTGAAAAGTTTTTAAAAAGTTAAGATAAGGTGGTGTCAGGCTATGAAATTAAAAAGGAAAATATAACAAAACTGGGGACCTGGGACAATATCTAAGACCATTTGCCACATGTACACAAACACAGAGATGCCATACTGCCACCATATCTGGTCCTAAATACAAATTAAGCAACCAGCAATACAACAAACTTAAACAAAGGCACCCGAAAAATCTAAAGGATGCTAACCAAGCCTCCATTTTTAAAGCAGGCATGGCTTTTCGTGGGATTGAGAGGAAAGGGGCCTAGGCAAATGTTGCCTGGGTACTGCTTTTGAGTAAATATGCATAGCATCCTAGTAAAACTATCCCACATACACAAGTGACTGTATTTTCCATCCATCAAATGTTGAGTATTTTTAGAATAGTTTCTGATGGGGAAATATTTTCATTTATTATGGTTTTATTTATTACTGCTAATTTCACTTTTTAATATAACTGACTGCTTAGTTCACAGAGCAAACAACAAAGAAAGAAAGCGATTGTGAAACACGGCCTCACATAGTCTGAAAGTGTTTGTGGTTGCTATTGGAAACTGAAGAAAGCTTGGAAGTGGGCAGAACAATGAGTGTACTTAAGAGTTGTCTTGCCATTGAGTGCTGTCATTTTCTGGGCTTGGTCTCTCCATCCCTACTGCTACTGTCTTTCTCTGTATGCAGAGAGCACACAGAGTGCCTGTGCAAGTGAGAAAAGGTGGTGAGAAGAAATGGAAAAGCATATTGTTCATGACACCAGGTCTACAAAACACAGTTTTTCTTAGCATTTCACAATGAGCTCTTGTGTGTGCACAGTAAAACAAACAGAAAGAAAGACAGACAGGACAGACAGACAACCGATGCCTTGATTATATCCCAATTGGATCACTGTAACATACATGGAGTTGCCTTTGGAAACTGTTTGAAAACTTTGGTGCACCCAAAGTATTGCAGCAACCCTGCTGACTGAGGTTGGCTGAAGATAACATATTGATGAAAGAGCTTCTCTGGATACTTGTAGGGTAAGAGCACCATGGCCTTCATTTAATGTCCTGATGTTATCAGGAACTGCTGCTTTCAAATTACTTTATAGCATCTGAAGACTGAATTCAGCCACATAATTTTTAATAAGTTTTATTTCTTTTGAAAGCATGTTATGTTTTTAAAAGGATATTATTGTATTTATTTTGGCTGCATGTGAAGTCTTAAGGAAAGTTCCAAGTAGCAGCGAAGATCCTACATTTTATTGGGAAGTTTAATATTTCATATGTAGAAACTGAGCTTGCCAGTGAATTTCTTAAGCACAGAGTGTCCAGAGTGCTAGAATCTTCCCTTTTCTATAAATGGAACACTTGCCCATTGGAGGTCGATTGCTGCACATATCTTAGAATAACAAACAATGCATAAAGGAGCCCCTCCGTCTTTCCCACACATATCTATGTTCACACATTCACTCATACAAAGCAATGGTTTTTATTAATTTTTTAGAACAATTTATATTAATCAAGGATGGAGCCAGGCTGACTGCCCTTAGGAGGGAGTGAGGCACTACTGTTGAGAAAGCTCTGCTTCTTATATTCACAAACCTAGCATCTCTGGTTGGTGGAACAAGTCAAAACATATACACACACCTTTGCCTAAACTAGAGTATTTGAGCTCTGGTACCACTAGGAATGGATTTCCTTTGGGAATACAGTTTGGGATACAGGGGCATTTAAAGCCACCATAAGCAGAAAAATCAAACTTTATCCTTTGTTTAGAGTCTGGGGAAGCATAGAACCATAGCAATTCATGGAGATTTCAGCAGGAGTTTCAAGATGTGACAAATCTATGGCAACCATTGATTGAGCTATGGACGTTTTCACACGCGGGTCTCTAGCAACTAGCATCATTCTGGAATGAACAAAAGTAGCATCATTCCGGTATGCTTCTGGTCGCGCAAATGTAATTCCCAATGAAACCGGCATGCAAAAGAACGGGGATGATGCCGCAATGGGAGGGGGATGGGAGGGGGTTCTCTGTGACGTCGTGTGAACACAGGGGCAAAGGATCCGCAATGGGATGGGGATGGGACGGGGATGGGCGGGGTTCTGTCTGCTTTAGACCCCGTGTGATAACGTCCTATATTTGATGCATTCCTCTAATCCCTGTTTAAAGCCATCAAAGCCAATGGATACCATCACTTCTTGTGCAAGTGTATTTCATTGCAGTCAAATTTGTGTATCATCTTGTATCACAAATGTTTCCATTTTGTCATTTATTTTTGCCACCTCTCCAAAATGTTTTGGGATGCAGGCCAATTGATAGCAAATCTCCAATATAATATTTCCTGAAAAAATACCTGATTTTCCTCATAGTTTGTCCATCAAATTGTTAAGAGGTCCCCTTCATCAAAAGGACACTAGTTTTGATCAAAAACTGTTTCCATGAAGTGGGCACACTCTTAGAAATTCATGGTGGGGCAACCATCTTACTCCAAAGGTCATCCAAAATTCACAAAACAGTGATACCTTTATTTGGGCTGTTTTGTATCACAGTGTTGTGGATTTGGGATGTTACTGTACTTTGCTGTATGGCCAAAATGGCTATCTCTGATGTGTCCAAAGGTCATGACTCTGGTCCTATCCCTGAGGTCACATAGCTTCTCACTTAGTATGCCATCATGAATTGATTATAGACGTTGCAGGATAAACCTAGGCATCTAGGTGTGCAGGTTTCCATGGGAGTTGGTACTCTGAGGAGCTGGGATTCCAGTTTCCATTGAAGTTCTACAAGTATAGGCTTTGTCTTGCAAATGTCTACACCCACAGGGGGCAGGTAAGGAAACAAAGTAAAGTAGAGGTGAGGCAGTGGCATGGCCATGGGCATCAATAGGTACTTGGATTTATTCCATGCAGTTAGTAAACAGGGGCTATGCTCAATATATAAACTAAAACATGAAAAATTGGCTCAGCCTTATTGCTGACCAAATGATGCAACAGGTGATACTTAGGTCTTAAGATATGAAAGAAAAAAATGAAGTTTTGTTTGCATCTTGGCTGCTTTCTTATGAGTATGTAACTAATAAGGTCACAGGGTATGGACAAAGCATTTTATATATATATTCTTTTGCTAACATCTATTTTCTCTTCCAATTGTTTTTAGCAATGCCAAGAAGCTTGAAAAGGATATAAGCCTTAACATGAAAGGAATTTAGAACAATATTATAGAAAGATATCTTACCATAATAAGGAATTTTCTTGATTTTGTTGGTTTATGGAGGGATATTTGCAAATAACACTCTTGCTTTAAATAAGAAAATAGTATGGGCATGCTGTGATATTGAGAATTATGAATGTTATGTCTGATAGCAAGAGGAAAATAGGCATGTGAGACAGCCTTTCAAATGCAGCTGTCCATGATTTGATTGGGAGTTCCTGCATGGCAGTGGGTTGGACTGGATGGCCCTTGTGGTCTCTTTCAACTCTATGATTCTATGATTCTATTACTACACAGCAAGTCTAAAATAAACTCCACCTTGAGCCTCTGGTACAAGAAAGAGACTAGCATGCTGAAATGTTGAAATCTGTTCTCTGCATGATGGCAAAAGCTATGTATGAAGGCAAGATGACTAAACCAATGGAGTTGTTTTGTTGGTCTTCCTCAGTAGAAGTATTTTCAATGACCAACATGCCAGTTTCCAATAGCTACAAATATTTTAAAAAAATATTAAAAAATGCAACCTATACAAACATTGCCTGCAATAATAATAGAATTGAAAATCAGATATAAAGCATAACTGCTATACTTTATTGTTGTTGTGAGCTTTCAAGTTGTTTCTGACTTATGATGACACTATAACAGGGCTTTCCTGGCTAAATTTATTCAGAGGGAGTTTGCCATTGCATTCCTCTGGGCTGAGAAAGTGTTACTTGCCCAAGGCCAGTCAGTGGGTTTCCATGGCCAAATGGAGATTTGAACCTGGAGTCCTATTCTTGCACTCAAACTACACCATGCTGACTCTAGCAACTGCTATGTATTTACTACATAAATTTGCCTTTTATTTGTATCAATCCAATATGTTTGCTTCTTCTAGGGATGCACTTGCTGGCTATAATGTTAAGTCATTATAAATGACTCCATGTAAACACAAAATGACTTTATCTACACTCCCACTATCAAAAGGTGATAAACTACACAATTGGGATTAAAAATATCGCCCAGAGAAATTACTGTGTCAGATCATCCAAATACAACAATTAGCTCATAAGTCATAAATTCAGAGAAGATCTGGGAAGACCCATGAAACACCAATTGAAAACAAAAACAATTTACTTAAAAATGTGTAAATGGTCCACAGAGAACCTTAACTTCAGGGTGTAATTCTGAAAGATTTTGAGAGAAACTCTTTTAAAGACATAAATAGCAGAATTACAAAATGCCCTGGATTGCACTTAAAGCAGGACTCAGGACAAGAGTAATGCAAGACAGAGCACATAAGTATACAAGCAGAGGGAACAGAGCAGTAGAACAACACACACTATTTGCTGGCCACTCTGATGGAAAAAGTGAGCAGAAATGTCAATGGGAGCCCAATCTGCCTGCTAGCCCATACTGGAAGAATGACATAATTATGCTTAAAAGAATCCATGAATCTGAAAACACAGAGTGATAGTAAAGATTAATCCCCCCTTTTGTTCTAGTCATGTTTTTAAATGTATTTTTGAAGACTAAACAATAATCTAGTGAGTGGATGTGAGCTGGATGCATAATAGCCTCAGTTCCAGCAAAATAAAAACTCAGCATGATATTCGTTTAGTGCTGAATTTATGAAAATATGCTATGAAAAGCAATTTTCAAAGCTAAGAAACTCAGCAGCTACACTGGGGGTTTGCATTTCCAACCAATCAAGTGAGCCTCTTTTGGATCAACAACAGCACAGAAAGACCTTAAAGTCTTTTTAAAACATAAATACACTGCTTTCCACAAAGTACTGGTAAGCCATCATGGCACTTATGTAAGCTTTGCTTTTTGCCCATTTGATATCCTTTCAGTTGAATAGCCTGCTTCTTAGAGAACAACATGAAACTGAATAACTGAAAATGTGCTGTTTAAAATGGATTGACGGAAAGAAAGTAAATACATTTAAAATGAGAGCCATGCTGAGGAATGGAAAGGGACAAGGGAAGGAGAAGGAAAAAAAAAAGAGAATTGAAAGGTCATTTCCATGGGGAAGAAATATTAAAATTGTTGGCACATGTTTCTAAAGCTAAAACAATGTCAGTGAACGTGATGATTTTAAATGTAATGTAATTAGTTAGGAAAGATATATGTAGATAGAAAAAACATGATTGTCATAAAGAAGTGCATGTGTTCCAAAGAATAATAACAATGAAGATTGTTAGAATAGCTATTATTATTATTATTATTATTATTATTATTATTATTATTATTATTATTATTATTATTATTATTTCTTATATCCTGCCTTTTGCCTTGACAATCAAGGTGGCTTACAAATACAAATACAGATTAAAAACACACATGCTACAACCCTGTACATATTTATCTAGAAGTAAGTCTCACTGGACTTATTGGGACTTCAGAGGAGATATGTGTATGATTGTATTATTAATGTAAATAGAACATTGTTCTGCAGTAAAACAACTAGACATTAAAATCTCTTCCATTCTCCAGTATCTACAAGTTACAGTTTCTAGTCTAAGTTATGGTGCAGTTCTGGCACACACAGAGAGGATTAGACAATTTTTTTTAAAAAGTGGGAAGAGAGAAGAAAACTAGTAGAACTAAGTCTTAAAATATAAGATTTGTGTAAATCTCAAAAACAAACACACACTGAAACTAAAGGGATGAGGAACACATTCAAATCAAGAATGCTTTTTTACAATATGGATCCTATTTTAAGGAAATCATGTGTTTGTGAGAAAGAGAGACTGAGGGTGGATCTACACTGGCCAGAATACTCCAATCTGTTGAGTATTTCGACCCAGAGTTGCCCTGAATTCTCTCTGTTCCTTCTGCAATCTAGAGGACACTGGGCGGCTGTCTACACACATCTTGATGTGCTGCCTAGCGCTGCTGCTGGTGCAAGTTGCTCTGGCTTGGTCTGGGTTTTCCAGGAAAATCTGGCACAAAAAGTAAATCTTTTTAATGTGGTTTAAGGCAAGGATGTCCTGGATTCAATACAGAATTGGCATCACATAATGACATTCTGGAGTGGAATTGCAGCTTTGGCTCTGTATTATGAAGACAGGTTGCAGTGAGGGTCAGAAGGAAACCAGTTCATTTGCCCCATAAAGACATGTTCCGAGAGAGTGCCTGGTCTGCTATAAATCAGAGGTGATTTCCTCAAGGAAAGCAAAAAAGCTTTCTTAAAAAGCTTTCTTTTTCACAAGTTATGTTTATTATTAATTTACTTACTTCATGAAGCCAGAGTTACATAGGAACAAAATTTGCATTACTTGAGCCTACTAGGAAGGAAAAGACTACACCACCTCTCCTCTTCAATCTCCTCCTGAGTACAAATTACTTTTGCATTTTGAACTCTGCAGCAATTGAACTAGCTGAGGATAAGGGGGAAAACTGGGAGGAAGAAAGAAGAAGTGGGACAGCTCAGAAAGTGGTATGGCAGAGGTTGAAACAGCACCTTCTTGCCAAACTGAGATGGGGGTGGGGGGTAGGGTAGAAGTTCAAAAAACCTCAGAGTGGTTTTCAATAAAAACAGATACAATAAAACCATTTACTTAAAACAATAAAATACCTTCCATTCCATTTTATATAAGGGACACCATTTTGCTCTGCCATTATATTTAATGGGACTTACGCATCCACGGATTTTGTTACCCACCTGGATAACCTGGATCCTGGAACCAAACCCTAGCGGATAACAAGGTCCCACTGTATTTCAAGTTTAAAGGAAGTTTAAAATTTAGAGTTCTTTAAAATCAAATTTAAAGAAAAAAGAAAAGCCATGTGTAGAAACAAGATTACTAAAATATCACAAATGACAAGCTTTTGGATTCTTCAGAACACTTCTTCACACTGATGGTTAATGATGGTACAAAATTTGAATGATGGGAGGAGGAAAAAGAGCTTTAAAAACCCTTCAAACTTTCACCTAGACTTCAGATAAAATTTTAACATTTGGGGGATTACTTGGCCAAGAAATAAGTCTTTAATGAACAACAAATACTAACAAATACTAATTTATTGTAAGTAACAAAGCAGTTCGCACAGGGAAACATCCTGGCAGGAGAACGCCATCTAAGGGATACAAATCTTCTCTCTCCATCTTCAAAATCAACCTACCCATATTTTCCGGCGTATAAGATGACCCGCGTATAAGACGACCCCCCCCCCCATCTTTCCAGTCAAAATATAGAGTTTTAGCACCTCTATCCTCATTATCCTTATATCCGGCGTATAAGACGACCCCCCACTTTAGCCACAGATTTGGCAGGTAAAAAAGTAGTCTTATACGCAGGAAAGTAAGGTACTTATAGAAAGATCTGTTAAAGAGAATGTAAATGTGCTCAGCACAGTATAACTCCAGATCAGCTTTCTAGATGAATTAAACCTGAATTCATCAGCCTGCATCCATTTTAGCATCCCACCAAGACAAATTATTAAGAATCTCAACAACTTATTTGGTTTTAATAACAATAGTGCAGTTCTTAGCATCCCTCCACATTGGCCATATATGTTAGTGCTGTGGGGAATTGCAGTCTATCAACAATCAGAGGTGCGCACATAGAATCATAGAGTTGGAAGAAATCACAAGGGCCATCCAGTCTAACCTCCTCCCAAACAGGAACATAGAATCTGTATGTTCCTCCATGAGGAATACACAGATGGCCATCCAGCCACTGTTTAAAAATCTACAAAGAAGGAGACTCCACCACAGTCAGAGGGAGTGTATTCCACAGTTGAACAGATCTTACTGTCAAGAAGTTCTTCCTAATGTTGAGGTGGAATCTCTTTTCCTGTAACTTGAATCCATTATTCTGTGTCCTATTCTGTGGAGCAGCAGAAAACAAGCTTATTCCATCCTCAATATGACATCCCTTCAAATGTTTAAACAGAGCTATCATTTCACCTCTTAACCTTCTCTACTCCAGGCTGAACATCCCCAGTCCCCTAACCATGCCTCATAAGGCATGGTTTCCAGACCCTTCACCATTTTTGGTTGCCCTCCTCTGGATATGTTCCAGCTTGTCAACATTCTTTTTGAATTGTGGTGCCCAGAACTGGATTCTGACCAAAGCAGAACAGAGTGGCATTACTTCCCTTGATCTAGATACTATACTTCTGTTGATGCAGCCTAAAATCACATTGGCTTTTTTAGCTGCCACATCACACTGTTGACTCATGTTCAACTTGTGGTCCACTAGGACTCCTAGATCCCTTTCAAATGTTGTTGTGTTAAGCTCAGTGTCCTGCATAATATATCTATGTATTTCATTTTTTCTGCCTAAGTGCAGTACCTTACATTTCTCCCTGTTAAAATTCATTTTGCTAATTTTGGCCCAGCTTTCTAATCTATTAATCTATTACATGATTCCTATCTTTGCATCAGAAGTAAATACAAGAATTTATTAAGGCAATGTTTCAAGTAACAGAGAAAAAATACAGCCAACCAATTTTATATCACTAGAGCCAGCCCTCTGTATCCATGGATTCCACATTAATGGATTTAGCTTGAAAATATTCAACAACAAAAAATTAATTCCAATAAGAAAAACTGATTTTCCAATTTTATATAATGGACACCAATTATCTATGCCATTGTATATAATGGGACTTGAGCATCCATGCATTTTGGTATCTACCTGGGGAGGGGGGAGTGGAGATCCTGGAACCAAACCCCAGAGGATACCAAGGGCCCACTGCATTACAAAATTTACACAACATTTCTTTGGTTGATACTGATATAGTTTGAATGAAGTGGGTGGAGGAAAGATTGACTGGTGGTACCTATAGTCCTTAGAATTTGTTTTACACTAAATCCCATGCAGAATGGACCCAAACCAGCAATTCTTTTTAAACCAATGTTTTCTGTTGATCCCAAGTTTGTGTCCTAGGAGAAAGGATATGTTCTAAGGATATGAAAATAAATAAATAAATAAATAAATAAATAAATAGGAACACCAACCTGTAAATATCATGGAAAAAAGAAAAGAAGGAAACATAATCAGAAAAATGGAAGAATTTGCTTGGGAGGGATTGAAAGGAGTTGATGGATCAGGTCTAAACATCTACTGTTTTCATATTGGTCCTATCCAATAACACATCAAGTGGGCTTGTGATCAAGGACAAGGATTTGTATTGCATAGCAGACAGACCACGCTTTATAGTATGGATCATTGTGCTACATGTGGCAGTAACATTATTACCTATTGCTATTATACATCGCTGCCTAAAAAAATCACATCACAGTTTAACTTTTAGCTTTAAACTACTGAATATTCAATTCACTCCTTGACACAAGGCATTGCTATAATTTATTATGATGATTATTGTGAGGATATGCATACCAATTGAGTTCATAATAAATCTGCATCTTCCTTTGAAATGGAAGAGTAGGAGCAGATGCTTAATGAAAACCTGCTTGAGTAACTGCTGCTGATTACATGTAGGTGATATTAATGAAAATAACTAGAAGACAATAAGAATCTTTCAGTGATTCCATTGCCATAACTTTTGTAAGGGAAACTTAACATCATATTTTGAACCATCTGGAATTTCCCCCCAGATAGGGAACATGAAATTGATGCTTAAAAGATGAGAATGCTGGTTGTTTTTATGATCACTTGATACATAGTTTTGTTTATATCAGGGAATAAGGATCAAACTACATATTATATTAAAGGCATAGTTTGCTTGGGTCTGTTTTTGTTTGAAATACATGAAGATTCCTCATTTGGATCATGACCATGGTTTGTGGAATGGGGAAATGTAATCCTTTACTATTCCCCCGATTCCCATGAAACTCTTCTGTTCATGAAAGAGACACCTCTGTTGCTGCCAGTTAATATTCTTTCTTTCTTTCTTTCTTTCTTTCTTTCTTTCTTTCTTTCTTTCTTTCTGCTGCAAAGGAGAAGAGGTTTTATTCCTGTTAGAGTAAACATGCTTTACTACATAGAATCCTAGAATTATAGATTTGGAAGAGAACACAAGGGCCACCCAGTCCACTCCTCTGCCATGCTGGGGATGCACATTGTGGAGAGAAGGCAGAACTGCACCACCCTAGCAACAGCCAATAGAAAGTGAGAGGGCAGTAGCCAATCAAATTGAAGGCTGGAGATGAAAAATAGTCAGTTGGTGACTGCCGGATCAGATAGGGTGGAGTTAAGATCTGAGAGGGACAGTTACAGTGAGAGTTCCACAGAAGGATAGGTGGTGTGAGGTTTCTGGATTGAAACTGAGTATTAAAGTCCAGAAGTGAGGGAATTAATACCTGTGAAGAACTCCAAGTGAGGAAGTTATAGTGAAGAGATATCCTGAGGGATATAGATAGCCATAGTGGCAAACACTACAAGCAATAAAGAAAAGAAGAGAAGAAAAACAAAAGGGAGATATGATCAAACTAAGAATTATGAATGCAGTGCTACAACGGCTTGTGTGGAAAGATAAAGAAAATTATCACATTGACCATTGCAGAGAAATAGAAGACAACAACAAAAAGGGAAGAACAAGAGATTTATTTCACAAGATCTGGGAAATCAGAGGAAAATTCAAACTAGGCCTGGGATGATCTAGGACAATAAAAATAACATAATTGAAGACCAAGAAGGAATAAAAAGACATTGGATGCAATATACAGAAGAATTATACAAAATAGATGACAAAATGAAGGACACATAGAATGAAGAGCCAGATGAAGATGAACCCCAAATTCTAAAAAGTGAGGTGGAAACTGCAATAAGAGAAATAGTGAAAAACAAATAACCAGGAACAGATGATATTCCAATTGAACTACTGCAATCCACATTAACAGAGTCAACTCTAGTGCTAACCAACATATGTCAATAGATATGAAAAACAAAACAATGGCCAACAGATTGGAAGTGAGCAATATACATCTCCACAAGAGACTGCAGCAACTATAGGACCATTGCACTAATCTCCCATGCAAGCAAAATCATGCTTAAAATTCTGCAGCATATACTCCAACCATACATGGAGAGAGAAATCCCAGAGGTCCAAGTGTGGTTCAGGAAAGGAAAAAGCATGAGAGTTAGCCAGCATGGCCAATTGAGAGGGCTGACATCTGGAGGGCCACATGGTCTCCACCTCTGCTTTACAAGTAAACAATGTCAGCACTCTGAATGGCACTCAGAAATGGGCTGAGTGCCCACTTGAGCACTGATGAGAGATGTTCCCAGAGACCCAAGCTATTTAGAATTCATCCACTTATCTATGTTTATATATAGTACCTTTTTGCTTTAAAAAGCTATGAAACTGATGCATAAGGATTTCAAATGCAACAGTAAAACCATAAAAATAGAGATCATGAATAAAACCATAAAAATAATACTGCATGGTGTGTTGGTTTGAATGTTGGACTACAACTATGGAGACCAGGGTTTGATTCCCAGCTCAGCCATGAAACCCATTGGGTGACCTTGGAGAAGTCACTCTCTTAGCCTCATGGGAGGGCCATGGCAAACCTCATCTGAACAAATCTTGCCAAGAAAACACCGTGATAGGTTCACCTTAGGGTAGCCATAAGTTGGAACAACTTGAAGGCACACAACAACAACAATATTTTGCTCAGCTGGTGGGGCATCTGTTGCTGGACCCAAGAACCTCCAATCCACAGAGTCTCCATCTTGTTGGGATTCAGCTACAGAATTTTGAATATCTAAACAAAACAATATTTAGAATCACAATTGGATGATGTTTTACTTGATTTTAGTATGAGCAATCAATATGAGCATATATCAATCAGCTTAAGCATGAGTCAGTTTGAAGCATATGTACATATTACTTAAAAGTGATGCATTTTGAGACAAAGAGAATCACTCTTTCTTTTAAATGTAAAAACTTGTAGATTAAACTTCAGAACCATCTATATTTACATGACAGTACATCCCATTGATTCAGTAAGGGCTACTTCTCAGTAGGTATACAAAGACTGGACTGTTTATCAGTTGAAAGTAAGCCTTATTTTATAGAAGACAATCCTCCATTTCAAGGCCTCTTCTGTTTCAGGGGTGAGGAACATGTGGCTCTCCAAGCTATGCATCTGGTCTGACAGGGGAATAAACTCAAGTGACCTATGTGAGGTAGATGACTTATCCAGTTACAGGACCTCAAAACCTTGAATCCACAGAGTTCCTTTTGAAAACTTTTCAGACATTGCCTTTACTAACACAATAGGAGATCATAGATAGCCTAACTTCTTTGAGATAAATCTTACTTATTTAAGGAAAGAGAGGACAGAGATGGACAATCTGGCTCAAGACAGGAGATTCAGTCACAAATAGTATTCTTAAATTGTCTGAAACAAACCATAATAAGGAACAGGAGACTTCCCTAGGTATGAATAAATATGATATGGGCATGTCAATGAACAATTCTAGAAGAGTTGGGGAACAGACTTTGGCTGGGGGTGCAATTTGAACAATGGGCTGTATTCTGTGATGGAAGTGAACAACAGGAGTTTCTCCCAAATTTGACACCATTGCCTTCAATAATGTAATGCCATCTTTACTGGCAAAATCCTCAAGTGTATGTCCTATAACATAGTTGGCTGGAATGCTAAGTCTCAAGACCCTGATGTCATAGATTACATTAATGAATTTGATTTGATACTCTTCCAGGAGACATGGTACACATCCAAACAAGATATGACATCATTGATTTACCACTATTGCTCCTACTGGCAAAGGAAGACCAAGGGCTGGGCTTGCCATTTTGATTCCTACAGCTCTCAAGGCCTCCAGCAAGTGTCCATTAGTGCCATGTTGTTGATGTTAAATGTATATGTTCCACCAATGTTCAGCAGAGATCAAATCATTCAGGCATAGGAAATGTTAGACAATTATATTGGAAACCTAGAGGCAGAATTCCTCTCAGCTTATTTAGTTTTGATTTGGGACTTTAATGCTAGAATTGGGCATAATAATGAGGGTTTTTTCCCCTCTTCCCAAGCTTGGTTTCTACAAGAAATAGAGGATTACATTTTTAAGGGTGATAGGCACTCCAAAGATCTTGTGAACCCATTGGGTGAATATACACAAGACAGGGTATTCTCTGTGGTAGTACTTTGACTGTGGAACTCCTTCCCCAAAGAAGTCAGGCAGGCTCCATCACTGTTGAGCTTCTGGTAGGCAACCAGGATTGCACTGTTTGGTTGTTAAAACCAGCACTGATCTTTGGTGCTCTTTTAATTGTGCATGGTATTTAAAAAACTTTTTTAAAATGATGTAGTTTTTAATGGATATTTGTAACTATTGCAAATTATCTCGGGCATCTAGGCAAGCTAAGAGGTGATAAATAAATATTCTAATAAACAAAACAAAAATACCTGAATATAAAATGAGTCCTGTTGGCTCAGACTAAATGCCTATTCAGTCCTGCATTTCCACCCTGCAGTAGCCAACCAGTTGCCTTTGGAAAACTCACAAGAAGCAAGATATGAACATCATTCATATTATCTCCCATCCAGTGGTATTCAGTTGCATACTGCTTCTGATACTGGAAATGATGTATAATCAACATGATGAGTAACCATAGGTAGCACTACACTCCATCAAAGCTATATAAGTTGGTGGCCATCACCACACTGTCTTTGAAAGCACAGGAAATGAGGGACAGAAAGAGAGAACAAGGGAGACAGAGAGGATATATCTCACTGGTGACTAAAAGCCAGGTTACTGCAGATTAAATAAATTTTGATATGAGTGCAGTTGAAAGTCAGCATGGCATAGTGATTTGAATGTTGGTACTACATTTCTGGAGATGAAGGCTTGAATCCCCATTCACCCCACTGGATGACCTTGGGCAAGAAACACTCTCTCAGCCTCAGAGGAAGGCAATGGCAAACCGCTCTCTGAACAAATCTTGCCAAGAAAATCCTGTAATAGGTTCTCTTTAGGGTCACCATAAGTTGGAAACTATTGGACAGTACACAACAACTACAGTTACCTCAAATCTGCACAATAGATTTAACTTTTTAAATTTATGCTGAAAATAAAACTATGAGGTCATGAAAATGAAACATTTATGTTCTTTTCCTTTCTTGTTTGTTTTCTAGACAAATTTTTACCTGGAGCTGGAAATGAAATTGATGCAATCTATCCTCTTTTATTGATAACAGCCAAAACATCAAAACAGACCAAATCCCTAATCATTTTACCTGCTACAGATTGTCAGCAAACACTTTCTACTCTGGTATGACTGGCATGTCTTCATAGCTGTCACTGAGGTTATCAAGGGCAAAAACTGCAGAGGAAATGCAGTAGAAAATCTCTAGATTCAGATGCCTTTGGAAACACACACACACATCTGTTTACAATGTTTTCTAAAGTTGGTCAGATTTTAGAAAAGTAAATAAAACAAGACTGTCCTAGATTTTCAGAGATGGATGCACAGGTGTTGTTCAGAAAGAAAAGATATTGCTCCATTTCAGAACAAATGTAATTACTCTTTGGAAACATCCATAATTGTGATCCAACACACTTGAACCAGCCCTCCATCACCTCTCTGTGAATCTGATATTAAATTCATATCAAAAGGGATGTTTTAGGCAAGTAGCCCAAATGGGGTCTTCCCAGCACAGGAAACCAGCTATAGCGGATTGATCTGGATAGCTCAGCATTGGAGAAGCCCAAGGCACTCAGCCATGGTGGGATCTCTTAAGATTGGAATCAGCAGGATCCCTAGACTGTGGAAAGGTGGTAGTGAGCTGGATTGGGAGATTGCTTGCATGTAGCAAACAAAGGGAGTTTCCTTCTAGGAATGAAACTCTTTTCATCTGAGAACATTTACACTGATTGTCCAGTCATTACTGCACATCCCATCCCATCCCATTCTTCTCCCCTGGGAAAGTCGTTTAAGCCCATCAACTCCTAACATCCTGTCCTTAGGAGCAATTTCTGGGCATCAAACAGAGCTTCTGTCCAATTTCAACTCAGTATCTCAGCGAGCTGGCCACCCCATGTGCCACAGTGGCTTCTGATCACCTTCATTCTGGCATCCCCACAATCAGAGCTACACTTTAGGAGAGGTATAGTATTGACTCTTTGCCACCCCACAATTTGTTATAATCTACTACCTTTTTTCTTTAGTTCTAGTGTGTGTGCGTGTGCATGTGACAGTATGTTTACATGCATGTTGATTTTTCTTTTTGATAATAACATTAATCTGGAAACTGCCTTTGGAATTCTCTGGGGTTTGGAACTATTAGACATAGGCGAGGTCCCTGCTTTCCATTACCCAAAGCCTTCTCACTGCTTCTTATTCATAGAATCATAGAATCATAGAGTTGGAAGACACCACAAGGGCCATCCAGTCCAACCCCCCTGCCATGCAGGAACTCCCAATCAAAGCATCCCTGACAAATGACCATCCAGCCTCTGCTTAAAGACCTCCAAGGAAGGAGACTCTACTACTCTCCGAGGGAGTGTATTCCATTGTCAAACTGCCCTTACTGTCAGGAAGTTACCTCTAATGTTGAGGTGGAATCTCTTTTCCTGGAGCTTACATCCATTGTTTCGGGTCCTAGTCTCTGGAGCAGCAGAAAACAAGCTTGTTCCCTCCTCAATATGACATCCCTTCAAATATTTAAACACGGCTATCATATCACCTCTCAGCCTTCTCTTCTCCAGGCTAAACATCCCCAGCTCCCTAAGTCATTCCTCATAGGGCTTGGTTTCCAGACCCTTCACCATTTTAGTTGCCCTCCTTTGGAAACGCTCCAGTTTCTCCACATCCTTTTTGAATTGTGGTGCCCAGAACTGGACACAGTATTCCAGGTGAGGCCTGACCAAAGCAGAATAGAGTGGCACTATTACTTCTCTTGATCTAGACACTATACTTCTACTGATGCAGCCTAAAATTGCATTGGCCTTTTTAGCTGCTGCATCGCACTGTTGACTCATGTTCAACTTGTGGTCCACCTGGATTCCTAGATCCCTTTCACACATAGTCTCATTCAGCCAAGTGTCCCCCATCATATATCTGTGCTTTTCGTTTTTCCGCCGAAAGTGCAGTACCTTACATTTCTCCATGTTGAATTTCATTTTGTTAGCTTTGGCCCAGCTTTCTAGTCTGTTCAAGTCATTTTGAATTTTGATCCTGTCCTCTGGGGTATCAGCTACTCCTCCTAATTTGGTGTTGTCTGCAAATTTGATAACTATGCCCCCAATACCGTCATCCAAGTCATTAATAAAGATATTGAATAGCACTGGGCCCAGGACAGAGCCCTGCGGCACCCCACTGGTCACTTCTTTCCAGGTTGAAAAGGAGCCATTGTTGAGCACCCTTTGGGTTCGGCCAGTCAACCAATTACAAATCCATGTAACAGTTACTTTGTCTAGCCCACATTTTACCAGCTTGTTTGCAAGAATGTCATGGCGAACCTTGTCAAAGGCCTTACTGAAATCAAGATATACTATATCCACAGCATTCCCTTCATCTACCAAGCTGGTAATTTTATCAAAAAAAAGAGATCAGATTTGTCTGGCATGACTTGTTTCTCTGAAACCCATGTTGACTTTTTGTGATTATGAAATTACCTTCCAGATGTTCACAGACTCTCCGTTTAATGATCTGCTCCAGGATCTTTCCTGGTATTGATGTCAGACTAACTGGACAATAATTGTTGGGATCCTCTTTTTTCCCCTTTTTGAAGATGGGGACAATATTTGTCCTCCTCCAGTCTGCTGGGACTTCTCCTGTTTTCCAGGAGTTCTCAAAGATTATTGGCAATGGTTCCGATATTACGTTTGCCAGTTCTTTTAATACCCTTGGATGCAATTTGTCTGGTCCTGGGGACTTATATTCATTTAGATTAACCAGGTATTCCTGTACTATCTCTTTACTTATTCTGTGCTGAAATTCTCCTATTCTGTCCTCTGCTCCATTATCCTCAGGTTGAGCACCCTTTATCTTTTCTGAGAAGACTGATGCAAAGAAGGTGTTGAGTAATTCTGCCTTTTCTCTGTCCCCTGTTAACTTTTTGCCATCTTCTCCATACAGTGGCCCTACCATTTCCTTCTTCTTCCTTTTGCTGCTGACATACCCAAAAAAGCCCTTTTTATGGTTCTTAACCTCTCTAGCAAGCCTGAGTTCATTCTGCGCTTTAGCTTTTCTGACTTTGCCCCTACACGTGCTAGCTATTTGTTTGAATTCCTCTTTGGTGATTTCCCCATTTTCCCATTTCTTATACATGTTCCATTTAAAACTTAGTTCAGTTGCAAGTTCCTTAGTCATCCATCCTGGTTTCTTGAGACACCTCCCATTTTTCCTCCTTGTTGGCACGGTTTGAAATTGTGCTTCCAGTATCTCCCTTTTGAGAAACTCCCATCCGTCTTGAATCCCCTTCTCTTTTAGTATTCCTGTCCATGGGATCACCCCCAGTATTTCCCTAAGTTTAGTAAAATCAGCTTTCCTAAAGTCTAGAATGCGTGTCTGACTATGCCTGGCTTCTCCTTTCCACTGTATAGTAAACTCCAGGAGGACATAATCACTCCCGCCTAAGGATCCAACCACTTGCACCCCATTAACTAGGTCTTCCTTGTTAGTTAGGATCAGATCCAAAATAGCTGACTCCCTTGTTGCCTCTTCCACCTTTTGAACAATGAAATTGTCTTCGAGGCAAGTGAGGAATTTGCTAGACCTTGAGGATTTTGGTGAGTTTGACTTCCAGCAAATATCAGGATAGTTGAAGTCACCCATCACCACTATATTTCTCCTTTCTGAGTGTGTGGTCATCTGTTCTAGAAAGGCATCATCCAATTCTTCTGCCTGATTTGGGGGTCTGTAGTAGACTCCCACAGTAACATCCCTGTTGTTTCCCTCCCCTTTAATTTTTATCCAGATGCTCTCCACCTGGCTTCCAGGATTGATGTCCTGGATTTCTTCACTGGTATAAATATCCCTGACATATAATGCTATTATATTATATAATGGTGGCACAGTGGTTAAATGCCTGTACTGCAGCCACTCACTCATAGACCACAAGATTGTGAGTTCAATACCAGCCAGGGCTGAGGCTCGACTCAGGCCTGCATCCTTCCGAGGTCGCTAAAATGAGTACCCAGCTTGTTGGGGGGCAATCAACTCACAGTTGTAAACTGCTTAGACACCCCATAGTGTGGTATGAAGCGGTATATAAATGAAGCTGCTTTGCTTTTTTTGCTTTTATTCCTCCTCCTTTCTTGTTTGACCTGTTTCTCTTGAAAAGGTTATTCCCCTATATT
This sequence comes from Phrynosoma blainvillii, assembly GCA_026167975.1. Classification (NCBI taxonomy): domain Eukaryota; kingdom Metazoa; phylum Chordata; class Lepidosauria; order Squamata; family Phrynosomatidae; genus Phrynosoma; species Phrynosoma blainvillii. The sequence goes on from JANUYF010000003.1 coordinate 37,650,710, forward strand.
ACTACATTCCAGTCATGAGACTCATCCCACCAGGTTTCAGTGATGCCTATTAAATCATATTTGCTTTGTTGTGCTAGAAGTTCAAGTTCATCTTGCTTATTTCCCATGCTCTGTGCATTAGTGTAGAGACATCTAAGACCATATGTCCCCCTCACTTGCTGCCTGTGCACGTTTTTTTTGCCTCCCACTGTTGGGTCCCTGTACTGTTTGCCTTGTTTCCTCTATGACAGTTTGACTATTTTTCCCCAGTCCTTTTGTCTTCCAGGACGCTGTCTCCCTTCCCCACATAATTCAGTTTAAAGCCCTCCTGATCAAATTGTTGAGACTGTTGGCAAAAATGTTTCTTCCAACTGGTGTGAGATGCAGCCCATCCCTTTCCAGGAGTCTGCCCTCATGGAACCGCAGCCCATGATCTAAGAATCCAAATCGTTCTCGACGACACCATCTGCGGAGCCAATTGTTGACATCTACTATTTTCCTCTCTCTTCCTGGACCATGCCCTTCAACTGGCAGAAGAGACGAGATGACAATCTGTGCCTCCATTTCCTTCAGCTTCTTACCTAGAGCCTCATAATCCCTTTTGATGTTCTGAAGGCTGTGTCTTGCTGTGTCATTTGTTCCCACGTGGATCGAAAGGAAGGGGTATTGGTCAGTAGGCTTGACCAGTCTTGTCAGCCTCTCTGTCACATCTCGGATCTTTGCCCCAGGGAGACAACACACCTCCTGAGACATCTTGTCAGGCCCACAAATCACTGCTTCTGTCCCCCTCAGCAAGGAGTCCCCCACCATGACCACACGTCTCCTCCGAGGCTTAGCAGCAACTGTTCCCTGTGGTGGAACTCCCAGGGTCCCCTGCTCTGTCCCTGAAGTCTGTCCATGCTGCTGTTCCTCATCCTCCTTGATAAGGGAAAGAGCTTGAAATCGATTCTGTAGCTGCAAGCTCCTAGAATGATCCCTGGTCTCCCTACTTCTGCATGTGGCATTCTGCCAGCTGTCTACCTCCTGTGTCTGTGATGTGACCTTCTCTTCCCCAGCTAAACTAATCTCCTCATTGAATACAATTAATGGGTGCCCCTTTGGGACCCCATGCAATTTCAGTAACACACTCATTCTGCACAGAAATAACTATTGGCATTTTGTTTTGTGCCTTCATGACCCCATGCAATTTCAATAACACACTCATTCTGCACAGAAATAACTATTGGCATTTCGTTTTATGCATTTTTAAACAGAATAGTACAGTCTTAAGCCAAACACATACATTACAAATGTACAGGTGCATGATTAGACAAGACTTAACTGAATGATGTATGACCTAATCCATTATAGTGATAATTATACATAGGGCATTGTTATGCCACCCAATGGTGCCTTTGTGCTAGCAGAAAAGCACATGTTATGACATGTGATTTGTTGCCCTCCCCCCTCCCCGCTAGTGTGGTTTTTAAAACAGTCTTTTAAACTTCAAAAATACTATGGAGATTATCATATAGAAGGCTCAGGATAGGAGCAATTGCTCAATTGGGGGAAAGATTATCATACCCTGCACGCTTCTCCTACTCTTCTTCCATCTGCAAAATGTAATGGCTATGGAGTTCCCATTAATACCAAATGATGGGTCCATTACACTTCATGGACAGGAAAAGAATGGGAGAAGCACTCGTGGTCTGATAATCTTTCTCCTGATCACGCAAATGGGACAGGAGCAATGCACTTTGTTTCTGTCTGGAGCCCTCCATCTGATAATCTCCTGTGTCAGACACCTGACAATAAGAAAGAAATGGGGATGAGGTTATGTGAATGTGGCTTGCTCCTTCCTTATACCCTGTATCAGTGATGGGCAACTTTGAGGCCCTTCTTCTTTCTTTAATGACTCTTGTTCTTTTTTTCTTCACAGGAGCCAGCAGTTCTCTGATTACATATCAGTTATTTCTTTCTTAATCTGCTTTAGTTCAATAACAAAGATATCTGTCTATTCCTGCTGCCTTACCAAACCTCTGCTGAACATATTTATGTATGACAGTCCTGGGCTGCGTGCAGCTGGGAAGGGGTTGTTCTTCTGTGGCTCTTAGACCTTATTCACACCCCCACACACCCCGCACACCATGATTTTAAAAAATTAACCCTCCAAATATTATTTTCAGAAAAAACGTTCCAAAGTGTTCAACCCTATCTTCCAAATAGATTTAGCACCTTAGATAACATTGTTAAAGTTTATAGCAAGACCCAGAGCGTAGATTTATGAACATGGGAATCACCAGTCATCACTGGTTTGGAGGACCCCAAAAAGGCCCCCCCAGCACCCCTCATATAAAAACAATGCTAGGAGGATTTCACACTAATCTTTGAATGTTTTCACACTAATCTTTGAATGTTTTTCAAGTTTTTATATGGCTTTCTGTATACTCAAGCTGTTATAGCTGTCTACTCCATGGCCTTTCTACAATGAATAACATGCATATAATTTTGCCTCATTTTTGTTCAAGAAAGATACAACCAACTTTGCATAAGTAAAATGTGTGCCACTAGGGGCAATAGAGGTAGAAACAGCACATCAGACTTTCTGGAATATTTATTTTCTCATTGCCTTGTCTGCTCTGTTTCTTCTTTATTCTGAAGACTGATACTCTCTAGCATGGTTCACTTCATTCCTTTACCTCTTCTTTCTCTTAGAGAGAAACTACGTTTTCTCTACATATATTTTCTTTCAGTAAAGTATGTAGTTTACATTAATAGAATTTCCTCTTCATAGAAGACAGTGGATTATTTCAAGCACCTGCTACCTTTTCTAATATTTTTTTCAACTGTGTACCTATCAACATTCCATTTGCACACTTTATGCCAATGGCACATTTTAGATAAGATCCTACACCAAGTCTGCATGTTATACCATGGTAATGTTGGAAAAGGGAAAGGACAATTTAAGGAATATTATCACCAATTTTATTGAGGTTGATGGCTGTACATCACCTGAGAGTGTGCACCCACCCACACAGAAGCACTGCATGTTCTGCTCTATGACCTTGAATTCATATTGGATATCAGTTCAATATTGGACAGCAGCTCAATCAGCAAATATTGTGCATGAGACAAAATGTCCAGTTAACAGGGTTCTCACCTTTGTGTGCATGCATCAAACTCTCTACGAATTCTTTTACCCTGTATTCCATGTATTAGTAATGGATGGGGGCAGGGCTTTGAAGAAAATAAGGTGCCCTGTTTTATCTGCATAGAAATGTATTGCACTAAATGAAAATCATCACTGAATGCAATCCAAAACAATCATATTGAAAAATAAATGGGATATATGTGGTTATTATTGCAGACATTAAAAATGGCTACACATTCACAATGGATTTACCCCACCTTTCCCTTTTCCCTTTATTTCTTATGAATTATTAATTACTATTGTCATTATTACAGGCCAGGCTTATTTTGGTTGCCAACTTTTAGCCCTGGAAACATACGTGTAGATTACAGAATTTAACCAATAGAGTATAATATATATGGTATAAGATATAATGCAAAAAACTATGTGTATTAGAATATGTGTGTGTGATTGAGAGACAGTGATGTCAAGCAGAACACCTAATTAAATATGAATAAAGAGATGAGAATTCCTGCATTTCTATCAACACTGAAATATGAGCAGATTTGACCATTAATAAACCTGCAGCAGGTGCAATGGCTGATGTAATCTGATGGAAGTAATCCAAAAGCCAAGATCAAGCTTTACCCAGTTTGTTGATATCATCTCCAATAATCTGACTGGAGGAGAGGATTGTGAACATAAATGGGGTACCAATTGTTTTGATTGGATCAAAGAGGACAGCTGATAAGATGGGTGGAAGGTAGGGAGAGTCTAAAAAAGCTGAGAGGATATAGCAATATCTGCAGTCTGAATGTAGGAAGAGAGGGCTACAATGTAGCCTCCAAGCCATGTCGTTCCTGATAAATGATAAATTGCCAAGATATACTGATAAAGGCTGATGGCAAGGGATCAAAATAGACTATGCTGATATAAATACATGTCCCATTATGATTGTAATAGATACCCATTAATATGTTTTTAGATATATAATAGATACAGTTAGATTTAATAGTGCTCAAAATGTTCACAGATGCCTGTTAAGAGATGTACAGTTCCTCAACAGAAGACATGATATTTGTAATGAATAAATAGCTAAGCTATATTGTTTAAATTGGTAATTATCCTTTATGTCAGGGGCCGGCAACCTACGGCCCGCGGGCCGATTCCGGCCCAGGCCCCCGAACTTACTGGCCCAGGCGGACTCCTGCCACCACCTGCCACTGCCACTGCACGTTTTGCTCACCGCGCGGCCGTGCGTGCCGCAACTGCCATTTTGTTTTCCAGTGCATGCGCCAACGCATCGTGGACACCATTTTAGAAAACAAAATGGTGGACGCGACATGCGCGGAGGCGGCTGCAGCAGCACGTGCGGCGGTGGCGGTGGCGGCAGCGCACGCAGGGAGGTTGCAAGCGGTGGCGGGGGTTGAGGAGAGGAGGACTTTGGGGGAATGGCCCCCGGCTCAAAAAGGTTGCCTACTCCTGCTTTATGTGTTAACTATTAACTGTCCTGCAGCTTGTCCTTGAGAAATGAGGCATCTCCCACTAAAGGTGCAGAGGTGGGGATATAGTCCTTATGAAAGGATAACATAATGTGATGCAAGAAAGTGCCCAGACTCTGACATTCTTCCTAAGGGGAATGTATATGTTTGTATATATGTAAATGCATATTATAAATTACCAAAGAGCATGCTCTTTTTCTCATATAAATATCTTGAGATTCCAGTACTTAAGAAACCTGAAGTGGAGTGTTGATGTCACCTCCACCTTTCTGGATTTCTCAACCATCAAAAGTAGAAAACTCAGGTGGCAAGAAGTTGATACTGAGACCCCAGACAGAATCCAAATTTGTTTATGAATGGCAAAGGACCCTCAGTCCCTCAATCTAAAGAGATAGGACATTAAATAGTCTTTCTAGGACATTTACATAGCAATAGTACAAATCCCTCTGTAAAAAGAAAGAAAGACAGAAAGAAAGAGGGTCTTGATTTCATGTTATGTTGATACACCATTGCTTTAACTACTACGTAGCATTTTAAAAGTCTGAAAAAATGTATTTTTGGGTTGCTTGTTTTATTTTGCACTTTAAATCTCATGTTACATCCACAATAACAGTCGGATACCATTTTAACTTATGTGGCAATTACTGTATGGTGTAGACACTGCCCAAATATTATTAAGAGTAGGTGTTTAAAACTTCCTGAGCCCCTCACCTTTAATTTGTACCTCTTATTCTGCCCAACTGATTTAAAAAAGCAGGGATGTTTGTGTGTGGGTGAAGAATAAGCTGGGATCCAAAACCCACTGTCTTGAAAGGAAATTCCACTGAAATAAATAAGGCTGTTCCACATCATGTGATAAACACTTGGGCATAAGAAAGAAAGAAAGAAAGAAAGAAAGAAAGAAAGAAAGAAAGAAATCCTTATTGAGAAAAGGGACTGGAAAATGTTAAAGGCTGAGAATTGTCTGGCAGCCAAAAAAGCATACCAAGCAGGAAAACAGACATGAGGATTTGCTCGGAGTTGGCAGGCAATTGCTTGAGGAGATGCCAAGAGAGAACACACAAAGCGACTGAAATGAGTCAGGGCTTATAAAAGGAGATAGAAGAAAGAAAAGCCAGTGCAAGGGTGGACAGAGAAAAGCAAGATAGTTCCAAGACTTGAGGCGTTTTAAAAATGCAAGATAAAAATAGACAGCAAGCCCAGCATACCAATATCCATTGACCCACCAAAGACAGGGAAAGAGACTGAGAAGCCCACATTTGTTTTCAGTTAGGATGGGTTATAGTCCAACTCTTCTGACAAGCCAGCCCTTGGGCATTGAAGGATGTGCTCCTGACTGATGACATTTTCCAGACATAAAAAACAGAGACCAGTTCTTGCATTCTTTGACACATTTACTCATGTGAGTAACAACATCAGTGAGGATTATGGATATAAATGTAAAATTCTGGCTCCTTAAGGATGTTTCTGAAAAACAATACAAGTTTTATTTCTTTGTCTCTACCTTCTAGCAATGTCTTTAATGTACAATCTTCAAAAAGTAGCATAGCAAGAAAATGACTCAATTTCTTCAATGGGCTTGGGATAATATCAACATCATGCAAACCCCCTGTGATTAGGAACCTTTTGATGGCTCAGTAGACTGAAATAGTTAAATAAAACTCAATAAAATTGAAACAATATATTGCAGAAGAGTCTGGCATCATAATAATTGTTTATTTATTGTATTCACACTCCATGCTATGGCATCATAGGCCAACTCACAAAGAAAATGATAAACGCAGTATTAAATAAAGTGATTTGACAAATAATATAGTGATATTTAGTGGAAAACAGATTATCATTCAATACTCTTGTTCTGATACATCATATGTGGCTTCCAGAAACATGTCCCGAAGAAAGAGAGTTAAATATTATTAAATGTAGGCTGAGATGCTACATTGGGAGATGTATATCTGGCACAAAGCTATAGAATCATAGAATCATAGAATCACAGAGCTGGAAGAAACCACAAAGGCAACCCAGTCCAACCCCCTGTCATGAAGGAACAGAATATCAAAGCACCCCCAACAAATGGCCATCAAGTCTCTGTTTAAAGATCTCCAGGGTAGGAGACTCCAGCACTCTCCAAGGAGTGTGTTCCACTGTTGAACGGCTCTTACTGTCAGGAAGTTCTTCCTAATGTTGAGGTGGAATCTCTTTTCTTGTAACTTGAATTCATTATTCTGTGTCCTATTCTCTGGAGCAGCAGAATGCAAGCTTGCCCCAGCCTCAATATGGCATCCCTTCAAATATTTAAGCAGAGTATCATATCACCTCTTAACCTTCTATTTTCAAGGCTAAACATACCCAACTCCCTAAGTGTCTTCTCATAAGGTATGGTTTCCAGACCCTTCACCATTTTAATCACTCTCATCTGGACATGTTCCAGCTCGTCAACATCCTTTTTGAATTGTGGTACCCAGAACTGGACATAGGGCCTTTGCAGACTGCCAGAAATAGTGCACATTAAATTGAGGCACTGTCCTGGCTCAGTGCTAGGGAATCATGGGAACTGTAATTTATTGTGGCACCAGAGCTCTCTGACAGAGAATGCTCAATGTCCCAGAAAAAAATACAATTCCCATGACTCCCTAGCACTGAGCCAGGGCAGTGCCTCAATTTAATGTGCACTATTTCTGGCAGTCTGCAAAGGTCCATAGTATTCCAGGTGAAGCCTGACCAAAGCTGAATAGAGTGGCACTTATGCTTCCCTTGATCTAGACACTATGATTGTAACTTTTCCCTATGCTTCCTCGAATCTAAAATCCTAGCCACTTCAAAGTACTGTTCCCACTCCACCATTAATGGAGGCAGGGGTTCTGGTTCATCTCTCTAAGGATCTTCTTCGAGAGCTGGCTTTAGCAAACTGAAATGAAACATGGGGTGTAAGTGTCTGTATGTCTTTGGCAGGTCCAACTCAGCTATCACTTCATTGATGAGTTGTTTTACTACAAAAGGGCTCACAAACTTTGGTCCCAGTTTTTTAGAAGGCTGTTGGGTTTTCAAATGCTTGGTGGACAGGTAGACTTTGCTCCTAGGGCTCAGCTCCCACTCTTTGTCCCTCTTCCAATCAGCAAACTTTTTGTAGGAATGTTTTGCCTCATCTAATGCTATCACAATACGAGGCCATGCGTCTTTGATCTTTGTAATCCACTGGGGGAGGGGCACTGGGTCAGTAGCCTCTGGGATCAAGACAGGAAAGGTTTTCAGTTCATAACCATAAACAATCTCAAAGGACAAATGCCCAGTACTTTGGTTAACTATCCCACTGAAAGCAACTTCTGCATGAGGCAGTAAGTCAAACCAATCATATAGCAAATAGTTGCTAAAGCAGCGAAAATATTGCTCCAAAGAGCAATTATTTTTCTCTGATTGCCCATCTGATTGGAGGTGATAAGAGATACTCATGGTGCACATGACCCCCAATTTTTCCTGCAAATCTTTCCAAAATTTAGAAGTAAATTGTCTGCCTCTATCGGAAGCGATGTTATTGGGAAGTCCATGGTTTTTGTATATATGCCCAATTTGGCCACACTAGACAAGCCTTTGCACCCCACAAAGTGTACTTGTTTTGAGAACAGATCCGTGACCACCCATATGGTGTTTCTTCCCTTACTATTTGGTAAGTCTGTATGAAGTCCATAGCAATATGCCTCCAGGGGGTGCCTGGCATGGACAATGGTCAAAGCAGACCCCGAGGCTTGCCTGTTGCTGGCTTGGAGTGGGCACATTTAGGACAGTCTTTTACATAAGTCTCTACATCACTCTGAATTTCCCCCACCATTACTGCTTTCTTACCTGGAGCCAAGTCTTTAGGACCCCCCAGTGTCCCACCACCTTAGTGTCATGGCACAACTGCAGAATTCTGGGCCTTAGCTGTTCTGGAACATAGACCCAGGCTCCTTCATGCCACAGTCCATCTTTGAATTCCAGGGTATCCGGATGGTCTGCCAGCCATTGACTCTTCTTTCCCACATCTCTGATATCTTAGAACAAAGGGTCCAAGGAGGTGGCTTGGGCTATATCCTCCTCTTGGTGTGCTTGATTCCGGGTGGTCACTGCCAGACCCAATTTTTCAGGGGTGAAAATAGTTTCCTCCAGTGTTTCTCTCTGGCTTTCATGCTGAGGCAGTCTGGATAAAGCATCTGCACTTACATTCTCTTTTCCTGGAAAGAAAAGATTCAGTTTGAATCTAAAGTGGTAGAATTCCTTAGTCCACTGACTCTGTTTTGGGCTTAGTTTTCTCAGGGCTTGCAGGGCATCTAAATTGTGGTGATCAGTCCAAACCTCAAAGGGGTGGCTGGCACAATGTAGGAACTGGTGCCATGTTTGCAGCACCCGCTTGATGGCCACTGCCTCTTTGTCCGAAGTAGGCCAATCTGAGTCTCCCCTCTGAGTCCTTTTGCATCAATACTGCTCCCAGTGCAATGTCACTGGCATCAGTCTGCACAACAAATGGCTGTTCTGGGTCAGAATAGGATGGGCTCCAAGCTAAAGAGTCCTTTCAGCTTTTCAAAAGCTGCTTTACAGTCCAGGGTCCACTGCACTCTGGTAGATGGCTTGGGTTCCTTGTTGGAGCCCCTGGGGTGAGCCTTGATCTTAAGTAGGTTGGTGATGGGTGGTGCCAGTTGGGGAAATTGGGGATGAACTGTCGATAAAAGTTGGAAAAGCCCCCAAATCTTTGCACCTGCTTTCAAGTTTTAGGAGGGGCTCACTGCAGTATCATTTGTATTTTGGTGGGATCCATTTCTATTCCTTGGGTGGACACACGGTATCCCAGGAAATCCAACTTGTCTGTATGAAATTCACATTTGGGCAGCTTCACATACTGGTGATTGTCCAGGAATCACTTTAAGACATCTCTCACTAGCTTTATATGGGACTCTAAGTCTTGGGAGTAAATCAGGACATTATCCAGCTAAACTAGAACTTTCTCAAACAATCATGTAAAACTTTGTTCATCAGTTGCATGAAACCACCTGGTGCGCCTGATAGCCCAAAAGGAAGAACCAGATATTTAAAAGCTTCTGGGGGCAATTGAACACAGTCTTATATTCATCCTCTTCTCATATGCACACCCTGTAGTAGGCACCTCTCAAATCCAGCTTGGTAAATATCCAGCCAGTTGCAAGCCAGCCTAGCATGTCCTTCATCAGAAGAAGGGGGTATTTGTTAGTATTGCAAATCCCATTAAGATTTCGATAGTCTGTTACCAGGAGTAGAGAGCCATCTTTCTTCTCCCAGAAGAACACTGGGGCTCTGAACATTGAGGTGGGTGGGTGGATGAAGCCACTAGCCAATTTCCTCCCCCAACAAAGTCCTTTAAGTTTTTCATCTCTGGGGGAGCATGGAGTATAGCTGGGACTTGGGGGGCTGCATTCCAGGTACCAGTTCAATCACGCAGTCCATCTCCCAGTGGGGCGGGCATTGGTCACACTCTTTTTCCTCAAACACCTCTGCCAAGTCTCCATATTCCAGAGGGTAACCTAATGAGTCCTCCGCAACTGCACTTCTGACCCTCTCCCACAGTGAGTTGGGTTGTCTCAGTGTTACCACTGCACACTGTATTTCTCCCAGTCTGATATCTCTGGTGTGCACTTGGCATCCCAGATAATTGAAAACCAGTTCTCCTGACCCCCACTGGATCCTGGGGTTATGGAAATGCAGCCAGTCTATGCCTAGGATCACTTTGTACTCCAAAGTGTGGCCCAGCACAAACTGAGTTTTCTCCTATGATCTGTCCTGGTCCAAACTGTCCTGGTCTCCTCATTGACAGGGCCTCCCCCATGGTTGAACTGTCCATCTGGTGGAAGTTGATGGGGTGCCTCAACCTTCAGATTTTCACTCCAATTTCCCTTGCTACCTTAGGGTTGTTGAAGCACCGTGTGCATCTTGAGTCAGTAGCTGCCACCAGGTCCATGCTTCAGTTCCCACCCCGAACTTCCACCTTTACATCCAGAGTGTACAAGGGGACCCACCACTCACCACTGCAGTATGGTGCTAACATCTAAGGCTGGCTGTTGATGTTTTCTGCCAGCTCTGTTTTGTCCTCCAACTCTGTCATGTCTGGGGATGTCTCAGACTCTGCGGTGATCCAACTTGCTGCTTTGAGGGCCCAACTGCCCTGTCCCATCCTGGCACACCCATCGGTGGTGGAAGGTGCTGCCCCTTCATCAGGTTGCTCTGCTGGCTGTCACTCCATTTGAGGCATGCTGCCATCAAGTGTTCTTTCTGTCCACAGACCAGGCATGACCCCAGCTGCCTCTGTCATTCATACTCAGTCTCCTGGGGCTTCGTCTCTTTCTCCTTTCCCCTGGGGTGGCTAGGGATTGCATTAGTTCCCTTGCACACTCCCAGTTTCCAGTGTGTCATTAGCTGGATCTCCTGCTGCACCAATTTGACCTCTCCCACCAATTGGATTGACTCTCTCACCAACTGTGAATTATCGGTCATCCAGACCCACTTCAACAGGTCTGTTCTCAATTGAACCTTGAAGTATTGTACCTTGGTTGCTTTGGGCCAGTCTGTGACCTGGGCTGCTAATCCTTGGAACTCTGTTGCGTCACGGAGTGGGACCCTTGGGTGATCACCATCAGTTTAGCTTGGGCTTTCCCAATTTTGAAAGAGTTCTCAAAGCGGGCTCGCAGGGTTGCCATGAATGCAGGCAGATTCTCCAATTCTGGAGCTCTGGCATTGAACAGTTGCAGAAGCCAGTCTGCCGCGTCCCTTTCTAGATGTGCAGTCACATACCTCACCTTGGCACACTCCGCAGGGAACATGGGTCCCCACTCCTGCATGTGTGCCACTACCTGGGCTAGGAAGTATGATAACATGCTGGCTCTCCCATCAAACTGCACTCCCAGTTGTTGCACAGCTGGATTCTGGATGAGACTCATGGGTGCTCTTGCTGGTGTCCAGGGGGTTGCCCCACGAGCATTCTCCCATGCTGGGCATTGTGATCTGGCATGGCTGGAGTCTCCAGAACTCCCACCACATAGCCCCATGGGCTGGGGGTCCCACTGAGATGTCTGCCTGCTGTGCTGGCCCCTTGCTCGGATCCTCACCCTGCCATGTCCTCCATCTTCATTGTCGTGATGAGCCTCCATTAGCCATCGGGGTCCACTTGTCCTCATCCGCTTTGTCCAATAGGTCCTTGGGGGGTGTCCTCCCACGGCTCATCTGAGATTTCCTTGGGCCCTTCTTCTTCTTTTGTGGACCAGTCCTCTCAGTCTCAGTAAGTTGGGGCCTGTTCTGCTCCATGCCTCCACGCTGTCTGCCAGACCTCCTTTTGAGGCTGGCTGCCTTTCTCTGCACCTCCTTTGACTTCTTGGGGTCTTCTTACTCCAGCCCCCTGACTGGGTTCCGCTTGTTCTTCCCAGGCTGTGGTCCCCACTCTGCCACTTCACTCTCCCTGTGGAGGTTCCTCCAGGTTGGCTTTGCCTCAAGCCACAAATGGTTGTCACGGATGAAGTGAAGTTGGAAGGAGAGTAGATTCAGTGTCATGCTTGGTAGCAAGAGACTTGAAAAACCAGGAAAACATTTTAAGTATAAATTCACTATTGTTTTATTCTGGTTTTAACACTGCTACTGCAATCCCTTTAGAATCGACTGAGTTTTCCAGCAAAATGACACTTTAAAACCCCTTTGTCCATTAAGCCTTTGCCCCCCTCCACTTGTCCATTTGTCCTCTTCAAAAGGGCCTTGAAGTTAGCTCCTTCCAAACCCATCTCCTTTCAACCTCTGGGAAAGGAAGGAAATCCCTCATCCACAGCCATAAACCTGCCCCAGATGTCCTGTCGATTATTTACAATTCTCAATCACAATTTACTACATCCATCACCCATTTGTGGTCAGATTCCTATGAGAAACATAGAGTCATGACATATACAGAAGCAAACAGAAAGGAGGCAAGTTCTACATGCTGTTAGATAGTCAACTGTTATCATTTTCAAAAACACTCTACACATTTTAGTCTCTTAAGAAAGCAGACCTTCTGCAGGGGCATTCAACAAAAATCACTGGAATTGTTGACAACACACTTCAAAGAGCTGGACAATTGAATATTAGTATAAAGATAACTTTTAATTATCTCTATAATATATTTTACCAATAAGCATTCAGTCCTGCTTTACTCTCTATAATAACTGCAGAATAAACATAATTACTTCTCTTTGCAGGCAAATGAACATGCTTTTTTTATTGCTGGCTCAGTAGAGAACACAACTGAAGATGAAATTGAAAAGCAGAGCAAAGGAATGCCTGAGGTACTGAAGTTTTTAATACAAAGTTTTTAATACAAAAATACAAAGTTTTTAATATTTAACACTTCAAGGATCATTTTGCAATATCAGTTGTTTTTTCAAATTCATGTAAATAATTCTGGCGATTATAATAATGAGAAATTCACCCTCAGAGAAAGTACTGAAGTGAGCAGACTTGTGGGACCTATTTCACATTAGGCTCTTGCTGTGCATTCACTCCTAGTTATTCTCTGAATTTTTTAGAGGTTTTGTTCTGAAATAATCCCTGTTCTTAAAACAAGTGGTTTTCTTAGGGACTGTCATTATTTGTCATGCCAGAAATGGAAAAGGTAAATTTTAAAAAAATCCTAGGGGAGAAATGCACTAATTTTCCTCAAAGAGGTTACAGGGTTCAGCCTTGACTACTACTAGAATCTCACACCACCTCTCCCTTCCCTTGCTGAACATTTGTGAGAATGAATATTCAACATGTGTACAGATGTGCAGACAAAGACTATCTAGACATGAGTTGTTTTTGTTATGTGCATTCAAAGTCAATTCTGACTTATGGCAAGCCTGTCACAGGGTTTTCTTGGCAAGATTTGTTCAGATTTGTTTATCTTTTTTCCCCTCTGAGGCTAAGAGAATGTGACTTGCCTAGAGTCACCCAATGAGTTTTCATGGCCAAGCGGGGATTTGAACCCTGATCTCTGGAGTCCGTGGCTGCATTTACACTGCATAAATTAATGCAGTTTGACATCACTTTAACTGTCATGGATCAATGCAATGGAATTCTGTAATTTGTAGTTTTATGAGATATTTAGCCTGCTCTGTAAAAGTGCTTTGGTGCCACAATAACTACATATCCCAGGATTCTATAGGATGGAGTCATGACAGTTAAAACAATGTCAAATTACATTAATTTTGTAGTGGGGGTTGCAGCCATAGTCCAACATTCAAATCACTACACCACACAGTTTTGAGTGGGTTGCGGCAAACTGGAAAAAGTCTGGTTTTCCAATATGCAATGTGTGAATGCTTTCCACTGATGCAAATGTATATCTCTTCACAATCTGTACACCTCATATTAACTTTTGGAAGTTGTTTTATACTTATTCAAGGCTAGAAAAACTGGGAATGATATATTTGGAAAGGAAAGTTTATTGGCAAGGCTTGAATATTAGAGGAACATCTTCTTGAACATCTTCTTGAGGCCATGTAATACTGTTGCATGTTAATTGTCAAATATTTTAAAAATAATAATTGTCATTTTATATTAGGTATCAAATTCTGTCAAATATCACATAACAATATTCTGAAAACACTTATCTTCTTATTTATTTCATGTATACTCCACCTTTCTGCAGTCAAGGGACTCAAAGTGGCATACCAAAAAACAAAAACAAAAAAACAAACAAAAAACAAAAACAACTCCCCCCCAAGTACAGATAAAATCATGTTTACAAAAGTTAGAAAGGTATGAAGCCAAGAATTCTATTAGAAAGCATTTTGTTAAAGCAGTTTAAAATACGTTTCAAACATATTTAGAAGATGAAACTACAGTGCATCACATTTTTTTAAAAAAACAACCCTTCTTCCTCATAATTTAAATGACAAAGGCTGACAGAAGAGCACAGAGGGGGTAACTGAGCTTCTTATAGAAAGGAGTTCCATAGCTTGGGAGCAGTCACAAAGAAGGATCTCTCCCATATCCTCACCAAATGTACCTATGATGGTGGTGGGACTAATTGAAAACCCTCTCACAAATATCTTAAAATTTGGGCTTGCTCATAGAACAAGAATTGTCCAAAACCTTTGTGTTTTGCTTTCCGTTTCTAGCTGTATTTAAATTTAAAAGTATTTTCTCCTACCACATACAGACATATTTATATTTCATCATCTGCAGAATGAAGAACTGTCTTTTTCCGGGGGGGGGGGGGGGAGGGGGAGGGGGAGGGACTCTTCTTGATATTGGATGACTAAGCCAGTTCTGTAGAGTGAAGAGATAATAGAATAACCACTCGAGATGTATGTAGAGAGATCTTGTAGCACCATTGAGACTAAGGAGCTTATCGCATTACCTTTTAAATCACCAGCAGCCCATCGAGCTGCAGCTGGAATGCTGGATGGGGGCAGGAATTATTGCACAGTAAGTTGCTGCTGAATCACCAGGTGACTGCAGCCTGGATCCCAGCTGTCCTCAGCCAGCCACCATTTAAATCTCAGGAGCTTTCCGTTTTCTAAAAAGGGCCAGCTGAGTACAGCTGGGACCTGGGCTGCAGTTGCCTGGTGATTCTGTCATGCCCTGCCTGGATGAGGACTTGGAGGATGAGTCATAACTTCCTCCGGGTCCTGAGTATCCAGCAGAGGAGCCCCAGCTTGGCCCTAGCAGCTCTGCTTTGTCAGCAGAGCCTCCAGCAGAGCCTGTGGCTTCTCAAGAGGCTCCGCAGCCAAGCCTTCCAACAACAGAGCCTTCAGACATGGAGGAGGATCAAGGGACCATGCCTACCTTTAGTCCATGTAGAGCTGAAAGGGTGGGCCTCCGGCACTCAAGGAGGCTTTATGAAAAACGCTGAGGTCATCAAGGTGATCAGCCCCACCTGAGCTCTGGCAGCTCAGGGATTTAAGCAAGTGGGGAAGGATTGCCTCCGTGCCAGAGGTTATCTGAGCTTCCTGGTGAAAGCCTCTGTCTCTCCTTGTTCCTTGCCTTGAACCTTTGACTCTTGACTATCCTGGACTCCCAGTATTCTTGACCTTTGGACCACTGACTACTCTTGGACTTCTGCATCCCTGGACCTTGGACTGCCTTGTCTCTCGGCTACTGTGAAACCCTTGACCTATGGACCGTGTTTGACTCTTCACTGGCTGCCCCTTCAGATTGGTAACTAAGACTTTGTTTGGTACTTTCCCTTGCCTTGTCTATCAGCTTATCCACCGGCTTTCCAGGACAGATTCAGCAGCGACTTACTGTATGATAATTCCCACCCCCATCCAGCATCCCGTCTGCAGCCTATTGGGCTGCTAGTAATTTAAAAGATAATGTGAGAAGCTCCTTTCTGAAAGAAAGAATTCAAGATATAGGATTCTATCACATGGGAGGCAAAGTGCCCACATCCTATGAATAAATGGCAATTAAATCCCGTGAATGTCCTGCAACAATGGGATTGTTTTCTGATGATGTTGCATGATGTTGCCATTATCCCATGAATGAAAAGTGGTGCTTTATTCATGGGATAATGCTGGGATAATGGCAGTGTTGTCTGAAAACAATCCCATTGTTGTGGGATATTCATGATTTAATCACCATTTATTCACAGGATGTGTACACTTGCCTCCTGTGTGATAAATTCCATAGCCATGTTAGTTTGTACTATCAGTATGTAGAGAGATCTTATAGCACCTTTGAGACTAACTAAAGAAATAAGTTGGTAGTATGAGCTTCTGTAGACTTAATGCATCTGACAAAGTAGACTTAAGTCTATGAAAGTTTATGCTACCAATGGCTTTCTTTAGTTAGTCTCAAAGGTACTACAAGATCTCTCTACATACTGAAAGAAAGAAGTTGGCAGCATGAACTTTTGTAGACTAAAGTATACTTTCTCAGATGCATTTGGTAGAGAGGAAAGCCAAGAACAGATCTATATATGCCATTGGTTTGTGAGAATGTCAATTCAAATTCAAAATCCTTCGTGTATGGAAATGAAGAGGCAAGTTCAGTTTTAACTATGGTCATTTGTGAACAAAGGCATTGGAAACTAACCTTTGTGTATGGAAATAAAGTGGCAAGTCCAGTTTGACATTGGAAACTAGCCTGTAAGTTAAGAAAATAGATGAGTGTAGGACACGCCCATGAGGATGTGGTCAGATAGTGTCGAAATGTGTGTAATGTGTCAGGAAGCCATTATCTTTGTTCAATCCATTGCTGATGGACTATAGTCTGTGAATGGATACCAATTCTGCTGTTTCTCCCTACCTTTGTACTTCTTTTGTTCAAGGACCTTGTTCTGAGATCTGAGATGGAATACTCAGGGCCGTTGAAATGTTCTACCTCTGGTTTTTGTGTATTCCCATTCCTGAGGTCTGATTTATGTCCATTTATCCTCTGATGCAGGAACTGGGGTGAATCTGGTATCTATCTTTAAGTTTAGACAAGCCCACAGTGTTTTCAGGATTCAGCAGAGATCAAGCAAGGGAAAGACAAATGCTAGCAATAAAAGAAAATGACCCTAATGCTTAACTAGTGTAATATTGCTAAAGCACGTTAACACTTTGACTATAACTCCTGAAAAACAACTCAGTGAAAACTAGTGAAATTCAATTTCATTGCTTGTGACATGTGATCACTAGGAGGGGGAGGAGGAAGAACCCAAAGAAGGGAGAATGAGGGAAACCTGGGATATTTCAAGTAAGAGTTTGGATGCAAGATCATGACTATGCAAATAAAATCAAAACAGGAAAGAACAAGAAAATCTCAATAGTTCCAGGGACTCCCCCCGCCCCCCCAAGCAGGATAAGGGCTGAGTCACAAAGTTTTAGTAATCTGGTGAATTAAATTACATCACAGATTTATTCATTATGCTAGACAATGATACATTCTATTGAAGAATATAGTTCAAATACTTCAGTGTATTCCTTCAGGGAATATTTAGTAAAGACATAAAATATTCACTGTGCTGTTTCTATATTATATAACTGCTTAGCCCCAACCAAGAATTCCTTGTAGGTAGCTCCAAGTATTCTCTTCAGGAATAGCTTCTTCTATTGCTGGTGTAATTATTTCCATTGCCACTAGAAAGAGCTGTTTATCTTGTTTTTAAGTACTGAAAATGTGTAAGCTTCACAGCTAGAGAGGTGTTAATAGGCTGATAATTATAAGGAATGTTTGTAGCAAGAATACTTTTTTTTTTCAAAAGGAAGAAAATCCCCTGAAAGTGGTAACAAATGTTGAAAGGTTAAGAGTATAAAAAGCAAACCAATACCCAGCATTATTATTGCTGTTGCCTCCTGAGAATCCTAAACATGCAGGGCAGCAGAGAGATTCAGGAAGAGTGGGCTGACAGATGAAAACTGTTCCTCTGATTCTGACAGCCCATGGTAAGTTCTTACAGACCAGAGAAATATAGACGAAATCAGTCCTAGAATATATTAGTGGAGAGAAAAGGATAAGATAAGAGCTATCACATTAGGGTGAGATAACAAAGGAGTAAGCAGGGAAGATATAAGAAGCCAATATATATGTTCTAAAAATAGAAGTGGTAGTCAGGAAGTCCAATTGCTTATGATAGTGTGTAATTTTAGTTGTTTTCATTTGTATTTGTTTAGTATACAGTATGGTTTGTAGGAAAAGATGTTTGAAGGTTAGGTAAGTAGGAGCTGGTTTGAGAAAGTGGGGATAAGATGGACTGAGTGAGATAAGAGTGAGATAAGAGATAAGAAGTTAGGATATAAGATAGAAGAAGGAATGAACAGAATGATTGTGGAAGAGTGGAAGAAAGGGGAGGAATAAAGAAGGTAAGGATTAGGTAGGAAGGTTTGTAAGGGAAGACTGAGTATTAATAGAGAGGTTTGATTGAGGAGAGAAATGTTATTAGTGGTTTCTAAGCTATTTTTAAATTAATGTTACTGTCTGTATTGTCTGTATTTTCTCTTTGTTTTTCTTGTTTTGTCTTGTGTGTTGATATTATATTTACTTTATGTCAATAAAATTCTTTTAAAAAAAAGAAAAAGAAGAAATCAGTCCTTCATATCCATGGATTCTTTATCCATGGATTCAACCACCCACTGCTTCAAACTATTCCGAATATATATACATTCCAAAAAGTAAACCTTGATTTTGCCATTTTATATAAGGGACACCATTTTTGTATTGTATTTAAATGGGACCTGAGCACCCATGGATTTTTGTATCCATAGGTGCTTCTGGAACCAGACCCCATTGGATACCCAGGGCCTACTGTAGTCTATAGTTAATCCAGATAGATGAGTTAATAATAACCCATCCATCTATAATAATAAGGAAAATTATGTGCTCAGCATAATTGTTGCAATTTTGTTGGAGGTTTCACTGAGTTTTTCTTAGGAACTTCTCATGAAGGACAGTTGTGAGCTTGTTATTTTCCTCAAGTGGAGGACCTTTGTCCAGTGGTGTCTCCAGAGAAGGTGTCACCCGGTGCAGTAACTCATGGTGTCACCCCCGCCCCCACATTGACCTCCTCCTATATCACACCATACAGAATCCTTATTAATGCCTTTTTGCACTAACAGTACTTGTAAATCATAATTCTCATATACCACCTAATGTAACGAGAATAGTTATGACATAAACAACTAGCAAAATTAAAATTATACCTTCAAATTACAATATCGTACACACAACCTAAATATATTTACATATGCCTAATGAAGATTTGGTTAAAATGTGATGTTTTTAAAGAAATTTTTAAAAGAATATTTTTTTTCCAAAAAATATCAGTTTTTAAATCACCATTTAAAATCACCATTTAAAATCACCATTTGAAATTAAAAAAATTTAAAATTCTGGGGCCTCTCCTTTCTCCTCCTGCTAAGCTTCACCCCACTCCCAACATCTCTTAAAGCATTTTAAAGGGAAGCAGATGAATGCCGCAGCCCATTTCTGCCAAAAGGTAGGTGTTTGAGGACCAGTGGTGTCACGCCCCCTTTAGTGTGTCACCTGGTCCAGTCCACACCCCCTGCACCCCCTTATTGATTCCACTGCATTTGTCCATTCTGGAAAAAATTCTGGAATATCCTAGCAGGGTGCACAGAGAAGGATTTGGGAGGGGAGGGGAATCTGTTTTTTTACTGTTAGTGGCAGACTTACATGGTTGGATGTATCCATAAATGAGCAGTGCACTTCTGATTTCTCAGATTCCTAGAGTATAACTAGATGGTCAACACGGAGTGTACTTTTAAATTTGTTTTAGTATAGTGTCACACCATTCATTTTGGATGGGTTTCTTCCCCCAAATGCAATCATTATCAAGATAAAGAGAGTTCTCTCCTGTCCCCATGTGCTACACTCTTGGCAGTGTGTGGAAGCAATGATGCACAAGTAATGTAGTTAGCTGGAACTAGTTCCTTTGGAGACAGTGAGGATATAATAAAGTTACGTTTGAAAGGAAATATGGCAAATAAGAGTGGCATTCTTTTATTGGTGTAATGTTGAGCTAGGTAATTGTGGAAGGATAAGTGGTCATATTAGACTCCCAGGTGATGTTGGAGGGCTGCTTCTCCCCTGCACTCATTCCCACAAAATATTTTGTGCCCTTAATGCCTACTAAGGTACATGGGGTAATTTCCATCATATTTTTGGGCCTTCCTCAGATTCTAGGGGAAATTTGGGGGCACCTGGGAAATTTACTTTTTAATGCAATTTTCTTTTTACCTCCAGGGAGCCCAAGGGGCCTTCAAATATGGTGGAAATGCCCTCCTTTAAAGGTCATTTTGGAGCACAATTTGTTTTGAAAAAATATTCTGCAAACAATTATTAATTTCCCTTGGAGGCCACAAATATGGCCCTGTGGGTTACATGCAGACAACAATAACATTTAAAGGGAATTTTTAAAAAGGTGCCTTGGAATCATCTCACCCCCCCCCCCCCATGAAAAAACCCATCAACAGATAGAAATCTAAAAATAACAAGCAGGGCAACCACACATTACATAACACATTACTTTTTCAACACTTAAATGAATAATGGTCATGTTGTCACTTTGCAAACAGAGTAACAACTGTGGGCAACAAAGTGCTTTAAAAGAACTCCAAACTTTCCAGGCTCTGATTCTGTAGGTTTAATTTTGGGCTGAACAGATCTTGAGGGCTAAATGGTTCAAAAAACAAAAACAAAAACATAATAATAATAATAATAATAATAATAATAATAATAATAATAAAGGCATGAGTCTAAATTGAACTGCAGGCCTTGTGGCTACAACAAGAGATGGAAAGTCACAAATTAAAGTAATGCTATACTACTACTACCTGAAATTGATTAATTTTTCAGGTTAACGTTATATTTCTAAAATGGTGTATGGAGCAATAACTGCACTTTTTGGTGTAACAGTAACATATTGTATACACTTTTAATTTTTTTTTTAAATACACACCTTACCTATTTTGGTGCAACAGTAACATATTGTAATTATTTTTAAAAGTGATTTTTTTTAATGATTTATCTGTCAATCTAATAGCCATCATACATTCAGATTATACAGTGCGCCTGCCCTATACGCGGGCTTGCCATCCATGGACTTGAGCTCATGTGGATGGCAGGTCCAGGGGGACAAAATACCACATGTGCCCATGGCGCATGTGTGGCACCGTGCGCAGGAACACACAGCCATTAGAATCAATGGTACTTGAGGTCCCGTGGTTTTTTCCATATGTGTGTGTGTGTGGGGGGGGGGGCAGAATGGATCCCCCACGTATAACAAGGGCCCACTGTATGCTTCTCCATCCAATAGCCTTTCTCCCTTTGTCATCACAGTGAGTGAGTGGGGGAATTGTAAATGCACACAAACAGAGTATTGAAAATAAAAGTGTATTTTATTTACTTTTTATTTATAAAAATGTCCAGCCATGTAATCAGAAGTGAAGGGTTAGATTGGGCTACCTCCTCCCTATTTCTCTTCTCTCCCCCCCCCCACCGTGCTCCCCTCTGTCAGCATTGTGTCATCTGTTTTGATTTCAGTGACTGGAGTGCATACATTCTCCCCTCCCCATCTCAATCATTCACTCATTTGCTCATGCAGAGATTGCATTCACTCATTCCCCAATTCCACCCATACATACATTGCAGATCTCTGCAGGAGTAAGCAAGCAGATGATGGGAGGATAGAGGGAGGACAGCAGGGAGTGCAATCTCCACAAGAGCAAATGAGTGAATGATTTGCGGGGGAGGGGGGCAAGAAGAGGGAATGCACATGCTCCAGTCACTGAAGTTAAAAAATAAGATGATACGATGGAGATTATTGCACACAGAAATCCTGCTGGAATAGATGCAGGATTTAAAAGTCAAAAACAGGTGTTATCACACTTACTTGTTCCCAGGCTGTATACAGCCCATACCCATCCTGGGCAGCCCATCTGTAACCCGGACCTTTGCTGCAGCCAGGATTTTCCTGTTCCTGAAAAAGGTTTGGGTTGCAGACAGGTGGGGGCGGGGAGAGGAGGGGGTAGACCCCTCACCACTGCTTTCATCGCTGGACATACACCCCAGTAGGAATACATGGCAACACACACCATACTGAACCAAACACTCCTCCCACCTCAACATTGCTATGGAGCACAGACCACACACTCAAGCAAATATCTGGATTTTCTGCTCAAAGCTAGAATAAATCTATTTCTCTGGATTAAAGTCCTTAGGCACTGGAAAGCCCCAGATTTGAGCCAAATGGGTGCAGGCTCTCCCGGCTGGGTATACGGTTAGTGAGCAGGTAAGGGAAAGTGGGTGGGTGGTGGTGTGGCCCTGGTTCATAGAAACAGCCTGACCCTGAACAGGAAGCCTATTCGGAAAACAACCTGCATCGAGTGTATGTACCTCAGCCTGAAAACCAGGGATAGTTTGGGGATTCTGTTGGTTTACCGGCCACCCTGTAACCTAACAGACTCCCTAACTGAGCTGTCTGCCCTGGTCTCTGAGTTGTTGCTGGAGTCGCCCAGACTTTTGGGCGACTTCAAGATCCCACTTGAGTCCAGTTTGCAAAATCTAACTGGCGCAGCTCAGGAGTTCATGGAGACCATGACAAACATGGGCCTATCCCAATTGGTTGACGGGCCCACACATTGCGCGGGTCATATCCTCGATGCAGTTTTTAGTACGGAACAGGAATATCCGTGGGCGGAGGTTACAAAAACCTCCGCATTGTCATGGACGGATCATTTCCTGGTCAAGGTGGAACTAAGAGCCACTGTCTGTCCCCCCAGGGGTGGTGGACCAATTAGAATGGTCCGCCCTCAAAGGCTAATGGAACCTAGTGGCTTCCAGAAGGCCTTAGAGGGTTTGTTGGTTGATAATGCCGGTGATTCTGTTGAAGCCTTGGTGAATACTTGGAACACCGATCTTACCAGGGCTATCAACACAATCACTCTCAAGCATCCTTTCCAGCCCGCTTCTAATCGTAAGCCCTGGTATACAGAGGAGCTTAGGAGGATGAAGCGAGCTGGACAACGACTAGAGCACGAATGGCGGAAGACTCATCTCTCATCCGACAGAACTCACCATAGGAAGCATCTTGATTCTTATCAGGAGGCTTTACATGCAGCGCAGAAATCGTTCTGTTCTGCATGTATTGTGTCTGCAGAGTCTTGACTGGCAGAGCTGTTTAGGGTGGTAGGGGAGCTGACGAAGGTTCCGCCTGTGCCAAATCCCCTACTTAACCCAATGACGGCCTGCTGTGAGGCGTTTAACACCTACTTTGCAGATAAAATCTCTCGGATAAGAGCCAACTTGGACGCCAGTGTTTTGGCAGAATCCATAGATGAGGTGTCCAGCAACTCCATTGATGGTAATTTACTGGATCAATTTCAATCTGTGAGTACCGATGACGTGGACAAGCTCCTGGGAAGGGTGAGGAAGACGACTTGCCCCCTCGATCCATGTCCATCTTGGCTGGTCGTCCGGGGGGGGGGGGAACACATTGAAAGTGTTCCTTCGGGACATAATCAATGCGTCCTTCAGGGAAAGTACTGTACCATCCTATCTGAAGGAGGCGGCAGTTAGGCCTCTCCTGAAAAAACCTTTCCTGGACCCCTTGGATAGAAATAATTACAGACCAGTCTCCTTGCTCCCTTTCTTGAGCAAGGTGATCGAGAGGGCAGTTGCTTCCCAACTCCAGGCAGTTTTGGATGAAACCAATTATCTCGATCCATTTCAAACCGGCTTCAGGACAGGATATGGAGTTGAGACTGCCATGGTTGCTCTGACCGATGACCTCCGCCTGGGCATCAACAGGGGTAGTGTGACCCTGCTGGTGTTCTTGGACCTCTCAGCGGCCTTTGATACAATAGATCATGCCATCCTCTTGGATCGCCTGAGTTAGGAATTGGAGGCACTGCTCTGCAGTGGTTCCATTCCTTTCTCTTGGGTAGATCCCAGAGGGTGAGGCTCAGGGACAGTTGCTCTTCTAAAATAGAGCTTAATTGTGGCATCCCTCAGGGCACCATCCTGTCCCTGACGTTATTTAACATCTACATGAAGCCGCTGGGGGAGATCATTCGGAGGCATGGAGTGCGGTGTCATCAGTACGCTGATGACACCCAGATATCCTTCTCCATGACCAGATCATCGGCTCAGACTTCAGATGGCATCTCTCCTCTTAATGACTGTCTCAGAGCGGTAATGGATTGGATGAGGAAAAACAGATTGAAGTTAAATCTAGACAAAACAGAGGTACTAACAGTCACAGGCCCGAAACTAGGTTTGGGAATACAGTCTCCAGTCCTGGATGGAGTCACACTCTCCTCTAAGGACTGTGTTCGCAGTCTGGGGGTACTCCTAGACTTGTCGCTTCACATGACTAGTCAGGTGAATGCGATGCTCAGGAGTGCCTGTTATTAGCTTCGGGTGATATGCCAACTGCGCCCTTATCTGGACATGAGGGATCTGGAAACTGTGGTGAATGCTCTGGTAACCTCATGTCTGGATTACTGCAATGCGCTCTACATGGGGCTACCCTTGTGCTTAACACGGAAACTGCAACTGGTGCAAAATATGGCAGCCAGGTTAATCACTGGAACATCTAGGAGGGAGCACATAACACCAGTGCTTAAATCCCTCCACTGGCTGCCGATTAGTTTCCGGGCACAGTACAAGGTGTTGGTTTTAACCTTTAAAGCCCTACATGGCTTGGGTCCATCTTATCTCAGGGACCGCCTCCCCCCATATGAGCCCCCCCTCGTGCCCTTTGGTCCTCTGGGAGGAATCTGCTGCAGCCTATGAAGACCAGGCTGGCGCAGACCTCCTAGAGGACCTTTTCTACGACCACTCCCAGGCTATGGAACAGCCTGCCGGACGAGATCCGTCTTATTACCACTCTTGCTGCCTTTAAGAAAGCAGTAATGATGGATCTCTTCTGGCAGGCCTTCCCAGAATAACTTCCCGGCCCAAACGGAGCGACTGCCACCCCCTCCCTTGTATTGTTGCTGCTTCCTGTTTTTATTATATTTTTATATTTTATTGTACTATTGTATTTTAATCTTTGCTTGTTTAATTCAGTTTTAAGGGGGGTGGGTTGGGGAGAGGGTTGAGGGAATGTTTTTAACTGTTGCCTGTTTTAATATGTTGTACCCTGCCCCAGTTGCCTAGCAGAGGGGCAGGCTAGAAATAAATTTATTATTATTATTATTATTATTATTATTATTATTATTATTATTATTGTATTTTATACATCATCTGGAGAGCCTGCTGTGGAAAAGGGGTGAGACTGCTTTATTTGGCTTATGTAGATAAGCCCTTAAGTTCCCTAAAGAGCACTTTTGAAGGAGCCAGTAACAAAATGTGCTATGTTTAGGTAATAGTGGCAACCAAAGTATTTTGTACCATTTTCCTTATTTATCTTATTCTGATATTAATGCTAACACATAACATAATAAATGGTATCATTTCCCCCAACCAGTGTTAACATAATGGATCATATTTTAAGTTCACCAACAGTTGAAAATGTGTAGCATTCCAATCTCTAGCTAGAGCATCTGACCTCATTGCTTCTTCCCACCTCCCTCACATTTTGAAGCACCTAGCCAGAAGAAAAGTTCTGGAGAACTCCAAAACTTGCACATTCTTGTGGAATTTTAGTTGATCCTAGTAAAGGAATTGCCTGCTTGTGGACTTTGGATTTCATTTTGGATGGTACTGATGGCATCATAGGTCCCTGTTAACATTTTTTATGTCTGCCAGTTAGGTATCATGCTGATTATTTTATCATATTGTACACATGACATTGATTTTTTTTTTTAAAAAATGTGCTGCAATAGCCCCACTGGCTGGAAATTTATTTTAGAAATAAATAAATACATTGGCATGGGATTCCAGTAAATACTGTGGCTCTAATTAAGGACAGCTTATTGAATATCAGGAGGATCAGGGTATGTATGTAAATTGCATTCAATTGCTGTAAGGCAAGAAATCTAAATAGGACAATTGGGAATATTTTGGAGAGAATGATGTGGTGACTCACTTTGAATTTCTGTTTATGGAAGCACAGGCAAGCCATAGTGAGCAGGTATTTTGCAAAAAAAAAAAAAAAAAAAGTAGGGTGGATGATATTGATTCCATTTTACTTATTTTCTCCACTTCTACTCCATTGGGGCCATCAGCACACAGCAAAGTGCTTCAAAATACCTAATGAGTCCAGTGCTGATTGCTATTTGTTTTTGGGGGAAAAAAGCAGACTTTTTGTAATCATGTTGAAACTAACCAGCTCTCACAGCTCCATGAGCTATCAGATGGTGAGCCCTGAAGAGACACTGTAAAATCAGACATGGCAGATGATTCTCCGCATTGTAGTTTGAAACGGTCCAGTGGTTCAGTGGTTGGACTGAAATGTCTAGTGAGAAAGCAAACAAAACAAAAGCAATCAAGGAAGGAGTAGCATTCTAAGACTTCCTAGCTACTAGAAAGATGGTTGACTGCAAGACATTTTGTTGCCTGACACAAAGTACAAAATGGCATCCCCTCCATTCCATATACGAAATCTGACTGAATTAGCACTTGAATTTTCCTTCAGTATTGGTTGTTGGATAGTGCTGTGCTGCTTCTGAAGGCAGCAGGATAGTTGATAATGTGCAGTGCAGCCTGTGCATCCCTTTCCTCTCTCAACCTTTGCAGCTCCCAATAATTGTTGCCTGAGGCAACTGCTTTACTTTGCTTAATAGCCATGGGAACATAGGAAGCTGCCTTGTAATAGACTAGCCTGCTTGTCCATTTATACCAGTACAGTCAGAGTTCTGCATTCTACATCCATGGATTCAACTAGTCATGATCTGAAAATATTTTTTAAAAGATCCCAAAAGTAAAGCTTGATTTTGCCTTTTTATATAAAGGACATCATTTTACTACCCCATTGTATATAATGGGGCTTGAGCACCCACAGTTTTTGGTATCCACAGAGTGGAGTGAGGCCTTGGCTGGAACCAAACCCCAGTGGATGCCAGGGGTCCACTATATTATTTTCTTGGACTAATAGTGGCTTTCTAGGAACTCAATCCTGAAACCATTTTATCACTTTTTACCTAACACTTTTAACAAGAGTTGCCAAGGAGTGAACAGGAGACTAGCCATGCATTTGGTTCAGAGCTCAAACTAATGCTTTTGATCTAGTCCTAATTGAGTCCATATTGATCCAAACCCAATCTGATTCAGAATCCATATTGACTTTTGGTAATCTGGCTCACCAGTTTTCCACCAATGATTTATACTGGAGAGCCACCATGAGTGACAGAGGTCTGTTCTCCTGTTCATTAGGACTGACATTTCCACTCCATACCTCCTGGAAGTGATATCCAGTGCAAGGAGGAATTATGACAGGAATCCAGAGATCAATCATGAGAGCACGGTGGAAACATCTGTCAGCTACATCCTAGCCAAACAAAGAACAGACTCATGCTGCTTGCAGTGGCTATTGCCTGGTAAATCCAGATGGTGGATGGGCAGGCGGGCCAGGAGATGCTACTTAGCTATGTGACAAAAGTAGTTACATAACTAACTAGCTGATCGAAAATCACACCTATTATCTCAGTTTTTCTCTATATCAAGTCTTACACTGGTGATGGGAATTGTGTAGGTTCCAAGCTTTTGGAACCCCCACTGATCACTGAAACCCCCCTAAATATTTTTTGGCTAAAGGACACATGGTTGTTGGTGTTTTTTTTTTTACACTTCCTATATGTTCAAAATACAATAAAATGCTGTTTTGGTGACTGAGAGGGATGTGTCATCACATCCGTTTGCTCCAAAGGGCAGCTGTGATGGGATGCTGCAGCCCTCTGGAGGAGCTAAAAAGAAGCCTTAAAACTCCAGAATGTCTGCATTCTGGCTTACATCCCTAAGGGGTGCTTATCTGATGGTTTTCTGATGGGGTGTCACCTTGCTCTTGCCAAAAGAAGCATCATCATTAAGACCATCTAGCGAAAGCTTTATACATCAATGGGCCAAAAAAAAAAAAAAAAAAAAAAAAGGTCAGGCAATACTTCCTGAGCCTATGTAAACATGTTTGCTGATTTGGCATCCATAATAAGGAAGGAAACATTTCATAGAATCATAGAGTTGGAAGAGACCACAAGGGCCATCCAGTCCAACCCCCTGCCAAGCAGGAACTCAAAATCAAAGCATCCCCAATAGATGGCCATCCAGCCTCTGTTTAAACACCTTTGCCACACTGGACCCTCTAAAACCACCAGGAGAAGCACTGACATTGCTGAATTTCAGCTAATAATACCAGATTTTATTGGCTGTCACTAAGGCCCCACTTCTGTAATTGCCAATGAAATTTGCTGGCAACTGTAGTCAGTCAAATTTTATTGCTTTTGTTCAATGGACATTGCATAAAACAATGTCACAATAACAACAAAATATAACAAAACAATACATATCATATATCCAACATCAATTGTATGATTACACAGCAATTTACAATTTACAAAATTTAGCAATTAAAATTTAAAATAGTATATAAAGTTATTAAATGTAATTATCACCTTTACGACTTATGGCCATCTCTGCTATATATTTCTGATTTTTTTTTTTTTGGACTGCTAAAGCATACAAAGCTACTCACCGGGTCACATATTTGGCCATATCCAGTAAGAGGCAGAAAACCACTTGTTGTGGGCTCTGGCAAGGACTAGTTTCAGTTATGGGTGTCACAAAATGTTCCCTTGGTTCACAAGGTCCTTTGATTCTGGGCATCCATATATGTTGGGATGTCCCTATGTCTCTCATCTCTGTAGGCTGTGTCCAACATATTCAGTCTTAATTCTGAGAAGGCTTTCTGCAATTGTACAAATGTCAGGTTGTTAAAATAGTCTGCATATTCACAAACCTCCTTGAGTTTATGATATAAAGGTGCACATGGAGAAAATAGTATTTAAGTCCCTTTGTGTGACTACGGGGCATTGCACACCAGCCTAAAGGGCTGGCCTGAGGGTGGAGTTGGGGTGGGGCAGCCACACTCCAGCCACTCCAACCCCACCCTGAAGCCATCCTGATGCCGTGCCCCCGTATGCACGGTGTGTGGCATCAAGATGCCCTCCTGGCACAGCATGTAGACATGCTGTGCCAAAAGGGCACAGAAGAGCAGTAGCGCCGGCTCTTAGGGTGGCCTTTTGCCACCCCTAAAAACAGCAGCAAAAGGCAGGATTGGGGCAGTGGCGTGGGGTTGCCGTGGCCCCAATCCACCGCTAGCAGAGGCAGCCCAGAGCCGCCCAATATGGGACTTGTGTAGAAGCTCTACTTCTCTTATTTTATTCTTAATGATCTTTTTCTGTGCATTCAGTTGAAGCCCTTATACCTCATTTGATATAGGTCCATATTTGATGATCAATTGGACAGCATGATGTACCCAGTTTTTAATAGGTATTTCTCTCTCTTTGGCTTTTCTGCGCAAGCGAAGATTCAGGAAGAACTCATCCCACGCTTTCTGCAAGCGCGCTGATGACTAAAAAGGCCAATCCGAGATAAACAAGTCAGGTTGCAGAAGGCACAGCAGAAGGTCTCCTTGAGTGATGTTTCTGGGTCGTGATTCTTTCTTCGTTGTCGTTTCTCTTCGAGACTTGTTCGGCATGACTTCTCAAATAAGGCTGCAGCATTGTGGATAGTGCGTCTCCATGCATCCCGATGTGAGGCCAGGGTGGACCATTGTTGGTGATCAATTTGGCCAAGCCTGAGATGTTGTTTCAGGGAGGCCTTGTATCGCTTTTTTGGAGCACCCCTCTTGCGCTGACCCGTGGCGAGTTCACTGTAGAGTACTATTTTTGGGAGGTGATGGTCCTCCATCCTAGAAATGTGCCCTGCCCAGTGCAGCTGCGTTTTCAATAGCATGGCCTCAATGCTGGTGATCCCTGCTTGCTCAAGGACAAGGATAGGTATACAATTGGAAAATTCTATCAAACATTTTTTAGGTAGCCTAGTAGTTGCACTCTGTGACAGAGAACCATTCCTTACCATAGAGCCCGGCTCCACAGGGTAGATTGTCTCCCTATTTTCTCTGGCTCTTACTGTTTCATTTGTCTTTCCTTCATTCTGTTTCCACAATTCCCAGCCTTGGAGTAGTGATTCTGAGGGCAATATACATTGATTCCCCTCCAAAGTCTGTTCATGAATAAGCTCACAATATGGATCTGTATGGAAGATGTACATTGGCTCCTTGCACAGAGATAATTTCTTTTGCAAACTTATCTTCCTTGTTGGACTAGGTTGACTTTGTGGGAAGTAACATAATTCAGATCTTGTGAGAAGACAACATTATACAGCAACATGTTAAGAGATGTAGAGTTCATTTGCTTTATTCCCTTCCTATCAATAGTCTTACAAACAACAGATGGTTAAAAAAAATTACGTACAAGATCAAATACCGCCCACATCCTAAAGCTGCTTCCTTTGAAATATGTTGCAGTAGAGCACTAGGATATGAATGGGATAAGCAATTCCCAGTGGAGAGCTCCAAATAAAAGCCAGGATGTGACTGACTAATAGTTTTACCCTTAAAGAAAAAAATGTGACATGCAAAAAATGTATTATGCCAAATCCAAATTCTGTTTCATCTACTCTTTTTTCAACTTCAGAAACTGAACATTCAGCTAGAACAATACTCATGGATTCATTGAATATTGGGTATTTGTGGCTGGAATTTGAGACCCAGTGTGATGTTGTGGTTTGAGTGCTGGATTATGACTCCCAGAGACCAGCATTCAAATCCCAACTCAGATGTGGAATCTATTGGATGGTCACAGCCTTATAGGAAGATAAAGGAAAATCTCTAAATATATCTTGCCAAGAAAATCCTAGGATAGTGTTGTCATAAGTTGGAGTCAACTCAAAGGCACATAACAACAAGTGTCTAACACAGAAGCTTTTGAATTTTGGGATTCCATATTTGACACCTTTTAACACCCTCTTCATGCTTAGAAGTGTTTAACATCTTGCCATATGGAGACGTCTCCACTGGAAATCAAGTGAAGCAATGTCAATGTGATTATGATGAAAGATTCAAAGTTGAAAAAAGCCTCACATTCTAGAATCTGCTTGAGAGATATGTCAGGTAACATTTAATAGGGGAAAACTGTCAACTGTGTTATTTAAAAAATATATTAATATTACGTTTGTTTATAAAATCCAATCAGAAAAGAGAGCAACAACATGGAGAAATATGAGTCCTTAACAGATGGCAGCAAGCACACCTGTGTGAATCAGGCCATGGAAATAAGAATTAGTGACCATTTTTAAAAAATATGCTATTTCAGGGGTAAGGAAACGTTGGACTTTGAATATTTTGACTGCAACTTCTAAACTCCTTGTGAGACATTTAGCCTTCTCTGTCAGAGAGCTCTTGTGCCACAATAAACTACGATTCCTAGGATTCCCTAACACTAAGCCAGGGCAGTTAAAGTGGTCTTAAACTGGATTATTTCTGCAGTGTGTTTTGGACCATTTTCTCCTCCATTGATATGACTTAAATCACAACTTCTTTCCATCAGCACTGATCAGAAAATGAAACCAAACCAAATTAAATTCTCAACCAACAATACCAACTAATTTCAATAGGCAGAATTATTCCCAAAATCAAGATGAACATGTACTGACCTGCCACTTCATGCTATAGCTGTTGCTGCTAAAGAACCTTCCGGGGGGGGGGGAGGGACGGGACGGTGGCAATCACAATTCATCTTCACCATTACAATTGAATTCAAAGCCAGTCTTTTGGGACCCAAGTCTTCTCCTGGAGTAAGAAAATCTATGTTTCATTTTCTTTCACAACAACAACAAAGGGGTTTATACCTAACATGACTAAAAGAAAAAGAAAAAGGGGAGTTAGGTATTATTGAAAACTAACACAATCTGTATGCATAATCTCCAAAGTATTTTGTGATATTTAAATATCACAAAACAAAATCAAGTAGTATAAAAATTAAAACAACCATAAAAAAGAATCCATAGATGTCAAGTCTATTTATTCCAAATAAGGTCTTGTCAGAATCAGGACCATTTTGACTTAGCTAATGCCTTCTGCAACAGCAGATATTACAGAGGTCCATTTAAGTCCTTATATGTATCAAGCAAGCACCAGACTGTAAAATACAGGAGATAAGTTGGTGATTTCCTTGTACCTTGATTATTCCACACATTGTTTTGTGATATTAGCGGTAAAGTATATAATATTTACAATAGTATATTAATATTCTATGCTTATTGTGACAATTAATTGACTACGAGGGACGTTGTTTGTTTATAACTTTTTGTGGACATGGCATTTATGAAGACACTGCAGCCACTGATGAAGCGTGTTTGGCTGAACATTCTGCCTGAAAACTGTATTGGAATGTAACCACAGAACTGTCAAGTCTCTGGATACAGGCTTGTTTTTTCAAGGACTTTTATAATTACAGCTACTGATTATCACTGAAGTAGTCAACTGCCTGTAGCTGAAAATTGTATTTTAAAATGACTGTCCATGATTGCCTATGATTCGGGGTCAGACTAGATAATCAACTAGGACTGAAAATTTTCTTGCCTAACTGAGTGTTTCTTTTAGCTAACCTATGTGCTCTGTACTGCAATCAAGGTTGCATTGATAAGGCCACAGTCATCTTGTACTGTAAACATTTTCTATGTAAGCTATGTTCTGAAAACAATGTCTGCTTAGCAAAAGGTGCTGAATATTGGGAAACTAGCTGAACTAGAGAGGGAAGAGGGAGTAGTTTTCCTATATGCTGGATATATTTGTAAGATCACTAAGATTCTCATTTTGCCTAAATCAGGGCTCAGCATTTTTGGAAAGTTATTTTCTGTTGAGCCCACTAGCATTTTTAAAAAAAATTTTTTTAGAATAAACTCTCTTTCCTTCAGTCTGTGGTGTTTCTTTGTCCCATTTTTCTGCTACATCATTTTTTCTTTTTTATATAGTTTATTAATAAACACTAAAAACCATTACAACATATAATAACATCAAATAAATATATATTAAACATTTCCAACAGCACAAACATAAAACTTACAAAAGACAAAATAATACATTGAACTCAAACAAATATTACTTAGAATATGGATCTTCTAAAACTTCTGTTATATCACTTCCTCTTCATTTGTGATCACCCATATTGCTGCATATTCTTAAATTCTTACATTTTTTCCTAATTCCCACAAGTTATAAAAAAATAGACTCTAAATTATGTTTATTTGATTTTCCTTGATAATTGATGATTATAATTATATCATCATTATAATTATTGCTAATAACATACTGATTATCATTTCTAAAAGATCACAGAACCTCAGTCCTCATTTTATGTATTCAATGTTTCTTTTATGGATGTTTTAATTTTTATGCTTTTTGTTTTGTGATATTTAAATAGTAGATAAATACTTTGGATATTATGCATACAGATTGTGTTAGTTTTTAATAATACCTAACTCCTCCTTTTTCTTTTTCTTTTTCTCTTTCACATTCAAATGTTTTAAAAATATCAAGCTCTTCTCACTACATTTCTTAAGAATTGTGTACATTTTTGGAAATTCTAATGTGTGTGTATGTTTTGTTTTGTTTTTAAAACAACATAATTCTTGCCTGTCTATTACTATGATCCCTTGTAAGTGTAAATCTGCTTATGGAGAGTTGTGGATTTTGACACAAATAGAGTGATTATATTATTGACACTGAAGAAAAGCAAAGTTATATTAGAAGAAACAGGAATGTTCCTACTACCATCATCTTATGTTCCAACCCTCTTGCCTTCCAAAATTGCCTTACCCCTGGCTTTGGCCAAAAGTCTGGAACATCTGAATTTTTTTCCCATAGAATAGGTTTTTTAAAAAATGTTATTTCAGAATTGGAGTCTTTACAAGACACATTGTAGGCATTTTCAGATATGACACAAACTAATCTACAGCTAAGAAATCTACAAGCATGAAATTTTAAACATGCTAACTTCAGGATTCTTGTAATTATAGTCCCTAAAAGTAACCTTCCCAAACTCTGATGTGAGCTTTCCCAATATCCATCCATGGCACAAATCAGAACTGTCACTTAGGAAGTAATGCTACATAACAAGATGCAGATTGGTACAGGTCAGTCTTCACTAGACAAGCTTTAATAGTTCAGATTCCAGTAGATATAATTTTGACCCTTTCTTTCTGATGTTAATGGAGACTTTTCAATTTGAACAGCTAGAGCAGGGGTCGACAACCTTTTTGGGGGTGCGGCCTGTCCCCCTGTCCCCCGATGCCCCCCTTGGAGAGGCCCAGTATGGCCACGGGGGGTCCCCCAAGAGGGCTCCCTCGACTGCGCCGGGCCTCGGGAGAGGCCCAGCATGGCCGTGGGGATCCCCCAGGAGGGCTCCCTCAACCGTGCTGGGCCCTCTGGGCCCGGAGTCTCGCACTACCTTTCCTATCATGGGGCAAAGGTTGCACGAGACTCTGGGTGCCATTTTGGAACACAAAATGGCATCCCAGAGGACCCCCATGGCCGTGAAAGGTGGCGGCGGCAGCAGCAGGACCGGGCAGGGGCCAGTCAGCAGGCCTCGGAGGGCCGGGTGTGGCCCACGGGCCGTAGGTTGCCGACCCCTGTGCTAGAGGATACATACAAGATCTTTGGAGAGCTGAGAGGCCAAGTGTGTGTCTAAGGACGTTTTCACACGGGGCTTTACATGGAGGCAAACCTACCTCCGTCCGGCCCCACTCTGGCTCCAGAACCTAAAAGTTCAGACGACGTCGCAGCAAGCCCCTCCTCATCCTGCGCCATCCCTGCCTCACTCTGGGGTCTTGCTTGTCGTGTTTACATGACGTCGCAGCAAGCCCCACCCCATCTTGCGCAATCCCTGCGCCATCCCTGCGCCCTCCCGGCTTTAGCCCCATATTTCTAATTCCTTTTCTAAAAGGGAATTAGAGGGGCTGCTGCCGGAGGCAATCAGGAGCCCTTCCGGCGGCTGCTGTTTTCGCCGCCGGAACAGCTCTTGATTGCTTCCAGGGGGCTTCCAGGCGGCTTTAGAGCCGCCTGTGTGAAAACGTTCTTAGACTCTTGCCCTCCCTGGTTCATTTGAAAGCCTGGCATTAAAAAGATTGACTGTATATAAAACTTCACAAGGAAATGATTGCACTATTTCTTTTTCTTGTGTATATATTAAAACTAATATATTTTAATGGCTTTATAGATAGTTTAATTGCATTCTACTAACAACTTTTACTTTGTTTTGAAACACCCCCCCCCCCCCCAATATGTAGTCTCTGTCTGTTTCAATTCTAGTAAGCCTCCTTGAGTCCTGTAGTAGGGGCAAAGGCAGGATGTAAATAAATAAATAACAATACCAATAAGTTTATTTGGCCCTAGAATTTAATTTGTATTTTGGTGATTTAGTGATACTTTTGAAGCAGGTATCCTCGATCTAATTGTCCAAATGTATTGAAATATGGTGGCCATCATTTTCAGCAAATATGGAAAATGTAGTTCAGCATACTTTAAGGGTGCTAGTCTGAAGAAGATTAATTTCAAGTATGATTATGCCACTTTTCTATATCATAGGTACCCATGATGCCTTTTATGTATTGTTTTATATATGTTGTTTTAATATTGTTGTGTGCCTTCAAGTTGTACCACTTTGTAAATTCAGACGTTGGTCTATTTTTCAATTTCACCACCCTGTGAAATTGTCTGTTTCTTA
Organism: Phrynosoma blainvillii; assembly: GCA_026167975.1. Lineage (NCBI taxonomy): Eukaryota > Metazoa > Chordata > Lepidosauria > Squamata > Phrynosomatidae > Phrynosoma > Phrynosoma blainvillii. The sequence continues at coordinate 37,686,472 of JANUYF010000003.1, forward strand.
ATTTCACCACAATGTGGCACTAAAGCAATTTTATCTGCATACTTCATTCTAATGTGAGATCGCAAATGTAGTGACATCTTGTTTTGCAAAGTCTGAGTCACTATTATTATAATAACATACTGAATAGAGAGTAATGAACTGGCTGAGGATTCAGTGATCCATTTCCATGCAGTGAACCAATAACCCCAACACCAGACTGCTGCACTTTGAGAATGAGGTTTTTACAATGAGCATCTCTCCTTTGCAAAGCCTTCACCCAAAAGGTGAAGATGGAGGAGATGAAAATAAAGATAACACAGTTTGTAGCTGAATAATGAGGCAGCAATTGTTTGCTCTACCAGGCAAATAGAGGGGTGGAAGCTGAGATAAGTTTTCCTAGAATGAGCCTATTAAATGCTTTCTTTGAATCTCAAATCTTGTCTAGAAGTCTTAAAAGGTATTTTACACACTTACCCACAACATGGACATGTAAAATTTGAACTCCAACAAGAGATTCAAAGCCACTTTTTCTTTTTAGTGTTTAGCAGTACGCTCAGTTTATCACATGAGGCAGCTAAAGCATAATTATGGTAGGATAATAATGTCTTTGGCAAATACTTATCACACGAAGTTGTGTTTCTCCTGTTGCTGTTTTGCATTTCAATCATAGGTAGAGTTCACTTTTTCATGGATGGGAAAAAAATCCATCAATGGCTTCTAATATTGCTACTTTTCCAATACTGCCTCTGGTACAATAGGTCCCTTCTGCTGCAGTTCTGATATTTCACCAGTCACATGGTGTGAGTGGCCATGCTTCTGGGGCTAATCTCTTAACTGTAACCCTAAAGAATGGGAATTATTCCTGAGTCAATGCAGGAAACTTTAGAAACCTGTCCATGTTTTGAGATGTCCTAGGGAGGCTCTTCTCTCTGACTTCCTCCCTCAGAGGGAGCACCAAAGAGGGCTTTCTTAGTGGCTGCTCCAAGGCTCTGGAACTCCCTTCCCAGAGAAGTTACACTGCTACCCACCCTTTCTTTTTGCAGACAAGTACAGTTGCCCCTCCGTTTTCATGGACTTGAAGTCCGCAGTCTCGATTATTCATGGAGGGGCAAGACCCATTGGCTAAAATGATGTGTGCACCTGTGGCACGTGCACAGAGCCATGCACAGGAGCACAGGCAATTCAAGCCAACAGAGCTTGAATATATGAAAATTTCTGTTTTCATGGTGGTGGTGGGGTCCGGAATGGATCCCCCACAAAAACAGAGGGGTAACTGTAAAGACTTTGTAAACTGTAAACACTTTGAAAAACAAGCCCTGGAAACAGCACTGAAAAAGCCCACAACTTGGTTCCGATACGTGGATGACACTTTAACCATTTGGAGCCATGGAGAAGAAGATCTGGTTGGGTTCCTGAATCACCTGAACAACATCCACCCTAACATCCAATTCACTATGGAAAAAGAAAAGGAAGGCACACTGCCATTCCTAGATGTCTTAGTCATTTGCAAACCAAACCAACATCTGGGACACACAGTATACAGAAAACCCACACATACAGACAGATACCTGCACAAGAACTCTAACCATCACCCAGGACAAAAAAGCACAATAAAAACACTGGTAGACCGGGCAAAATGCATCTGTGAACCCCACTTCTTGGAAGAGGAATGGAAGCACCTAGACCGGGCCTTACAGGCAAATGGTTACTCCAACTCAGACATCAGAAGGGCTGCCAGACTCAGAAAAACCCAGAGGACTGAAGACAAGCAGCCACCCAAAGGGAAGGTATTTTTACCATATATCAAAGGAGTCACAGACAGAACTGGGAAAGTAGTGAGGAAACACAACCTCCAAATGGTTTACAAACCAACCAAGAAAATCCAACAAATGCTGCGCTCAGCAAAGGACAGGAGAGACCCTCTCACAGCTGCAGGAGTTTACCACATACCATGCAGCTGCGGACAAGTCTACATAGGGACCACCAAACGCAGTGTCCAAACACGAATCAAGGAACATGAGAGACACTGTAGACTGGGCCAGCCAGAAAAATCAGCAGTAGCAGAACACATCATAAACCATTCTGGGCATAAAATGCTGTTTGAAAACACTGAAATTCTGGACCATGCCAACAACTATCAGGTCAGAATGCACAGGGAAGCCATCGAAATCCACAAACACTTGGACAACTTCAACATGAAAGAAGAAACTCTTAAAGTAAACAAGATATGGCTACCAGTCCTACAAAATAAGAGATTCAGCACTCAGCAAAGGCAAATGGAAAACCAACCAGGGTCAGGGGCTTTCCCAGCAGACAATAGCAGACAATCTCCTTGATTGCATATCCTCACCTGGAAGCCATGCCATTAACAACAGAACAATACCTATTCAACTCAGAACACACAGTTCACCTGGGAACCACTCCTCCCTACCCAGGGTCTCACAGTATATATAGACCCATGCTCCTCCAATTCAGTTTTCTCTGAAGATGCTAGCCACAGATGCTGGCGAAACATCAGAAAGAAACTCTTCTAGAACATGGCCACACAGCCCGAAAAACCCACAAAAACAATGGATGCCGGCCATGAAAGCCTACGACTTCACATAACTGTAAAGACTTTTCTGTTTTGACAGGCATTTGATTAGTGATTGTAAAGTCATGTCTCACCCAAACAATGCATTGGCTCTTGGTGATTTTGTTCTGCTGTGTGTGTTTGTGTGCATGTTCATTGATGTATGTTTTGATCTGGTTTTTATTTTTTATTGTTTAATCTTTTTTAATTTTAGTATTTTGTGAATTTTTAACAATTTTTTATTTGTCGTAAATCTCTTTGAGTTTCACACTGGAAAAAAGGCAGTAACAACAATAATAGTAACAACAAAAATCAAAACAGCAATATAATATATGCACATAAAGCATATTTCTTCTGAGAAAATATGTTTTCTTTATAGACAAAATATGTTTCTGAGCAGAAAAACCTGTAAATTTCTACACAGAGGAATGTGTTTTCAAGCACAAAATAGCAATTGAGAATTGCACAGGAATATTCATGATCTCATCCAGCAGGGAGAATACTGCATTCTTGGCTGCAGGATGAAGAACATGAAGATACACATCCTTAGAATAGCTGATATGTTTAGGCCCCTGAAATCATTTGAACATGAACAGCTCTGTGAAGCTCTGGTTTCTTGAAGGAACTTTTTTATTTACCCTGCAGAGTAAATATCAACTGTAAGGCAGACTATATTACATGCACAGAATATGCTTTGTATTCTTCTACTGAAAAAATCATCTAGATATTGACAAGATATAGGTTTTGTGTGTTTGTGTGCATGTGTGTGTGTGTCTATGACTTCCTAGTATTGAATCACAGAGATTTAGAGTTCAAAGGGCCCTCAAATATCATCTAGTCTAGCCCCACTCTAATAGAGGGAAGGGATAGCCAGAACTAATCCCTCACCATTGATCTCATTCATGCAGAGATTTAATGCACCCTCTCCCCCATATTCCCATTCATACAATGCAGATCTCTGAGTGAGTGAGCAAATGATGGGGGGTGGGGTGGGAGCACATGTGATCTCCACACAAGTGAATGATTTCCACATTCGGCAAAATCTGAAATTTATTTTTGAAGAAGTTCAGGGCAAATTGTCAAGAACATTATGTGCCTGGCCTGTGGGGTCAGTGCAGCTTTTTCCCCAGTGTAGTCAAGCCCTAAGTCTCTATTGCACTCCACAGTTTCCATAGGATTCCATAGGCTTGCACCATAACCATTAAACTTATCTCAAAGTGCTATAATTCCCATGGCACCATCCAATGGAGTCATAGGATTTATACTTTCCTGAGATTTTTAGAGATCTTTGCCAGAAAGCTTTTGTGCCTTAACAAGCTGGAAATCTCAGGATACTGTAGTATGCAGCCATGACAGTTAAAGTAGTATGAAAACTCTATCATTTGTGCAGTACGAAAGAAACTGGTTTTGGCCACTGTATGAATCAGGATGCTCAATTATGGATCATTTATCTAAAGTAGCAGGATTCTTATGATCTGAACACATGATGGCCAAGATCCTGTACACCAGAGTTCTACAGGCATAACTATGCTACATAGCGGCTAAATGGTGAGATGGGGCAGCGGATCTGGCAGAGGGAAGAAGAGACTACCAATCTCCACAATGACAAAGAAAGACACACATAGGCATGCATTGGATTTATGCCTACATATGTCACTGGTGGGATGTTATCCACTATTCCAATAGAACCTGAGTCAGCTGACACATATATAGCCCAACAAACATTTCATATCTTATATTTCCTCATAATTTCCTCATAAACAGTAATTGGGGCACTGGTAAGAGATGAGCTAATAATGATATCTGTGTAGTTAGCTCTATAAGTATACATCTAGTGATATATGGTCTCTTATATACTCTGGTGTCCAAATGATTTTTTTTTTTTATAGTTTTTCCTTCCTCTTTTTTTTTTTTTTTTTAAAAAAAACCCAAACATTTTTGTTGGAAAATGTATTTATTTTGTTGGCAGACCTATGGCTCAGCATAGACATTTCAATGAACATCTTTCATGATCATATCACTTAACACAGCCTTTGCTTCAGTACTGATTGGTTCGAGGCCATTATGAGTTCAGGGTTTCCCATATTAGATAGTTTGACAGTAGCATACTCCTGACAATCTACTGTATTTAAGAGGCTGAAGATGATGCTTTCATGTTTTCCAGAAACATATACTTAACAAAATTAACGTTTTAGCTAAAATGCTGTTGGAAAAACAGTCACTGAGAGCATTGGAATGTGAGGTTATAACCATAATGCATCCATCCACATTTCATTAATTGTTTCCCTCCAAAGAAAGAAAATAATGATGATGTTATTGTTGTTGATGATAATGATTTAATTATGCATTCATCCCCAGATAAGTGCTTACAAATCTTAGGGTCTTGTACATCACTGTGATAGATCTGAGGGTTCTGACTACTGTTACCCAGAATCCCCTTCATATCCAAAATATTAAAAACCTCATATGCTATCCTTGGCAAAAATATGAAATTCCCTAATGACCTCCAGATGAACTCTGGTAGTAGAATTAGAGGCAAAAGGTCCTCTGCACCCATGGCCTGGGCAGCCCACCCTTAATCCTTAAGGAATGCATTTCCCCCAGACAGTCAGGAGAGTTGCGAATGGGATTTTACATGATGAGATCATCCAAACCATCAAGAGGTGTATTGTGTCATCCTTTCACAAGCACCCTCAGCCATCCAAGGTGTAATGTTTGTATTGTGCCACCCAGTCTAACACCCTCCCACCCATAGGAAGGGGCATTGTGTCACCCACCCACACATTTCCCCAGGATATTGACCCCTCGGATTAAGACCACCACATACAATGGAACCCTATACAGCAGGGTGCCATCATTGCAATTATCGCCTTCCGCCCCCAGGGCCCATTTGGCCCTATATAAGCCCCAGATTTTGGCCAGTCAGTGTGCTAGATTCATGGTCTAAACGACTCCACATCACTCTGACCTCTGAAACTAGTTACCGGCAAGTCAGCTCAAAATCCAGGCTGCGGAGCCTGACTTGTCTCCCTATCATTCCACATTTTCCATTCACTTCCCGGGAGGAGGGCTACATCTCGGTAAGTATCACCATTAGTAACGCCTGCATTTCTGTTCCAAACTCCAACCTTGATCTTCCTGAGCCTTGTGTGTGTGTGTGAGTGCATGTTCTGTGAGTGAGTTTTCCCCTATTTTAATAAATTAGACATCTAGTGGTTAACCAATATCTGTCTCAGCTCCATTTCTTGGGATTCTCTGGTCTCTTGGTATAAACACCGGGAGAGCGGTCTCATTGGGCTGTTGTAGCAAGCCTACTCTCGCATATTTGAGCTAATAATAAAATTCCCCTAAGGATTCGTTGCTACACTACAATAATTCAAAGTTTTATTCATCAACATTTCTTTCATCAGCTTTCATCAACCTCCTCAATAGGCACTGAGGCATGGTTTTCTATACAGGATTGGACCCATGGGGCATGGTTTTGCCCACAATCCTTTATTTATTAATAATGTACACAGACAGATGAGATACAGTGTAGTGTAGTGGTTTGAATATTGGACTAGGACTCCACGAAATCAGGGTTCATATCCCTTGTTTGCCACTGAAATCCAGTGGGTGACCTTATGTCACACTCTCCCAGCCTCAGAGGAACTCAATGGCAAACCATCTATGAACAAATTTTGTCAAGAAAACATCATGATAAATTCACCTTTGGGTCTCCATAAGTTAAAAATGATTTTAAGGCACACAAGAAGAAACACAGACAAGTGCACATTTCACTTTTATTTAGGCAGGCCTTTGGCTGTTAACTAGTGGTGGGAGAAGGCATTTTTCATGGCATCTGGTGTATTCTCATCTTGTCATATGTTTTAAATGTTTTAAATTACAGTTTTTAATAGGATGACTTGTTTAATTTTTAACACTTTGTTATTAATAGTTTTGAAGCTGTACATTTTAATTTAAGTTGTATCCCAACCTGGGTACTGTGCTAGGAGAAAGAGGGAATAAAAATTAAATGAATAAACAATAACTAAAGTGACTGCTTCTGTTAAGATTCTGGTCCCAGACATAGACTCCTTGCATTGTTTTGGAGAAAATTTTCTCTGGGCCTGCAACCAGATGAATGCTACTCGCTCTAATCCAATGATGCTGTGAAAACTACAGAGCAGTAAAACTAGTATCATTTTTGCAGAGACTAGGTAGGTCCAGGCTACAAGGTCTATATTAAAAAAGCCCTACTAGTTTCAGAAAATTATAGACTCTATAAACTAGACTAGTAGGGCTTTTTTCATGAGAGAGGCTGTGAAGCAGAACAATTTAAGGGATAGAGGGCTAAGAAGGGGAATGCAGGAGACATCAGCTATGGCTGGAGAGACCACAAGGTATACTCACAGCAGACCAGTAAAGATATTATAACTTTTATAAGATTAGGGATGGAAAAATATTTGAAAAATATTTGAATGAAAGATGAAAAATGTGCTAATTCTGAGTGTTGGAAAACCCCCATGAAGAAAATACAGGAGGGACAAGAATCCTTTCAGTTCAGAACACATGTTTTATAAGAAATACATCTGATTCTTTGGCACAGCAAACCATAGCCAGAATCTTGTTGGAGATTTATGTCTTCATTTATGTCTTGTCACCACTGCACAACTCTTTCCATTCTTTTGTGGGGGGTTGTGTTGTAGCAATTTCTTGAATCTGTGCTAAGCTGCTCCAAAAGATTTCCTCCCTCTTGAATTGCAGATTTGGTTTGTTGATAATAGTTTGAAGGACAAATTTCCTTTTTTCCTTTTCTTTTAAAGTTATACTACAAAAATGCCATTTCACGGCCATACTATAGCACTATAACTCTAAAAGAGATTTTAAAAAGGAGGAGACAAAGATCTTTTTTGTTGTTGTTCTGATACATCTCAGAATTAAAAGGAAACTCATTTGAGAGTGAAACTCAGACCTTGCAGCTACTGCTAAGAATTGCCAAAAACTGGACAACAGAAAAATCATTTTGATATTTTAAAAACACCCAACAACAGCAGCAACAACAACAACAAATACTGCAGCCTCCCAACACATTCTCTCCATCTGAGAAGCCTTTAAGTCTATGGGACAGATGTTCTGTTCTGTTGTAAATGGGAAATATAACAAGAGACAATGAAAAAAAATCAGTTTAAGAGGAAGGAAAGCTTGCACCAAATGAACAGCCTGAACATATGGAAGAGTCAATTATGAAGGAAAAATAAAATAAAATACATTATAGAAGTAGAAGAACCATAGATTCAAGGTATTTGCTAGTGCCTTCCTCTTCATGTGATTACTTCTTAGCACCAGTATTTTAGATGCTTTTTCTTTTCTATTTTGTATAAAGAGCTAATTAATATGAACTGCTTTGCCTCTGTGTAAATGGATTTAGAAAGGGTTGGCTGGAAATGATAGAGACTGCAACCCAAAATGTCATAACATTACTTGCAGTGCTGGCTATCCCTATGATTCTTTCATTGCCTGCATTTAGGAGGTCAATTCATTTTTTTAAAAAAATTATTCAGGATTTGGAGCCCTTTTGGGTACACTGACTGCTGTGAGTTTCACTGCTTGTTACAGTGTTTTACTGTTTTTCAGAACACACCACTCTAATCTCCTTAGAGCGGAAGAGAAAGATAAATGTTTCTAAATAATAAAAAAGAGACACACATTTTTAGTCAATATTGGTGATGTAGCAAAGTCCTTAAAGACATGGGAGTTCCAACACATCTGATAGTCCTAATGAGGAATCTGTACTTAGGACAAGAGGGTACAGTCAGAACAGAACACAGAGAAACAGAATGGTTCCCAATCGGCAAAGGAGTCAGACAAGGCTGTATCCTATCACCCTATTTATTCAACTTATATGCAGAACATATTGTAAGGAAAGCAGGCTTGGACATGGAAGAGGGAGGAGTGAAAATAGGAGGAATAAATGTCAACAATCTGAAATATGCTGACGATACCACAATACTATCAGAAAACCTCACAGACCTGGAATAACTACTAAGGAAGATCAAAGAAGAAAGTGCAAAGGCAGACTTACTGTTGAACATAAAGAAAACAAAAATAATGACCATAGAGAACTTACACACATTCAAACTCGACAATGAGGAAATAGAAATAGTAAAAGAGTTCTCATATCTGGGATCAAACATTGATTGGAACGGGGACTGCAGCCAGGAAATCAGGAAAAGATTAAGAATGGGGAGGGCAGCTATGAAATAACTAGAAAAAATCCTAAAATGCAAAGACATACAACTTAGCAGAAAAATCACAATCACACAAACCATCGTATCCCTATTACCATGTATGGATGTGAGAGCTGGACAGTCAAGAAAGAAGATCGGAGGAAAATCAATGCATTTGAGATGTGGTGCTGGAGAAGAGTGCTGAAGATTCCATGGACAGCCAAAAGGACAAACAAATGGGTCCTAGAACAGATCTAGCCAGAGATATCCCTAGAAGGCAAAATGACAAGTCTTAGGGGGGATGAGACTAGCATGTCAGGGCACCCCGTTGGCTCAGTGTGCAGCTCTAAGGGTGGCTTTTTGCCACCCCAAAAAGGAGCGGCATTCAGCCACACTTTTTGGGGTGGCAAAAAGGAGAATCAGGGCTGTGGTGTGTGGTTGCTGTGGCCCCGATCCACCACTCTCAGGGGTGGCACAGAGCCGCCCCTTAGGGGCCATCTGCATCAGCCCTTAGACTGTCGTACTTTGGACACATTATGAGAAGGCATGAATCGTTGGAAAAGACAATAATGTTAGGAAAGTAGAGGGAAGTAGAAAGAGAGGAAGGCCATATGCTAGATGGATGGACTTTATTAAAGACACTACGAATATGAGTTTGCAGCAGCTGGGCAGAGCAGTAGAGGACAGGGGGGCCTGGAGATGTCTCATCCATAGGGTCACCATGTGTCGAGACTGATGCAAAGGCAGTTAACAACAAACAAAAAGCTAAGTCAGCCTTGGTTAGTACTGGGGTGGGAAACTGCCAATGAATACCAGGTGTTGTGGGCTATATTTCAGAAGAAGGCACTGGCAAAACCATCTATGAGTATGCATTGCCTAAGAATACTCTATGAAATTCATGGGGTTGCCATAAGTCAATATGCAACTTGAAGGCACACACACACACACTAGAGCAGGATAAGTTGGTGCTGCTTCTTAAGGTTAATGAGTAGGCTACTGGTGCCATTGTCTCAGCATTTTACATTGCTAAATTTCCGCCTACACTACAGTAAGACAGCTAGCAACCCTAGGATCCACTCCCATTGCAAAGTCGTCCCAGTCAAAGCTCAGCCTTTTCTGTGGTGACTGAAACTGCCGGCCTTCTATCTGGGGGCTCCGTCTGTCATCATTTCTGGAGATATCCTGATGGATTTGCTCCCACTACCACCCTGAGCCCTTTCATATTTTACTGAGGATGAGGAAAGTTTGCTCGTGTTACTAGTCCAGCCTCTGCCCATTTCAAGTCTTATTGCCTGTGAAGCCAAACCAGTCTGCTTCCCTCTGTCTCTAGGGTCACTGTGTTGATCTGTAAGACTGCTGTGGAGATACCTCTGACTGATCATCAACCATCAGATGTAAAATCAATAATAATTGTTAAAACTTTAAATGATGCATAAGCTTAACTAATAAGATCAAGGGTGTATCTACACTGTAGAAATAGTGCCTCTTGAAACCACATTAAGTGCTGTAGCTCCATCCTATGGAATCCTGGCATTTGTACTTTGACAAACTTTCCATGCCAAAGAGTGCTGGTGCATCACAAAACTACAAATCCTAGGTATGGTAGTTACAGTGTATCAAACTGCATTATTTCTACAGTGTAGATGCACCCCAAAGGAAATTAAATTTAATAGTTTTCTTACTCAACGAAATGGGCAATAAATAACTGTTTATTTTGCTTCGAAATATAAATCAGATGTATGCAATAACTATAATACTTTATGAAATAAATTAATGTATTTGTTGGTAGACCAAAATTGTGTGCATCTGCATGTATGGCACATGCACGTGCATGTGCGCGCGCAGACACACACACACACAACTAAAGACACTAGATTATTTGAAAAAGTGAATCACAGTGAAAAAAAGCCCCAGACATTTAACAAGAAGTAGAGACAACTGGGATAAAAGAGTGGGGAATACCTTTTAATATGCAAAGCAGACAGAAGACACTGATAGGATTAACAAGAATGGTAAACAGTGGATTGACCTAGGCTCTTCAATAACACAAATCATTAAGAAATATATAGAGAAAGACTTAGAGTCCAAACTCGGATGACACTCAACAACTGCCTTAACCTTCAACTCAGTTTCAGTGATCTGTTATTATCAGTTCAATCTAGTAAATGAACAAACAGATGCAGGAGATAATTGACTATAGGACTTCAATAACTTATACAATCCCTCCATATAAACAGTATGCTTGAAGAGTACTGGCAATTTTCTTGCCCCAGATTAAAAGTTATAGCTGTTAATTAGCAAAGCCTAGCTTCCTCTGCACTCTTTACATTAACAGCTTAGCATTTTGTTATATGGTCATGTTAGAAACATGTTAACTTGGGGCCTTTGCAGACTGCCAGAAATAGTGCACATTAAATTGAGGCACTGCCCTGGCTCAGGGCTAAGGAATCATGGGAACTGTAATTTATTGTGGCACCAGAGCTCTCTAACAGAGAAGGCTCAATGTCTCAGAAAAAAATACAATTCTCATGATTCCCTAGCCCTGAGCCAGGGCAGTGCCTCAATTTAATGTGCACTATTTCTGGCAGTCTGCAAAGGCCCTCAGTTTTCCCCACTTTTTTTTTCCATACATGCTTAAATAAAAATGGATATTATCATTCTTAGCATCCCCAGCATATTCAATCATAATATACATATTATTCATGAAGAGAGCAAAATTCATTACATATCCTATTATTCCCTCCACCTTTTATGCCAAATATTACTAAGTTCAGAATCCCATTTTCCTAATATAACCAAGATAAAGAAAGGTTGTAAAGATATCTTTTTATATATGTATAGGTTTCCCCACTTATTTTTGACATCTGGATCTCCAGATTGGTCTGAATCACTTTGGTGCTTCTCCACTCTAGACATGAACTGGGCCAATTGAATCTGATCTGGAGCTGTTACAAGTTGGTTGGAATTGTCCTAATTCCAATAGATTTGGGTATCAACCAAATCAGTTGCACAGCACCAATGTACATATGTATAAAGCTGTTTTGTATCTCAGCTATGTTAAAAGACACGAGCTATGCCATATTTCCTCTTTCCTTGAAAGGAAAACTGAGGTGTCATAGCTTCATGGGAAGGGAGATAATTTTTTTTAACTCCTTGCTGTGATTGGAATTTTAGATACTTGCTGTTATTTTTACCCTTTTGCAATTTTAGATACATTATAAACATCTGTGTGGCATGTATGGTAATTGTGGCCTTGCTGAGATAATTATGTGTAACTGTTAGTAATTATAAGAGTATACTCCAAGTATAGTTCTTTTGAGTGTCTTCTAGATTATCTTCTTCAAGCTTTCAGCCATGCAGTACTCTCACGTGCCTACTGAAGTAAAGCACTCTTCTTTCCCATTTCTGTCAGCCTTTTTCTGTCTTCACTTTTATACAACACAAGGAAAGGATAATAAAAAAACACAGTATGCATCTCTTTCTGATAACATAAATATGTATGTAAACAATGTTGACATTTAAGTATTGCATTCTCCTTTCCCTCCTTAGATAGACAGGGACTTCCCTCTATCTAATTCATTCTATCTAAACATGTGACTTTGGTCACTCACTCTTGGAGGCTGTTTAACAGACTAGACTCTCTCTCAAGATTCTAAACAGTGTCCTCTTCATCTCAAAGGCTCTGTGCCACTCCTTTGCTCGCTGGATCAGGGCACGGCAAATGCCAGTCCTTTTTAGAGCAGCAAAAAGCTGCCCTTGCCACCATTGCTGCCCTTTGGGAGTGCCCTGACACTGCCCGCCATCTGGTTGGGTGGGCAGCATGATGGCGACATCAGGGCAGAGTCAGAGTGGTTGGCGTGCGGTCACCATGCCCCCACTCCACCCCCAGGCTGGCCCTTTTGGCCAGTCTGTACAGTTCATCAGTCTCAGAAACAGTCTCTTCAGAGTAGGGCTAACAGTCACTTCCTGCTATATTAAAAACAGTGAGATTTCATTTCTTTACCCAAACCATCACCAGTTAGGATAAGATTTAGTTTGTTATGTATATATTTATTAAAACAATTATTATTTGTTTTTAAATTACAAACAACATATTTGCTGTTTCTTTGAGTTAATCTTTATTCTTTAGGAAGGCATATTTAGAATAATTAGTTGGACTCACACTTTTGCAGTTCTGCTAATGAAAACTGGACTCTAACAAGTTTAATTTTCATACTTGCATATTTTTGTTTCCCTTTTAAAAGGGTTAACACCCTGGGAAACTTAAATTACACCCCACAGTAAATATGTATGTAAACAATGTTGATATGGAGAGCCAGCATGGAGTAGTGGTCTGAGCACTGGACTATGACTCTGGAGGCTAGGATTTGAATGCCTGTTCAGCCATAGAAACTGACTTGGGCAAGTCACACTCTCTCAGCCTCTCAGGAAAACAAAGGCAAACGCCTTTTGAACAAATGTTGCAAGTACCCTGATATCCCCACAATGTACTTTTGATACTTCTGTATTTTTATATTGCACCTGTGGGTGCCAGCATGTGCTGTTACCATAAGTGCATTTTTCTGAATTTTTGTGTGTGTATGAATTCCACATGGCTTCAGATGCACTCTGCAGTGAACTCCAAGTGCTTCCATAGCAGGGCATAGAGGTTATGCCCAGGTCAGTTGGAAAGCTGGAAAATCCCCAAATCACAGAGCCAGGCAGATAGTGTGGGAGTTGCAAATGGACTATCATCACATCCATAATCCGAAGAATGGGCTATAATGGCCGAGATGTTTCGCCTGATGGGCTGGTCAAACAACTCCATCCCCTCTCATTTCCCCTTGAATGTTGCCAGACCAAATTACCTCACCTAGGCAATCTAACACCTTTGTCTAAACCCTAGCCAAACAATCAGAGCTATGGCTGAGCAATCAAACTCCTTTGTCTGAGCAGTATAGCACATTGCCAGGGGCTCGTTGTTACCTTTAAAAGCCTCTGGATTTCTCCCCTCAGTGTCACTAGTCGGGGTGCAGGGGGACCTCACGTCACTCTACCCTCTGATCTGGTTACTGGAACCCCTGTTCAATCCATGTGCTCAGGATGGTTGTGTCTCACATCCCTTCAACCAATTGGACTCTGGAAGAGGCCTTATCAACAGTAAGTATCGCCATAGCACTGCCTCGGCTCCCAACCCGTGATTTCCTAAAGCCCTACGTGAGTGTGCGTGTGTGTGTAGGTCACTGCATGATTTTCTATCTGTTCAATAAACAACCCTTTAATTTGAGGATACTGCCTCTGCATCAATTCTTAACATCCACTGGCCTCTTGGTATACATGTGGGAGATGATCTTGTAGGGTCCTTGTAGCTGACCCCCTCTCAATTTGAGCTTTGGCTGATACGCCAGCTGCGCCCTTTCCTGGAAGTAAGGGACCTTGAAACTGTGGTACATGCGCTAGTAACCTCTTGTCTTGACTTCTGTAATGCACTCTACATGGGGTTACCCTTGTGCTTGGTCTGGAAACTGCAATTAGTTCAGAACATGGCAGCCAGACTGGTCTCAGGTACATCTAGGAGAGACCATATGACACCTGTACTAAAGTCTCTCCATTGGCTGCCTATTAGTTTCTGGGCCCAGTATAAGGTGTTGGTTATAACCTTTAAAACCCTAAATGGCTTGGGTCCAACTTATCTCCAGGACCGCCTCCTTCCATACAATCCGCCCCATGCACTTCAGTCCTCTGGGAGGAATTTGCTGCAGCTGACAAAAACAAGGCTGTCAGCAATCTCCCAGAGGGCTTTCTCAGCTACCGCTCCCAGACTGTGGAATGGCCTGCTGGATGAGATCTGTCAGATTACAACCTTAAGCAGCTTTAAAAAAGTTGCAAAGATGGATCACTTCCGGCAGGCCTTTCCTGACTAGATTCCCGGCCTCAGGAGTGAGTCCATCTCCTCCTCTCCAACTCTGCTTCAGTCGCTGCTATTATTTGCTGTTATTGTTTGTTGTTATTGTCTGTTATTATTATTGTTGCTCTGGTGAGTTTATTTTAAATATTTTTAATGTATATTTGTTTAGTACTTTTTTAAGGAGTGGGCAGGTCTTTGGATTTTGGCTATGTTTATATTGCATTGTATTTTATCTGTATGGATTTTAATGTTATAAGCCACCTCAATTGCTTTGCAGAGGGGTGGGTTATAAATAAATAAATAAATAAATAAATATTATTATTATTAAAGAAATTTCCCCATACTAGATGTTTGGCTACAGTGCTTTGGAGGTTACAATGACCTTTGAACACAGAAAAGGTAGTATTCAAATGAGACATGGAATCCCAACATATTGACACCTTAAACACAAAGGATAAAAAAGATTTTCTAAAAGAGGCAGTCCAATAAATAATAATAATAATAATAATAATAATAATAATAATAATAATTTATATCCCACCTTTAGCCTTGCCCATCAAAGTCCTACCAAAACAGAAAGCAAAGCAGGAGTCCTCACCAACAGTTCAAAGATTGCACTCCCCATATTCCCTACTGTGTTCTCAAGTACTTTTCCTGTCCAAACATTTGAGTTATTCTAGTGTGTGTGTTCTTTCATAGATCTTCCAAATAAAAGTTCTATTAGGGTCTTTGCAGATAGCCAGTAATAATGCAGCTCGAGTCCACTTTAATTGCCCTGGCTCAGTGCTAGGGAATCATGGGAGCTGTAGTTTATTGTGGCACCAGAGCTCTCTGACAGAGAAGGCTCAATGTCTCAGAAAAAACTACAATTCCCATGATTCCCTAGCACTGAGCCAGGGCAGTTAAAGTAGACTCAAGCTGCATTATTTCTGGCAGTTTGTAAAGGCCTTTAGTTCACCCATGCCCAGAGTATCTATCAGCTAGTACTGGTATAAAAAGTTGATTTTGGTCCTAAAGTTACCCACCTTCTTGGAAGCCAAAATAACACCCCTCACCATATTAAAGCTATACTGCTACTTAGAGTAAATGTACTCTAAGCTTCACACCTTTGTGGGTAAGAATCTTGCCAAGAAAACCCTGTGATGAGGTCACTTTAGGGTAGCTATACACTGGCAATGACTTGAAGGCATACAACAATATTAGCAGCAGCAACAAAAATGTATAGAAATTTTGATACAACTTGAGTGGTTCCATGCAATGCTCTCCTCCTCCAACTCCCTTCACTCCCTTTTGTGTGATATCAAGAAGGTTTAGTAACTATATATAATCCTCTAAATACTGTTGGACTGCCATTCTCATCATACCTTCCCACTGGCTACAGACAGCCACAGTAGACTACCTGAAGGGTAACATAAAACACAGTTATAATAAATGATGCTTGGCATTTCTCTCATGGGACTGAATTGTTTTTCTGCCCCCTGCCCTACAGTTTCTACAGTCATGATCTCATCTATCATTTTAAAACAATTTGTTTAGAATCTTTGAATAGAAAGGAAACAGAATTGTTGAAAAGGTTAGATTCCACAAACATTTCAAATTGCAAACAGTGAACTGTGGATCAAAACTGAAAATATTTCATTTTGCTTGGTTGTGTGAAGGGAAAACAAATATTTCTTTATTGGTTGCTTACTGGTGTTTGTTTCTTGATTTTGATTAATTAGATAAACCAAAGACAAACAGTTAGCTTTTGGGTGCATTTCGTGCCAGGAGTAATTAACTTGGAGGCTTCCAGGTTGCTGTCATTAGTCCTGAAGGTTAAACTTCCACACTTGGGAAATTAGTTAGAATCACCCAATGATAGAGTAGTCTGGATGTATCAACTATCAGTTCAGCAACAAATATTTTGGGACTTGAATACTGAAGAGACACACCATAAAGTTCTGCCCATGTGGAACTATACCTCATCTCCCATCCTTTGTCTTCAGGACCCACCTTATTCCCGAGGAGGCTGTCTCTTTACATTCATTTCATGGTCAAAGGAGAGTAGGTGCAGTGGAAAGGTCCTGAAGGATGCCCTCCTCATAGCCAAATGTTTTTCTGCCCACCCATTCTCCACCAGCCATTAAATGGCCATGAAGGCAGTGTGAGGCAAGTGGATTTTGAGGGGGCTGAAGGTTATTATATGAGAGAGATAGTGATTTCCTACTTCTGTAATGAAAAAAGGAGACACACACATCAATACTAGATTGGTCTATGTCACTATCAGAATTCCTGCCAAAAATAGCCATAGTTCCAGCAAGGGCTAGGATAATGTTGGTAAAGTACAATAACATTCAAAATCCACAGTGATACCTTTATTGGACCAACCAAAATGCACAAGATGCATGTTGCAAGCTTTTGAAGTAGTTTGCTATATGGCTAACAGGGCTACCATTGGAAATGTTTTCATATATATGTATATGTATATGTATATGTACATATATGTATATGTATATGTATTTAGTATAATTGGATTTTTTGGTTTATTTTTTTTTAAATGTATCTGGAGGCAGCCATAGTTATAGTGGGATACAGCAAAATCCAAAATCCACAATATCTTTATTGGCCTGCCAAAATGTACAAAATGCAACATGCAAGCTGCATGTTGTGTTTTGTGCATTTTGGTTGGCTAATAAAGCCACTGCTGTTTTTATGAATTTGGAGATTTTGTTGCATTTTGCTGCATGACCATCATAGCTTGCTCTGAATATGTTATAGTGGGAATTCTTTTGGGGGGCAAGATGCACTCACATCATATGAAATATAGATTTTTACCTCAAAAGAGTTCTCTAAAGGTTAAAATGGATGCTTTTCATTTTCCCTCCTATAACGGGATTTCTATAAGCGTATGTGACTCAAGAATCAGACATACATATTAAGCCCAAGTTTACCTTTCAATGGCCAGTCACAAAACAAATATTCCATTTTGGTCAGGCCTTATCTGGAATACTGTGTCCAGTTCTGGGTGCCACAATCCAAAAAGGATGTTGACAAGCTGGAGGGCAACCAAAATAGTGAAGGGCCTGGAAACTATGCCCTATGAGAAGCGACTTAGGGAGCTGGGTATGTTTAACCTGGAGAAGAGAAGGTGAAGAGGTGATATGATAGCCATGTTTAAGTATTTGAGGGGGTGTCATGTTGAGGAGGGAACAAGCTTGTTTTCTGCTGCTGCAGAGAATGGCGCAATGGATGCAAGTTACAGAAAAAGAGATTCCACCTAAACATTAGGAGGAGCTTCCTGACAGTAAGGGATGTTCAACAGTGGAACACACTCCCTCGGAGAGTGGTGGAGTCTCCTTCTTTGAGGTCTTTAAACAGAGGCTGGATGGTCATCTTTAGGGGGTGCTTTGATTGTGAGTTCCTGCATGGCAGGGGTTAGGCTGGATGGCCCTTGTGGTCTCTTCCAACTCTATGATTCTATGATTCTAAATATAGGATATGCAATTGACAAGCCCATCCTATGTTTGTCACAATAATGGAACTGAAGGTGGTGTACAACATATTTTGAAACAATACAGATTAAAAAAATATACACAGATTTCAATATAAATATAAAGACAAAGATACATTTTATCCAAAAAAAATGAAAGAATTTTTAAAGTTAAAAATACTGAATTTCATTAACAGACTATACAAACCATAAAACAGCCCAGCCCATCATTAAAAGCCCAGTTTCTGAAAGCCTAATGGCACAGCAATGTTTTAACTTGCTGGAGCAATGACAAGAGGCATCTTTCACCGTTTGAGGGAGCACCTCCTCTCACAACATGCTAAATGTATCATCTAGTTTAACCCCAAAATATACAACCGTTCCATCTAATGTCTTCTCCTCACTGGTTCATGCCATGATTTCTTGTAACATTTATCACCAGAAGAGTTGTACTTCACTATTTTCTAAAAAAATAATTCAATAATGCTATGCGTGACGGTAGTCAATTAAAATAATTGCTTATATATGACATTGGCTGCTTAATAAGGAATGTGTAATTAAGTAACATCTCCTGGCCCAACTCAAGCCCACCTGAACAGCCAGCAGCAACATCAAGCAAAGGAGGTCTTTTCAGCTATCAATTGAAGCCCAAGATGGATGATGTTTCCAACCTGTCTCTTACCACCCAGCAAAGCTGTAATTAGGAATTGCAAAAGGGAGCCTGCTTCTGATTGTCATAGCCTCACTCACCAGTGGGAGAGGGCTGTAAAGGCCATCCTCCTCACACCCTGATCAGCAGCTGAACAGACCTGCCCTTCTCAATGCAGCTGCTGGCTTTTATGGTTGGTTTACAACCATGGCAATAGTGCCACAATGATTACTATATAGGGCCTCTACAGACGGGCCCTTTGCGGTGTCCTTGAGTCAGGGATGGGGAGGGGCAGCCGCATGCCAGCCGCCACAACCCCTCCCTGAGGACATCCTGACGCCACTCGCTGTCTTGACGCGCTATGCCGGAAGGAGTGCAGAAGAGCTGCGCGGCAGCACTTGGGGCGTCCTTTTTGCTGGATCTGAAAGGAGCAGCATTGTGCTGCTCTCTTCTGGGCCAGCAAAAGGGAGGATTGGGGCTGAGGCGTGGGACAGCCTCAGCCCCAATCCTCTGCATCCCCCCATAGTGTCACTGATGAAGAGCAGTTATCAGAGCTGTAACTCTAGGTTATGAATCTGTAACTGGAATATAATTTGTCAGCTGATTTTCATTATTTATTGTAATGCAGTCTTTAAAAAAATATATAAAGCAAAGGTTTTTATACATGAACAGGATAATGGGAATATACCCCAAAACAATGCAATATATTGCACTCTGGCTAGGCTTGCTGAGGCTTTTTAATCAGATGCCAACCAATCTGAACTGTCTGTCTAAAGAATTAGGTTGATCAGGATATCAATAAAATCACAGTTTGTCTTGGATGATGCAATCTTTACATATTGGTTTGGAGTTGGTCTAATGATTAAATATTTTCAGAGACTCCTAAGAAGCAGAAATCCAGTGCTTGTTAACCATTAAGGAACCCATTTCCCAAGACCATCATCTCTAGCATAACATTCTTTTTGCAAGAAATCAGCAGCACATATAGTCTAATATTTATCATTATGCAGCTGCCAGCCTAAATGCACAAACACACACCATTTTATTTTGCTCATCAGCAGAGACATCACTAAGTCATCCTTACTGTTTTAGAAATCTTCTTAAATTCATACTCAAACCTGTAGCAGATGCACCACCCCACGGATATAATAGCTACCAGCTGCCACTGCTCTAATGCCTGATGTGCAGTTACTGCTCAGTATGCTAAGTGCCACAGAGCATACTGTTGGAGAAATAGCTAGACATGTACTGCCAAGGGAAGGCTGTTGACAGTGTGAATAAAAGATCTATGGACTAAACTGGTGCTCAGTGGGCTTCAAACTGGATCCAGACTGATGTATTTTTAATTTGTTATGGGGTCACTGATTCAATTAGACAGAGCCCTCTTCCTTGAAATAACTGGCAATTTAATAGAGACAATTTCCAGAGTTTGGAAAAGTTCCATCTTGGGGCTACAACGCCCTCAAAACCCTCCAACCAGCATGGAGGATTCTACAAGTTACATAACCTAAAATATCCAAAACCTGATTCTTCTCAGCCTCCTCACAATCACACAACCTATTACAGAGGCCAGTTTTAAACTCAGATAAAACTAAACAAAAATGTCCTGCTGTCATTGCCACTGCTGAACATTGTTCCTTGGTATCCACTCTAGGAACCCCCCCCCCCAAAAAAAACACCCTGCTGGCCATTGCTGTCTTTCTCTCTTTTTACCAAAAATTATTCAAATCCTTGCACCCCTTGCTATGAGTAACACAAAGTTGAACACAGCTGTGATTCTTTACTGATGTAAAAGAGTCTCTAATATATTTCCAGATGCTCTTTTTTTGTCCTTTATTAAATTTCTAAGCTTTATTGTCAAGAATGAAGAAGGCTCTGAAACCTTACAAAGCCATTCAATTAAAAATAATAATAATAATAAACAAAACCATTCCACAGGATACAGCTATTCATGGTCTTGCTCTTCATTTCTGCTATTATAGACAAGTTTCTAACCACAAAAAAAAGGAAAATTGTTACTATTTTGTCATCATAGATTAACACCCAGACTTCCAAACACCCAAATTCTACAGAATCTCTCTCTCTCTCTCTATGTGTATGAGTGAGTGTGTGTGTGGTATTTCCATAACATTTAAATTTGGCTCCAGTAGGAGCAGATGAATTTCAGAGATGATGGAGAAAGACAAGATAGTATTGTCCTTTTTCTTCAACACATGCCAAATGCAGGCCAAATGACATCTGGTGCTGAGCTGTAAGGGGTCAATTTATGTGCTAATTCAGTTACACTCTGCAGAATCAGGGGTACAATGGCAAACATTAGAACTTTATTTAATTTTCATTAGCTTTTGAGGAGGAAAACAGGTCCTTATGCATGTGCATTTTGTCATCACAGTTTTCACTTCCAATGCTTATCCAAGTCACATGAATTTATCAGCAAAAATGAAAGGAATTTTTGTCCCCTTTTATTTTTTAAGATTATGTTTGGAAAAGAATGTCTCTCACATCTGCTAGACTCTGTTCCTGGTTCATTAACAATCTGCTCATTGAATCTGAAAAAGTCACTCAATTTTGCTTTCCTTCTTTGTGATCTTGGATCAAGAGACGACTTCCTGAACATCTCATTACTATAGAAGGATTGCCATCTTGGGAGACTTTAAATATTCTGGATCTTTCTTCCAAAAATTAAATAAATAAATAAATAAATAAATAAATCTAGATTCCTCTCCCCCTTGAATATGGAACACTCCACTCTTCAGATTTTCTCCTCAATGTGTCCTTCTTGCCTATTCTTCCTCTCTGAATGTTATTGTCTACTCTGCTTTGATGCCAATGTGAAGCCTATCAAGCAGACATATCATATATATCTCTGCATGACACTGCTTTATCTATTCTGATGCCACTGAAGACCTGGTCAGCCTGATATTGAAAGATTTCCAAAGACTTTAGAATTTAAAATCTAAGGTCTCTTTGCCAGGTAGGCTTAATGTTGCTATCATATGTCTTTAACTCACTTCTGACTTATGGCAACCCTAAGGTGAAACTTAGAACCACTGTAGTGTAGTGGTTTGTGTATTGGACTATGATTCTGAAGACCGTGGTTTGAATCCCTGCTCAGCCATGGAAACTGACTGGGTGACCTTGGGCAACTCTCAGCCTGAGAGGAGGGCAATAGCAACCCCTCTGAACAAACCTTGCCAATACAACTGCATGATAGGTTTGCACTGTTGTTGTTGTATGCCTTTAAACCATTTCTGACTTGCCTAAGGCAACCCTATCTTGGAATTTCCTTGGCAAAATTTGTTCAGAATGGCTTTGCCATTGCCTTCCTCTGAGGCTGAGAGAGTATAACTTGCCCAAGATCACCAGCAGGTTTCCATGACTGAGTGGAGATTTGAATCCTGGCCTCCAAAGTCATAGTCCAGTACTGAAACCACTACACCCCACTGGTTCTTCATAGATTTAATACTATCCAAATATAATCTGAACTATTTCTTATATCATATCTATTCATTTATAAGGACATGACATATGTGACATTAAGCCACAGAACATAGTCAAATTGTAATATTCCACCTTATTTTCTCCTTGTTCTTTAATCTATATGCATCTATTGTTCCCCTTTCTAAGTTTTACAGGTCTATATGTCACCATAGGATCTTACAGAATATTTCTGACATCACCCTAGAACCTTAGAGACTGACAAGTTGAGTTATAAACCTCTGGTTATCATAAGTATAAATGCTCGGATGTTACAGATTTGTTTGGACAGGCCCTTCTCTCTATCCCACTACCTTCTCAGACTTGCCTGGTGATAACACAAGAGATGGCCCTGTCAGTGGCTGTTCCCAGTCTTTGGAACACCTTTTTCAGGGAAGCCAGGATGGCTTTCTCCTTGCTGAGCATCAGCAACTAAAAACATTCTTGTGGAAGCTGAATGAGACGGGATTTTAATGATGTGCTGTGCTGTTTTATGGTTTGTATAGTCTTTTAATTAACTTCCATGTTTAATATTTAATGTTTTAAATTTGTAAATTATTTAATTGCTATTTAAATAACTTACATTTATACTTTTACTGTAGGTTTGTATAGTTTTTAATCTGAACTGTTTTAAAATATGTTGTTAGCTGCCTTGAGTCCCATTACTGGGAGAAGGGTAAGATGAATGAATAAAATCATCACCACCAGCAGCAGCACAGTGATAAAGACTGAATCAATTTTTATCCTTACTGAAAACATGTTGTAATTTGATCTTCCCATGGGGTTATTTGCCCAAATAATAAATATTAATGGTGGATTTGAACATTGAAAAAAAAATAATTAACCATCACAGCTGAAAGTATTATAATTATAGGCTCTTTTATCCAACAGAGCAAATGATTTTTCCCAAACGATGACTCATTTAACATCTGGCACAAGTTCTTCATGATATGTTTTAAATATATATAACTCAATAACACAATTAAACCCAAGACCAGCATCACATGTTGGCATTGCTGGGAATCTACTAAGGTCCACATTCCAATAGGACCCCCCTGGCAATCTCTCAAACCTCCTGGTCCTAACATTTCTCCCGATGAGCATTTCTTCCTGTTTTCCTGAACAAGCAATCTGGAAATGGAAAGGAAAAGGCAAAACAACAAAAACTTTGGTATACCTTGTCTTCTGTGTTTTGAATATGGTCCAATTTGATTCAGAGGATAAGACAGCAAGTGTCTATCAGTAAAAGTGGTAAACCAAGCTTGGAAAAGTTACTTTTCTGGCCATGCTAGCTTGGGGGTCCTGTCAGCTGTAGGAAATAAAATACAGCTCTAACATTCCAAGCTCTGTCCCAAACCTGGAAAGAGGTCTGATTAAACCACTTTAAAAAGTAACCTGTGTAGTGATGATGCTCTTATTTGTCTATGAGAAATCAGTACAGGTTGACTCTCCCTTAACAAAAATGCTTGGGACCAGAGCTGTTTGTGATTTTGGAATATCTATATATGCATATACGTACATAATTAGATATCTTGGAGATTGTAATTTTATTCAATATTTTAAATAATTTTGTGCATGAAACAAAGTTTGTGTACGCTGAACCATCAGAAAGCAAAATTGTCACCCATGCAAAAAGTGCATGGGTGTATGTAACCAGTACACAGTTTTCTGCTTCTTGCCAGGCTTATGTTAGGTCCTAAACGTATGAGATAAAGGTAACAGTAAAGGTTTCCCCTTTGACAAGGTTGTCAAGACTGACTGTAGGGGGCAGTGCTCATCGCCATTAGCCAACTCCCAACTTTCCCAATGTTCCTCTGTTCATAGCCTATTGAAAATTGTGGCCATGGGAACTGTAATGGAAAGTAATACAAATGTATAGACTGGAACAGGAATACATCTTAAGACACAATAATAGATTTCACACTGTTACTACAATGCAGAAATGCAAACAGAACATAAAGTAAGTTTTCTTGGTGAGAACTGTGCAACAAATCTGGTCAGATGAGTACATTACTGGCTGATAGGCAACTTATGCCTAGCAAGGCTTTTTAATGTATCAAATCCTTTGGGGCTTAATTATTTGGCCCAATTTTGTACAGGTACAAGGTTTTAAACTGTTTATTATAACCACTACATTGTTTAATATGCTTTTAGACTGTTTAAATTATTCCTTTGCTTTGTTAAATTTCAATATTGTTCACACTTTATTTAAATTTACCTGTACAACCTATAGAGCTTGTGATACAGGGAGGGATATAAATATTGCAAATAAATAAATAATCTTGAAATATATACATGGCATCAAAGTAAATGCGATGCTAACTTTATAGTCATCTTTAGGGGCAAGTTAAAATAAATATATATACCGGTACATATTTTAATAAATAAGTCAGTCAATAAATTTTACATAGATAGACCTTGAGCTTGGCTGTTGTATTTCACATTAAAACAAACAAACAAACAAACAAACAAACAAAACAAACAAACAAAAAACCCTGGGTTTTCTCATTGTGTTTATCTGCTTTTCTTTTCTTGTTTTTCAGCTTTAAAAACATGGACTTAATTTGCAAGTCTGTTTGCTGAGGAACACATCTTTAAGGATATGTGGATTTAAGGAATTTACCAGTGCTATTTAAGGTATTTAAGGAAAATATTACTGTGGCAGAGAAGAAAGGGTTAATTGTAGGAAATACATGCTCCATGTCTAGGGACATACCGTACCTATATGGACCAGTTAAAATGGTTTCCCCCCAACCTCACCGTGACCCATCTACATGATGCAGGACCAAGGGGCTGTACAGACTGCCCCTTTCTTTGCTGGATTGGGGCCACAGCAATCGCATGCTGTAGCCCGGATCGGGCCTTTCTATGTTGCAAAAAGAAGCTGCAAAAAGTGGCTCTTTTTTTTGTGCTGCAGAAAGGGCACCCTAGCTGCAGTGGCAGCGGCTTTTCTGCACTCTTTTGGCACAGCATGTGTAGAAGCTGCACCAAGGAACCGGCATGATGCCTCTTGCCATGCAGTGGGGTGGCAGCATGAAGCTGGCATGGGGGCAAAGTCAGAGCGGCTGGCATGTGGTTGCCACAACCCCACTCTGTCCCCAGGTTGGCTCTTTATGCCGGTTTGTACAGCCCCAAGTCCTCAATTTGAGTGTGGACTGTCTTCATGAGGAAAGTCCAGTTCCATACCAAATGTACCCTATCCCTGTCTAAATCAGATTTTAAAAATGCACCCTTTGCTCTGGATTTTGCAGGAAAATCTGGAGCACTCTGTAGGAATGCTGAGTGACCATTTACACATGTTTATTGCTGTGGCATTGGGTGGCACAGTGGGATGCATGTGTAGACATGTGCCTAGCTTTACTATAACTGTGGAAGTAATGCCAGAATACTCCTGGAGCAGTACAGAGTATTCTGGATGGTGTAGATGAGCCCTAGTTTAACCTCAAATTAAATTGAATTTAGTAAGAAACAAATAGTCCTATAGCTGATCCTGACTGTGCCTTTGCAGACTGCCAGAAATAGTACAAATTGAGTCCACTTTAAGGGTTAGGGTTAGTGCTAGGGAATCATGGGAATTGTTTTTTCCCCCCTGAGACATTGAGCCTTCTCTGTCAGAGAGCTCTGGTGCCACAATAAAATACAGTTCCCATGATTCCCTAAGCCTAACCCTTAAAGTGGACTCAATTTGCACTATTTCTAGCAGTCTGCAAAGGTTTCAGCTCTTAATGCTGTCCATACATTGGAAGGAATTTTGTACTATTTGTTTTGTCAATAATCAGAGGAAGTATTCATCCCTATGCTACAAATACTGATGTTAAAATGGTTTCCCCCCAACCATTAAAATGGTTTTCCCCCCAAATAAATATGATTATTTATGTGAATTTATTTATAAATATGACACATTCAGAAGAGCTCAACACAGATGAAAAGGCCTTTTTTTTAATCATACACAATTTAGGTCTCACAAATTACTACACCTAAACATATCTTTCTTTTTCCGATTTACCTCATCAATGTCATGGATAGTTAATATTTAATATGTTTTGTTTTCTTGAAAAAAATGGAAAAATTATCAAAGGAAATGAGGACCTAGTGGTTACTCTCATGCAAACTCATGAATGTTTCATGAATAGGCTTGACATATTACCTGGATAGTTCAGTTTTTCCTGGACCCAGTGCCTGTTTGGAGCATCATTTGGCCCAGATACCAGGTTTTTCAAAAGGCTCTAGCCCCTGTAGAAGCTGAGATATGGAGCAAAATGTGGAGGCCCTATTCTGTCAAGGTATTCTGCAAGAAACCAGCCAACAGAGGAATTTCAGGCATAAGGGATATGAGAGCAAGCAGTGTGAGTGACAGCATTCAAGAAGCAAGGGAGCATTAGCATTTTAGTGTAGTGTATTGTTTGTATTTTTAATGTGTTTAATGTATGTTATAAACCAATAAAATAATTATTTTAAAAAGAAGCAAGGGAGGGCTCACTGTGCAGGCGCTGAAGTGAAGCACAACTAGGACAGATAACAGAGTAAGGGCCTTTGCAGACTGCCAGAAATAGTGCACATTAAATTGAGGCACTGCCTTGGCTCAGTGCTAGGGAGTCATGGGAACTGTAATTTATTGTGGCACCAGAACTCTCTGACAGAGAAGGCTCAATGTCCCAGAAAAAAATACAGTTCCCATGACTCCCTAGCACTGAGCCAGGGCAGTGCCTCAATTTAATGTGCACTATTTCTGGCAGTCTGCAAAGGCCCTAAGTGGTATGAGTGGAGATCTGTAAAAAGCAAGTAAATTGTGCATTGCAGTGGCATGAGGTGAGGCATACCTACACTCACTGCTATGTAAAGAGATCCTGTAGCACCTTTGAGATTAGTTGGTAGCATGAGTTTTTGTAAAGTCTGTTTCATCAAGTGCACTAACAGCTAGTGTCACACTAAACCATTGTGCATGGCAAAGAAACTGAACATAAGGCTGCTGCCACACTGCAGGGGGAAAAAAGTAGCTTGACACTACTTTAACTGGTATGACTCTATCCTACAGAATCCTAGGATTTTTTTGTTTGGTGAAGCACCAGAGCTCTCTGACTGACCAGGGAGAATACCTCACCAAACTACAAGTTGCAGAATTCTGTAGGATAGAGTCACGGCAGTTAAGTGTCAAATTGCTTTAATTTTGTAGTGTGGATATAGTCTCTTCCTGAATCACAACCTGCAGCCTTTTTGTCTTTCCTCTTTCTTCTCCATTAGATCATATGTTTGATTTTGTACAAGTATTGTAAGTAAAGCTACTTTTACATTTCTTACAAAGAAGATTAAGCTTATTTCCTTCTGTACTAGACCCTGTGTGTGCATGTCCATGGGACTGTTTGTTGCTCCACTTCTGCTTATTCTGCATGAGAGATCCACTTCTGCCTCACACATTTCCCAACAGCTAAGTTGTAGTATGTCCTTTCTAGTTCTCTAAGGGCAGCCCAGCAGCCACCTACTGTTACCCAAAGAAAGGTGGGGTGAACTAGGGGGTCTCCACCAAGTAGGTCAGCATTTCATTAAATGTTGGGGAAATTATATTTGTAAGAGACTTGGTAACCTTTAGACCTGTTGGCACCTATGTATACTGTTACAGAGAACTCCAGGTTTGGGTGAATTAGGAGGGTTTTAATTAGAAAAATTCAGAGTGCACTCACAAACACTGAATAGCAATTCACACAGACATAGCATTCAAAGCTGCCTACAGTGAGTATTTTAAAAGGACAATCTCACATCAGTGGGCAGGATATGAATCTACTTCATAATTCGGGTTACCAGTTCAGATTTGTCCCAGGCCCTGAGATCCCCAGGCCAAGACCTGAGAACTAGGAACAGCCCCTAGTAATGTCATATGCTCTGAGTACCAGCCACAGCTGCTCACAACTTGTCATTCAAATACATGTACACAGAAGGAGAGAGAAAATGAGATAGAGAAAGAGAATATATTTTCCCGTGTGGAAATTCAGAAATCTTAGCTAAAGGTCCTGTTCCCAGATCAAAGCGAAATGGGGGGGGGTATTTCCTATCATTTGCTTAGGGAGGGGGGATAAGGAACATGGAATCTAGACTACTTTCTTCTAGCCAGGAGGTTGGATGCACAGCAGAGGAGAGCAGGAGCTATAGTACCAAAATCTAAAGTAAACACATTGATCCCCTGGAGAGTCTTTGCAAGTTGGAGCAATAAATCAGGTAAGCCTTGCAAGCTGTAGCAAATTTCTGATCCACTAGGTTAGTGGTTCCCAACCTTTGGTCCTCCGTTTGTTTTTGATGTCAGATCACAGAAGCCCCAGCCAACTTAGCCAACAATCAGGTATTATGCTGAAGTGTAGAATATCTGGAGGATGAAAGCTTGAAAACATCTGTACCAGGAGGCATCCAGAGGAGGAAGGAGGAGCGGCAGAGCAGTGGCGCAAGCGGCAGTGGTGGCCTCAAAAACTGCCCCACTGCCCTACCAAGCCCAGGCAGCCAGAGGAGGAAGGAGGATCGGCGGAGCAGTGGCGCAAGCGATGGTGGCGGCCTCAAAAACTGCCCCACCAACCCACCAAGCCCAGGCAGCCAGAGGAGGGAGGAGCGGCAGAGCAGTGGCGCAAGTGGTGGCGGCGGCCTCAAAAACTGACCCACCGACCCACCAAGTCCAGGCAGCCAGAGGAGGAAGGAGGAGCGGCGGAGCAGCGGCGCAAGCAGCGGTGGCCTCAAAAACCACCCCACCACCCCACCAAGCCCAGACAGCCAGAGGAAGAAGGAGGAGCGGCAGAACAGTGGCGCAAGCGGCGGCGGCGGCCTCAAAAACCGCCCCACCAACCCACCAAGCAAAGGCAGCCAGAGGAGGAAGGAGGAGTGGCAGAACAGTGGCACAAGTGGTCTCAAAAACTGCCCCACCTGTCCACCAAGGCCAGTCAGCCAGAGGAGGAAGGAAGAGTGACAAAACAACAGGGAAATTTAGTGGATTACAAATACCAAATTGTAAGAACTAAGTAATAATAGTAATAATAGAAAACTTGATTATTTTGGTAGGTCTAAAATAAAATTTAAAAATATATATGTATATAGTTTAAAAAGATGGCTGACAATACAAAACTAAGTAATAAAGAAGAGATAAAAATACCTCAGAAAAGTTAGGGGATCAAGAAAAGCAGAAGGAGACACAGATTAGTTATTATCTGGCTGAGGAAATTAAGAAAATAGGAATGGATATAAAAACAGAAATCTCAATAAAAAATTAGAGAAGAAATAAAAGGACTAGGGGAGGAGATAAAATTAGATCTACAGAATGAACTGAAGGGGTTTAAAGAGATGGTCAAAAAATTTCTGAAGATGTGGAAGAACTGGAAAAGAGAATGATAGAAATCAAAGATCGAGCAATGGCTTTAGAAAAAAGAACAGGAATAATAGAAGGCAAACAACAACAACAAGAATATTATAAAGCAAGTTTAGAATTATGTCTTCAAAAGAAAGCATTAAAATTGAGAGGCATAAGTGAACAAACAAACGAGAATTTAATTACAAGAATTATTCCTGCTTTAGCGGAGTATATTAATTGGGCTGGAGAACAATTACATTTGGAAATAGACACTTTGTACAGAGTCGACTCGTGGATCGCAAAGAACCGCAATTTCCCAAGAGATATTATGATCTCCTTTGTTAGAGAACAAGTAAGGGACCTCATTATTGAGACAAACTTTAACAAAAAATTTGAGATAGAAGGGAAGGAAGTCAAAATTTATAAGGCAATTCCACAACAAATATTGAAGAAAAGGAGAGTATATTCAATATTGACAGATTATTTAAGAAACAATGACACAAGGTACAGATGGGGAAAAACTGAAGGAGCTTCTTTCATTTTTCAAAGAGAAAGATTTATAATTAATTCAGAAGAAAAAATGAGGATATTCCTACATAAATATAAAGGAACTCACGAAGAACAAAGAGAAGAAATGGAAAGAGATAAAAGGAAAGGAAAAGATAACGAAACTGTAACAAAGATGGAGACAAGGTTTACAAAAGAGTCTAAGACCAGAAATGTAGGAGAAGAGAAAGAGAGTTCAGAGGATACAGAAAGACAGACATCAGAAGAAGAGAGAGAAACAGAATCAGAACAAGATATAGACTTAAATCTAGTTTCGCCACAAGAAAAAAGATTTGAAAATAAAGACAATTACAAAAGGACACAGACAGGGGGGAAAAAAAAGGGAAGAAAGGACCCAAAAAACAAGGAAGAAGTAGATAATAGTAAAGGGACAAAATTTAATTCTGTGTAGTGTCATTACAATTATGTTCATGCAATATAAATGGTCTAAATTCAAAAAATAAAAGAAGGAAAATATTTCATTATTTAAGCAAAGAAAAATTAGATTTCATTTGTTTACAAGAGACACACATTAAAGAAAAAGATAAATTTGTATTGGAAAATGAAAGCTTAGGGGAATTATTTGCAGCTTGTAATAAAGAGAAAAAGAAGAAAGGGGTAGCAATTTATGTAAAAACTAAAGGACAAGCAAAGGAGATATTTTCAGATATAGAAGGTCATTATATAGCAATTGAAATACCATATTCGGGAGGCAAGATTTTGTTAGTGAATATATACGCCCCACAGGAAAATAAAGGGGATTTTTTTAAAAGAAATTGCATCAATTAATTGAAGAAGTGGAATATGAAAAAATTGTTATAACAGGGGATTGGAATGGGGCATGGGATCCGGATATAGATAGATCTAATTCAAATATAAAAAGAAGTAGTAGAGGGAAATTACCACAATCAGCAGTAAATATGGTAGAAAACTTAGATCTATTAGATATCTGGAGAGTAACTCATAATAATGATAGAGATTACACATATTATTCAAATGGATTCAAAACTTGGTCCCGAATTGATTTAATATGCATTTCAAGACAATTATGTAAAGATATCTCCAAAGTAGGGATTTTACCCAAAACATTTTCAGATCACAATGTAATTAAAATGGAAATTAAAACATATAAAAAAGAGTTTAATTGGAAGTTAAAGGACCATTTATTAAGGGACGAAAGACTGATAGGAAGAATAAAGCAAGAACTAAAACTTTACTTTAAAGAGAATACAAGTAAGGAACTGGCATCTCATATAATTTGGGATGCTAGTAAAGCAGTAATTAGAGGCCATTTTATTCAGCAAGAAGTAAGGAAGAAAAGAGAAGAACAAAAAGAAAAGGAATTAATGGAAATATTATGAGAGAAAGAATTAGAATTTAAAAATAACTCAGAGAATAAAAAATTATATCAAGAACTTCAAATATTTTTTAATTATTATTTTTATTCCATTTTTCATGTTACAGTACTTTACCTATTGTGCATATTACAATATATTACATGCATTGTGTATTTTACAGGAGGTATCAAATACATTGAATCTACATTAGCAATTTTAATTTGTCTTCATTATTATTGTTGATAATATAAGTTATAAAGGTATAGTCCTTGCCATTTTATAAGAATAGTTTTTTCTGCACTATTTCCCATTTTTCCCATATTGTTGAACTGTCTTGTCTGCTATATACATTGATAACTTATCCATTATCATAAATTCATGTAATTTATTCTGCCATTCACTTGCTTTAGGTGTTTTTTCCGATTTCCATTGTTTTGCTAATACAAGACGTGCAGCAATAACCATATATAGTATTACACTTTTTTCATCACTATTTAATTTACAATTTATCACATCAAGTATGTTTAATAAGAACAGTTCCGGTTCAAGTGGTATATATTTCTGCAATGTTTCTGACATTATCTTTCTAATTTCTTCCCAAAATGTTTTACTTTGGTCACACGTCCACCACATATGGTACATGGTACCTATTTCTTTTTTACAATTCCAACATTTGTTTTCATTATTACCTTTTATTTTAGCTAACTTTACAGGCGTGATGTACCATTGATGAAATATTTTATGGTAATTTTCTTTTAAAGTATTACATTTCGTGAATTTATTGCAATATTTCCACGTACTTTCCCAACTTTGTAAAGGAATTGTATGTCCTATTTCTTGCATCCATTTAACCATATTATGTTTTATTACCGTACTTCTCCTTCTGTTTTGATATCCAATAAGCATTTATATATCTTTTTTATCCATTGTTTCTCTCCTTCTTTCAAGATTTTATCAAATGTTTTTATTTCTTCTTCAACTCCATATTTTTAATATCTCTTTTAAAGTCTTCTTTTAATTGTAAATATTGTAGCCAATTAATATTAATCTTCTCTTGTTGTAATTCTTCTCTAGTTTTAAGCCTAAACCCTTAAGAACTTCAAATATTAAGGAACCAATTAAACCAAAAAATAACATCACAGATCGCGAATAAAATAAAATTTGTGAAACAATATTATTTTGAAAATGCAAATAAAAATGGAAGGTGGCTAGCTTATAGAATTAAAAAGCAACAAGAAAAGAAAATAATAATAAAACCGAAAGGGAAAGGAGGAATAGCTACACAACAGAATAAAATTAAACAAATAATAACAGAATATTTTGAAGAACTCTATAAAATAGAAAAAGATTTGGAAAGCAGGAAAATTAAAATGTGAGAATTTATCAATAAAGAGAAGATCCCACAATTTACAGAGAGTCAGATAGAAGAATTAAATAGACCAATAACAAAGGAAGAAATATATTCAGCAATAAAGAACTTGAAAGATAATAAAGCACCACGACTGCTAAATATAATAAAATATTTGCAGAGGAATTAATAACACCATTATACAATACAATAAAATAAATTGAGAAAAATCATTACCCACAATCCTGGTGCATGGCAACTAAAGTGTTAATACTGAAAGAAGACAAAGACCCAAGTGAAATAGAAAATTACAGACCTATTTCTCCGTTAAATACCGATTATAAGACCTTTGCCTCTATATTAGCAGGAAGATTGAAAAAAATACTACCACAATGGATTAATGAAGACCAAGCCGGTTTTTTACCGGGGCGTCAAATCAAAAACAATATTAGATCATTGGTTGATATTATAGAATATTATGAGAAATATTAAGAGAGGAAAATGGGTATTATCTTACTTGATTTAGAAAAAGCGTTCGATAATGCAAATTGGAATTTTATGAAAGAGGTATTAGAACAAAGTAGAATAGGTAAAAATATACAAAAATGGATTAATGCTATTTACTTGCAACAATTTGCACAGATAGAAGTAAATGGGGAAAAAAATGTAAAATCAATAAAGGCACTTGACAAGGGTGCCCGTTGTCACCATTATTATTTATAATGATGATGGAAATATTGATGAGGAAAATAAGAGAAGACAATCAAATTAAAGGCTTACATATAAAAAATCAACAATTTAAAATCAAAGCATTTGCTGATGACATTGCTGTAGGGTTAGACAATCCTAGGAAGAGCATCGGAAAATTAGGGCTAAAGCTGGAACAGGTTGGTAACTTGGCTGGTTTTAAAATCAATAAACATAAAAGTGAAATATTGACAAAAAATCTTATGAAAAAAGAAGATAAGGAATTGGAAAGAATATCAGGGCTGAAGACAGTACAAAAAACAAAATATCTGGGCATAATAATGACAAATAGAAATCAAGACTTATTTGAAAATAATTATATTAAAACTTGGGATAAAATTAAAGAGAAGTTAAACAAATGGAAGTCACTGCAATTATATTTATTGGGAAGAATTGTTCTATTACAGAT
This sequence comes from Phrynosoma blainvillii, assembly GCA_026167975.1. Lineage (NCBI taxonomy): Eukaryota > Metazoa > Chordata > Lepidosauria > Squamata > Phrynosomatidae > Phrynosoma > Phrynosoma blainvillii. Next base: position 37,720,422 of record JANUYF010000003.1, read on the forward strand.
GTATGTGTTACCTAAAATGCTTTATCTCTTCCAAACTATTCCTATAATTACATCTAACACTATATTTAAGGAATGGGAAAAAGACATTAGAGAATTTGTTTGGAGAGGGAAAAAAGCTAAAATGAAAATGAAAATAATGCAGGATTTAAAAAAGAAAGGGGGGCTAGGACTACTGAGTCTCCAAATATATTATGAGGCCTCGGTGATGACTTGGTTAAAAGAATGGATAGAACTCAAAAATGAAAGACTATTGACATTAGAAGGAATTGAAATGGAAAATGGGTGGCATAGATATCTGGGATATGAGGAAGAAACGACATTTAAAAAGTTTAACAATCATATAATAATAAGATCATTATATAAAATATGGAGTAAACACAATTTTTTTTGTACACTAAGATCCCAAACTGGATATCCGTGCAGGAAGCATTTCATAAAACAGAAAAATCATTTAGAGGGGGATGGATAAGATATAGAGATATTATTAATAAAAAAGAGAAAAAGGGAAAATTTAAAACTATGTAAGAACTTCAAAAGGAAGGAACAGAAGTACAATGGTTATTATATCTTCAATTAAAAATAAGATTTAATAAAGATAATAAACAAATAGGAATAGAATATCAAAAAATGAATTGGAAAAAATCTTTGAAAAGGGTGAAAAACATATGATATCTAGACTTTATAAGATGTTACTAGATATTACAATGAAAGAAGAAACAATTAAAAACTGCATGGTCAAATGGATGCAGGATCTAAATGAAACAATCTCATTGAACATGTGGGAAAAGGTATGGACAAAAAACTTAAAATTTACCAAGAGTGCAAACTTAATCGAAAACTATTATAAAATGTTCTGTAGGTGGCACTTAACACCGGTAAAAATGGCAAAAATAAATAAGAACAAAAAAAGCAATTGTTGGAAATGTGATCACCAAAATGCAAATTTTTTCCATATGTGGTGGGGATGTGAAGAGGCATATAATTTTTTGGGGAAAATATATATAAAGATACAACAGGTATTTCAAATTAAGTTTGAAAAGGATCCAAAGTTATTTTTGTTAAATATAACTGATGGTCTTAAAATGAAACTTGGGAAAGGGGATAGAGATGTAATTTTATATATGGTGACCTAGGCCCGCCTAATATATGCAAAACATTGGAAAAGGAAAAATGAATACCTATTAGAAGAATGGATAATTAAGGTGAATGACTTAATGGGGATGGATAAATTAACGATGGCAATCAAAGGGAAATCAGAACAAAAATATCTTAAAAAATGGGAAAAAGTTAAGAACCTCTGGATATAAGGGATGTAAGAAAATCCTAAATGATATCGAGTTAAAAGATAGGCTCCGCTGCTCTACCCTCTGTTTGGATTTATAAAGAAATATTGCTAAGATATGAATACTTTTACAAATAAATATATACAAAAAATATATACAAGCTTAAGAAAAAAAATTAGATAGTTAAACAGGAATGTTAAAGAATAGGTTTTTACTGTGTGTAAATGTGATGAAAGGAATTGTTTGTATATTATTATTATTTATTTATTTTCTTTTTTCTTTTCTTTTCAAGGACGCAATAAAAAAAGAAAGAAACATCTGTACCAGGTGAACTGGAGATTTGAACATAGCCCTTTCCTCTTGCCTAGAACCAAGTCCATTAAAACTGCAGAATGTGCACCCTTGCCTCCTGCCTAGAGATGACCCATGAGAACTACTCATAATAGAGGTCAGCCCTTCACCACAGCCAATGTACAGATGGGAGCGGTTTTATATTTTCCACATCCCTAGTTGAATCAAACTTGAAATAAGAAGGTTCTGTGTGTCCATAGAAACCTGTGCACCGCTTCCTCTTCAGAGAACAAGCTGAAGCTACTGCTCTGTATAGTAAAGATGCAGAGATCATTATTTTCACCCTGTTATCCTGGTTTAACCTGTTTACATGAAGCAAGGCATTCCAGGGTGGCTGAGATTTTGTTTAAAAGCTAGGCTATACAGAACAGCTGTGCTTATATATTTATAGGGTAGGTTACCTCCTCACATTTTGCATCTTTTAAAAATAAATAAATAAATACAAAAATATGAAAACTTAAATTATGCTGATTCACCACATGATTTTGATTACTGCATACAATTTCCTTAAATTATAGTTTTTCCTCCTCTTTAAAGTGTGTTTTACTTTTAGCAGCTGTTGAACAGATGTTTTCACTAAGGCCAGATGGGAAGAGATTTGTTCTATTGCTAATTATTCAGCACACCAGCAGTGCCAGTTTCATAACTGAAGGAGCATACTGAAATAATATTTATTCATACTCCAAAGTCACATATTTTGTTTGAAAGAAGAGGAACGGTCTGAATCGCATGCATGTTGCTACAACATTGGCCACATAAGCCAAATTATTATTTGGTGCCACAAATCAGTGTTACTGAGTAGCCCCAAAGGATGCAAAAATGTTAGTGCTTTCTTATTTTAAATGTAGGCCTCTTTCAGCTTGATCTAATGAACACTAGAGATGGAACCTAGGAAGTAGGTGAACTACCTTTTACATTTTGTTATACCCTAAGTTATTGAAGAAGTTGCCTACTTTCTCATGACACAAAGGAAAAATCAGATGGCACAGCCATGCAAAAGCCAGCCACTATTGCTGGCTAAACTAAAGATGTTGCATGCCTTCAAGTTGTTTCCAACTTATGGTGATCCTAGGTGAACCTATCAAGGAGTTTTCTTGGTGAGTTTCTTCAGAGGGGCTTTGCCATTTGCCATTGCCATCCTCTAGGGCAGGGGTAGGCAACCTTTCCCCTTTAAGGGCTGAGGGACTTCAGCTCCCAGAATCCCAGGAGCTATTGGCCAACATGGGACTATTGGCCAACATGGCTGAGGCTTCTGAGAGCTGAAGTCCCTCGGCCCTTAAAGGGGAAAGGTTGCCTACCTCTGCTCTAAGGCTTGCCCAAGGTCACTCAGTGAGTTTCCACTCCTGAGGTGGGATTCAAACTCTGGGTTTCAGAGTCATAGTCTAATGCTCAAACCACAACTCCATTATGGCTCAAACTAGAAATGCTGAAACATAAAGGATATTGAAGGACAAATCAAAAGATAAAGCAAGCGCTCAGGAAGACCTCAGGTTCCATGGCTGAGCAGGGATTTGAACTCTGGTTTCCAGAGTCATAGTCCTGTGCTCAGACTGCTACACCACAGTGGCTCTTCTCTGACTCCTAGTTTTTGTAGAAAGGTAGAATATAAATAAAATAAATGAAATACACACACACACACACTCTATTATACCATTTATTTATTTGATTTATAGCCTACCTTTCTCGAAAAACTGGGAATTAAGGTGGCTCATAAGATTAAAAACACATACAGAAAAAATCGTAAAAATGATGATGATGATAAAACAAATTAAAGAAATTATACAATTTATGGAAACATAATGGAATTAAAGACAAGTTGAAAGAACTTCAGTAAAAAAGTACTGCAGCCTGCATTAAAAGCCCCTTTCTTAGCAACCAGTTAATTTACAAGAAGCCAGTTAAACACAGAGATCATTACCTACAAACAAATGGACAACTGGGGCAGGGGGAGAGCCTAGCCTTCATGGAACAGGAGTTCAGAGCCTAGGAGAACCTACCAAAAAGGGCTTTTCTCTCACATTTCCACAAAAAAATGTCTCTGAGGTTGGTGGGGCTGAGAGACAGGCCTCTGCTGAATATTTACAGATGTTGTTATTATAACAAAGCTGAATCCAATTTATGGTAATCCCATCCTAGAGTTTTCTCGCCAAGATTTATTTGAAGGAGGCTTGCTGTTGCCTTCCTCTATGAGACTGTGACTAGTCCAAGGTCATGCAGAGATTTAAATCCTGGGCTGCTAGACTCCAAAACCAACACACAGACCACTACACCACACTATAGGCAGGTTCATATGGAAGAACCCAGTCCTTCAGATCATTGTAGCTCCATTGCCCAATAGCCAACCTGGATGAGACAGGATCAGTCAAGGGCCTGAATATACTGAACTTCCTGTGTGTCTGACATGCGATATGCACTTCATTGGCTTACCTCAAGCAACAGCCACACAGAGATGCAAAGGATCCAAACATTCTGAGAGTATGGTGGTAAGCTATGCTGTCAAAAATTTAAAAAATACCATAAATAAGCATTTTCTTTCTGACAATGTTGACATGGATTTCTAGCATTTTCACTAACCCATATATCATCTCCTTCTCTCCTCCACACTTTTTGAAGCAATACATTTCTTCTTCTAGCTGCTGTGGATCTTGTGGATAGCCTATATTTCAAGGGAAAGGTTTGTGTTGCCATAGGGCAGGAGTGGAAATATATGGATTGTAACACCCATCAGCCCCAGCTGACAGAGGTAATGGTAATGGATCATGTGAGTTTGCAGTCCAGTCACATCTGGAGGTCCACACATTCACCTTCTCTGGTTTATAGAATGAAATTAGTTATTTCTCCAATATTTAAATCCAATTTATTCCCCCTCCACCCATAAGACACAAGCCAACATCTTCTTGGACGTTGCCCTTGTGTAATCAGGAAATAAGTGCCAGGAAAGTTTCTGTAAAACCCAGTCCTTCCACCCACCCAGCTTAACCACATTAGATTAAGGCTGCAATCCTATACAGCTTCTCTGGAAATAAGGAGATTATCCACTGGCCGTTTTCTCCCAATTTGGGCATGGGCTGAGATGGTGTAAAATGGATGTTATTGCATAGCTTTGTGCCCAGATCAGAGGCATCCTATACCCATTTGGGCTTCTCTCATACTGAGCTAAAAATGATTGTTATCCATTCATTGCTCAGTATGGGAGAAGTCTTGATCAGGTATGGGATGCCTCCAATCTGCGTACAAAGCTGTGTGATAACATCCATTTTTACATGGTCTCAGCCTGTGGCCAGATCAGTGAAAAAAAGCAGTGCAATAATCTCCTAAATCACACTGAACTAAGTAAGGCTTTCTTCTGAAGAGGCACACATAGGATTGCACTCCCAGGCTATACCACTATTGTTGGAAATTGTGTGGCCTTTATGATCTTCAATGCTCAGCAACCCTAGCCAGCAATGGCTAAGGGGAGATTGTAGGTTACAGGTTTGGAAATATTCAGGGAGCTCAATGGCTAAATAAGAATCCAAAGCCCCCAGTTTTAGTCACTCTGACCTGGGAGTGTGGGATGTGTGACCCTGCAGGTATTATTGGGATGGTGGGATCTAAAATCCAGAATATATTCCTCATTCCTCCTCTAACCAATAAATCATACTGGCTCTCTATTAATTTCTCTGGTGACATTTCCATTGATACCAGTGGAACACTTGAATAAATATGCCTCTCTATGTTCAATGGTAGCTGGTAGTTCCCATGTCAGTGGGATAATGAATCCTCTCCGGGTTTTCATCTGACCTTCAAAGGAGTGTCCCAAAGTGCTGAACCTAAGCCAGATTCACTATTTTGGCAGGTTTCTTTAAAGTTTCGGCTACAACCTGGAATAAATTTATCACCTCATTGACATGGTTACTCTGACCGATGACCTCCGCCTGGGCATCGACAGGGGTAGTGTGACCCTGCTGGTCCTCTTGGATCTCTCAGTGGCTTTTGACACTATAGATCATGCCATCCTCTTGGATCGCCTGAAAGAGTTAGAAATTGGAGGCACTGTTTTGCAGTGGTTCCGTTCCTTCCTCTCAGGCAGATCCCAGAGGGTGAGGCTCGGGGACAGTTGCTCATCTAAAATTGAGCTCAATTGTGGCATCCCTCAGGGTGCCATCCTGTCCCTGATGTTATTCAACATCTACATGAAGCCACTGGGTGAGATCATTCGGAGGCATGGAGCGCAGTGTCTTCAGTACACTGATGACACCCAGATATATCTCTCCATTACTAGATCATCGTCTCAGACTTCAGATGGCATCTCTCCTCTCAATGACTGTCTCAGAGTGGTAATGGACTGGATGAGGAAAAACAGATTGAAGTTGAATCCAGACAAAACGGAGGTACTCACAGTTACAGGCCCGAAACTAGATCTGGGAATACAGTCTCCAGTCCTGGATGGAGTCACACTCTCCTCTAAGGACTGTGTTCTCAGTTTGGGGGTACTCCTTGACTTGTCGCTTCACATGACTAGTCAGGTGAATGCAGCGGTCAGGAGTGCCTGTTATCAGCTTCGGCTGATACACCAACTGCGCCCTTATCTGGATGTGAGGGATCTGGAAACTGTGGTACATGCCCTGGTAACCTCAGGTCTGGATTACTGCAATGCACTCTACATGGGTCTACCCTTGTGCCTAACCCGGAAACTACAACTGGTGCAAAACATGGCAGCCAGGTTAATTACCGGAACATCTAGGAGGGAGCACATAACAAGGTTATGTTTTAACCTTTAAAGCCCTATATGGCTTGGGTCCATCTTATCTCAGGGACCGCCTCTTCCTGTACGATCCCCCCCACACCCTTCAGTCCTCTGGGAGGAATCTGCTACAGCCAATAAAAAACAGGCTGTCTCAGAACTCCCAGAGGGCCTTTTCTGCAACCACTCCCAGACTTTGGAATGGCCTGCTGAACGAGATCCGTCTCATTACTACTCTTGCTGCTTTTAAAAAGGCAGTGAAGACGGATCTTTTCTGGCAGGCCTTCCCAGAATAATAGCTGTCCTTAGGGAGATGAGTTTTCATCTTGTTTTTATATCACTGATTCCTGTCTTATTGTTTTATCATTTATTGTTTTGTGGTATTTTAATTTTTCTTAGTTTAATTCTGTTTTAAGGGGATGGGAGGGTTGGACTATGGGATGAGGGAATGTTTTAACTTTGTATGTTTTAAATGTTGTAACCCGCCCCGATTGCCACGCAGAGGGCAGGCTATAAATAAAAATTTATTATTATTATTATTATTATTATTATTATTATTATTATTACAGCCACTAGCCAACACTGCATAGGATCAGCCTGCATGCTTTACAGTATCAAGAAATTCTAAAACATCCTTGTTCTTATCCCAAAGAATATTCTTGTTTCTTTTGTTTGCTTGAGAGGTATGTGAAGATACGGATTGCATCAGCTAACTGTAGGTGTTAAACTTTGTATTAAACTTTTTAAGAGACAATTTTTAGTGGCATGAAGTCACCTCAGTGAGCGATAGCTAACTTGCCTCACTGATGTTTTCTCTCTTCAGTCAGATGACACATCACTTGCTATGACATATCATTTGCTGTGACACATCTCTGACACTCAGAGAATCACAAACGTATCTATTTAGATTCAATCAAATCTCCACCCAATGTCAGTTAGATTTAAGGGCAAAATCTACATCATGAACTACTGCCACTAAAATGTGATTTGTCAGAAGACATTATAACATAGGGATTATATCCTTTGGTAGTAACACTGTACCTTTTTTGGTCTTAATTAGTTCCTTCACAAGAATATATCTTTCCCCAAACCACAGCTGTTTTTTCCAGTTGTTATAAAAGTGGCAACTCAGGGGCATCACTAGAGGGTTGCAGTCTGCACCAGGTGACACCCTAAGGGAGGTGTCACCACTGCTCCCCAAACATCTGCCTTTGGGCAGAAATGGGCTCTGGTGTTTGCCTGCAGCTCTTTAAAATGCTGAAGAGGCCATGTGAGTGGGGTGAAGCAAAGTGGGAAGAGAAAGGAAAGGCCCCAGTTTTTTTAAATTATTTTTTTATATGTGATAGGGAAGAGAACAGTCCCAAGTGAATAGTGTTTTTGAAAACAGCACTATTTTAACAGAAGAGGATTTGAGAACGAACCATAGTGGAGATTTGGAGTAACACAATGAAATTTAAACTTTAAGACTGAGATTTTCATCTTCCTAAGAGATGAGAGGAGCCAGTGTGGTGTAGTGGTTTGAGTGTCGGACTATGAATCTGGGAGAATAGCATTCGAATTTCCAAAGCCTTGCCTTTTCTCTTCAACATTAACCCTCTTCTGGCCAGTCTTCAGTATTCCATTTTGAACCATACATGCTCCCTCCACCTTTGTTCTGTCAATCTTAGATTGTAAGCCCTGTAGGCAAGAACTGTGTCTGTCATATCCAAAAGTGTATGGATCTGTCATGATGAGGAATATGAGGGAATGGGGATAAATTATATGGTGAAATAGTGATATGGTGAAATAGAAATGATTTGACATGGTGAAATAGTGCTATGGTTAACTAAAGGGAAGTGCAAAGGGAGGGGGGCAAAGAACAGAGGGGAATTATTCTTTGGAACCAAACAGATAATAGGGAACTGTAGTTTTATGACATTTCCTGAGGTAGAACTCAGCCATGGAAACCCACTGGGTAGACCTTTGAAGTCACACACTCTGAGCCTCAAAGGATGGCAAAGGCTAACCTCCCCTGAAGAAATGTGCCAAGCATACCTCATGATAGGTTTGCCTTAGAACAGGGGTAGGCAACCTTTTTGAGCCGGGGGCCGGGTTGCTGTCCCTCAGACAATTGGGGGGCCGAAGCACCTAAAATAAATAAATTAAAATTAAAATTTTAAAAAAATTAAAAAATATGCATGCACACTCTCTCAGCCCCAGAAAAGCCATGGCAAACACCCTGTGGAGATTTTGCCAAGAAAACCTCAAGAACAAGTAATAACAACAATAATCAATATCATCATGGCGGGCGGTGGCGGTGGGGGCTGCGGCAGGACCGGCCTGGGGCCGGTGCAAAGGCCTCGGGGGGCGCATCCGGCCCCCGGGCCTTAGATTGTCTACCCTTGCCTTAGAGTCTCCATAAGTCGGAAATGACTTGAAGGCATATGACATCAACACAAGAGATGAGAGAGAGCCTTATGAGTCATGGGATTGATCTTTATGTGCCTATATTCCCTAAATCCTCTTAGATTGTTTTATAGAATCTTCCCTAGTGCTCAATCTCAGTTCATCTCCAATCCAGCTGGGACCTCTTGTTGCCATCATCAATTTATTGGGTCATATAACACATGACTTTTTCTTTGAGTGAGCCATCTGAAATACAGTTCTCTAGATCGTACTAATGTCAACAGGACAGTTTTAGAATAAGAAGTTGGAAAAATGTAGTGTATACTGCCCTTTTAGGAAGCTGCCATTTCTTCCCAATGAGTTAGTGTAGCCAGCATCCACTTTCACGTACTCCCAGCTGAGCATCTGCTATTCCTCATTCTCTTCAAGAAGCAGCCAGTGACAACATGGGGTCAGGTAGCAGCTGCATGTAGGCTTCGGGACACTGTGTGTGTTTGTAAATACAGGACTTATGTAAATAAATCTCTTGCATTTCTAAACAAATCTCCTAATGAAGACAGAGGAGAGGAGAAAAAGGCTGAACCAATCCTGAACAAAATAAGTCCCGCAGTTTGCAAATACTGTTTACATTTTCACATGTTGACACTTTTTTTTTAGTTCAGTTCTGTAACTGGGGGGGGGGGGGGAGAGTGTGTTCCTTAGCAATTTCATTTTGATTCAGTTTCTACTAAAGAAGAAAGCATCCATAACCTATAAACTTGGGGTGGGCAAATGTTAGGGGTAAGAAAGTAGCATTGGCCATATAGGGAAACTTGAAATGTTGAATTTCTGCTGCACCCCTTGCAAAAAAAAAAAAAAGAAAAAAAAATTAAAACCAAATGCATATGAAGTAACATAGAGTGAAATATACGTAACTGTCAGAAAATGATGGGCAAAGAGGACCTCAGCTCAGTCTAAAAATAGACCAGAAATTACAACAGGGAAATGGTGTTCAGTTGGTAATACCTCCAAATAGTATGAACTGTGTACATTATTAATTACAAACTTTGGTATCATCACCAAAGGGCTGGGATTTAATATCTGGGTATTGTTAAGTCTCTATATCATTTGTAATGGTACAAGTGCATTCATACAGGTTGTTCTTCCTGCGATATGCCAGGAACAGCTGGTATAGTTTGCAAGGGGAGCCTGTACATACTCTTGCTATACAGATTATAGTTATCATGCTCTTCTTACTGGAAAATTGTGCTTGGCTCATGTCAGTGACCCTTTACCAGAGTTTCCACCCTTGTGGCTCTATAATCTCTTTTGTGGTTTTAAGTCATGAAGTTGAGTTGTGGCTTTCTTTCCAGAGTCAAAAGCTGTCCTAAAAAGTGATTCTGAATGATTTTGATATTTTAAAATAAGCAGCTAGAAACAGAATCCGGGGGAATGTGAAAAGAATCTTACACTCCTCCACCCACCCACCTCCGTGCCAGCCATAACTGTGCACACAAGTACAAAAAAGCAAACTGAAACCAAGATACAGTTTTCCAAAACACCCATTTTATCTTCATTCCTTATAACTTTCAAACTCCACTTGATCTCCACCTGGGAAAACTGCCAAAGAGGAACTCCCTTCTCCAAAGGAGTATCCAGAAATACAGGCCAGATGGCTGGGGTGGTAATTTGCTTTTTTTAAAATGCTACTCTGGCATTCTTTGCAGAGATTCATCAGTGGTGAAACAGTGGGAAAAAACCACAAGCAAACAAGTCACATTGCTTTGTGGGAAAGAAAAAGAAGGAAACGAAAAAGAGACCCTTTCCCACCCTTTGGTCTCTTGTGGTTTGGTGTTTCGTTTTTATGAAGGAAGATTTAGCAGAGAGCAAAGAGCCTCTTACTCTCTCAACAGAGATTCTAAATCTATCCTATGGTGCTACCTTTATTAAGCTAACTAAAAGGCACAAAATACCTCACACTAGTTTTTTATGCTCACCATCTTCTTCATCAAGCACAGATGGCAAAATAGTATGCAGGGGAAGGAAAATAATCATGTTGTAATGACAGTATTTCCATGTTGTGTTGGGAAGTTATATAGGAAAGGCGTAATGATGAAAGGTAAGGCCACCCTCACAATGGCCATGAGCTGACTGGAAAACAGACAATGAAAGAGATGATGACATTTGGCTTTTCCATTTGAAGTCTGAGAACTGCCCCCACCCAGGGTTAGGCCCCAGGACACTATAAAGGAAAGGTGTAATTAGTTTTTTAGGGAACTCTGTGCAGGAGACAAATGTAGGCCGAGAACAGGCAGACAATATCAAATGAAGCCAACTCAGGTTGCTTTACTATGTGTTGAAGGGAATCAACCCTCTGAAGAACATGTCTTAGCATATGATGACACAAAGAGAGATTAAGACCTTGTCTACACAATTAAAATACTCCTCATAGTGCAATCTGGTCTCATGAGATTTGGAGGAATTCAGGCTTTTTGTGGGAGGGGATTGCCATAAACTGCTGAAAATGGATTCATGGTATCTGTGATGATGTGCATTTTCAAATGTGTAGCTGTGGATTTGTATAGCTGAGCATTTTTGGCAAAGGGAGGGTGAATAGATGCAAATTTGTGTAGGAAAGTGAAGCACTGATGCAAATGTGTGAAAATCCACAGCAATTTTTTAATTGTAAGCCGCCCAGATTGGATTACCAATGGGCGGGATATAAATAAATTTTATTATTATATTATTATTATACCATTATGTGCAGACTAGCCCCAACTGTACTTTTATTCTCCAGCATGTTACTTTGCCATCTGTGCCTGACATTTCCCCTACTGTGAAAAGTAGTGAATTACAGCTATTACAGGTACAGAAAGCAGGACTGTCAAGAGTATGTTTTTGGCAAATTTACTCATTATAATTAACACATTATTTTGATCTTAGTTGTTTATATACTATTTTATGATAAGTGGTTGAGAAATTATGCAAATAAACTGTGCATTAATAAATAGCTCAGTGGTTCATGATTTGAAGTTATCACTTTGGTCCCTAATATCTCTGGGCAGGGTTGGAGTTATTATTTATGAAATTCTGAAAAACTGCTGCTAGTCAGCATTGCACATATTATTCACACAGTGGCATGTGAAACAAGTCTGCCTCTGTATATGACAACTTTAAACCTAGGGTGTTGGGTTTGTTTTTTTACATGTATGCCAATTTGGAGGTTCAGATTTAAGACATGGATTGGTAAAAAAACAACCATGCAGAGTCCTTTTGCACCTTAGACATTAGTATATTTATTATAGCACGGACTTCCCTGAAGTTGTAGCTAATTTCAACAGATTCAGGTCCCACTCAAAGATGTAGCACAGAGTTCACTTGTAAACGGAACCAAACAAGGAAGTTGGGGAGGACAGCACTTGCTTTAGCTACAGAAGGCCCCAGATATAGTGTTCAGAATTTGTCACACAAGAGGGATCCCATGCAAAAGTGGGATTTAGACTGGAAAAAACCCACAAAAGTGGATTGATTTTTAGATGACATCTGACATTAACTCGGGCGGAAAGTGGAAAAAAACCTGCAAAAGCGGATTAATTTTCAGATGACATTGGGGTTAATGAGCATTAATGCGACATTAACCCAGACAGAAAGTTGACAAAATGTGCTGCTTTTTACTTTTTGGATATTTCAAAGCAATACGTTTTTTCGACTTTCTGTCTGGATTAATGTTGCGTTAATGCTCATTAGCCCCAACGTGTCTGGCTTTTCCCCAGGTTTTAAATCCCATTTCTGCACAGGATTTGGGCACTTTGCCTTCTGTGTGATAAACTTCTTCATCTCTCCAGTCAAAAGGATCAGGTAACAGGTAGTGGGAAAGACTTCTGCAAGAGAGATGCTGCCAATAAAGAACAGTCAGAATTGCAATGTTTCTAGAATTGTTTCTATCAGCAATTGATTGGATGACAACTTACAAATGTACATAAAGCATTCAGTACAGTTTAAGTTTTCTAAAGAGCCAAAACAGATACCAAGTGAATGATCCTTGTTTTGCCATATACACACCATTATGTCTCCAAATTAAGCTTGACATTTTGGTAAACACCCTCCATAATGTGTGAACAGACAAAACACATGGGATATAGCTTTGTTGGTCACCATTCTCAGGCTCTGAAATTCCCATAGGAGGAAGATTAGGTTGATCCTTCTATGCTTTCCTTCTGCCAGGAGGCAAAGATCTTTCTATTCAGACAGGATTTTGGCAGGGTTTTGCTAAGGGATGGGTTGGCTGATTGGTCTTTCCCCCCCTTTTCAAAATATAGCATTTTTATTTTTGTTTAAATCTGATTTTAAGTTTTTAATTGCATTTTTAAGATTCTAATTGTGTTTCATTTTCATCTGACATTCCAATTGTGTTTCATTTTCATCTGACATTTATTGGCAGAAAAAGTGTGGCATCAATTAGTTAGATCAGGGGTAGGCAACCTTTTTGAGCCAGGGGTTGGATTGCTGTCCCTCAGACAATTGGGGGGGCGAAGCATTAAAAATAAATAAATAAATAAATAAATAAATACAAAAATAAATTAGCAGACAATATCCTTGATTGCATTTCCTCCACCCTGAAGCCATGCCATTAACAACAGAACAATACCTATTCAACACAGAACAATACGCAGTTTAGATGGGAATCACTCCTCCCTACCCAGGGTCTCACAGTATATATAGACCCACTCCCTTCCATTCCAGTATTCTCTGAAGATGCCAGCCACAGATGCTGGTGAAACGTCAGAAAGAAACTCTTTTAGAACATTGCCACACAACCCAAAAAACCCACAAAAAACTAAAGTTTAGGATGTGTGGAGATTGCTGGTGGTAGGAAGAGATGGACACCTTTTATTCTGTGAAACCTCTTCTTTATTCTGTGAAACCTCAAGTCAGACACTTGAGAATGAGTGCCATAGGATGCAAGCAAGATCTGGAATGATCTGGAGTGATTTCTTATTCCTCCAGCATCCCCCTGCTGTTCACAGCATGCCACTTTGTTCAGGAAGTCCCCAGGCACTCTTGGGAGGCTTTTCAAGGTTGAAGAGGGTTGCTGGGTGGGAAGGGGGCAACTATGAATTATTCCTACCATGAATTGTTAGTCCAAACTAGAAGCAGAACCTCAGTAAGTGAAAATTTCTGTAATTTCATTTATTCAGTGGTTCTACTCTAGACAGGACCAACAATTTGGTTTAGGCTTTAGTATCCAAACTTAGTATCCTGTGTAACTTTTGATGACTTGTTTTGGTATTAGTAAAATGGTGGCAAACATAAATAACTGAATTTAAAGATGTGGTCTAATGCTGACTTGATGGGTTGGGTAGAACTTACATTATTGACCCCTCTGGGTTTTAAAAAATATTATAGTAATATTTGCAATATTTGTAAATAATATGAACTGAGATTATATATTTTTTGTTTTCATGAATATATATTTGTTTTGGTATGGCTTATGGTGAAGACAAATGTATGTAATTATATGCATAGCTATTGCAAATATGTCTGTTTCTCTCCCCAGATACATCTAAGTGCAAATCCCTGGGAAATGTCTAAATTTTGAATTTTGCTGCAGGAATGACTTCCTACATTTATTGGTTTGCTTATCCTCATAAGGAGGCTATGGCAGTGAGTGTAATAGCTTCCCAGGCAAAATACCCAACTCCCTCAGCCTGGGGCAGCTAAATGGAAGGGCCTTTCCACCATTACCTTGGGTCATCAACTTGCTAGGGTCTGCTTCTTGACATCAGAAGACTGTATCCATGCCAGAACAACCATCCACTCAGCTACTATAATTTACTTATGCCAAGCCAGGCCATTTGTTCATTTAGCCCAGTGCTGTTTACACTGAAAACTATTTGCTCACCAGAGTATCAGGCAAGAATTTTCCCAGCCTTACCAGAGGCTCTTTCAAACTACATAATTATTTCACTATGGGGTAGAACAGACCGCCCTGAAGCTGTGGCCCCAACCTGGCTTTTTGTTGGCCTAAAAAGAAGCAGCAAATTGCCACTCCTTTTTGAGCTGGCAAAAAGCCAGCTTTTCCTGCGCCTTTGTGGTGCTCCTGCGGTGTGCGACACATAAACACCATGCTGTCAGAGCACCATGAAGCTGGCTCATGTGGGGTTGGGTGAGTGGCATCGGGACATGCAACGTTTAAACACCATTCCCCCAAGCTGCTGAGAAGCCAGCATTTCAAGCTGGTCTGTTTCAGCTGTAAGATTTCTCTCTCTCTTATTTCAACATCCAATGGAATAATGGGATTTGTAGTTTAGGGAAGGATATTTAGATATCTTAGCTAGAGAGTTTTGGTGCCTCACCAAACTACAAACCCTGGGATTCTATTTGATGTAACCATAATAGTTAAAGTATAACCATAGTGCTATAATTGTATTGTGTGAAAGGGCCTCGGGAGATGGCAAAGAATGAGTCTGAGATCTTCTGCATGCAAAGCATGTCCTCTAGTCCTCTCAAACATGCTTCTGTAGTTCTGGCTGTGCTCCCCCATCCACATGCCTCACCCTCACTTCCTGATGTCTGCAAGGCATCTCCATTAATCAACATGCTATGAATGCTGTCCATTCACTCAGCTGTAGAAGAACATGCAAACTGATGTCTTATGCACACTTATATGTGGAATATCCCTAGTAGGTTAAATGAAATTAATATCTGCATAGGACTGGCCTGTCTTCCCCCATTGATGCCAGAAAGGAAGGAGTGACTTGCACTTAGTTTGGCCAACAAAGGAGCTTCCCAGCTAGGGAAAAACCTAGGAAGAGTATTTCAAAATGGTTAGGATTCCTGGCCATTGTGAGATTTTCCTGTGAGATCTTGGGCACAAATCTCACTATGGCTTCTCACATATGTCCCTGCTTGTATAGACTGGACATTGTGAGCTACTTAACAAGTGAGACTCAACTCTCTCCCTGATAACAAGTAAGGCTTGTGCTGGTCACACTCTACAAGCCATGAAGGAATTTTTGCCCTTGTTATTGTTTTCACCTTCCCTGAGAATTTCCCTTAACTTCAGGAGAGTCTGTTGCATCATATTGTATGTGATAACATGGATGAGTCCTTTTTGCTGGTGTTTTGTTTTTTATTCCATTGTCTGCTGTGTCACAACTGGTGAATATGGAGGTGAAAAGGGATAATGTTGGACATTCTAAATTTGAGAGGGGGAAACCCAGGATCAATTAGGGAGATGAGTTGAGGAAGGACTACCCTGTGGGTTTGGGCAATTGCAGTAATGGCCCACCTCAGCTTGTTTCTCAAGAATGTCCTTAGACTGGTGATAGACTTGGGATATAGCACAAGCAATTGTCTTACTGAGACATTAATTTTGCAAGAGGTGCCACATCCGCAAACTGAAGGCATCACTCTCTTCAGATCTTGCCCGTCTTTCCTCAATACATACACTTTGGGACGACTTTACATTAAAGGAGTTTAACAACAAAATTGCAGCCAACCACTTTACCCATTTACCACGGAATCTAGTTATAGAATCATAGAGCTAGAAAAGACTTCAGGGGCTATCAGTCCAACCCCCTGTCATGCAGTAATACACAATCAATGCACCTCTGGCAGATGCCATCCAGCCTCTGTTTAATAACCTCCAAAGAAGGAGACTCCACCAAACTCTGAGGCAGCGTCTTCCATTGTTGAACAGCTCTTACTGTCAGGAGATTCTTCCTAATGTTTAGGTGGAATCTCTTTTCCTGTAGTTTGCATGCATTGCTCCATGTCCTAGTCTCTGGAGCAGCAGAAAACAAGCTTGCATGATCCTCAGTGTGACATCTCTTCAAATATTTAAACAGAGCTATCATATCACCTCTTAATCTTCTCTTCTCCAGTCTAAACATACCCAGGTCCCTAAGTTGCTCCTCATAGGCCATGGTTTCCAGACCTTTCACCATTTTGGTTGCCCTCCTCTGACACACTATTCTATGAACAAAGGTTAATTAATGTTAAAATATGTATTTTTTTTCTTTAAAAGCTTTCATGAGAAAGAAAATAGTGATCCTATGGCTGCAATTATTGTCCTATTGTCTCTAGGAGACATCATAGGTTCCATAGGATAGTTTGGGTCTTTCCATCTAATGTTGGATAGGGAGGCTTAATCTTGGCAGGAGGATGTGATTGGACCATGGATGCTCTCTTTAGTTCCTGCAGAAACTTTTAAACCCTTTGCCTTTCCAGTGTTGGAGCTCCAGTACTAGTAGAAACAAAAAGACGATGGAGCAGGGCATGTTGGGGCCAAATAATGGGAACCTTAGGCTGCATAGGATCCAAAGATCTGTTGGTTCCTCCACTCCATACTGCCTCTAGCACACTTTTAGTTCTCTGCAATGTTGCCATGTAGGATTCCTCTGGTCAGCCCCAATCCTTTTTGTAGATTTCCAGTGAACACAGCAACACAGTGAACACAGTGAACTTTTTTTAAAAGTACAACTCCCAGTATCCCTTAGTCAGTGTTGTCAATGCTCATGGTGTTGTGTGGACTCTGGGAGTTTTGTAGTATAAAAATGGTTTTAAAGAGCATAGGATTGTAGTTGCCAAAAAAGAATATGAAGAGGAAAAAAGTACCATCAGCAGCATTAGCAGCCCAGGACTGCATGAGAAGAAGCCTTGCCCTGTTGAAGTACCACTGAAACAAATAAGCGCTACCATATAAGTACTGTCATTCTGATCCAACATTAGTATGCATTGCAGAAGTGACTCCATATAGCAACATTCCCTTTTAATTACAATCTTTTATTTGGAAAGCCATGTCATTTTGACAAAGTGTGCACTATTTTTATTTAAGTGGCTCCAGATGTCTTCTGCTAGGTCTTTAGGGGCTTTATTATAAACCTCTCATTAAAATATAATGTAAGCAAGTTGGGGTTTGCATGTGACAGAAATGGATATGTTCCATATATTTCTCATGCACATCTGACATGAGAATCAAGAGGTTGTGGTTTAGCCAGAATTTCCACTATAATGTTTTCTCCACATTTCTTCATTCACTTCTTTTTATCCCCAATGGGATAGCTAAAAATATTAAGAATGGGGCATAATCTTTGTTAGTTATAATTGTTTTTAGAGAGGGGCCAGGTTGGATTCTGGCTCAAATTAAAATCCAAATTGGAAAATAACTTCCAGGACCAAGGATAGGAGGACATTTCATTTCCTCCACACTTTTAAGCAAAACAGTCTAATTCATCACACTTCTTGGATATTTGGATCAGAGCACAGTTCACCTTCTGACTGCACAGTTCTCTATAATTTTCAATGCAGATCTTGGCTGAGAAACTGTGTACAAAACATTATAAGGAAAATGGCATAAAAATGCATACATTAGAGAATACAATGGTGGATGCATGAAAGGAAATTATGTCCTAACATACAGATTTTCATTTTTTAAAAAATATTAAACTACAGTGCAGAAATGGGAAGGAACAGGCTAAATGATGGAACAGAATGAATGTATATTGGTAGCCTGGATTGGATATAGACTGCTCTATCTATCCACCCTTATTCAGGATCACAATGTTTCCCTTGTAAACCCACTGAAATGCATATTTCCAAGCTAGGAAACACAAATTTCAGCAACATCACCAATCCTGAGTATCTTCCAAGATGTAACATTATGAGATAAGGAACATAGCAGCATGAAGGAGAGTTGTATTAGATAAGAGAGGAAAAAGCCTTGTTAGTCCAGCATTTCCCCCCCCATAGTAGCTAATAGATGATACCTCTGGGAAACTGTCTCACCCAATGCCATGATAAAAACTAGAAAAGCACATTGCATCATCTGAGCACCTTAAAGCAAGTTACACTGATTTCAGGGCCATTCATTCAAAATAAGCTGTGTATTCACATTGGAAGGTCTGGGGGCAAAATTTGTGCCTCTAACACCCCTTAGAACTACAGAGATTGTGAAAAGACAAAAGACACAAACCCAGAAGTGGCTGGAGGTCCAGTGTTGGTGCTTGTTCACACTACAGCAGGATTCAACTTGAAGCGCCATAGCTAGATCTAATGGAGTTCTTAGGTTTGTAGTTTGGTGCAACACTAATGCTCTCTGGCTCAGAATTCTAAATATTCCTCCCTAAACTACAACTACTGGGCAGCAGCAGTACTGGTGGGTATCACACAATAACAGTGACACCATAGCTAACACTTGTTGGCACTGTGCACAGAGAGGTGTAGGTGGCCCTCCTTGTGTAACTTCACCTTGGAAAAACTATGATGAGACATTCCAAGTAAGGCAGGATCAGAGAACTAACAAAGAGAGAGGAAGAAATAAAGAGAAATCACATTTGCAAGAATAGGTAAAAGCATAAGAAAGATGGGGAGAAAAAAGATGGATGCTATCTGAAGTAGCACCATATATAAAATAGGGATGTGGGATGTGAGAAGCATGAGCCAAGGGAAGCTAGACATAGTAAAAATGGAAATGCGATGCATGAACCTAGCAGTACTGGGGGCGAGTGAGTTAAAATGGACAGGAATGGGCCACTTTGTTTCACAGTGTTCTTTCTTCTCAGGGAGTGAAAAGACACAAAGAAATGGGGTGGCTTTCATACTAAGAAAAGATGTGGCAAAAGCAGTCAGTGAACACAATGCAAAACCAGACTGAATTATTTCAATAAGGCTTCATGGAAAACCTATGAATATCACCATAATTCAAGTATATGCACCAAGCATAGAGGCAGAACAGGAAGAAATTGAAAGATTCTAGGAAGGAGTACAGGAAGAAATTGACGGCACGCCAACACAGGATGTCGAGCTGATTATTGGAGAATGGAACTCAAAAGTTGGAAGCAAAGAAGAATCAAAAACAGTAGGCAGATTCTGATTAGGTAAAAGAAATGAAGTAGGTGAGCATCTGATAGATTTTTGTGAAGCCAACAACCTATTCATTGCGAACATATTTTTCATATAACCAGAAAGAAGGCTATACATATGGACATCACCAGATGGTCAACACAAGCATCAAATAGATTATATAATTGGAAGTAAGGGATGGTGAAGCTCCATACTGGTAGCCAAGACTAGACCAGCCTCTGACTGTGGCACGGATCATGAATTACTCATATCAAAAATAAAAGTAAAACTCAATAAGAAATCAAAACCAGTCATCATACCAAAATATGATCTAAACAATATCTCAACAGAATTTAGCAACAATATAAGGAACCGATTTGCACTACTTAGCATAATAGTTTGAGAAGTAGAAGAATTTTTGGTATGAGTCTCAGAAAAAAGGAGGGCTAGGCCTCCCTAATATAAAAGGATATTATGAAGCTAACCACTTAAGATATGTAATAGAAGGAATGCTGGACGTACCAGATTTAGATTGGTTAGAAATGGGGGGAAAAGAGATAGATATGAAAATAGAGAAAATGTTTTTTAAAGAAATTAGTAGGAAAGAAATTAAAGAAATTGGAAATCCATTTATGGAAAATATATTAGAAATTTGGAATAAATATAAAAAAGGATTAATGAATGAAAATTCAATAATAACACCAATAATAATGGAAAAATCTTTCCCCCCAAATTTAAAAGATTTATTAGATAAAGAATTAAAGGAAAGGAAAATAGATAAAATAGAAAATTGGATAGAATTAAAGATAGGAAAAGAAAATATAAAAGAAAAACTTAGGGGGATAAACATGTCTTGGTTACATTTTATGCAAATAGAACAATGGTTTAAGAATTTGAAGAAAAAAATATAGAAAAAGGGAAATATACACAGTTTGAACAAATAGTTCAGAAAAGAAAAGGAATGGAGGAAAATGAAAATATGAAAGGCTTAACTAGCAAAATTTATAAAATATTAATGGATAATAAAAGGGAAAAAACTACATCAAATTATTTTAAAAGAAATATGGGAAGATGAATTGAAATGCAAAATCTCTGACAATGACTGGAATAAGATTTGGGAACAAAGACATTTGAAAAATTTATTGGTGCGAATTAAGGAAAATTATTATAAATTGATTTGGAAGTGGTATTTGACACCACTGAGATTACATAATATAAATAAAGAAAATTCAAAATATTGTTGGAGAGGTTGTCAGGAAGTAGGGTCATATCTACATATGTGGTGGCAATGTAAATATGTACAAAAATTCTGGGAAATAGTAATATTAGAGATAGAAAAGGTTATGAATATAAAGATAGATAGAAAACCGAATATAGCATTGTTATCAATATATAATGATGTAGAATGGAAGGAGGAAAAAAACCTTGTAACAAATTTGTTTACTGCTGCGAGATTAATTATAGCAAGAAGTTGGAAAACAAAAATAAGTGTGAAATTGGAGGATTGGTATAAGGAAGTTTGGAAGATAGCAATTAATGATAAATTAACATGTAGATTGAAAGTGAAAAAAGGATTATTGAAAAGAAATGATTTTGATGAAATATGGAAAAAAATTATTGAAAATGTATTAAGAATGGAAGATGGGAAATTGCCTCCACGGGAGGAGTTAAGATTTTGGATGGAGTATAAAGATGGAAATGGCTCCGGGGGTGGGGTGCACCGAGGGGATATTTAGGGGGGTTTGTTTTTAAAAAAACAACAACGGCTAAGATGTAAAAGTATATAAAAATGTATGGAAAGTTGATTAATATAAATAAAATTAAAAAAAGAAAAGAAAAAAAAAGAGAAGTAGAAGAATTATGGCCTAAAGCCAGGGACATAATAAAAGAAGAATACAGACAGACACTTTCAAGATCCAAAAAGAAAGAGCAGAAAACCATGGATGACAGATGAAACTCTACAAGCAATAAAAGAAAAAAAGGAGGAAAAACAAAAAGAGGATAGGAACAAACTAAGAACCATAAATGCAACAGTGCAATGATAGTACAAAAAGATAAAGAAAGCTATTACAATGACCAGTGCAGAGAAATAGAAGGCAACAACAAAAAGGGAAGAACAAGAGATCTATTCCACAAAATTCAGGAAATCAAAGGAAAATTCAAACCAAGGACTGGGATGCTCTATGACAGGGGTAGGCAACCTTTCCCCTTTAAGGGCCGAGGGACTTCAGCTCCCAGAAGCCTCAGCCATGTTGGCCAATAGTCCCATGTTGGCCAATAGCTCCTGGGATTCTGGGAGCTGAAGTCCCTCGGCCCTTAAAGGGGACAGGTTGCCTACCCCTCCTCTATGACAATAAAAATAATATAATTCAAGACCAGGAAAGAATAAAAAGACATTGGATGCAATACACAAAAGAGCTATATAACATAAATGACAAAATGAAGGACACATGGGATGAAGAGTCATATGAAGATGAATCCCAAATTCTAAAAAGTGAGGTGGAAGCTGCAATAAGAGAAATTGACAAAAAACAAATCAACAGGAAAATATGGTATTCCAATTGAACTGCTGCAATCCACATTGACAGAGTAAACCCTAGTGCTAACCAACATATGTCAACAGATATGGAAAACAAACCAATGGCCAACAGATTGGAAACGATCAATATACATCCCCATCCACAAAAAAAGAGACACAAAGAACTGCAGCAACTATAGAACCATAGCACTAATCTTCCATGCAAGCAAAATTCTACAATATAGACTCCAACCATACATAGAGAGAGAAATCCCAGAGTTCCAAGCAGGGTTCAGGAAAGAAAGAGGCACTAGAGACAACATTGCAAACATACGATGGCTAATGGAGTACACCAGGGAATTTCAAAAGAAAATCAGCATGTGCTTTATAGACTATAGGAAAGCCTTCGACTGCACAGGTCATGAAAGACTATGGAATGCCCTTAAAGACATGGGAGTGCCAATACATCTGATAGTTCTGGTGAGAAATCTGTACTTAGAACAAGAGGCTACTGCCAGAACAGGACATGGAGAAACAGAATGGTTCCCTATTGGCAAAGGAGTCAGACAAGGCTGCATCTTATCACCCTACCTATTCAACTTATATGCAGAACATATTGTAAGAAAATCAGGCTTGGACACAGAAGGAGGAGTGAAAGTAGGAGGAAGAAATATCAACAATCTAAGATATGCAGATGACACCATACTACTAGCAGAAAACCTCCTGGACCTGGAACAACTACTAAGAAAGATCAAGGAAGAAAGTGAAAAGGCAGGCCTATTGTTGAATACAAAGAAAACAAAAACAATTACAACAGTGAATCTTGACAAATTCAACCTAGACAATGAAGAAGTAGAAGTGGTAAAATAATTCTCATACCTGGGATCAAACATTGATAGAAATGGGGACTGCAGCCAGAAAACCAGAAGATTAAGAATGGGAAGAGAGGCTATTAAAATATCTAAAATACAAATTATACAACTAAACACAAAAGTGCGAATTGTACAAGCCATTTTATTCCCTATTAGCGTGAGTGGATGTGAGAGCTAGACAGTGAAAAAAGCAGATAGGAAGAAAATCAATTCATTTGAGATGTGGTGCTGGAGAAGAATGTTGAGGATCCCATGGACAGCCAAAAGGACAAACAAATGGGTCCCGGAGCAGGTCAAGCCAGAGATCTCCCTGGAAGCCAAGATGACCAAATTGAGGCTGTCATACTTTGGGCACATCATGAGAAGGGAGAACTCAGTGGAAAAAACAATGCTAGAAAAGGCGGAGGGAAGTAGAAAGAGAGGAAGGCCACACACTAGATGGATGGACTCTATTAAGAAGAATATGGGAATGAGTTTACAGGACCTAAGCAGATTAGTGGAGGATAGGGAGTCTTGGAGATGTCTCATACACAAGGTCGCCATGGGTTGAGATCGACTCAAGGGCTAACAACAACAACCTACAAATCTAAGGATTTCATATGATGCAGCCATGGCACTTCAAGTGGAATCATAGTGCTCTAATTGTATAGTGTGAAAGGGGCTTTGAAAAATGTATCTACCACTTCTGCAGGCATCTAGTCATTAATCTGTTTGCTTGTTAGTTTCCCCATTGCTGTTTTTTGCAAGGAAATGAGCAGGTAGGGTGGATGAAAAAACAATCATTGAGAGCTGAAAGTGGTGATTGGCCTAAACTTTGCCTGCCGTGCTGGGGGCTTGTTGGTATTGAGACCATATCTAAGAATTAGATGAAATTTCCTCTTTCTTCTGTAAACCCAATCTGTTACAGATACCATTTCCATTTATGTGCTTTATCTTTTTCATCTATTGAGCATTTAGCAAAATTCTAGGGCCAACCATGAGACTAGGTGATGCTAGATGTGACAACTCATCTGGGTTCCCCTCTTCTTCTAAAATCTGTTGAGCACCTCTTGCCCATTAATGTATGGACTGGGTGTCCTTAGTGATGGGTATGAATTAATTTAAGATCAGATGAAAACTTTTGCTCATATAAAAACAGCACTTTAGAAACAAACTATGAGTATTGTTATTAGAAAATGATATCTTCATGCCACATTAAATACATTGGTTTAATGTGGCAATGGATACAAATACTTTATACTATACAGTCGTCCTTCCCGATTTGTGGTCTTACTGTTGCAGTCTTGTCCTTCGCAGATGGCAAACTGGGAGAGACATAATGGTGCACGCACCCGATGTGCACATGCAATGCCACACATCAGAGTGCACCCACATTGTAATCAATGGGGCTCCAACATTGGTGATTATATAATATAAAGTGTGTTGTGATGGCACTGTGTCCTGTGTTTTTGAAATGAATGAATGAGCATTAGCTATAGTGTCAGAAAGTTAAATACCTTGAAGGCATTAGATCCCACCTGATCATGGAAGTTAAGCAGGGTCAGGCCTGGTTTGTACTTTAATGAGAGATTGTTTAAGAATATCAGGTGCTGTGGGCAATATTTCAAAGGAATGCAATGGCAAACCACCTCTGAGTGTTCCTTGTCTAAAACAACAACAACAACCTTTGAAACTCATTGGTTCAATAGACAACTGGAAAGTGCATGCACACAACATAGAAAATGTAAATAGGAGGGCTATCCTTGAGTGGCCACACTTTCCCCAACCCTGTTCTTCATTTTCTACCCACTTCATGCCCCTCAGCTATGGACTGTCCCTTATATTGTCCTACTTCCATAAGGAGCTACGAAAGGTGTTGCATCACCAGTGTTGAAATAAGATTCAATATCTTGTCTGTTTGACTTTTCTATATGGAATGTGGGTGGTGCCATCTTGCCCTTTGCCTCAGGCAGCCAAAGAGCACATCATTTCATGCAAGAGCAAGGTGTTCTGTAAATGCATCACCTGGAACTACAAACAGTCTTTAAATACAGAATACAGGCAATACTTCCATGCCAGGATGGGATCAACTGTATGTCTTCTTTTGCCTTCCTTTTTTAACATGAAAATGATCTTTTTTAATATAAGGAAAACAACATTAGTATAATAATCATAAAGCTTAGGAAACAATAGTCATAATACAATAACAGACTAATGGGGTTATGATAAAGACATCATGATGAGACAAGGCTAGGCACAATGTTAAAGACCAAAAAGAGTTCAATCCTCTTTCAGAGCAAACAAAGAGATATTACTAGAGACACAAAGGAGACATAAGGAGTTTGTTATAAAAATAAGCCAGCATCTTTCAGTTTCTTTCTTATGAATGGAAGACAGCAAATGAGAAGAGCCTGACAGCCTTTCAGATAAAGAAAGTAAAAGGTCAAAGAACAACTTTTATTGGAATGTTCAAGGAAGCAAATGAGACAGAGTAGAGTGAAAGACTCCAAGCAATTGTTCCAGTAATAAAAGCTTGCTTTTTCACAGCTACATATTGAGTATGATTTGTTTTTTATTAAGAGGTGCTCGAAATCAGCAGATACTGCAAAATGATCCCATAATCCAGGGAGAGCCTTGGTCTTCATCAGTGGTGGTCTGTGGTGGTCTATGATCCATCATCAACAGGCCCTTGGAGCATTTATAGGAAGGAAAGAAGCAATTGTAACCAATGGTCATAAATATGATACCAGATCTTGGTGCACTGTGGATTGGAGACTACTGGTCTCTCATATCAGATAGGAGCAGCAGCACTGCTCTAAATTTTCTGGCCTAAATGTCCCATCAGGCCCATGCAAATGCAGCCAGTCCTAAGGGACTGTTGGGAGCTCCAGTTGATAACATCTTGAGGGCCAAATACACCCCTGCCTTTATCAAACTTCTGTATTTATGAATGTTCATGCCATCCAGCTCTATGTAGGGCATTTCCCCCCTCTTCAACACACCCTTAAGATATCATATTATTATATTTAAAAAGATCATTTTCATGTTTTTGGTCAAGTGGTACTGACATTTGGGAAGAAAGTAAGCATGTGGGTAAAAATGTAAGAACTTTAGATTACTGGGGAAACTACGTTTCAGTGCTGATCTGACATAAATTTGATTTGACTATGTAGTTGCAGTTTTGTCTGAAAGCCTATTTTAAAATATAAATAGCTACTAATAAAAAAGAAACTTATATAACCCAGAGGATATTACTCTGATTAGACCAAGGTCTTCCTGAGTTATCGTCAGCCTGCTGCATACAAGGGTAAAACAGACACAATAAAGATGTTCATCACACACATTATTTAGGTTCTAATTCTAGCAGAAAGGTTAGTATGCATATTAATATCCAAGATTCCACTGGACAAGAAAGTAGGAGCAGCTTGTGTGAGAAGATTTTTAGCAGAGAGCATCCCTCATGCTCATTCAAAATCACCATTGCCCAAGGCTGCTTTTTATTTATTTTTAAAATTGGATTTTGTTATATGATTTTGCAAATCATTGCTTCTCAAATGATAGTAAAAAGGTGGTCAACCTGAGGTGTAACTGTTTTCCAGATGAGTGAAAAGGAAAACTTGTATAGAATATGTTAAAGAGCATTTTCTAAGCCTGAAGGAATTAGACTGCATTGTCGGTTATTTATTTATTTTATGTATATGCCGCCTTTCCCCCCAAAGGGATTCAAGGTGGCTCACAGATAAAACATTTAAAATTTCAATAAAATTCAAAAAATTAAGAAACTCCTTAGAGATAAAAGGAACCAAAATTAATGGCACAGACTGCCATAGGATCTTGGCTACATTTATGGTGGACCTGCTCATGCACAAAATCATATTGGGATAAAAATTCATGAAATAATCTGTAAAATTATGTCAACAAACTTTCAAATGTTGCCAGAAATATATCTTCTCAATATGGTTAATAGGACCACCAATCAGACAATCAGAAATAATTGGTAGCAAATTCTATATATGGTTTTGATGGCCAGGTTTGTCTTTGATCAAAAATGGAAAGAAGAGATTACACCAGATTTAGATACATGGTTTACAAAGACACTAGAAGTAATTGGAATGGACAAACTCACTCAACTATTAGATGGGAAACCAATAGGAAAAGTCAAGAAGGACTGGGAACCTTTAATACAATTTTGTGAGGAAAGATGGAAGTAACAAGAGGTGATTAACAAACAATCAAGGTTTTTGTTTTAATTTCCTATGATATGAGGGGGCACAACCTCTGTGATAAAAAGTAATTGATTTTTTGTAACATTTTTAATGATTTAAAGTATGTGTTAGAGGTTATTGCAATCCACATATCAGAATGCATAAAGAATGGAAAACCGAAACCAAAAAATGATAAAGACAAATTTATAGAAGTTCATTAGCTTAAATATTTAAGGTACATCACACAGAGAATCTACTGGAAGTAAATATAGATGTTTACAATATGTTTATGATATTCTTATTTAAATTAATTGATTATATTATGATAAGCTTAAATGCAAATACTATAAAATGTTATTTCCTTTTATGAAAATAAAGTTAAAAAATAATTCAAAACAATTAAAACATCTACATCCAGTATAAAATCACATAAAGAATGTTAGAAAGCAACCAAGTCTGCAAGCAACTTGTTGACAATGCAGTGATCAGGTCCATTTTTCTGGATGTCTTCAAAAAGAGGCTGGACAGCTACCTGCTGGGGAAGCTTTAGATCCTGCACTGAGCAGGGGCTGGATTTGATGGCCCATGAGGCCATTTGCAATTTTGTGATTCTATGTGAATACTAATTGGATACAAAAATGTTCTCATCTGTTTCCCCTCCTCCTTTGTGAACAGTTGTTTTGTTCATTGTCACCCAAGCCTAAGGGGCATGCTATATATTTTAAAAAGGACTACATATTTCCCCATAGTTTTAGCCATGGCTTGGCTAATAGTGAACAGAGTGGCTGCTGAACAGAATGAGAAGCATCATGTAAAATTAGCACTGGAACATGATGCTAGAATCTTGGGAATAATCCTTTATAGTGAGCTGCATTAGCAACTCTGAGTTAATTTTCCGTGTGAAATGGTTAGGAAAAGGCTGGACACCCTGTATATAATCAACATTTGACCATGGCCCATAATCAAGGTTCCTTTCAAGCCATTAAGCTCCCACTTGTTCGGAATGGTCGGGCTGTAGCAACCCATCGTATTATGAGGCTTGTAAACCACCTGCAAAAGCCTGAAGATTCTACCCATGCCCTGCTCAAATCTTTTTCCTTGTCAGAAAATGAGAGCTTTAAATAACAAGAGCCCGCAAGAGGCTTAGATAACAAGCTAAATTGACATCACCATTAGTTTGGAAGCAACTTGTATTCAATTTCCTCATCACAAGTAATGTCTTAGCACAGCAACATCCCTGTCTCCAAAGCTATCCATCATGTGAAAATAATATATAACCCCAAGGCTCTTTGCACCTATCATTTTCATGAGGGAAACTTCCCATGTCTAATTTCCCATCCACTATTTCAGTAACTGGATGGATACACTGCACAGATGTCTTTCTGAAATGCAGTCATGCGCTCCCCCATTGATGACTCAGTCGTTCATGAAAGACAATCTTTGACCATTCATTCAAGCAGCCCTAATTACCTACAACTAGGTTGGTTGGACTTCCATTAACACCTTCTTACTAGAACATGATGTACTTGTCATTCTTCCAAGAGTACAGTTAGCTCAGCTGAGCTGACAACTGCATAATGCTGTCACAAATCTACAGTGACTGCAGCCCTGTCTGCACTGGCTATACATCCAGTCCCTGTCCAACAACATTGTGCTCCAGAAGTGGTCATGGATTGGTTGCAATAGCAGCTGCATACTCCAAGCAGGACCCGGTATGGCAGCACACCATTGTTTACAAGGGCCAGCTGAGCCTACATTGCATTAGCATGGCTGGCCTGCCCCCTATCCCCGGAACTGCTACCTGTCATGCCCTGCCTGGAGGAAGACTTGGAGGACAAGCTAGAACCTCCTCTGGGACCTGAGTCTGCAGCTGTGGAGCCTTAGCTTGACCCTAGTTCTGCTTTGCCAGCTCCAGCAGAGCCTATGATCTCCCAGGAGGCTCTACAGCCAAGCCTCCCAGCAGCAGAACCTTCAGACATGGAGGAGGATCAAGGGACAGTACCTACCTTCAGCCAGCATTGAGCAGAAAGGGAAGGCCTTCAGCGTTCAAGGAGACTTTATGAAAAATGCTGGCGCAATCAGCCTCAGCTGAGCTCCAGCAGCTTGGTAATTTAAGCAGGTGCAGAAGGGCCTCGGTGTCAGAGATTATCTGAGCTTCCTAGCAAAAGCTTCTGCCTCTCCTTGTTCCGCAACCTTGACTCTTGGACTGCTGACTTATCTTGAACTTCTGGAACCCTTGACCTTTGGACTGCCTTTTCACTCTACCTCTCTGGAATTCTAGACCTTCGGATTGCTAGACCATTATCTGGCTGGACCTATAGATTGGTAATACGGACCTTTGCTTTCTTGCTTTGCATTAGCAAAAATACTTTGGGTTGCCTTCAACCCTTGCAAAAAGCTGCTATCAGCACTCTTGGCAGCTTTCCTGGACACTGCCACCACTTCCATGCCTGCAGCAGCTCTGTTGAGAGGCTGTCCTGCATAATAATGATGATGATTGATGATAATAATAACAATAACAATAAAATTTATTTCTATCCCACCCCTCTGTAGCACAATTGGGGTGGTGTACAACAATAAAAACACCAATAATTCCATCCATGATGGCACTTTTCCTATGAATGGTCACTCGTGAGACCAACAAGAACAGAGGATAGAAAGACTCACAGATCACATGACAGGGGCATGTAGAAGAAAAATTCTTTTGTACAGAGATGACTAGTTTCATGTCAGGAGCATGGCTGGAGACCATGGGGTCTTTTCACACTACTTAGTGATAGCACTATGACTTTAATTTCCCTGACTTCACCCTATAGAATCCTACAGTTTGTAGTTTGGTGAGTCATGGGGGCTCTCTGGCTGACAATTCTAAGTACCCTTCCCTAAACTACAAAATCCCAGGATTCCATAGGATGTTACTATAGCAGTTTAAGTGGAATCATAGTGCTATAATTGGTTAATGTGTAAAAGGACTCCATGTGCCACAGACTCTTAAAGTGAGTCAGGTGTAGGCTGTCTTGCTGCCTCTACCATGTTCTGGCTATGTAGAAGTAGCTGTTGTTTATAGCTAATTTGGTTAGATTTATCCAGAGAGCTAGCCATTTTGTTCACTTCTGCCACCACTTTTGTAGGCATACCATTGAGGTGTTGCTGGAGGAGGGATTGCCTGTGGATTTCAGTTAAGGTTAGCTCCCTCCCCACTCCCCAAACTCCACCTTCTTTCCCAGATGTGCTGCTAGAGTTTTGCCTGCATAAAAGTGATGCCTGTATCATCACAATAATTCATAATAATTTTCTACTAGGATAGCATTGTTTTCCTTCGGTAAAAGAAGATTCTACTC
Organism: Phrynosoma blainvillii; assembly: GCA_026167975.1. Classification (NCBI taxonomy): domain Eukaryota; kingdom Metazoa; phylum Chordata; class Lepidosauria; order Squamata; family Phrynosomatidae; genus Phrynosoma; species Phrynosoma blainvillii. Next base: position 37,750,906 of record JANUYF010000003.1, read on the forward strand.
CACTCAGGAGAAGTAACCTAAGTGGAAATAAACAAAACAAATAAACTAAACACACACACATTTATAATGAGGATAGTGTAATTCATTTGGGAAAAACTTACATTTCATACTGTAAACACTATTCATGATGGGAGTATTTTAGTTTAAATCACCCTTTAGATCACACAGTCTAATAAGCATAAAAGGAAAATAGCCTCTAATTTTGCAGCCGTCTGGGATTTCTATGCCTTGTTCTATAACCCAACAGCATAATAACACTCATAGTAATTACTATTATGGAAAGGGATTTAACAAGTATAAAATAAATCTGAATGCAATTCCATCAAGTGTACCATTGTAAGGAATGCAGATGTTCTTGCTGTGGGGGTGATGAATTGTCCATAAATACAATAATCATATTTTTATGTAAAATAATTAATGTGATTTATTGAAATGATACCAAGCACATACTCCTTTTATCCAGCTAGGGCTTCATTTGTTGAGAGCTGATTCCTTTCTTCATGGTTAATTTAGCCCATTCTACTATGATTGCTTTAAAATGGAGTCATCTATGGACTATTCTCCTCCTATTTCATTCTTGTCACACCTTTTGAGTTTTAACACTAGCTTATTCTAATTCAGACCAGGAAATACAAGATTGTGCATCAATTCAAATTACTGTGCACTGAAACAGAAAGCCCTTACAGATATTTTGTGGTGTACATATGTATGATTTCAAGTGAGATAATCTACAATCCTTGATGCTTTTAAATTTAGGAGGAAAACATTTTGTGCTTTGGACAGAAAGAGGATAGAAATAATTTGTTCTTATTGGCCCCATGTTGTCAATAAATTTGATTAGCAGTATATGCAGAACAAAGAAAACATTTCTTCAGGATCAGGATCAGTAAGTCAACTGTCTCAGACGGCAGATTCTGGGGAGAGACACCAGCACCATTACCCTGAATTGTTTTCTTTTGCTAAAAGACAGAGCTGTATGTGCCACATAGTCTGTCTAATAATAATAATAATAATAATAATAATAATAATAATAATAAATTTTTATTTATAACCCGCCCCTCTGCATCACAATCGAGGCGGCATACAACATTGTTAAAACAAAGAACAGTTAAAACATTCCTAAATCCCACACCCTAACCCTCCCACCCCTTAAAACTGAAATAAATTCAAATGGAATTAAAATAAATTTATAATAATAATAATAATAATAATAATAAAATTTATTTGTATACCGCCCAATGGTTTCCCAATCCGGGCGGTTAACAGCATAAAAACAGTACAAAAACACATCCCTCCCACCCTTAAAACAGCATTAAACAATTTCAATTTAAAATCAATAACAACAATACTAAAATCAATTAGTTACAGTTCCAGTAACCCCTTAAGATATTTCAATTTTCCGCAATAGGGGAACCAGGTACCACAGGTTGGATGTATAATATAGAGTATAGAATCACCCGAGGTTGATTATCTAGTCCGGAAAGGCCTGCCGGAAGAGATCCGTCTTTATAGCTTTTTTAAAGCTATCCAAAGATGTGAGCTGACGGATCTCATCCGGCAGGTCGTTCCAGAGCTTGGGGGCAAATACAGAAAAAGCCCTCTGGGAGGTTGTAGAAAGCCTCGTTTTCCTTGTCTCCAAAAATTTCCTCCCAGAGGAACGGAGTGCGCGGGGAGGATTATACGGGAGGAGGCGGTCTCTGATATAACTTGGACCCAAGCCATTTAGGGCTTTAAAGGTAATAACCAACACCTTGTACTGGGCCCAGAAGCAGATAGGCAGCCAGTGGAGGGACCTCAAAACCGGAGTGATGTGGTCCCTCCTAGATGTTCCAGAAACAAGCCTGGCTGCCATATTTTGAACTAATTGTAGCTTCCGAACCTGGCACAAGGGTAGCCCCATGTAGAGCGCATTACAGAAGTCTAGGCGGGAGGTTACCAGTGCGTGCACAACGGTCTCGAGATCCCTTACTTCCAGAAAAGGGCGCAGCTGGTGTATCAGCCGAAGCTGATAACAGGCGCTCCTGACCGTCGCATTTACCTGATTAGTCATCAGGAGCGCCGAGTCAAGGAGCACCCCCAGACTGCGAACACACAAAACAAAATTTAGACACACAAAACAAAACAAAACAAATAAACAGGTGTTTGACAACATACATCCAATGGCAGGTATGGCAAATTAAGGTTAGGTTAAGGTTAAGATTAAAGTTAAAGTTGAGGGGAGGTAATCAGCCTACATTGTTGACGGGAAGTTATTCTGGGAAGGCCTGCCAGAATTTAAATTGCTCTGCTGCCTACAGGTATGGTACAGAACGTGACCTTACCTTGAGTATTTAGATAATATCTCATTGGCAGTTCAGCTTCTTTATATGGAACTAGGGATAGAAATCAATTTATTTTTATATAACAGGAGGGGAAAATATCTTGTCCCTCACTTTAAGGAGCAAAATAGCATGAACTGCCACTGGTCATGCTGGCTAAAAGATTCTGGGAGGTGTAGTCCCTCCCATTATATATTTTTCTAGGCTTGGCAGAGAACCATCCAATTAGTTGTTTGAACTGCCTGGGCATATTCCTACTTCCAAAGAGTGGTATTTTTTAAAAAATTTCTGGCCATTACAGACTTATGCCTTTATAACATTTTTATCAAGGCTAGAATAGTCTGGATTGATGCTATTAATCTCTGGACTCATTATATTAGTTTTGGTTGCTTAGTGCAGCTCATTGAACAGCCTTCCATGCTCACAAGAGACAGAATGTTCTGCTGACTCAAGTTTTGTTTTGGGAACTAGCGAACCAACAGATGATTAAAAACATGTCTTCTTCTACCTCAAGGCTATTTTAATCAGTATGAGACACAGTTCTTAATTTACCAGCTTCCTCATGGTTTAAAATGTCCATTATTCTAAGGCTCTGAGGCATTTTGTTTATCATGAACTCATCCTATGTTCCTCTACTGTGGGAGGCAGAGCATCCTCTGGGCTTAAGCAATATCTTTCTACAAGCCTTTAATTAATGGTTTTATGGGATCTATTTGTGCATTACAATAATCTGACAATAAAAAGGTCTTTCCAGTGACAAATCTGAATATTTTTACTTGCTGAAACAAACAAAAAAAAATATCATATAATCTAGAAATGAAGAAGCTTTAGATCTCCTGAAGTTGATGAACTACTGGTCCAAATGTGCACCATGAGTCTCTTAAAAGAAAGGCAGGATATAAATTTTACTAGTTAGTAACAAACTAAATAGAGCTGAACAGGTCTGTGAAAACATTCACTTGAAACATCACCTCCAATCAGTGATGGTCAATTGGTCCTCCATGGGCAACATCAAACTCACATCAGATGCTTTTTAGCCTGCATTAGTTTGGTTATGAGACTCTCTCATGGCATGTGAGATGCACTCATGCTTCCTTTTGGTATGTTTGGTGTTCTTAATCAAGGGCATGCTTCTTATTATCTGAAATATAGCCTATAGCACCTACTATTTGTTGGTAGTCTCCCATCCAAATACAAACCAGGGCTGATCCTGCTTAGCTTCCAAGATCAGATGGGACCTGGTGCCTTTAGGGTGTTTAGACACCTGTACCCTGACAAAATGTCAACATGGATTTTTCAAAAACAAGTAATGCCAGACTAATCTGATCTCTCTCTCTCTCTCTTTTGGATAAAATGACCAGCTTGGTAGATGAAGGGAATGTGGTAGACATAGTATATCTTGATTTCTGTAAGGCTTTTGACAAGGTCCCCCATGATATTCTTGCAAATAAGATAGTCTGACATCAATACCAGAAAAGATTCTGGAGCAGTTCATTAAACAGAGAGTCTGTGAACATTTAGAAAGGAATGCCATAATCACTAAAAGTCAACATGGGTTTCTCAAAAACAAGGCATGCCAGACTAATCTGATCTCTTTTTTTGATAAAATTACCAGTTTGCTAGATGAGGGGAATGTGGTATACATAGCATATCTTGATTTCAGTAAGGCTTTTGACAAGGTCCACCATGATATTCTTGCAAATAAGATAGTAAAATGTGGGCTAGATAATGCAAGTGTTAGGTGGATTAGTAATTGGTTGACCGACAGAACCCAAAGGGTGCTCAGCAATGGCTCCTCTTCATCCTGGAGAGAAGTGACCAGTGGGGTGCCACAGGGTTCTGTCCTGGGCCCAGTGCTATTCAACATCTTTACCAATGACTTGGATGAAAGAATAGGGAGCACGCTCATCAGATTTGGAGATGACACCAAATTAGGAGGAACAGGATGAAAATTCAAAATGACCTTAATAGATTAGACAGCTGGGCCAAAGCTAACAAAATGAATTTCAACATGGAAAAATGTAATGTACTGCACTTAATGTACTACAAAAAATGTTGTACTTGTTACATCATTGATTCTCAGTTTATACATTTTCATGTTCTTTGATGAAACAGCTTATTCTTAGGGATGCATAGAACTTCAGTCTACAAGCCATCATCTTGTACTTTTTGAGTAAGTCCCATAGAACTCAATAGGATTTGCTTCTCAGTAGGCATAACAGGACTACACAATTTAGATCATGAGCTTCCAGATGAATGCTTGTATTCTTGCTGGATCAGTTGTCCTCAGTGAAATGTTCAGCAGGAATATATATTGATCTTGCATTTTATGTGCATTCTTGGATGCTGTCTGGTGCCCACTGATGTTAAGCAAATCCTTATATTATTACCAGATGGAGGCTGAAAGACCTGCCTACTACAAAAAAAATGTTGTGCTTATTACATCATTGATTCCCACTTTATACATTTTCATGTTCTTTGATGAAACAGAAGATTTTGCCTACTTAATAAAAGATTACCAATCCTCTCATGTGATATTTTAGATAAGCAGTAAAAAGTTTACCCTATTCTCAAAGAGGCTAATTACGTAGTCTTAAATGCAACTCTCCTAGGTTGCTAAGAATCTTCTGTACCCTTTAATTTAATTAATCACAGACTAGGGATATAAATTTCCACATCTTTTGTTCTAGCATGAAAGAATGAATAATTTCAGAAGCTTTCTTCCTTGTAGGTGAGGTAAGAAGCATTATTACATGCTGGGATTTTTGGTGAAATTTTGTTTCTAAAGAATTGGGGGAAAAAACATCCTTGATTTGCACAAATAACTTTAGTTCTGTGCAAAAAATAATGTTTTTCCACAGATTTTTTGGGGGGGAGGCATGCACTGTTTCTATGTAAAAATGTTGGGTTTTGCACAAAAAGCCACATTTTTGCATTGATGAATTTTTCACAAAAAAAGACATGAAATGTGAAAAAAATCTCTTAGGTATAACACACACTGCAGAAATAATCCTGTGTGAGACTGTTTTAACTGCCCTGACTCAGTGCTAGGGAATTCTGGGAACTGTAGTTTTGTGAGACATTTAGTCTTCTCTCTCGGAGAGTTTTGGTGCCACAATTCCCTAGCACTGAGCCAGGGCAGTTAAAGCAGTCTCAAACTGGATTATTTCTGCAGTGCATTTTGGACCCAAGTTGTTAATCATATGCTGTAGGGTGACTCATTAAGTCAAGACATACTGTCTTGGTGTATATGGGGGGGGGGCACTGAGTATTTTTTAAAATCAACATCTATAGACTTTTTTTATTTAAAGTGCAAAAGTTCAAATTAAAATGGGATCTATTAAGATAATTCTACAGATAGTTTAGTATAAAAAGAGGATGGAAGGAGGAAAAGAATGTAACACCCTCCAACTTGTGGTTGCAGCTATTTTTTTTCATTTTTTAAATAACAGAGATAGCAATCCTATTTACATTTACATGGATAGGACTGGAGATACTGTCAAGAGGCTGGAGTAGTCCAGTGGTTCTCAAATGGTTAGGTGCCCCCCCAGGAGGCAAGACACGGAGGCTTTGATCCCTCCTCCTCGTCCCATTTTTTTAATGTATAAAACTTACACATACATAGAGCTGAATATCAAATTTGCTTAAATAAAACTGTTCTAATTTGAATGATGTTATTGCCTTATAAAATGCTAAAATATGAGTATACATGAAAGTGCAAATAAAAATACATATTTCCTTTAGGCCCATTTTTTTTTAAAAACCGGAAGTGACCAAAAGATCACTTCCACAAGATCACTTTCCTCACCAAGCCTAAAAAATGGCAAATGGCACAAAATAGACAATGTTATCTCTGGAGGGTTCTGGGGGCACACCTGGCTATTTCCTCCCTTCAATAGGCTTTGGAAGTTGCAATGAGGGGGGTTGCAGACTGCCAGAAATAGTGTGAATTCAGTCCACTTTTAGGGTTAGGGTTAGTGCTAGGGAATCATGGGAACTGTTATTTTTCTGAGACATTGAGCCTTCTCTGTTAGACAACTCTGATGCCACAATAAAATACAGTTCCCATGGTTCCCTAACTCTAACCCTAACCCTAAAAGTGGACTGAATTCACACTATTTCTGGCAGTCTGCAACCCCCCTGAGTCTTGCTGTTTCTTGGGTATAGAAACTATCAAAACACTTTTTGCAGAATACATTTTTGCCTGTTTGATAAGGCAAAATAAGTGAAATTAAGAGGACGGTCCAGGCCTACATGCATCCAGAGTGGTATCATCCATGGCAAATCTGGGGTGCATGTAAGCAGTGGGAATAGTAGCTATTGATACCCCCTATTATCTATTAGGTAAGAGTAAGAAGCAGGCAGTTCCTAGGAGCTGGGGAAATGGGCCCATACAGTCAGATTAGTGTGCTTTTGCAGAGGGTCTAGCATAGAGCAACAGACAGAAAGCTATTCACCATAGGAACCTATCTTATAATCAACCATATTGGTCCATCTAGTTCAGTGTTATCTACACTGTCTACAGTAGCAATGTTTCAATAGGATTATTTTTCTAAATCTACCTGGTGATGCCAGGGAGCAGTGTATTTGCTCTTCCAAGCTATGGCCTCAAGGAAGGAGATGAACAGATTGGCCAGCTTTCTTTATTCTGAAAGGAAAAAGAAATGGAAATTGTACCATTTGGCTCTATCAATGTGCATGAATGTGATTTCAAAGTGAATGTATTCAATACAGCTCCCTTCCACCCACATAACAGCACAGGCAAAGACTGTGCCAGCTGCTTTTCAATGCCAGGAAAGCACTTGCCAACTGCTGAATAGGCTTTGGGTGATGGGTTGGGCCTTGGCATATATACAGACTTAACAGTTCTTCCTATGCTCCATTTTGTATCTGTATTAAACTCATTATGCCTTACCTCCTGCAAATCCTCTTGGGAAAGCAGCTATACTATTTGCAATCTCATCCTGTGCACATTTATGTAAATTCCCCGAGTTCAGTGGTATTACTAGTATGTATGCATAGTGCTATAGTCTTGGTATTCTATACCTTGATATCATGACACCCAAGGATGGACAAAGTGGACATAAGACAACTGTAAATCATACTACATATACACAGAGAGGTTCATTTGACAAACATGCCTATGTTTCCCCACAATTGATAGAAACAAAGTGTCTAATACATACAGGAACTCTCTAATCCTGTAATCTTATAACACTTTCCTACAATTTTTGGAAACAGCGTAAAAGAACAGTTATGTTAAATGCCTGTGGACTTGATAGTTTTTCCGCCAGTCTTAGGTTTTGTTGGCTTTTCATTGTGATCAAATAGTTGGAATACTGCTGGTGAATTACGACGGTGTAAGCCTGACTTAGATAAAGGTAAGGGTATTCCTCATGTCCGACCGTAGGGGGTGATGCTCATCTCTGTTACTAAGCAGAAGAGCCAGCGTTGTCAGAGACTACTCTGATCATGTGGCCAGCATGATTGCACAGAACACTGTTTACATTTCCACTGAAAAGTGGTACCTATTTATCTACTTGCTTTTGCATGCTTTTGAACTGCTAAGTTGGCAGAAGCTGGGACTAGTGATGGGAGCTCACACTGTCATACAGCACCCTAACCGCCAACCTGTCAATCTTGCAATCAACAGAATCAGTGTCATAACCACTTGAGCCACCACATCCTAATCCAGACTTATATAATCACAACTTCTTATATAATCTTATATAACTTCTGCAACGAGCAAAAAATTAATTATGATTATAGAAGCCAGACTTATATAATCACAATTAACCTTTTTCCTTGTTGCAAAAGTCAAAATTCTTTACTGATTGTGCAATGAACAAATTCTTCTCCAAATGCACCTTTCACATGATGCAGCCTCTGCAATGTGATCATTTCGATATTGTTTGAGAGCAGGAAGAGCAGGAAGATCCAGCTGTTTTCCTATAGATGGATGCATTTCTATATTGTTGAAGAGCAGGAAAATCAATGAAGAAGCATCCAGCTATTTTCCTATAGCTAGATGCTCTGTAAGAACATTTTCTTCAGAAACCTCCTTAAGACCCTTAGCAGCTCCTGCAGGAGAGTAGCTGGATGTAGCTCCACTGATCCCCCATTAACAACAACAAAAATTTCCAAAGACAGAGTAATGGTCATGCTGTGGAGGCTGTGTTACTCAAAAGGTGGGTTCTGAGGAAGTAGCATCAGGAGACATCAGTACAGAGACATAGCTACATGCCATACCTATATCCCCTGGAGCAAAAGTCCAGCCTGTATTTACAAACTATGGACCTTATCACACGCTGACCATGAACCGAAAAGTTACCGAAATAAAAAGCATTCCATTGCAATTCCAATACTATTCCGAAAGGGGTCCGTCGATACGTTATAGCCTATTACACGCAATCACGGTCATTTCGCAATTACTATGGTTTGAGAGATGCGTGTTCTGGAAGCGTATCGTGTGTTCATAAAGAAGGCAGGGAACCTCAACATTTCCATAGCAACGATGCTCTAGCACATGCGCAGAAACAGAAATGCTCGCAAAGGATGTCGGGTATTTTTTGTCGTCACTTCCTACTCGCCTTTGCGCCATTGCTTTACCTTCGCCATTTCCGTTTGGCCGCCATTCCCACACTGTGTCCAGAGCTGCTTGATCAATCTGCTACCATGAATGATCACTCTGCTGCCATGGCTTTTTTTCTCCCCCAGATCCGTGAGCTGGTGGCGGAGATAGAGAGGGTGGAGCGGGAAGAGGATGAAAGGCTTAGGGCTGTGGTTTCAGCCGTCCGCCGGTGGATGAGGCGCCGTGGCATCACGGGCTCCAGGGCACGTGCGGTAGTAGGGAGAATTCTTGGTCTCCGCCACCGCGGTGGCCATGATTTCCATGGTTGCAGTGTCCCGCGGCCATGCCAGTGGTGGGTTCTCCCGCAGGGTATTCGCAACTGGTGGGCCGATGAAGTGATCCAGCTGTGGGATGAGGACATGTGGATAAGGAACTTCCGCATGTCCAAATCCACCCTTTCTGAAATCGCCAAGGCTCTTCGACCTCGACTGCAGGCGAACGACACCATCATGAGGAGGGCCATCTCGGTGGAGGAGAGAGTGGCTATAACAATCTGGTGGCTTTCGGCACCCTTGAATTACCGTAGAGTGGCCCGACAATTCCAGATTGGGGTGTCCACAGCGGCCATCATTTGCATCCAGGTTATCACTGCGATAGAAGAGGAACTCCTGCAAAAAACCATCTGCCTTGGAGACTATCACAAGGTAGGCCCCCAGCTTGTTAATTACAGTACCTGTACCTCTTCTGTTCCGTGTGTCTTAACATCAAGTATGCATATCCAACAAAGCTGCTTATGGAAGGGGGGATTTTGGGTGGGGGAAAGTGAGCTATAACTTTGACATCCTCATTGGTATTTGTATATAGCTAAATAGAGACACATGCATCTTTGCAGGGAACTGTGCTGACACCTAGGCAATTGGACATATACCTGCAAATGTTTCATGTCCCCCCCAAATTGCTTGGCCCTTTTCCTTCGTATTCCACTTGGAGACCATAGCATATGGGGTGCATCCACATATGGCTCATGTACTGCTTTGGTGGCATTTTTCTGACCTCTCCGTGTTTTTTTTGGTCTCTCTATTCAGGTCATGGATGCTTTCGAGCAGCTGGGCTTCCCCCACTGTGTTGGCGCCCTCGACGGAACACACATTCCTGTGCAGCTGCCAAGGGCCAGGGCCGAGGAATACTTTAATCGCAAGTATGGACACTCGATCGTCCTTCAGGCGTTGACCTCAGCAACTGGACTCTTCTTGAACATTGAGGCTGGATTCTCTGGCAGAAATCATGATGCCTTCATCTTTACGCATTCCTCCCTCTTCCAGGCCACGGATGAGGGAGCTTTTGTTCCTGGGAACCCTACGATCACGATCCGTGAGGTGCAGGTGCCGGCGCTGGTCATTGCTGACGGAGCATACCCCTTGTGGCGTTGGCTCATGAAGCCTTACAGTGGAGCCCTGCGGGAAAATCAGCTGCATTTCAACATTGCACTAAGCAGGGCTCGCTGTGTGGTGGAGTGGGCTTTTGGGCGTCTTAAGGGCAGGTGGGGCTGCCTAAGCTCGAGACTGACTGTGGATGAAAACCACTTTGCCACAGTTGTGTCTGCATGCGTGGTGCTGCACAACATATGCGAAAGCAAGGGCCACGCACTGCACATTGAACGGGACACTGGAGAGCTGCAGCTGCCACCATTACCAGAGGACTACCGCCCGGGGAGAGACCGCCGGCGGCATGCTGAGGGAGAGCAGGTCCGAGCTGCTATAGCGGCCATGCTAGCAGAAGGGGGGTTTTGAGAAATGGCCCACGGTTACAAGTTGCTGTTCCAAAATAAATCATTTCATTTACTGTACATTAGCTCATGCTCAGGTACTTTGTTTGGTTGTACATGGTTTGTGCATTGCATGTTCTATATTTATCTATATTAGGAATTTATCTATATTAGGAAACATATTTATTTATATAAATATGAATGTAAATATATTTACATTTATAGAAATGTATATAAATTTATATTAGTGTGTATGTATATCTATGTCTATATATATATGTATGTATATGTGTGTGTGTGTGTGTGTGTGTGTGCCTGTATTTACTTATATATGTATATATTTATGTGTATATATATATATATATATATATATATGTATATATGTGTGTGTGTGTGTGTGTGTGTGTATATATATAGGTATATATATATGTATACATATATATGTGTAGATGTACACAATATGTACACAATAATATATAGGGCTATATATACGTCTATAGGTGCATATTTATTTATATATATTTATATGTGTGTGTGCATGCATGCACGTGTATTTATATATACATGTAACCATATATATATATATATATATATATATATATATGTGTGTGTGTGTGTGTGTGTGTGTGTATAACTGTATGCATGGTACCCTATATATATATATATATATATATATATATATGTATAACTGTATGCATGGTACCCTATATATATATATATATATATATATATATATATATGTATGTATATATGTGTGTGTGTGTGTGTGTGTGTGTGTGTATTTGTATATTTATATGTATATGTATATATATCTAGGCGCATATATATATGTGTGTGTGTGTGTGTACAAACATATATATTGGGGCATCTCTATATCTATATCTATATCTATATCTATATCTATATATGCGCACATATTCATTCATAGAAATGTGTGTGGATTCATGTATCTATATCTATATCTATATATCTATATCTATATCTATATATTTGTGTGTGTGGCCACGTCCCTTGAAAAATAAAGTCTATCTACCTCTGGTATAGTGTATAGGGCATCTGTACCATGTTTGTGAATTAGTCTACAATGCAGCTCATTAGCCACTGCTAAAGTGCAGCGCAACTCGCCCATTAGCATTTTGGACACTACACTGCTGGGTCTATATGCTTGTGTATAACTTCCATAGTGCCTTAAATTGTGGAGTGCACAAACACGTAGATTATGTTCATATGATATGGCAAGAGCTGACATAACCTCACATCTAATGGCTACTACTGGGGCCAATTTCAAGAGGAACCCTTGCCAGGCTGGTTCAGAGGAATTTCCTTTACCAAATTAATGACCACCACGCTGGTTTGGAATGGTGAACGAATATTTTAACATAGTGTTAAACATACATAACTTACTAAAACAGTGCGATGTGCTCGAACTAAGCACACCTTACATTAACAAAGTGCTCAGAATAATAACCAATCCAAAAACGGTGCAAACCATAGTGCATTAACATATAGGCAATCAGTCCGTGCACCCAGGAAAACAACCCCTGCCCTGTGTGGTGAGAGGAAACACTCAAGAAGGAGAGTAAATTTTCTTCTTCTTGATCTGTCTCTTTCCCCTCGGAGGAACAGGGGTGGCCTGGATTTGGGAAGCACCATTAGTACTGTCCATGCACTGGGAGCCCTCCACATTCACTGTCTGTCCAGTGGCAGGGACCAGACAGGTAGGTGTTGCTTCCTCTTCCTCGGGCCAGTCCTCAAAAAGAATTTGTGTGCCAGTGCTTCCTGGTGGAGACGGCAAGCCCTGGTCGCTGCTGTGTTGCTTGGAGGCCAAGTGGCACGCCAACATGTCGTTCCGGCGCGTCATCTGCGCAAGGGTACCCTCTGCAACAGCAGTCAGCCGGTCTAAGTAGCTGTAGAGACGGTTGCGGTGCTGTGCTGCAGAGGCCGAGCCTTGCTGGAGGGTTCTTTCCAACCTTCCAAGTGTCATGGAGTCACTCTGGAGGGAATGCAGCAGGGACTGGTGCTGTTTCCTAGCCAAGGAGCGGTTCCTGCGGCCCTCCCTCCTGGAATCCTCAAGGATTGTGCGAGCTATGAGTTCGCCCCTCCTCGCTCTCCTATCCTGGAACGCCTCGTTCGTCGGCACGCGCCGGACTACGGTACGCAGTGGCACTGTGGGAAAGCGGAAACACATGTTACCATTAAGCAGAAAGTAAAGAGTAAACATGCAGTGGTCATATGCACCTTTGTGGCAGGTTCCCCAGGTGTTCTATGAGAATGCAGTTTGCATTCCTTGAAATGATGCCCCTCCAGGATTGGCAGGGAAGTAAATGTGTGTGTGTATTTGTGTGTGTGTGTGTGCGTGTGTGTGTGTGTGTATGTGTGCGGTTGTGCGCGTGATAAAACAGGTGAATAATTATTCCAGTTGTTTAACATGCATGGTTTTATAAAATCGTGCATTCCTTGGCCACAATCATGCATTCTGATGGCATGCAAAGGAATAAAAACATGGTATTCAGAATAGGATTCACAGGACATGCACAGTGCTGGTGCAACCAGTGTCTTATGTAGGCGGGAATTGCAATTGCTTACCCCTCCAGATCGCAGTTTCCTGTGGGGTGTCTGTGGTATCTTGTAGTCCAGTGGGCTGTGTTTCCCCAGCTTCTGATTGGAAGGGCTGTTCCGGCTGCCCTTCCACACTGATCTGTGTCTCTAGGGGCCAAAAAAGAAAAGGAAATGGTAGGAGTGCATGACATTTTCCCCAAGCTGTGATAGTAATGCATTTCCTATAGAATGGCCACCTCTGCCCAGATCCTACCATCACTAGCAGCGGGCGATGCTGGTATCTCCCGAGGAACAACATCCTCATGCGCAGCAGGAAGCACTGGCATTGTGTGATCCACTGGAACCAGTTGTAGTATCACATTGTTGTCCTCTGAGATCGCCGGTGCAACTGTGGGATATAAATAGGGCAGAGGAAACGGTTACCTCTGAAAGAAGCATAATGGAATCCATACATACATTTTATCGTCCAAGCATATGTATTGTAGAAAATAGAGCATCAAAACAGAACAAGATTTCCTTCAATGAAAACTTTTTTAGCCACAATCTCCTTTCCCACTTTCTCCCCTTGCATGCTGGCCAATTGCGATGAAGGGACAGAGTAGTCTGGACCCTTGGGAGACCATATTTTGCTCCACCACCCCCACTTCATTTTGCATTAATACAATTGGCATCCCATGATTCCATTGTAATTGGCTAGTAGTGTGGCATAGTGGATTCAGAATTGGATGATGACTTAGCATCAGCAAGGGCCAGAATAGTCTTCCAAAATCCTAGGATTCCATGCTAAGTGGCTGCAAATAACAGGAAGGGCCTTTGGGAACTTATGCATGACTGTGAGCCATATGGAGCAACCCTCCCCACATGGCAAGGGCCCTTTGAAGACCCCAAAAGGTAGAAAGGGCCTTTGGGAACATATGCATGACTGTGAGCCATATGGAGCAACCCTCCCCACATGGCAAGGGCCCTTTGAAGACCCCAAAAGGTAGAAAGGGCCTTTGGGAACATATGCATGACTGTGAGCCATATCGAGCAACCCTCCCCACATGGCAAGGGCCCTATGAAGACCCCCAAAGGTAGACCTACCTTCCACAGTGACAACAGCAGTCGTGCATGGTTCCTGCTGCTGGGATGGTGCTGGAGCCTGCGATGCTAACTGCTGGCTGGGGCCACCGGTGCCTTTCCTGACCACATTAAGGCTTTTAGATATCCTTTTGGGGAACACCGACCGGTCATGCCTCAGAAATTTGTCCAGCTCATTATAAAAAGGACAAGTAGCTGGCGAGTTTCCACTAATTTTGTTGTGGTTGTTCACCTTTGAGTAATCTGATTTCATAGATTTGCATTTATTTCAAATTTCGGGCACCGATCTGTGGATTCCCTTTTCCCTGAGCTGCACGGACAACTCAGCATATATGTTGTGGTTTTGGTGGTTGGCATATAGCTCCCTTTGGATCCGCTTATCACCCCACACAGCCAGCAGTTCTAAGATCTCTGTGTGGGTCCAGGCGACCCCCCTTGCCTGCTTTCTCTGGGTGTCCTCAGGCGCGAAGGAAGCCATTTAAAAATGATAAGTTACAAAAGTGCCCAAATAAAACCTAAAATATGAAGGCACAACGAGGTGCTGGAGAGCTAAAGGCGCTATGGTGACCGATGCGAGATAGCCAAGGAAAAGGCAAGGCACTCGGCCAAGCGGTGCACCCTGCCCTAGGATAGCTTTTCC